>OX592691.1:13547390-14747390 GCA_951361185.1 Ochropacha duplaris
TCTCGAGTATTCTTGTGTAGAATAGTAACTTCAAAGAAAATATTTCTTCCAAATAAGTACGTGTAGGATTTTAAACCCTATTGCTTCATATGTTTTATGTGTATGTTATAAACCATACTTTTTTCAAAGGTTTTTAGGCTTGGTATCTAGACTTTTAAGCCATTTCTTTATTTTAAATATTCTTCTTTCATTCACCGTAAAGTCTAGTCCTCGTCCGTAAAAGTCCGGTCCGGTTCAGTTTTAGTGAAATTGGTGGCTGTCCCACTAAAACTTTTCACGGACTTTTTGGAACAACCTGAAAAGTCACGATACACGCTTTCATTTCACTTCACTTGTGCACTTATTTTGATCTTTATTGGGCAAAACACCACCGATATTATTCAATTAAACTCAAAATATACGAATTTAAACGTTTTTTTTAATGCAACATGGACAAATGTTGAGCTCATAGTTGTTCGCTTCCTATTCTACAAGCGTAGTGTGCCGTGGCCCTTATTTCAAGTTCAGATTTGTCCACATAGCCTGTTTTTAAGTCTTCTTAGAAACAGTCTATGTGGACAAATTTAAGATATTTATTGTTGAAAAGATATTCTAGGACTATTTTATTGCCTCAATAATATTTCCCCTAAGGACAGTTCACGCAATCATATACGCGCCTGCATTTTCTAGTAAATATCTAACAATATTACACTATTATTTTGATCGCCGTATTTCATTACTTTCCAGAATTCGATCCTTATTAGCTGATGTAATAATACAGGACGTGAAATTCTTTAAAAAATCAATGGACGATTCCTGGCTTGGGAACTTATTTTTACAAAAATCTAATAATGCAGTTTTAGTTTTCATCAAAATCGGCTTTGAGACTCCTTTAGCTATTCTCTTTAATTTCAGATTTGCCAGAATTCTGCAGTACGTGTGAACTCCTCCTAAACGGCTGGAACGATTTTGATGATTTTTTGTGTGTTTGAGTAAACCCGGTAACCTAAAGGGTGCTGCGATCGGGTTCTAGGTTTTTTGACAACGTGTGTTAGGTCAGCTAGTAAAACATTGGCCTATCTGCACCTGTTAGGATAAAATACAAGCTAACAGAGACAGGTGAATTTGTTACTGTTTACATATTTAATTACCTATGTAATACACCTGGCATAAATATTCCTCGCTTGTTTTAAACTTGTCTACAGGCATGATTGGGGCTTAATTTTTTTTAAACGAGTAACTTTTTTAAATTCATGTATTTGAGTCTCTGGTTCGTGTATTATAAATACACAGTGCACAGATTTGGAAAATATTTCGAAGATTACATGCCGAATGTTCAAACTGGTTAATAATTATATTCGCGGATTAATTATTCTTTCGGATAAGATTGGTCTAACCAATTACGGATGTTCTGTAGGTCATTAACAATCGTTACATAACTACATTCACGTAACGAATTGTTGATGATATGTTTTATTTTGATGTGTGCCGCTTTTTGCAATGAATGCTAGGGTTGTCAAAAAAATTATTACACTTTAATTGGTGGAGCAAAATCATTTTCTTTGCTGTTCATTATGCATGTTTATACTTTTCAATTAAGGCAAAATGATAAATATATTATTTACATATTTTCGAAGAAGGTATGGATGGACTGTGAGAAAAATGATATGCGTATTAAAGGTGTGAGTATTGAGACGACTAGTGATAGAGAAGAGTGGAAGAGGAACACATGTTGTGCCGCTCCCACCTAGCGTGGGATAAGGAGAGGAAGAAGAAGAAGGTATCACTATTTTAAATCCGTAGGTTCTTAAACGTAAACTACATACAATAAATAGAATTCCAGGAATTGCGATTCAAGTTATTAAATCGATAATGATATATATTGTGTGACAACCCTATCACACTATCGTTATTAGTATCATATCGAGATGGAACAATAGATCTCGCAAAAACTAAAGAGGTTCTTTCGATAAAACAGAGTGGTCTAACTAGTGTACCGCCCGTGGTTTCGCGTGGAATCTGTTTTTACTAAGGCTAATGTATTTTTTTGTACGCTATTTCTTGTTAGGTAATGTATTTTTTAAGTAACTAGTGAGTCAGAGTATAATTTCTAGCTGATGCCTTGTTTGCCTGAGGGTTGTTTTCATGGTGACTTTTTAAGTGTACAATGTCTTATTAAAAATATTTTTTTTATTTGTTATTTTTATCCGCCATAAAATTTTGGGCCATAGATACACAGCCACCTCGATAGATTTTGTGTTCTATACACAAATCTAATTTCTGCGCTGCGTCGCCACTCGCGCTAACATCAATCCGGACGTAGATAGAGAATAGTACTAGGTCCAATAGTTGATAGAGGAGAGTGATTTTGAACAGCTTTTTTGAATTGTTTGTCCCACTAAAGGTGAAAGAAAAAATGAGGGCCTTTATTTTCAACTGGTATGCGTTGCAGACTCCAAAAAAAAAATTTTATTTTTTGCCTCGAAACTTTGCAAATATCCCACCAAATTTTCATCCCAATTGGATGAACGGTATGGCAGTGCATAAATTGCGGACAAACAAACAAATATTTTTTTTTATATTTTTCAATAAACTTTATTTTACGCATAAAAAACCCTATATGAAGATATTAAGCTTTAGATTGCCTTGGCAAACGCGACGCATAGATAACTTGCTAAAATCAATCTTATTATGTGAATAAATAGAATGCACGTTCCAATTTTTTTCTGGTATTACCAATTGTGTTACAATTTATAAATCGAAAGCATTTAATTTAATTCAAGCTTCTATATTTAAATCGCATCAAAAATATATTTACATTTGATTGTTTTTTATATCGCACCAAATTATTTTAATAGAGAAGCGTGTCATTAACTTATAGACTTCAATTGAATAAATTGCTCGTACAAAAATAAATTCTACGTCAAGGTAATAAAAGCTAGTTTGCCGCATTACGTTTATTGTTGAAAGATATATCGGTAGCATAACTATTCGTTATTGTTGAGTGTAATTTGATTTCTCTGAAGCCAGTTGTGATAAAAAAGAAATATACTTAACCAATTTTAAAGGGTTTTTTCGCTTCTTTAGTATACGACTGAAAAAAAAATCAAGCAACGTTGGTATTTCAGCTAACAGGCCAAGTATTTTTTAATTGAAAATATTGCAATTTTTAATTGCCTGCAATACTTTTTCCAACATTTAAAGTATTGAGCATGTGTTTAGATTTCAGTTTATTCTACTCATTTTTCATTTATAATAAGTCACTCCCAAAGACAAATCCAATAACACCTGCATATTAAAATCCGTCAAACCTTATATGCATCCATACTATTGGAAAACATTACCCTCCTTTGGCATTCTGATAAAAAGCTTAGTAGGGCATTATCACAAATGATCGGCACAATTCGAAGAATCGATGCCATGACGTCACATTACGGCACGTAACACGGCATCGCCACGACCGAACAATTATCGCGCGATTATTACCACCATACTAAACGATACAGCCTTGAGCGGTTATACAATAGCCCTAAATATTTGTTAGTTTATTTAAGATTGGATATTGATTATATTTAAGGCGATGATAGCTCAGTGGTAAGTGACGTCGGATACCGCGGCGAAGGTCGTGGGTTCGAATCCTTACAATGAGCTTGAGCTTTCGGTGAAGGAAAACATCGTGAGGAAACCACAGCACGGTGGTAGGGTATTTTGTAGTACTCGACTGGGTGGCTACCACCCTCAAGTTGAAAATCTGTCGCCAAGCACCTGTTGGTGTGTTCCGGCAATTGCACTTGAGAGCCAGTTCGCCTTTAAGGCATTGTAATAAGGTACAACACGTTGGCAATCCCCTGGTGTTGCCAATGTCTATAGGCGACGGTTGTCACTTACCATCAGGTGACCCGCCTGCCTCGTTGTCACTTGTGACATAAAAAAAATAAAAAAAAAACTTCTGTACCATAAAACATCCATAGTAATAATATTTATAATATCATAATAGTTACATTATCACTGTATAAGAGTACTTAAAATTGCATTTCAGATATTTGCAAGTAGTAGGTACCTATATTATGTAGTATATCGGTTATGTAGTTTTCATAGTAGGTATAGACTTAGTAAGTCTACTTAGCTTGTGATCAAACTGTCTCAGGATATTATTATTATTATTACTACATAAACCTACCTTTACTAATTACAGATATATTCTGGATTATGTAATGTCAGCAACGCGCTTGTGACGTCTTTGGTGTTGCAAGCGTCCATAGGCTAAGGTGATCACTTACCATTAGGTAGGCCGTAAGCTTGTTTCTCACCTAATTAAATATATTTAAAAAAAAAGTTGTTTGGCGGAATCCATTTGCCTTTTTACTTCCGAAAAGCCAGGATCCGTACGTGTTAAAATCTTATAAATATCCGCATGACCATGCAATGTCCATGATTGTTCAAGAAATGTTAAATGTTCGCCAAAACACTAAAAATCTAATTCTATCTGGAGTGTTCTGTAAAAAAATATTAAAATAAAAAACTGTTTATCTCGCAATTTATTTCTTTACGAGCACGATATCGTCGTGTCTAAACACAATTAGGAATCTTGCAATAATTTAATGCAGAAATGTAAGTATATGTAATAACTTGAAGATTCTTTATTTATTACTGACATCCAAGCACATTGATATAAATTTATAACCGATGCATGATGATGTAACTTTTCATCCCGTCATCAACCAACCGGCTAAATTAAAATAAAATGACATCACTTAAATACTTGCGGTTTTTATAGGGAACGGCATTAACCAGTATAATTGCCTTATTTGCTACAATTGCTGAATTAATAGCGTATAGTAATTGCTTATTTGTGTTACCAATCATCATACTTTAGCTGTTTAACACGTATGTGCAACTAGCAATCGTCACGATTAAGTACGGCAATTCGTTTTGTAATTGTTAAATGTTGGTTTTAAATAGTCGTGTCAATCATTATTCTCGTATGACTTCCGTATTTTATTTGAAGAGATCGCCATATTTTTTGTGGATATGAATTTGGAAAATAAATGTATTTATCCTACAGTGTTAAAAATGTTTGCATTCACGAACATTTTATAAGGTAGAAATTAGTTCCGGAGTAGGTACTCCGCGAGAGGCTTTATCGTGACTTTTATTTAGGTTCACCCCACCTTTAAAAATGTATCATTAATTCATGAATACGAATAAATTTTATTTGCCCTTACGTAACGTAATTTGTTTAGTCTACGAATCGAGTAGTTTTACCCAAATGTTTGGGTAATCTCGAATCGATCAACGGTTTTAGTGTTAAGTAAATATCATTGTATAGATAGACCAGTGCCGATCTATTACTTATTGAATGTATACATGTTTTGTTTATGAGATCTCCTATAAAACACTGTTTTAGTCTACAGTAATACAATAAGAAGGCGATTTGCCAGAAGACTGGCTACCGCAAGGCAGATTCGTCCGCGTTTCCGAAATTAAATTGGTCCCCAACAAACCTTTCTAATCTTATAAAGAGGAAAGATTTGTATGCATTTGTGTATGTAACGAAAGAAACTCAAAGACTACTGGGCCGATTTAAAAAATTCTTTCACCATTTGAATGTTACATTATTCCAGATTAACATAGGCTATATTTTTTATCCTGGGGTAAGATAAGCTCCCACTGGAATGTGAGTAAAATTGCGGTGGACAGCTAGTAATAAATGTCTATAGTACCTACTCAGGTAAAATGTTGCTTTCTATAAGTGAAGAAGTTTCGGAGATTACCTCATACACCCTCATGTGTAATTATATTTTGTTATTGATTATGCATTTTTTTATTGTATTGTTTTGTATTAAATAAACATATGCCTACAATCAAACTAAGTACCAAATACGGTGCCATCTCATCAGGCGACCTTCAACGATTCAAAGGAACTAAATTAAGTACCATGCCCCCTGTTCACGTCCCGCCATCCGCCGGTGCGCCATTGACACATAAATTACTGCGTTTCTTTTGATAAAGGTCTCTGCACACTCCACTGTGGGGCCTTAATGCCTTATGGGGTGCTTAGGACGACCCACGTATCGCATGACTGTGTACCATACCCTTTTCATGGTCTAGTTACGGGAAGGTACAGCGCAATCGAAATTCATGAAACTACCTATATTCAATACTGTACCTGGATCGTAAAGTTCTGATTATGAATTAAAAAATAAACCTTAATGTCATTTTATTGTCAGTATTCAATTTAAAGAAGCCAAAATTAAATTAGATTACATTGAAATCTGCTAAGCCGTCATGCCGTGAAAACCAAATAAACTAGGGTTGCTTTCGCTTCGCATTGGTACGGAATACGTATCTAACTAATCTCGCAAGAAATAAGTAAATATACTGAGACATCCTTCTCACAAGAAGAGCTTGTGCTATGGAAACCAGATAACCGATATATAACTTTTTTTTAAAACATACTTAGAAATTACACCCGAACTCAGGACAAGCATATTCATATACAGAAATGTCGTAAAAACCCGCCACGTACTGATATAACAAAAATTAAGAATACACCGTGGTGTAGTGTTCGCAGGCCTTAATATTCAGGGACCGTCGATGTCGCAGCATCGGACGCATACAAAGGGTACATGCAAAAGATTTCGTCACCTTATCGCCGTACGATTTCCGATGTATCGCATCGAATGGCGCGTGCGTCGCTGTTGCTTCACCATCCGGGGGCCGCCTTTGCTGTAAAATTGCATTCTGCGGCAATCAGTTTGCATGAATATGTCTGTTTATCTAAGTATGGGAGACCGGCGAGCGGGAAGCTTTTTCCAACGCATAAGCCTGGACATCCAAAGAGGAAACGCTGCCAGCCTGCTAGGAACCTTGCCGATCGACAGCAGCGGCAGCCTCGAAGAAGTTTTTTTTATATATTATAGTTTGTATATTTGTTGCAAATAAAATTGTAGGTATATGTAGAATATCAGCTATCTGGTTTCTATAGTAGAAGTTCTGCTTAGTTTAGGATCGGATGGCCGTGTGTGATGTATGTCCCAGGATATTTATTTATCTGTCTGTAATTATTTGGCCACGTTCTCAAACTGCTAAGTGATATAGTAGAAGATACACAATAAAAAAAATCCTTTCCGAGTTTCTTGACGGAGTCTTTTCAGTTTAAGTCCATTATAAGTAAGTTTTGAGTGTAAGTCTGAAGGCCGCAAGTGCAGTTGCCGGAATACACCTGTTGGTGCTTGGCGACAGATTTCAACTTGGATGGTAGCCAACCAAGCGGGTACAACAAAGTATCTACCATTGAATGGATTCTACGCGATGTTCCTTCACTGTAAGCTTAAGTATCATAGTAGGATTCAAACCCGTGAACTTTAACACGACTTTAAAAGTTTATTTCGTGAAAATCTGTTTAATGAAGTACAGTCGCCATAAAAATTGATAACGACAAAATATTTGTTTATTCCAAATAGTTCTTCTCAGGCACTTATGAATTTTCAGGACTAGCACTACTACGGTTCGGAAGGTTGCTTTTGTTGACAAGAGCCGGCAATGAACTATTATTATGTATTATTACGTAAATGTGTCCTACAAGAGCGAGCGCTACATCCGTCATTTAAATATTTGTTAGTATGGTCGCAAGCCTTCTATACTAAAACTTAACTTCTATACTAAAGGAATTTCGTTCCTGACGGGGGAGAAACGAAATTCCTTTTGTTATTTGTATCATTTCTCAAAGCAAGAAGTCGTCTGGAGGCATAACGTTTTTTTCTTACGTGACGATTTCTGCCAGTTAACTCTACTGTAAGCCGCGTAAAAGAACTTCGTTCCAATAAGCTTAGTTTGTAAACAATAATCACCCTATATTCTTTACCTAATTGTAAAGAATATAGGGAATCAATAAAGCAATTTCCAAGAACAACTCATCGCTGACTAGTCATTCTAAACGCATTACTTTGTATTGATGTCGTGAGTTCATGACTGCTAAAGAAACAAGGATAATTCTTAATAAAAAATACATATAATTCACACAGCATGGCTACTTACTGCAGGTCATACGTGACCGTGGGTATATTTGTTATTTACTTGAAACAATGAAATCATCACGTACCCTAGAATTTATGTAGCGAAGGAATCATCTTAACCTTTATTAATACGCGAAGAAAAACGCCTTTTTATCCTCTGTTTGTGAATAGTTTTTCTTTTTTTTCTATTGACGAGCTTTAGTGTTATGCATATACAGTTAGTTTTTTTTTATTTCGATCTATCTACGTGCCAAATTTAATTTAAATCGGTTTAGCCATTATAGCTTAATTGAATAAGAAACATACACACAAATTTTGGCAGTTATAATTTTAGTATTATTTTCCCTAAACAAAATATTATGAATGTTACTGAGAGATGTAGCAGACCTTCGTTAAAGGTAAACAATTTTATTGCTGACTTTAGTACGTACAGTGTAATAAGGTTTTTCGTTCTTAAATTCTATACCTTTATCCTCAGGTTCAAAACTATCTGCATTCAAATTCAACATGATGTCATCCGATATTTCTGCACCTAAGCATTTGATATCAAACTAAAATCATATAAAATACGCGTCCAGATTAACATTGCGTATAAATCGTCGCATTTAAGAAGCCATACGACCTGAATTATCTATTTATTTGCTCTTGCGGTGAGATTATGCAAATATTGTGCTTTTAAATATTTCTGGTTTATACCGTGGTATGAGAACTTGTTACTGTGGAGTGGCATAAGAGATAAGAGGCGTAATTCAGTGGCGCACGACGGGTAATGTTATCTCTCATTACGGATAGTCTTTTACATTCGCTGATTGGTTTTTATGCGTCCTCAGGTGCCGCAGTCTATGTTCAGGTCTGATTTGTCATCTTAACTTCCTTCTCTTGATCTTGGTCTACTTGGAATTTGAGCCAATTACTTTGTCGTTTGTGGAAATCTATGGAGGATCTGGATCTACCTTGATTGCCGTGATCCGATGCATCGATAAATCTATTAATCGATATTTTTAGTCGGCAATCTATGCTTGCATGTTAATGCTCTTCAAGATGATACTTAAAGCCAGAATCGTTGTTTCGGAGATACTTCCAACATCCAAACAAACAAATACCTGTTTATAATATTAGTATAGATAATTACCACATTAGACACACATCAAAAAAACTAGCATAAGCTGATATAATTTCTTAGATTGAACTTTATCAAGAAAAAATGTTTGTTATGTGTTTTCTTTAAATATAAATAGGTACCTTGTTTGAAATTAAAAAATAAAACTCTTTTTATTTTTTATTAAAAAAATATGAGTAGGTAATTAATCATAATGATGATTTCGATTTTTCAAAGTGATTACCCGTCTTCATATAGTACAAGATTAAAAAAAAAACAATGAAACCGGATCCGAGCCAAGCAGAACTTTAAAAAGAGCCATGTCTGTCTGTACACGAGAATCACATTATTCCTCCAATGTTAGCATTATCTTTATCTCAAGATGGAGTGATGTCACCATGGGACGTGTTAATTGCCTCTCATTACCGACCACATGTCGTCGGTAATTGAATATGCACATATTGTGTTGTTTGTCTTGAACCCATTATTATTTATGGGTTTTTATTTGTGATGTTTGTTTTTCGTGGTTCCTATTGTTTTTGTATCTCTGATAGCGTTTCGTGTTTTTTAGGTGCCGTACC
Source organism: Ochropacha duplaris (assembly GCA_951361185.1). Lineage (NCBI taxonomy): Eukaryota > Metazoa > Arthropoda > Insecta > Lepidoptera > Drepanidae > Ochropacha > Ochropacha duplaris. The sequence continues at coordinate 13,557,068 of OX592691.1, forward strand.
TCAAAAGGAAATAACGGAACCCTTATAAGATGTCATGACCCTTTTTCTCAGGAACGCATAGAAGTATAATGTTAAAATTAATATTGAATACTCAAGTCTGCAAATCTTAGGAGCTGTGAAAAAATCAAACTTCTAAGTCAAAGCAATCAAAAGATACGGCCGTTTTTGCCGCATATTTCGACTCTCGCAAGGAAATCAAAACCTATAGGGTACTTTCCGTTGACCTAGAACCATGAAATTTGGCAAGAAGCAGTATCATGTAGCACAAGTAAAGGAATAAATTCGAAAATTGAAAATAAGCAATTACATCCGGAAAAAACAACATAATCGAAAAATCTTCGAAACTCAATACCGTGTTGAACGAACAAGTTCGTACGGAACCCTCGGTGCGCGAGTCCGACTCGTACTTGACCGATTTTTTCTTGCATTGCCGACACTACAAAAATCTCTTTACATCTTCTTGAATAATCCCATACTGGAGAGTCTAATATGGACAAGAGTCCAAATTCTTACCTATATGTTTACATCATTATTGGCAGAATACACACGCTTATTGTTGATATGATAATGTTGCTATCCATTATATCTTTGTGGATCTTTATGATGACTGTTATCACAAGCCATTTTAAATTACCTGTGTATTATGCCGTCAATAAAATTCCATCCAACTTTATGTACCTTTTGCTAAAAAAGAACCCTACTGCCCTGTTTCATGTCACAAAATCATTTAATATTTACTACCTCAATCGGCAACGGTCTCTCCACTGCCCATACTCAGTCATAATATATCGAGAAAACAAACGTGTTTCTTACCTGAACAAATATTTGCTTAAAATCGTCAATAAAATTAGCATAAGTCGAATAATAAATAAAAAACAAGGTCACAATGTATTTTCTAAGATTAGTGCTCAAACATGCCCTATTTACCGTGTGATTAAGTGTAGATAAAAAGTTTACCAGTCGTAAAACTGATCGTGCCATTGTTAATTTATTGCTCAGCTTTAATATTTCGACTAAACTCACCAAATTACAAGCAATATCGCACCTTAATGTCAAAGAAATAAATGCGATGTCATTATGTAGTATGATAACAATAAAAGTAGATGTTGTGTATTCAGCGGCACGTTAATTTGAGCGATCAATTTTATAACTGTCGATACAAGTAATATCGCAGTAAAACTATTATGTGTTTTTCGCATTATACATTTAATGCTCGTGCGGTGAGTATTTTAAAAACCACGAATAATAAATACGGAGCCGCGTATCGTGTCCGTGCCCCGACCGCAAAAACCATGCATATTCATTAAGTATCGAAAAAAATAAAGCACATATTCAATATCATATAAGCTCGACCCTTTCGCTTTCAAAAATGAATTCAACAAATCAACGTGTTTCTGTCAAAGCGAATCCTGAATTTATGTTCATCTAATCAGAATACCATTAATGTTGTCCCGAAAGTTTTATAAAGAGTCATGTACATGCGGTGTATTGCCGCGACACGCTAGAGCGACCAACTGTTAACATTGTACCTTGAAATTTTAAGTGGATGCTATTGTATGTAGTTTTAAGTGATTATTCTGTCGGTTCTTCATTTGCCAGGTTAACATTATAGGTTTTATTTTATGAATAATCAACCTTTTTGCTTTGTTTCTCGTTCTATTGGGTTGAGTTCGTAAATATTGTTTTCTGGTTACTTTAGTGCATGCCGCTTAATTAGTTCGGCTTGACTGACACTCCCAAGTTGCCGGTAAACTAAAAATAATTGTATACTACATCCGTTTTTAAATGAATATAAGACAAAAGGATGTTTGTTAGAAGGTCACGTAAAAAAATTCAGACGTGTTTTTACAATGATTTTAATGACCTAGTTAATGCTATGGAAATTTGCTGAATGAGGGTGGTATGCGGGTGCAGTGGCATTCATTGATAAATCCTTTGTTCTAAAAAAGTTTAAACGCTGATTACGTAATGTAATATTGCTCATTGTCTTCATCGTGGCTCATAGATTAAATTCAAATCCATTTCATAAAAATCTGCAGGAAATCAATGTCGCTGCGATTTCCGATAAGTGCGCAATCTCCCTAAGTCCCAAAAGTAAACGTCAAACGCAAAATTTATCTCAAAAAGTATCTTATTGTAATTTATTGTTTGCGAAATAAGTTAGGGGAAAAAATGGCCGTCTGCTCGGTCGAAATCTGCAAGTATTATGCACATTCGTCTCGATTTACGAGTTCATTTTTGTTATTCGTTTTAAAACCATTGTATTATTTAATAAGTTTTGTGCTTAGGTGGAATTAAGGCCCTTAAAAATGAAAAGAGGTTCATAAATTGCATCATTATGTTCATCATATTTCTTGCTCAACACAGTTGTCGGTGCTTGTGGTATAAACATTGGAGCATATACATATATACGAAAACATAACAGAAATGTGGTTTTAAAAAAATACTGATATCAATTTATGTCAGTGACATCGAGATTCGGTTACCGAATATACGGTATACCTACATTTTAATTAATTGAGCATGGCATATCGCAGGGGTATTTCGAAACCGTGGATTCAATTCACAATACGTCACTCAATAATACGTCCTATCTTCAAACAAGGTTCTCATGTTGAATACACAAATTACAGACCTATAGCGATTTTGAGCACTGTTAACAAAATTGTAGAAAAAGTAATAGTATCACAAATTTATAAATTTCTAGAACACAATGATATCTTAGGTGGAGTACAACATGGTTTTAGGCCGGAGAGAAGTACTGCCACAGCTTTGGCAAAATTTAACGATGATGTCAATAATTGTTTAAATGACAGGAATATGGTGGCTACTATATTTATAGACTTTAAAAAAGCTTTCGATACCTTGGATCATGGTGGCTTGTTGCAAGCTATGGATGAATGTGGAATTCGAGGGCACATAAACAGCTGGTTTAAAGCTTATTTAGGAAATAGATACATGAAAGTCTATGTAAGTGGAACAGAAAGCGAGTGCAGGAAAATTAAATATGGTGTTCCAACCGGTTCAGTTTATGGACCCTTAGGATATATCATGCATGTTAATAGCATGCAAAATGTTATAAAGCACTGCCGAATGTACATGTATGCAGATGACACTTGTCTATTGTATAGTGGTACTGATCCGGGTACTATAGAGGAAAAAATGCAGGAGGATTTTGACAGAATTGTTATGTGGGCTCATGATAATGGCATAATAATTAATATTAATAAAACTAAATTGATGCGAATTTATTCACCTAATAGTAAATATAAAAACTCCAACCTGTATATAAAAGGTCATACTTATGAGTGCTTCCACAATAAAAAGATGAATTGTAAATGTAAACATTTGGAATCTGTGACATCCTATAGATATCTTGGCTTACTAATAGATAATAATTTTAACTGGAATCTTCATGTAGAAAATGTGTGTAACAGACTAAGATCGATTCTTGGCAAATTTTATCATCTCAAATATGTACTTAGCAGAAAAATTATGTATATGCTATATTATGCAATGGTGGACTCGACAGTGAGCTACGGGTTGGGAAGCTATGGTCTGACTTTCAAAACATATTTAGATAAAATAAAAAGTATGCAAACAAGATTCTTAAAATATTTAATTGATAAAAAAACTAAAAAGTCAGTAAATAAAGACTACAATAAATTATTTGGATTATGTAAGATATTAAGCATTAATGAAAAAATCAAATCTTTAATAATACTTGAACAATATAATACAGACAAGGAAAGAAAAGTATATGGCTTCCTAGCTCGTGAGTCAAATAGACCTAAATATGTAATTCCGAGGGTATGCAACTACTACGGCAAACGAACGAGACGTTGGTTAACGCCGATGTTATTTAATCAGTTGCCACATGATTTGTTTAACGCAGCAAAATCTAGGGTACAGATTAAGAGCAGAATAAAAAAGTTTTTGTTAAAGGAAGAAGATAAAACTGTTATATGTATTTAAGTGTTAGTAAATAAGTATTTTTTTTATTGGATACGTACAAGTGTTAAAAATAATGTTAAAATAAAAAAACGGGGGCTATTCTGTCGACAAACCGCACTGCGGTTTGACGGAATTATAATTTTTTGTAAAAATTTTATAACTTTATGATAAATAAATTTAAAAAAAAAAAAAAAAAAAAATTCCTGCCTCCTCCCCCTCCCGTCTTGTCCAGAAGTAAAAATATATATTTAAAACCCTCTTCCAGACTCACCGAGATATCTTTATATCTATTACACTTTTCCAAGTATTTTTTTATTCAAATAGGCTTTCATAAGCACTTATGAATAATATAGACTCTAACGCACGGTTCGGAAGGTTTGATTTTAATAAAAAGAGCCGGCAATAAATTCAGCATGATTAGGTACCCTTTATAAAAACAACATTGATTTTGTTAATTACTAGATATCCCACTAAAAAAATGGTTAAGGTGTTTTTTTTTTTTTTATTCTGGATAGGCTTGTGTTTGACCACAATCTCACCATGGTAAGTGATGATGTGGCCGAAGATGGTAAGCACACAAAGCCTAGATAGGAACTGGCTCTCAAGTGCAGCTGTCGGAACACACCGATAGGTGTTTGGCGGCAGATTTTTAACTTGAGGGTGGTAGCCAGCCAGTCGGGTACTACAAAGTACCCTACCACCGTGCTATGGTTTCCTCACGATGTTTTCCTTCACCGAAAGCTCAAGCTCATTGTAGGATTCGAACCCACGACCTTCGCCGCGGTATTCGACGTCACTTACCACTGAGCTATCATCGCTTAAGTGATGTGAAAAGCAAAGCAACTCTAACTTAGAAATACTACAACGATTTTTTTTTTTTTATGTCAATAGGTTGACAAACAGGCAGACGGTCCACCTGATGGTAAGTGGTCACCGCCGCCTATGGACATTTGCAATACCAGGGTGATTGCCGATGTGTTGCCGACCTTGAAGAGCTCTCTTTACGCCCTTTTTGAAGAACCCCATATCATAGCGCGGAGGGAATACCGTAATGGGGAGCTCATTCCACATCCTAATGGTCCGCAGCAGGAAAGTCCGGCTGAATCGTTCAGTGGACGAACGAGGCGGCTCGAGGATATGAGGATGAGCTCCACATCGCCGGCGAGCAGTGCGATGGTAGAATGGTGACGATGGCACTAAGTCAAAAAGTTCTTGAGAACACTCCCCGTTATACAGACGGTAGAACACACAGAGAGAGCCAATATCTCTCCGAAGGCTGAGAGGTTCTATACCGCTGGTGAGTTCGGGATCGTCAACGATACGAGTGGCCCTTCTTTGAACCGAGGCAAGTGGATCGAGCTGGTAAGCGGGTGCGCCAGCCCAGAGGTGTGAGCAGTTTTTCAAACAAAGCCCTCAGAGCTATTTCCAATGCACCGTGGTTCACTCGTAACTCTGAAATACATGAACACCTACAGATGCCAACTATTAAAGAGGAGGCTAAAAACTGCTGCACTAAATATAAAAAAAGGTTACAAACACACAAAAATGCCCTTGCAAGAGCACTTATAAATGGTAAAGCACAAAAACCCACCTGAAGAAGTGCAATATCCTAGATATTGATAGAAGACTGTAACGGTCTCTATAGGTATATATATTTTGACCATGCTCACTGGAGCGTGGGTCATATCAACGAGAGTTCAACATGAAAACATCTGATTATGACTAATTAGTCGATTGCAGATTAAAAAAAAAAGGTAACAGACAGACAAATTAACTTATATTAAATAAACGTATAGGCCATCTAATCCTAAACTAAGCGTAACTTCTACCAGTGAATCCAGATAACTAATATATTACTTTAAATTACATAGATACTTATATAATCCGTTAATCTAATTTTACCAATTAGAAATGTCAATTGTTACATCGACGGCCATTCCTATTTGTTGAGAATAACATCTTATACAATCACCGCAATGGAAATTGGCAGTGAATGGTGATCGCATTCCGACAGTCGGTGGTATTCGGGAGCTAGCACGAGTATGTGCTTGATGATTGAGTCGTTGCGTAAATTTATTATAAGCTCAATGTGATTGTTTTACGGTCGATATTAGAATGGATTAATTAATATAAGATTTTTGTAGGTGAATTTTCATAGTGGCATATCAACAGAGAACAAATAAAAAGGTAGAAGTAACGTACCTACCTAAACAATAGTCTCCAATGAAGTGGAGCAACATGCACAAAGTTGTGTGCGTGACCTTCACGTGTGTTGTCCCGCCTGACCGTGTCGCACAGGAACTCGATCGCCTTCCTTTTTCAAATTCGGCTTCCTTTACTGTGCTTCACTTTAGTTGCACGGGGCTCTGTCTACCGTTTTATTTGTTCTGTGAGCATATCAATGATAACTTCCTACTAATATTTTTAAAAAGTGGGAAAGTTTGTATGTTTGATGTTTGTTGCTCTTTCACGCAAGAAAGGCATTTTTAAGGCGATGATAGCTCAGTGGTCAGTGACGTCGGATACTGCGTCGAAGGTCGGGTTGGAATCCTACAATGAGCTTGAGCTATCGGTGAAGGAAAACATCGTGAGGAAACCATAGCATGGTGGTAGGGTACTTTGTAGTACCCGACTGGCTGGCTACCACCCTCAAGTTGAAAAACTGTCGCCAAGCACCTATCGGTGTGTTCCGACAGCTGCACTTGAGAGCCAGTTCCTATCTAGGCTTTGTGTGCTTACCACCTTCGGCCACATCATCACTTACCATGGTGAGATTGTGGTCAAACACAAGCTTATCCAGAATTAAAATAGAACGGCTAAACGGATTTTGATGAAATGTCGCACACAGGTAGATCATAATCTGGATTAAAACAGGATATTTTTTATCCCGGTAAAAGATAAGATCCTTTCGGAACGCGAGTGAAACTGCGCGGCGGAAAACTAGTTGGTTAATATTTTTCTAGCTCCGCAAATGTCCGATCCTGTTAGACGCCTATGTACCCTAAATGTGACTTCAAAAAATCTTCAATATTGTGTGAATTTTATCCCAATGTTTTTTGTTATATCACTTACACGCGTCGCGTGATCCACATAATCGGTAATCTTTTAATTAATCCAATCTTATCGTTAATCGTTTGGTATGTTGATCTCATAAACGCAGATACGCCAGTCGTCTACCAAACTTCGCTACAGTACAACAATTATTTATTTTATTTACAAGCATTTTATTTTTTATTCATATCATGAATCGTTATTCCTGGAATTCTAATTTTACGTATTTTGGGACGACCGTCCCATCTGCGAGTAAAAACGGCTATCGCGCAGTCCTATACCTACATCCTATATAGCCTCAAACTCAAGATGAAAACTCATATATTGACCAAAGAGCGCGCGTGGTGGTAGAGTTGGCAGTCATATGACACTAACCCATTAATTTTCGCTCGTTTTTAGGGTTCCGTACCCAAAGGGTAAAAACGGGACCCTATTACTAAGACTTCGCTGTCTGTCCGTCCGTCTGTTACCAGGCTGTATCTCAAGAACCACGATAGCTATACAGTTGAAATTTTCACAAATTATGTATTTCTGTTGCCGCTATAACAACGAATACTAAAAACAAAATAAAATAAATATTTAAGGGGGGCTCCAATACAACAAACGTGATTTTTTTGCCTTTTTTACGGAACCCTTTGTGCGCGAGTCCGACTCGCACTTGGCCGGTTTTTTTTGTTATAATGATTTAGGTCGATACACAAATGTAACTGTCTAAATTAACCCATAACAAAACGTATGGGATGTGTTCCCACGAATTTTAATTATTAAAAAGAACGTTTCAATAATATCCCATTGTTATATCGTTTGAGGGATTGGTCGGAAGGCAATAAATTCCGGTCGAATAATCACTGTTACCGAATCCCCCTATTTAGGATCGATTTATCGAACTTTTGTATCGATATCGATGCTATTGAAGCACGCACCATTATTTTGGTTAGTGTGCATTTTTATACACCTAATAGAGACTATAGACCTCAGTATCTGGTATAAATTTCAACTTGCTAGGTCCACCCGTTCCTGAGAGTGAAAGTGGGCTAGACTGAAAAAATTCTTACGAAAATCACCGACACTTTAATGTCGGTGATTTTTTGTGTCGGTGACAAAAGTCACCGACCGCTGTGTGGCGTGCGCATGTTTCTCTGTCTGTCTGTCTCTCTCTCTCTCTCTCTCTCTCTCTCTCTCTCTCTCTTATAGAAAGCAAGCCATATATTTTCATTTCTATTCATATATATATATAAATAGAAATGTTTTTTTATATATATATATATATATACTCTCTCGACTTATATAACTTATATAACTTCGTTCCATCCGGGTGTCCCTTGACACCTCTCAAGTTTTTTTTCATTTAACTATAACATTTATTAGTCCCCAGATATTATTTTTAATCTAAACTCATATTAAAAAAAGATAAGATTTGATTTGTTCATTTGTAACTAGCTGTACTCCGCTGTTTCACCCGCGTTCTCTTGGGATCTTATCTTTTCCCGGGACAAAATATAGCCTCTGTTAATCGGGGATATAGTTTTCTAATGGTGAAAGTATTTTTAAAATCGGCCCAGTAGTTTTTAAGTTTATTCGTGACATACAACAATACAAATCTGTCCTCTTTATAAATATTAGTGTAGCTGTAGATGGATAAGCTCAAAAAAATACTTCAACAGAATGTTACATCATCAGCGGGCTATATTTTCTTTTAATATCTTCGGGTGAATCCATTGGGCGTAAAGCTAGAAGATATATGCAGTAAACACACATTCTATGAAAAATCTACAAAAGTCTTTATGAAACAGGTGCGAACTATGAGCAAATAATTTATTGTAATCATTACAGTATTATTATGATCTTCTTCTATTATAATTATAATTTGAAATAACAATTTTGAAACAACTAAATATTACATAGATTGATAAGTGAAATTCGTTGTTTAATCGAACTATAGTTGATGATTAGAATTGGATCACATTTTCAACTAAATCAAACATGTTTTAGCACTTAGAATCCGTATTCCGTAATGATTTTCTCATCATAATTTTATGTCATAATAGGGATGTTGAAAGACAAATTATACATTGTTTTGTATGAAATAGTAAGATGCGATAAATAATCTTGATACTTACTCTATTTATTTATATTTGCCATAAAATAATAATAAACATAATTCCGTATAACCGACAAACTAAATAAATCTCTTTGACTTTGACAGGAAACATTCTTATTCAATGACAGCACTGACAATCGAGCTTAAAACACCGGCTTTTCAAATGAGGAACATCAAAAATAATGACAGCCAATAATAGGGATTCAAACAATACAACCCCGGTCCCGTGCCGACAAACAATTGATATGAATACCGAATTGAGTATCTTACAATAGGCTCGTAGAATCGATACTCATATTATGAACGATGCATTTCTGTGCAACCTATTTTGCCTCCGATAATGAAAAGTCTAAATTATGTGTGTAATTGGTATCTATAGATAGGTTATTGGTGTCATGGATGGATCATTAGGGTATTATAAAATAGTTACCTATTTAATTATTCTCCGCCATATGATCAAGGTTATGCTGGGAACAAAAATACACCTTGTCCTTTTTTATGATCCATGTAGGTATTTGCCAAGTTTACTCTAAATCCGTTCGATTAATATTAGTAGGATAATCGGATGGAGTTTGCCGAAATAGAATTTTAATTTAGCATTTATTTTATATGCTATAAGTTTAAATTAGCATGAGAATATTTGAGTGCAATTTTATATGCATAACAGATCACATTGGTCACGTGTTATGAATTTATCGCGTTTATATTTTGTTTTTTTTTTATTTTACAGAACTCTGTACCGTATGTCGTTGTCAACACTTCCTGGTCGAAGACTGTCTTCAAACAGGAATTTTGAACGCGAATGCCTTATCTTCCCGAATGTTCCCCAACCAAGTTGGATTCAAAACTTAATTAGTGTTTCAAAGTCGGCTGTGGTCAAACGAAGCCTGTCAATTTTTTTAAAGCCGGTTTAACCCAAAGCTCATACGTACCTTGTCCACATCTCTATCGATCCGATATCCAATGACCGAATAAAACCAACCATTGTTCTGTTAATTGACGATCGATCTGTTAACTGAACTATGACCGATATTGCGGTGAAGTCCGGCTTTTTAGTCCCCGTATCATTGTCCCGGCACCGTTGTGTTGGTACCTTTTTGTGGGACGAATAAAGGGTTTTCCTTTTTGTCGGTTTATGATTCATTAGTGTCTTATTATAAAATTGATATGGGAGGCTTTTTGTGATTTTTTTGACATAGAGTTTATAATAGGATAGTAGGTATACATTTTATTAATAAACCTTATTCTTACGAAAGTAAGTCGGTATTTGTGATTTTCAAGTCGAGACGGCAGAACACATTATGATGAAATTTGATATTGGAATACCTTGAACCCCCCAAGGGCATAGGCTACTTTATTTTTAACTCTGATTGAAAAATAAGGGTGAAATGGGGATGAAAGGCACGATTCCGCGATAAAAGAATTCCACGCTAATATATCTAGTCACATCAAAAGATAATTTTAAATTAATAAGTGTTTTTTCAAAACTTCTTTATACAGTAAAATAATAACGTAAAAATTTAAATGTCATAGAAATAAGACAAACCCAATAATCTCCGTATGGTAGAAGTACCATAAACATCCATTACAAAAATGTGTATATACATTTACCTTGAGACAAGTCTGAAAATAAATTGGGCCCTCGTTTTTTGTGAGCTTTCTTATTTCTTTTTTTCTATTTTTTAAACAGCAAACAAAGGAGTATGATAAGGAAAATTTGCATCGGGATGCTAACTCAATATACATACTTCGAAATCTCTTTCGTACTAGTCTTGGATCCAGTGTATATTTTATTGCATCAGTATCTTGAAATTAAGTTGGTTTAATAAATATTCTGCTTACTATTATTTTGCCACTGAAACACGCAAATGTTGTCGGTGAGACTAAATAAATATTTATTGAATGTAATAGGAATAGGTCTAAGTTGGTTTTTGAAAAGAGTAATTGCTGAGTTTATTGCCGGCTCTTCTCAGCAGCAACCTTCCAAACCGTGCGTTAGAGTCTAGACTATTCATAAGTGCTTTGAATAAAAAATATTTTTTATTATTTTATCATCTATTTTTTTTTATTTTGTTTAATATAAACAATTATACATTACGTAACGTTGGCATAGACTAATTTGACTGTTTTAAATATTTGCTATCTTATTTCATTATTAAAATCAAGGTTATTTGAAACCCCGAACAATATTATAATATTTAAAATAATTACGCTACCTATCAATATTTCGAATATAGGTGATGCGGGCTCCGCGACTACAAACGTATCCCATTGTCGGTGGCGCCCTCTATTTGCGGCGCTGTTATTCAAATAGGCACCTAATCTAATTTGGTGAAAACGCCCCACTTGCCCGTATAAAAAGGTCCCGCTCAGTTTAAAGGTGTGTCAATATCATTACCGTGCCGTTTCATACAGATAGGCCGTCTCGTCCTAAAGATAAGGATAATTTGATGTTTGTTGTCAATAAAATGAATTGGTATTATTGGGTGTGTTCTGGCTGTTGCATTTAAGAGCCAGTTGCCTTTAAGCCATCATCGCCATAGGCATTAGCAATACCAGGGGAGTTGATAATGCGTATGGCGACGGTAGATGCTTACCATCAGGTGACCTGTCACCCTGCTTGTCAATGCCCAATTTTTTTATAGTTTTTTAATGTAGCTTTTCTCCCTTGAAATCACAAAATAAAATATCTAACTGCAAAAAAATTGTTTGTAGCCCATGTAGTTACAGAGATTTATGAAATATCAATTGTGTTCACATTCTAATTTCTCATTGGTCCATGTTTAAATTAAAATGTAATACTAACCAAATTAATTTAAATCGGGAAACAATCCAGCAAGCCATCTATTTAACAGCTGTCCCTGTTACGGTTTCAGTTTTTTGACAGCTGTCAAATATGAAATCGCTAATCAATGTCATACGTATCAGTGTCATCGTTCGTTACGCTTATATTAGTGTGCAGTCAGCCTAACACAATGGTCACCTAGATTGCCTTTGTTGTAATCTTGGACGGGGCTCAAGACATCAATCTTGCTTGAAACTATTTTAAAAAGTAAAAAATTCTTGCAGCTGACGACAGTGCTTTCAGATTTTGCTGCTGTTGCCAGCCACATGCTGAAAGCATTATAATTTGGCCTGTTGCTAGAAAATTAATTAGATAGTATAATGGACACTTTTCATTAATAACTACCTATAGACTATAGATAGACTGCATTCCACATCTTAAAATTTAAATACATCTTAGCAATATATGTATCGCTTTAGGCAACATGAATTTTCGACACCTAAAACCTGTTTACCTGTTTTATTAACGTAGTTTTCTGTTTTAATGCATTTTTTTTCATTTACTACTCCGCTTGCTCATCGCCGCAGTCATTGCGCTGTTGGCTTAAATTTTTCTAATGATTATGAATTCGCTTAGAAAATAAAACCCATTACAACTTTGATATCCCTTTTAGTAAATACAACACTTTGATCATATCTCAGTGCGGAATCTAATTAGAAACCACCAGCGTGAAACCCTTGTCAAGAACGTCATGATGAATCTCCGTATATCTAACACATACTAAACAGAATTCGTCTAATTAAAGCATCCATGCAATTTCACGGCGTTCGCAACTCCCGAATTATCTCATGTTTTCTTTCTGTTCACCGCTTCAATGAATGCCTACGCGTTCCGTCGGTGTCTTTGATCTATCTGTGATGTGATACCCATCCGGTGCAGACGCGTCGCTAAACAAATGAGGTTTTGTGCCCAGTTTCCTCTCTTGGGCCCGTTGTGGATGTTGAACGGTTTTTGTTCGCTGGCCATTCGACTATGGTTTGATAAATGTAGGTTAATGATTTTGCGTGTCTTTAATGGAGTAAAAAAAAGAACGATGGATTTTTCCGGTGAGTTTCCTACAGACGTATCTTGTACATAATTTATTTGAGCTCGTTATAGGCCTGAATAATTCTAGGGACCTTGAACGTATACTATTGGATTCGTGATTAAAAATTTCACGGATCTATTAGTTTCGATCAATCTGGTATAAAAAACATCAATATGTTAAAAGGTTTTTTTGTCTAGTAGGCTCACTTTTTGGCATACATAGGAATGTGAGTTGCTATGTACTGCTCTATCTGTATTATAGATGACAATCAAAACATAAGTCTCAAGAAAATATGTGTATATTTGAAAAATAAATCATAAGACGTAGATGTAGGGATTATTTTTATGTTAGGCAGGCAGGTCACCTGATGGCATTTCACAACCGTCACCTATAGATATTATCAGGGGTGCTGCCGACCTTTTTTATAAAGCCTAGAAAGCAACTGATTAAGTGCAACTACCGGAACATGAGGGTCGTAGCCAGTCATCGTTCCTACGATTTCCTTCACCGAAAACTCAAGCTCAATCTGACGTCACTATCGCTGAGCTATCATCTTCTCGATATAATCTCTACTAAAACTTTACTTGTTTCAAGGCTCCTTAAATTACGCGTTGAAAAAAGCTTTTAATAGGACGCGAGAGCATTTTGATACTAGACAGGGTTTAATTTTAAGGCTACCCAATAAATAACTGAAAAAGAATAACTATTTGTCTGATATAATTTTCTAACGACCCCATTCTTTTGTCCGCAGGTAAATCGTGAACAGTGCATCTAAAGGTCCAATTAATGTTCCAACCTCTGTGCTGGTTAGTGTAAGTGAGCTGGTGTGTGGATGTGGATGGTTAGAAGCTGATCGAGCTGGCGTGGTACGGGGCCGGCGGGGGGGCGATGCAGGCCGGGGGGGGATGGTTCGTGCCGTGGACCATGGGCCTGCAGAAGTTCGCGGTGGCCCTACCTATGGGCGGAGTAGTACCTTTAGTACCGCCGATGTTGGCAGCGTTGCCGCCGCAACCGCCACCATTGAGGCTCATTGCTCCTCCTCAGCTGCAGCATCAGGCACAACCTGGAAGAAAGGTATGCTTAGTTTTATTAACATATTCTTACATAGCTATTTGACTTGAAAAAATGTGTTGTAGATAGTAGTTTTGCCAAAAATGAAACAAGTTTCTTATTTCCCTCCCATAGCATAGCTTTAAACGATTGTGGCCCACAAACATGTGGAAAACAATACCCTAAATGCCATTCCGAACGGCCCAAAAAGCTCTATCATATATCTCAACGGAAAATATTCCCCATACCAGACATACCGCTGACATTTTAACGTTCTCTACGAGGGACAAACAATTTCACCCATAGCCGAGGTTATAAATAGAGTAATAGAAAAAGGAATCCTTGACAAGGGTTTCGCTATCTATAACTAAAGGTAATTTGGGGTGGATGTTACTCTCCAAGATTCCTTCATTTCGCACCATTCAATGGATATCGCTGGGTATCCTTTTGGAGTTTTGAAATTGGAATCAATGGTGCTATATGAATAGGGTCAGATTTTGAATGACATTTATACCCCTTGATTTTAATTCCTGGACATTACCAATAATTTCTATATAAATTAAGTTTGCTGAATTCTCGATCAGAAATTGATGATTGATTAATGAATGGCTTTGTTTATTCAATGGCTATTGAAAGAGATAGGTCTAAAGATAAATCAATCAATAAGTGGCGAATTTTTGTCTTCTTCAATACGAGTTTTTATGAAATATAAAGAATTATAAGAATTGAACTCTAAATATATTAAAAAGATACTTAGGTCGTATTTTTATTTTGTTTAAACTTACTTTGCGGGCCAGTAACTGAATATCGGGGACTGACTTTCTCATATTACGAGATGTTTACACTAAAATACCATTGCCATTCCAGTTCTTAAAGAAAGAAAATATACACTACAGTTATTCTTAGCATAGAAAATTGTCACAGGTAATAAAATGAAAAGAAATAAACTGGTCTTACCTTTTATTATCTGTTGATATCTAATATTTTTTAGCAGGTTAAAAATAAATTAAAATACTATTTCATCCATGTTTAGATTATTTTTCTATCTTAATTTAGATCTACATATAAATGAACAAGCAATGTCGCCATACGTTAGCTCCATAACAGGAGTTGTTGTCTGTCTCGTTTTGTTATATCTGTCTCTTTTCCTCATCAGTGTCATGTTTGTACGCTATTAATATCGTTCTATCTGTGGGACTAGTTTAACTTGTACTGAAATTAGTTTGGTCTAAGTGATAAGCTAAAGCTGTTAGGCTCGTGTGGCGCATCGCTCACTATCCTACAATATGGCGAGGAGAGCGGTGGCTGCCACACGCATCATACTTGAGAACAGGTGCTGCTTATGGGGGCTGGTCTGCTTGAGTTTGTTATTTACTTAGTCATTCATAATTAAATTCTATTAATTATTATTTTGCCGCCTTAACACGTAAATATTATCAGTGAGGCTAAATAAATAATGATGTAATAGGTGTAAGTTGTTTTTGAAAAGAGTAATTGCTGAGTTTATTGTCGGCTCTTCTCAACAAAAACAACCTTCGGAACCGTGCGTTAGAGTCTAGACTATCATAAGTGCTTGTAAATGCCTATTTAAATAAAAAATGTTTTCGTTCTTTTTTTTGTGTTAAAAAATCTAAGGTGCAGTAAGACGTCGCAGCAGATCGTTACGCCATTGGTCTAAAATATATGTAATTCCATCTCGCTACTGTCACAAACCAACGTAGGCCTTTAAATCATTATTGATTATACCAACCGACATTTTTAAGTATTGCGGTTTGAGATAACTTTATTTCTCATTAGAAATGCAGTAAATAATTATATTAAATACAGTTTTTTTGCCAAAACATACTAATACAGAACAAAATATTTGAAATATAAATATTAAGGAGGTTTTTAAATCTTTGAATAAAATGAGCAAATAATGCTATGACACAAATCTAACCCCTAAATTGTGATATGGTATCTATAGACATATATATTATGTACCATTTTAATGCCAGTGATTGAAAATTGAACAAAAAAATACTATATAAATTAGTTATCAAACATAAGCCCTTGCCCACTATGGATTCTCGTGCAAATCGCCCAAAAATCGCTTTCGCTTATAGCATACACCACAGCATAAGTAATTGGTTCTAGTCTAGCCTATGTAAGGCGTTTAATAGTCCCGGGATCGTGTCATCGGATTAACTACGTTTGTACACCGTCCACCCCAAAGGTAGAGCTATGGGTAAGACTCTATTGTTAAATTAAACGTTGTATACAGCATGTGTCTAAAAACTACTTGTGTTCAGACTTTTATTGAAGTTTTCTGTCTCTAACATATAATTGACCGGACGAGCAAAGCGTCTCTGTCCAGATGTTGTCCTCTACAGGTCGCATATCTCAACTGATTCTTGTGAAATTTTGTGAGCAGGTTTGATTTTTATATGAAAATTTTTACTGATAAAATTTTTGGGATTTTTTCAAAACGGCGGAGCTATGGGAGTTGAAAACGTAAAATAATCTAAAAATGTCACTAAAATTTCTCGAAGTTTAACAGCTCTCAAAGCCACTTGTATTTTTAAGCTAAAAGTTGTGCATACTGGCAGAAATCACTGAATTTCAGATAGAAAACCTGATACATTTTCGCGTCATAAATTTTCGTGTTTTCGCGTACATATTCTTTCACGTTTAGGTTAATTACCGGTACATTTTTAGTGACATCGCCTTTGGTCACCTACTCGCCTAGAACTTTGAGTCTAAAAGAGGCGAGCTCTTAAGATAATCTATAAAAAATAACATACTACGACACAACAGCTTATATTGCTAATAAAATGATATAAATCAGAGACAAAAACGTCTGTCTACCTAATACAATGCCTTTTCTTTCCAATATCCCCGAAACCATTCGATGGATTACTGTAATATTAATATAGGATTACTTCTCTTTATCTTTTCCTTTTTACTGAGACGCTCATCCAAATAAATGTACCGGACCCTTTTTTGTTCGTTATTATTGAGCTAGTACCCTAACCGCCATTTGCAAGGCTTTTTTTATTAGAAAACCTTTTCATACCCTCTCTTCTATATTAACTAATCTGTGATATTCCACAAACGAGACAACCAAATCTGTATATTTATTTTTCATGCTTCAGAAAAAATAAGGTTTATCACAAACAATAAGGCTGATATTTCAATGATGCATAGACTTTTGATGAAGGAAATCGTCGAAAGGAGACCATAGCATACTGGTAGGGCAGTTAGTAGATAGTTCGCATGTCTGGCTACTACTTCATATTAATATTATAAATATTAAAGTTTGTGAGGATGTGTGGATGGGTGTGAAGATGTTTGTTACTCTTTCACGCAAAAACCACTCAACGGATTTTAATGAAATTCAGCATATAGGTAGTTCATATTATAGAATATAACATAGAATACTTTTTATTTGCTAAAAAATAGGATACCTTAAAAAGGCAAGTGAAATCGGGGGCGACAACTAACTTCATAATAGACTAACAAAATAAAACTACAGGAATGGGGTGACATAAAAGTAATTTTAAAATAGTATTTGTAAAAAAAATATCTCCACAGTTTTTTAAGCACATAACCTTATCAAAATTGCGTATCAGGCTTTTGAAATTAGATTAATCGGGACTAAAATGAACATGTTAGTCAGGCTGACGGGTGGTTCGGATCCACCACAATAATTGTAGTGTTTATAACATAAATCAAGGTGTAATTGCTACCACGGGACCTGGTTCACGGTCATTAGCTAACTCACTCGTAAATTAGTGCTTCAGGCTAGCCGATGCATACGCACTGCCTTAGATAAATTCTCCGATATGACTTTTTGTAGAAGAAAGTATTTTTTGTTTTATTTCATCTTTTGAATTTAGAATATAATTGATTCGATTGCCACTCGGTCACCTTACCTTTTGTTATCTTGCTTTCATAGTAATTTACTTCTAAAAATACTCCATGTTTTTTTTCTTAAATATTATAAAAAAAACCCGTGTCAGTCAACCAAGCCTTATCATTAAAATTAAAGATTCATATTTTAATGGAAACTCGATCGAACTCGAACCTAATAATCACATTTACATCATATTCGCTTTACTCCAGCTGCATCGAACCGCCCACAAAGCGCAACGTTAAAAGATTAATCTCATTAATTCGTATCACGCATCTATTTATCGACGGTAATCTCATCGCAATTACCGCCAAAGACTTGTTGTGCAATAAAGAAGTCTTGCATTCAACTTTAAAGTCCTACCACTTTTAGTAGCACCCTGTAAGTTTAATTCTAACTTTTAAAATTTACGCAGTTTCAGCGCTTGTTTAGGTAAATAGGTATTTACTGTTTTATGGTATTTAGACACACAGATTAGATAAACATGGCTTAATTAGAAAGTAATCATGCACACACATATCTTTCCTGGGTGGAAATCGATTGCCAATGTGCTGTCGACTTTTAACATTGCCTTGAAGGCAACTGGCTCTCAAGTGCAACTGGCGACAGATTTTCAAATCGGGTACTATATAATACCCTACCTCAAAAAAAATACTCAAAAAAACTCAAAATGTTTTATTCAATTTTGGGACACTTAAGGAACACTTATTGAACGTCTTATTGCTATTTTTAATACTATTGTTACTGTTACCACCGTGCAAGTCTAGAATTCACATCCTCGCAAATCAAGGTTACCTCCTACCGCTGCCATGGAATATTATAAAAATTACAGTATTTAATATTTCACTCTTTATTTCCAATAGGCGGAATATTAAAAAAGCTTAACCCTCAATTAGTCGATGCCGGTCCATTTCACCCCGCGCGTCTAAATATAACAACCGCCTATTAATCGCTATGAGATCGAATGAGCACGATCCCGCGTTAATTTCTCTTAAGTTTAACCCTTTTGTTAGGCAACTTTACGAAATACAACTTGTGAAGTGAATATTTGGTTTAATTATTATCTAAACTCGGATGATTAAACATTGGAGTTTTATTCGTTAATGAAGCATGAAACATAGTAGAACGATTTCAATAAATAAACAGATTTATTCTTAAACGAATCCTTTTTTATAAATCAATTATGCAAAAGTTTTCTTATAACTTTTGGAGTAAAATTTACGCATGACTACTAAAATTACAGGCCAAATCTTTGATGTTTGAGTTACATATCGATTTTTCTCACAAAGTCACCTTTATTCGTACTTGAAACTTGAGTGTTATTGCCATGACATACGTATTATATTAATGTCTGTCTATGGTAGGAGTACCGCCGTATAATATTGAATTCCCTTTTGGGATTGTTGTTTGTAGCTTTTCCACAATATTTACTTGTTTGGCTTAATGTAAAACATCAATTATTAAAATATTTCATAGCAAAAACAATCTTCTATATAGGTATTAGAGCCTATTCTTATGTGTACTTGATGCTTATTAAAACAAAACTAATTTCAATAACAACAAATAAAATCAACACTTTTTTAACAAATCAAATATAAGACACTCTTTTTAACTCAACCACAAGCTTATCCGTATTAGAGATTCAGATTGAGTTATAAAATTGTTATTATTAAGTCTACTTGGATAATAAAAAAAGTTTTTATAGCTAAGATGAACGGAAGGTCATCGCTCTTCCTTATCGATATCTAAAAATAACCTTCACCATAATTATATATGTGTTTGTATCATAAAATTAATACAGATGCGCCGTTCACCGTCCGCTTAATTTATCTAGACACATCAAAAAGCGTAATATAGCCACTAGGGGACGTTCTCACAGTGGCCAGCATGTGATTTTTCTTATTTTTTTAGCAGCACACAACCTTATGTCACTGCAAAATACACTATAAAACATGAGCCATACAACATAATTTGCTTTGCCTATATAACCAGTTCAATTTTTTTTTCAATTTTGTTGGAATTATTGCAAAATACAAGTACTGTACTTATGCGTGTGTGAGGCTAGCATTGCGTGCAGATTATTAATTGATTCATTGATTTTTGAGCTTTTTTTTGTCGAGTTAACATGACATACAAACAAGTATGTAGCCTTTTTTATTTCTTTAAGTCCTATCTTTTAAACGTTGCAAATTTACAGCCTTTTTTTTTCAATAGAATTCTATTTTCAAGCGTTCTAGAAACCGTTGAGTCGGTTCCTCGCCCGGGTTATGTGGATAATAATTTATGCTCGGGTAATTTTGTACCCCGTTACATTGACAGGGTTAGCCTTTACGACGAAGCGATGCATCTGTCACTGTCAATAGCGATAAATCGTTTTACTTTATAACGTCCACCTTTTAATTTATAGTTGTATGTTATTATGTACAAGTTCCTGGGATACCTACAGGATTTTAAACTAACGTATTTTATAAGTTACCGAACACTTGAAGGGATTACGTGGCATGGACTAGTCAACTGATAGTAAGAAGTACGATAAATATTATTTAAGTAAATGTTTAGGAAGTGGCTTTAAATAAAGATAATAAAATGTTTATTCGGATATCGGATAGGGTTTGTTCTAAATGATTCGTTTGTGAGCTCATCTTGAGACTACAGCATGGGGTTCTTCAAAAGAGGAGTAAGAAGGTTTATGCAAGGTCGGCAACGCGCTCGTGACGCCACTGGTGTTGCAAGCGTCCATAGGCTACGGTAACCACTTACCATCAGGTGGGCCGTAAGCTTGTTTGCCACCTAGTGGTATAAAAAAAATTGAGTAATATTTGCCCTAAAATTGGAAAAATCGGATTAAACTCCTTTTTTCAGACAGGATCGACCGTCGGGTTTATTTTCATACTCGGCCATAGCAGAGCTTGTTTTATGGTAATCAGATTAATATTGTACTTTTAATTAAATACTGATATACATAGATAAACATACAGACAAACATGAACTTACAAATATTTACCGTCTGTGGAAAAACCTGCTGGGGGTTCTTACCACCCCGTTGGCAATTAATATGATGAAATTATAATTAAAATTATAGTGACACGCTGATATATGAAATAAATTCTGTAATAAAACATAAAAATATTGTTAATTTTTTTTTATATTCGATAGGCTTCTGTTTGACCACAATCTCACCATGGTAAGTGATGATGTGGCCGAAGATGGTAAGCACACAAAGCCTAGATGGGAACTGGCTCTCAAGTGCAGCTGTTTAGTTTGTTATTCTTCCACTTAGTACTGGATCAACGGGTGATTGGTTTTTGCATAGATTGTTTAGTATGATTCTAAATTTCGAGTTCAAAAATGTATATTTTGTATGCGAAACACTGATACTTTTTGTGTAGGTATACAAAATAAATACAATCCCATACTCCCATCACGAACACAGCCAATCAACACCACGCTATAAATAATATAATAACACAAAAAAATAGGGATGTTTCGGAGTCTATTTAAAATTCGACACACGCTCATCCGAATAGAACAAACCTTTGGCGTTTGAATCGCGTGAGAATCGAATGACGAAACAATTTGTAATCGATAATCGTTATAGGTGGTGAGCGATTGATACACGAATCAGTGCTTGATTTGCATGAAACTGTTGTTAAATTAGTGTTTTGGTGATTCGGAATAGGGTTTTCATTTCGGTAGTGCGTTGTTTATTCGTGTGAGCATATTTGGATTAAGCGAATCCATTAGCGACTTGGATTGGTGTTGTAGCGTTACCGAGCTTAATATCGATATCGACAACAAACCTAAAAATAACCAAGTATCTGTAATATCGATAGTTTTATAATTTTCACTGAGACTTCGTATATCGCGGTATGGTGAAATAATTTTCGCCTTAGATCCGTCCTTCGACTTTACTCGCATTACGGCTAAAATGTAGCCTACATCACTCTCCGCCCCATAAACTATCTTTATTCAAAAAAACAAATAAAAGTCAAGTTTGAAATAAGGACAAAACAAAAAACGTGAAATGAATTTAATAAATCCTACTATTGGAGAAGTGAGTTGGTTTGTCCTTCACGCGAACGGAACAAAAGATGGGATTGGATTTATACATAGGTTGTCAGGGCAGAGAAGGAAAGTCAAACATTATTTGAAACGTGGTTGTAACCACGTCGCAGAAATAAAAGGAAGCTTTGTTATTAACTACAATTTATTGTTTTGGAAGTACGATAAGATCGACATGAAATGTACTTCTAACGTCCATTTGTCTTCTAGTTATTATGGCGGTAATAGCTCAGTGGTAGTGACTACGTAAAATTCATGATTACAAATCTCCGTGGCTAACATTTTGTCGATAGCTTACGTCCTTCAGTCAATAAACAAATACACACATAAACTCTAAAAACATAACCCTCCTGGTGCAGTCGGATACAAACCAGGATATTTCCTATAAATTCGAGTATAGTATGTATGTATCAAATGACGTTATGTTTTATGAATTCATTCGCGCCGCAATATAATATGTCAAAAAGTCGTTTAACTATAAGGAAAAAATCATTGAAAAATAGAATTCTTCTTAACATATTGGCCTTAGGTTTATATAGTTTTTGTACATATATATCTATACTAATATTATAAAGTGGTAAAATTTGTGAGGTTGTAGGGGGTAATCTCTGGATCTACTGAACCGATTTTGAAAATTCTTTTAGCAATAGAAAGCCACGTTATTTGCGAGGCTATATTTTTATGCCGGGAAAAGATAAGTTCCCACGGGAACGCGGGGGACAGTTGGTTATTAATTATTATGTAGGGGCCATGTTACCGCCTTAAAGGAATGACGTGAAGGAACAAAACAGATTCTTTCTTTCTTTATTTTCTTTCTAAATCAATTTAGAACTTCTTTAGCAGTTCCTATGCATTCCTGGCATCATCTTATTCTAATGATCATTTATAATAATAAGATATATGTGCTCCTTTGTGAGTTATCTCCGCCCTAATGCTACTTCATTTGGTCAGAATCACGACCTGTTCAGTTCCGGATATTACATGCATGATAGATTTTTCGATACAATATCAGCGAGCTGTCATTAAATCTCATTGGACCAACCTAGCACGCTCCCACCTAACAATTTATATTGTTCCCCTCTCAAAACCAGATCCAATACAGTCGAATCCTCTATTGTGATTGTAATAAGAGCTATTGTTGTGTAGTTATGTTTTCGTCAACAGCAAAATTATCTCGGTCAATCTATACAAATCACGGGAAGCATTCACGGGAGTCGTGTGCTTGGAAACCAATTTCCTGTTCCCTTTCATATTGAAATGTAAGTGGCGCCCTCTAGCAAATAGCTAGGTGAGTTTATGGAGCGTAGCACCCGTTTTACACGAACTTTTTAAAGTTCCGTTCGAATTTCAAGTTGTGTTGGAAGTAGAAAACTTGGAGAGTACCTATGCAATTCAGTTGGATTGACATGCCTGCCTGTATTTGTCACTAAGAGCTTTAAATTGGTTGAATTTTAGTTTTTATCGATAATTGGAGTATCTTTACTATTATCATATTTGAATGCCATGCAACTCGTACATAACACAGAAAGTATGGATATGAATAGCAAATTAATTAGTTTTAATCTGTGCGTGAATATGTATTTATATAATTGTATCGACAAAAGGCCAACAATTGGTATTATAATAAACATTTGAGGAAAGATGTGATTGTTTGTTTGGCTCTGAAACTACTGGATCTATTTGAAAAATTCTTTCACCATTAGAAATCTACATTATCCCTGAGTAACATAGGCTATATTTCGTCCCGGGAAAAGATAAAATCCTACGGGAACGTGGGTGAAACCGCGGAGAACAGCTAGTGAGTTGTAAAGCTAATAATCTAATCTCGGAATTTATAATCTCGAAGCAGAGTTATATCGGACAACGTAATTTTACTTTCGATCTCACCGTACGATTTCATTGGAAATAAAAACCAACGCGTAACTAGATGGGCCGGTTGGCGTGGTTGGTTAACACACTACCTATGGTTAACACCGTTGGTTAACACCACCTGGGGTTCGATTCCCATCCAGGACAGACATTTGTGTGCATGAACATGTCTGTTTGTTCTGAGTCTGGGTGTAATTATCTATTAAAGTATGTATTTACAAAAGAAAGTAGTATATGTAGTATATCAGTTATCTGGTTTCCATATTACAAGCTCTGCTTAGTTTGGGATCAGATAGCCGTGTGTGAAAAATGTCCGAAGATATTTATATTTAACTCCATATTTTCTCAGACATGCAACCTTTCTGGTAGTTGGAAACATTTTCAACAATTTCTTGCTTATTGCTTTGAAACAAAAATTGCTCCGAATCCTTCCAATTTACTCCTTTGATCAACAATATAATAACCACCAGGAAATTTAACCTCATTAAAATTGTCAATGGGCTTGATGATGCGGAAAGTTTGGCATTGGGCGCGGACAATTTTACGCCTCGGGGATAATTTAGAAAATTGAATGGTTGTTTGTAGAGCTTGGTTACTTTTTGAAAATCTTGAAAATTTATCTGATTTCGTTTGCATTTTGCATTGTTTCTATCAAATTTGAAATGTCTATTTTACACGTTGTAGCACGATGTGATTTTGTATGCTTTCTCATTCATCTCCTATAAGAAGTTTCCTTAAGTTGCAATCATTTTTAATGAATCTTTTAGAGTATTCATTATATTAATATGTGGGTAATAATTGAAAAACTGACGTTCTTCTTGAAACACTATTGTGCACATTTCTCATGTTTGAACGTCTGTATTTATTTAACCTACCTAAAATGGTAAATTGACAATCTTGATTAGCAAAGCACTGTGAGATGAAGTAAAATCATTCTCTATAAAACCTACAGATCAGAAAATTTATATCCTGCAGATTGCTGAATTCACAGTAGGTATTAGTGATTCTTCTACTCTATCAGTAGTTAGAACAATATCGCTTATCCTATCCTATCCTTGCCAATTTATACCGTTTATTCTTCTCTTTGTTCAAAAATCGAATATAGTTATTATAGACTTTATAAAGATTATAGACTTCGTTTGCGAACCTAAAAGTTTTAAAACAACAAATACAATATCACCCGTAAAGCAATCTACCAGAGTTCTCCGAATTTTTAACGACTTGAAATTTGATTATCGATATTGAACAATACATAATACCGACACGGTTTAAGAGGAGACCAGACGATGAAGGTTAAACGAATACTACTCTTTTTATTTCTTTTTCCTATTTCTGGAACAAAACGACAGCGGGCTGAGAATTTCTTCAAAATCTTTGCCATCTTTTGTGTTGCACACGTAAAATGACTGTCGCTACAAAAATCTAGTTTTTAAAAGGTACTCTACCATTGAAAATGGGTAGAAGATATTTGTTCATTGTACAGGGTGGTGACGACGTAACGACATTAATTTAAACCACATATTGGGTACCGCGTTAGTAGTTCGTACACCAAGTTTCATCAAATTACATTGAACGGTATAGCCACAGGAAATTATTTTCACTTTAATCATTTTAACACATGCTGTGAATTCATAACGATTACGCAACGAAGTCATTCACCTAGCTAGAGTAGCTAGACGGAACAAAATTCAGATTTACCTACATGCTTAAAACACAACCAAATAAAATGTGCGGCTCAGAAATCGTCGGTTGATGAAATTTAGACCTTATAACCATAGCGTTAAAATCATTATTAGCGCGCTGCGCGGGCGTCGATGCCTACTTGCATGAATGAAACAATACACCTACAAAGGAACCGCGGCGGCCGGTCTTTGCCTAAAACTGTGCCAGTAGTGCCTACAGGTCATTTGAGGTCAATAGGTAATATTAATAAAGAGTGTTGTGTTTCGTTTAGATTATTTTCGGAATTAGTTTGTTTGAAAATTTCGCTTTTTGTCTGTTGATGTAATACCAGATTTAATTATCACAAAGTATTTTGATTGACTAGTAGTGACCGTGTTTTAATTTAATGTCGCTACGTCGTCACCACTCTGTATATCCTATTAAAGTATTTTTAATTTTTGTTATTGTATATTATTGTTTATTTGTAAATTCTTCTTTGTTATTAATTTCTATGAAAGAAAACTAAGTTACGAAAATACTACATAACAGTATTGGTTTCAGAACAAATTGTTCAAATTATGCGTTTCTACTGAATATATTTCACAGGTGAAATTGATTAAAATTATTATCCGCTGCGCCATCGTTAATCTTTCTAATCTGTCGTAATTGAACACCGTCCCTTTTCTCTTAATTAAAAAAACAAACACGTCCAGGAAATTCTCTAGCAGTCGTTAATCGATTTCGTATCTCGTTTTATAATTCGATTAATTTGTCTCCCGCCATTTAGTTGGTTCTCGTTTTCATCGAATCGTCTTTTTTCATTTGATTCGAGTCAAATTGATTGAGTCTGATCACTAATCGTTGCGTGATTGTATTGGATATAACATTTTACGGTGCAATAAAATCAGAGACAACATTTTATTATGTTTAAAACTAACATTCAATTTGATTTGCAAATATCAAATTTATTTAAGTGTTTTTGGATTTAGTTCTGAATTCCAATCCATAGTATTAAAACTTAATATCCTATTTTATTTACCCTAAATTATTACCAGACAAAAATGACGTTTTATTTCACCTCAATTTTTCGAATCACTTATAACATACATAATTCGATATTTTATGTGCAATATACAGATTATAAACAGAAAGGAGAAAACCACAATAATTTACAAAAACAATAACAATTTTACTGAAATATATTTCGCACACACCAGGAAACAAATTAAGCGTAATATACGTAGGAAAGTAAGTTTCTTCAGAAACAAAGTTGGCTACAAAACTGGAGCAAACAGCCGTGAAATGGACTAAGGGTCATTAAAGCCAAGTGAACCGTATTTGCCAAAAGATACGTAGATAGATATTATATGAATTAATGTGGAAAAAATCTCTGATAATTTTCTGCGTATTATTAATGTACCCAAATATTATAAGCTTAAGATTGTGTTCGTCAGAAGCCTGCTTTTGATCACTGATCCACCTGGCAGGCTTCATCTTCATCTTCAGATCTATTATCTCATTTTAACCACAATCAAATAATGATAAAAAAATACTAGATTTGATACAGCAAAATGAGCTTATTTAGAATGCAATAACGACCCACTTAACACAGTCTTACTACAGTTGCTGTAATGCAAAAAGTTCTATTTCAAATATTTGTACGCTAGTTTAGCTAGTTACATGTACCTTCTGGTCTGGAATCTGCATTTTAGATGTTTTTGCTTTGTTGTATCATGGAATTTAATTAAATCCATTTATGTCTCCATTTAAATATGCTATTGCGCATAAATTTAGTAAATAACTTCAGACAGATTCCAAACATAATGTACATAGCTGTCTTTTGCAACAAAATTTGTTTCCGCTATGATTAAATATCCTTTAATTAACTTTGAATCGCTGGCCATCTAATAATTGCCATCAACCTCCAATTACACGGTTTGGTATGTCATTGTTTTCACGATTCATCGCTCGTTCGCATATCTACGCCTATACACCAAGCACGATTTCCCAGAAACATTTCTCGGCTCCACTTTGTAGAGTATTCTTACCAAGTTTATTTTAATTCCTTCCAATGTCGTCACAGTTTAGCATTGTAGCAGGTTTTTTGGGTGTGCGTCGTTAGCCCGAAAAATTGTTCTTGTACGTTTTTTCACCGTCGGTCGCCTTCGTCGCCGGGATTTTGTTTCGTATATCCATTTTGTATCTTATTTGTTTTTGGCTCTCTATTTTTGTTTTCTTTTTGTCTGTGAACGCTTTCGGCCCAGTTTTTGTTTTCGCTTTCTATAGATTTATGGCCTGCACTTTTGAGTGGCTGAACCTGTGATTAGCATCATTCATTTTATTTGTTATATACATATTCTTAATTGGATCATTATAATTGAGTCTTCTTACGAAGTTTAATCCAAACACGTTTGACTAAGCATTTGCATTTTCATTCTTTACAAGTTTCTATCTTCATATTTTTTTTGAGATTGATCTTAATATCTGTTTTAGCATAAATTCAAGTATTTTAATTACTTCTTCTTTAATTTTCTGACTTTCTTAAACTTAATAGTTTATTTAAAAATCTTAGTTAAAAGAATAGTCCTTCTGTTATCTATACCCCTAACAATAAAGAAAGCTACACAATATGTTACTATTATACTTAAGCTACCAAACACAAATGATACCTATGGCACAACGACTCAACTCATAAAGTATTTTTTCTCTTTTATTTCGTTTAATAGTCATAACTCTTTTTCCCGCTAAATGTAAAAACTGATTCCTTGGTTTCGTTGAGTTATCGCCTTTTGTTAACTTACCACTGGTACCAATGGTTGACTCACAGCGAAGGCATTGTTTCTTCAAAGTTTCATAATATCATTATTTAAAGATTAAAGATCTTTAAATAATGATTAAGAAATTGTATTTATTACCTAATTTTTTATTATTTTATTCCTCATTCTCCTCTCATTCTATTGTAATAATAAAGAAACTTTTAGTAAATGTTTAATTATAATTTTCTTTAGGTCCCTACTCTTTTCTTGTTTATTTTCATAATGATAAATCCTTTATCGATTAGATAAGGTTATTAATTAACAATTTGTGAACTTTAGTTTGTAGCTGTGGTTATAGAAACAAATATTGTTATTACTTATTTTGTCTGGTATAAAATAAAACAGAGTATGAGAACTCGATTGTATTTCACAGGCGTGACTTGAACAATTATACATACATTAGTAGAACACTTGACTTAACCAAAAACCTCATTGTACTTGACAGTTCGACAGTAAACCGCAAGGGTTGGTAATGATTTTTGTTTAATATCACATTGTTCCTTAAATGGTGAGCTCTCTTGACTCGTAAAACGTTCGCAGTAATATTGTGGGCTAAAATGCAGGTTGCGGCGTTAAGTTTTTTATAGTCTTACGTATGACAAAGGGTAATATATTTTTTTATTCCTAATGACAGCTTATAAAAAAAGTATAAGTCGTTTCCTTCCCCAGAAAACTCTACAACAACATCCATCATCCCCACTTGTTTAGAAGAAGTTATTTTAAAAAAATACTGGCTATACTTCCACTTATTCCTTAGACCAATGGTAAATATTGACGCTGACTGAATATTGACCTTGACGTGGTCCCAGACTTGGACCACACAATTTACGCCACATAATTTTATTTTTATTTATGTTCTCTATTTTTTTCCACATAAAAATCCCTTTGTTGCCTTCTAAAAGTATGAGACCCTTTCATAAAACATCAGCCCGAAGGCACACTAAAAATAGCTAGGTATTTTATGCCAAACACTATAAAATGTCTTTTACATGGTTATTTTATAAGAGTATGTGTGACAGACAGCTATTGTAAATCTAATATCAATATTTTACGAAAATACCATTAGGGAATTATAAAACATGGAGTGAGCAACACGTCGGTAAAATTTAATCGCATTAAATCCTTCTGGTATTAAAATTATCTATACCGGTGTTAACCACTTACCATCAAGTGCAACGTCAATCTGATTTTCGACCTGTTGATAGAAGAAAAAACTTTATTATATTTTTTTATGATATGCAAAAAAGAGCCAGTCTTTTAAGTATTTTTTTTATCCTAATAAATGAGTTCTTCAATACTGTAATGTAATATTATACTCCACTGACTTGCCTTCCAATTTTCTACTGACATCATCCGTTTCCCCGCTCACGACGGTAATCACATTCTATTAAGTAGACCCTATTTGCCTTTCTTATTTATTAACAAAAACAAAGGGAAATTCCGAGCGAAGGTTTTCTTTGCGTACCGGAATTAGAAAAATTCTGCCAGAATGCTATAGGCATTTAGGGTATCGTAGCCACTTAAAATTAAAAGCCACAATTTTTTTTATATTTAAGGTGGTTTTTGTTGTACATTTTGGGTCTCTGAAAACCCTAAAATTAAAGGGTGGGACACAAGTTCAACACACTAAGATTACAGTAAAAATACCGAGTTCATTATAATAATAGATAAATAATAAAATTGATAACATCATTAGATATCATTGCATTGATTTATTTTTCATTACATTCTTAAATAATATGTAGGCTTAAAAAAATACACTTTATGATACCCTAATATAAAAAACCATTACCCACCAGTATCGGGAACACTCAGTTATTATTATTATATTCAAGAGACTGACTCTCAAGTGCCGCTTCCAGCAATCATTTAATTGTGTGACGTTAGATTTCCAGCCAGTCGGGTACTACAAAGTAAAACAAAATACGTAGCTAAAATCTTCAACAAAAATACGCATACACTTTTTTATAATACCTATTGTATTAAAATGTTAATTATCATTAACTGACCTCTACACTCAAAACCTTGTTTTCTTTCATAACAGTTCTCTAATCTAGAATTTAAATGGATGTCAAAGATATATTTAGTAAGCAAATTAAATGCAGTATTTTATTCTTGTAATAAAGGATAAAATATATGCAATGACTTTTGTCTGGCTGGCGACCTTTTGTTTGGTAAATATTTTTATTGCTTGAATACAAAAAATATATATTTAAATAGGAAATATTGGCTTATTTATTTGGTTTTCTTTAAATTGAAGTTATAAATAAAGTATTTAAAAGTTACATTAATATTCAGTAATTCATCTCCACGACACATTAAAACGTGTCCAATTTTCATTTTTATTCTGGATAAGTTTGTGTTTGACCACAATCTCACCATGGTAAGTGACGATTTGGTCAAAGGTGGTAAGAACACAAAGCCTAGGTGGGAACTGGCTCTCAAGTGCAGCTGAGCGGAACACACCGATAGGTGCTTGGCGACAGATTTTGATAACTTGAGGGTGGTAGCCAGCCAGTCGAGTACCACCGTGCTATGGTTTCCTCACGATGTTTTCCTTCACCGAAAGCTCAAGCCCATTGTAGGATTCGAAACCACGACCTTCGCCGCGGTATCCGACGTACCACTGAGCTATCATCGCCTTACTAATCGTTACTTTTGAAGAAATATCTATGGAAAGATTTTCAATGAGTCTGTTTGTGGGGCTCATCACAATGAAAATCACATACCTACCTTCTGTAAATAAAACAAATGTTTTTTTTATCCTGGGTAAACTGTCGATCGGTGCAGAAACAATTTCTATCATAGCTTCGCAACATATTTGAGGAGATCCGTGTAACAGCTAAAATTTATGAGTCAAGGATGAAAACATGGGACCGAAATAAGCCGATACTTTTTTTTTATAATCGAACAATTTAAATATTTAGTAGCATTCGAATTAATTGACTTTTGTATCTTAAAATGAAAACCTATCGATCAGGAATTATCCTGGCTACGTTCCAAACCCACTTGAGCATTGTTTGCGTTGAATGTTTGTCTATCCGTCTAGACCTTTGTTCGTACCTATAATATAATTAGAACCGACACAGATACCTGTTTATCACGATGTCGGTGAAATTTATTGTATAACAGACGGGCGACTTTACGACAGCGATTAAACGCCACATTTATTTTATACGCACGGAACTTGTTACAATGTTTTTAGCTTTGATGAGGTTGATGTCTGTATTTGACAATATTATAATCATGTGATTTTTATATAGCATTCAAAATATTTTATGCGTGAAACTTTACGTACCTACTAAAATTTATCTATAAAGCGTATCCCACTAATCCTACTTAATATTATAAATGTGAAAGTTTGGATGGATGTATGTTTGTTACTCATTTACGCCAGAACGGCTGAATGGATCTGGATGAAATTTGGCATAGATTATAGTCTGGAATAGCACATAGGCAACTTTTTATCCCGAGAAAAGATAAGATCCCTCTGGAACGCGGGTAAAACCGCGGGGCACAGCTATACGTTATAAATGTCAAATTTTGAGTGAGTTTGGTTATTTGTTCCTCAATCACGCAAAAACGGCTGAACGGATTTTGATAAAACTTAGCAAACAGGTAGAACATATCCTAGAATAAAATATAGCATACTTTTTATCCCGTGAAAAGATAAGTTCCCTCGGGAACGCGGGTGAAACCGCGGTACGAAAATCTAGTATTTTTTAAAAAGATTAATAAATCATTGTAAATTATATTAACTACATACAATTCGACACGTAATTAATTAAGAAATGCTTATTTACAAAAGTAATGTTTTATTAGAAAGATGTTCACTGACAGACTAATTGTTTGTTTGTACTATAGACAAAGTAAATACAAGTATAAAGTAATCATTACTCACACTATATACCTTTCAATACTAACATCTATATTTCAAGACATATTTGTTTATAAGTTGTTACCATCTTTAAACGTGTTGTTGTATTTATATTTTAACTATCTGGGCCCCGCCGTTTCACCCGCGCTACCGAGGATCTTATCCTTTCCCGGGATAAAAAAATATCCTATGTTTTATTCCAGGATATGATCTACCCGTGTGCCAAGTTTCATCAAAATCCGTTCAAAATCCATCCATCCATGTATAATATTATATTAGTGGGATATTTTTATTGCATGCTGTTTACAGTTTACTAATTGGCTTAGATTAAATTAAATGGACGTTAGCGACAATTTAGCCCGGCCATGAAACGCATAAATAATGTAGTTTTATTCGCCCGTCTGCATAAACCTGAGATGTTTAATTGCGCCGGTATTAGCGACCATTTTACGGGCGCAATAGAAATGCTTTGATTCCAATTTATTGTTCTGTGAATTGTGAGTAAATAAGACAAAAAGTCGACGTTAGCTGTTTAAATTGTGAAACGAACATTATTTGAGCAGTTAAATTGGATTTTTTGGTATATTTTTTCAAGAAACTAGGTTGATTTTATTTATAATGTTCCGTCAATATCCGTTCGTTTGTGTGTGTGACAGATTTGTGTTTCCTTCAGTTAATACGTTTTATACTATGATGAAGGCACTTTTAGTTTCTTGTTAATTAAACCGCCTTTGATAAAGCGTCAAAAAAGATTTTCGTTTTTATTAATATCTTCTTTAAAGTTTTGGGTGCTCTATGTAGATGTTTACCTGTCACAGCTAAATATCGAATTTTTTCATGCGTAGATTTATTTATGTATGCAATGAATCTTACTTTGAATTGCTGTTGTAAGAATAAATGGGTGGGTGGGTACTAGATATTGTTTTAATTATATTTGTAATTTTGTATGACATATCATAATTTTTTTTTATATGTAATGATGTACTTTAAGTGCATCATTAAAATTACAATCTAGCCAAAATACTAATGAGTAACTTAAATTTGACTTAAACTGCTAAGTAGAGTAAACTACAAGAATGTGTCCATTAACACTTTTCTTAATGTCTCTATTAAGGGGAAGACACTTTGTTCACGTGTTCTTTACGGGTAGCACTATACTACGTACTGCGTATCCTATAAATGACCCGCTTTGTGTTCGCGTCACCCGTCAAACATCACCGGGAACTGGGGTAAGTTGATAAACAGCACAGCGGACGCATCAACATGTATGGCGATGATAGCTCAGTGGTAAGTGACGTCGGATACCGCGGCGAAGGTCGTGGGTTCGAATCCTACTATGAGCTTGAGATTTCGGTGAAGGAAAACATCGTGAGGAAACCATAGCACGGTGGTAGGGTACTTTGTAGTACCCGACTGGCTGGCTACCAGCCTCAAGTTGAAAATCTGTCGCCAAGCACCTATCGGTGTGTTCCGACAGTTGCACATGAGAGCCAGTTCCCATCTAGGCTCTGTGTGCTTACCACCTTCGGCCACATCATCACTTACTATAGTAAGTGTAGTCAAACACAAGCCTATCATGAATAAAAAATAATTAAAAAATACGCAGCACAAGCTGAACTTTTGCTTTTGCCCTATGCGTTGAATTTCGAGTGTGTACTTGTGTTTTATTTTATGAGGCAAAAAATCTTTTTTCATTTCATTTCAACATACAAAGCTATGTTGCATCGTCAAAAATTTAATTGGTAATGACGAACCCGAATACATGTATAACTATACCGTGGCACAATGAGTCCAAAGAGAATCGAGAATTCCATACAGTATTATATAAATCTTCGATCCCACATGGCTCAAAGTCAAAGACTTATAGAAGTAACAACCATATGACATTTCTCCATAGGCATTAACACAGCACCTCTCGTGGAAAACGCGGTTAACATTTCTCCATCAATTGACACAGCACCTCTCATGGTTTTAATTTCTCCCATACAAAATTTTTGCTAACTGAAACGCGGTAGCAGTTTTCACAAACGTTTAAAAAATCGTACTAGGCACTCAAATCTATATCAAATTATACTAGAATATTAAACCCCCAAATAACAATCACAATAGAAATACAAGTAGGTATATTCACGATAGCGCAGTAAAACCTATTTTGAAAGCAATGGCTTTATTTCTATGAACCGATGAACTTGGATTACTTGAAATGCCGAAAATCGCTCGCATCGGATGTCAGAATTGCCTCTTTTTGTGCTTAATGAGGACCCATCACGATTGTCTCGGTACTTGCCGTAAGTGATAAGCGATAGCGTTTATCGAATAAATAACAATAAACCGGCATATACTTTATCTTGATCTGTGGTAAAGTGAAGTCAAGTCAATAGTAAACATGTTGTAGGATACAGTCTTACAAAATTGTATTTTAAAAACTATTTTGAAATCTTCTCAGCTCACTGATTTGAATGTGATTCGATCGTGTTTTTGGGTCGGATCTTTGCTTGAACATTTTTAATATATTGCTGCTATTTTAAACATTTGAAACCGACTTCTATTCCTTAAAATGCTATTAAACAAAATAAGGCAGGGGCTGAGCACTTACCAGTTTATCTGTCGCTCCGCTCCGCTACCGCTTATGCTTGAGTTAACAACTCGCGCCATCCACTAAGTCTCTGATACCGCCGCTTAAGGGTACTAAGTCACGCGATTTTGTGTGATCAGGTGTCTTTGAACTGAGCTAAACATGTTTGGTTATGTTCAGTGACACCGACAGTGTTGCCTTGAACGTAATTACGCTTATTACGAGACGTGAGAAATTGTTTTGTTTTAGTAATTGGTTTGCAAAATAGAAGGATACATAATTATTGAGCGTTACCTACGTTGATAATAATTATATGTCGTCTGCCTTTCGTAAGTTGTTATGATTCCATTATAGGTAAATGAGCTTTGAACGATGATATTAAAAGTGAGCGGTAGGTTAAAAACTGGCTAATTAAGGCGATGATAGCTCAGTGGTAGTGACGTTGGATACCGCGGCGAAGGTCGTGGGTTCGAATCCTACAATGAGCTTGAGCTTTCGGTGAAGGAAAACATCGTTAAGAAACCATAGCACAGTGGTAGGGTGCTTTGTAGTACCCGACTGACTGGCTACCACCCTCAAGTTGAAAATCTGTCGCCAAGCACCTATCGGTGGGTTCCGACAGTTGCACTTGAGAGCCAGTTCCCATCTAGGCTCTGTGTGCTTACCACCTTCGGCCACATCATTACTTACCATGGAGAGTTTGTGGTCAAACACAAGCTTATCCAGAATTAAAAAAAAACTTGAGAGGTGTCAAGGGACACCCGGATGGAACGAAGTTATATAAGTTATATAAGTCGAGAGAGTATATATATATATAAATAGAAATGAAAATATCTGGCTTGCTTTCTATAAGAGAGAGAGAGAGACAGACAGAGAAACATGCGCACGCCGCACAGCGGCACAAAAGTGACGGTGACAATTTTTCGTAAGATTTTTTTCCGTCTAGCCCCCTTTCCCTAAATAGCCAACTTTGACCTGTGCCGCGTTGCCGGCATCAACGGATGCACTTCACGTACCGAGTGCAATTAAATGTAAAGGGGCTCAAAACTACCAAAAATGCCGTCGTGTGTTATGACATCGAAATGTAGAGTGATATTGCAATATTAAGTTATTTATATGTGCGTTAGTGTCCAATTTTTGGACCATTGTTGAAGATCTAATTTAGTAAAATGACTATTGTAACCAAATACGAGAAATAGTTTCTAAAGATCATTAAAAAAATTCAACAAATTGAAGGCATATCTAAAAGAGTAGGTATAATAATATAATTTATTGATTTGACTGAGAAATCAACGTAGAGCCAAATAAAGGATCCGTTTGAATCCGAATATTATAAAGAGGTAAAGTTTGTGAGGTTGTAGGGGGTAATCTCTGGATCTACCTACTGAAAGATTTTGAAAATTCTTTTACCAATAGAAAGCCACGTTATTTGTGAGTGTCATAGGCTATATTTTTTATCCCGGGAAAAGATAAAAACCCACGGGAACGCGGGTGAAACTGCGGGGGACAGCTAGTATTTTATAAATTTCATCCTAAATCTTTACCCCACGGTAAAGAGGATCACGGGGAAAACTGCGTGACTAAAAACTAGTTGATAATAAACAAAAATGTTATGACACAGTAAATATACACTATACTATATTATTATCTATAAGTAATAATAACACTCCGTAAGTTCTTGACCCAAAATCGACTTCACACATCGTAGTCAAGTCGCATACCTACCTACAAGTTATTATGACCTTACTTAGCCAGCCTTTTGAGATAAATGTTGTTATAAATCGTTTTACTACCTTCTGCCCTGCGTTTTTGATGTAAAAAGTATCCTTCAGCTCCTTAGATATTTCTTAGGGCTTAATTTAGCTTCTTATAGGTGAAAGAATTTTCAAAATAGGTTCAGTAGTTTCGGAGATAACCTCCTATATCCAAACTTACAAACTTTACCACTTTACAATTAGTTGTAGTTTTGTTACAATTTAAAAATAATCTTCTTATTCAATATTCTTTTGTTTACAGGTACTTCTGATGATTACAACAGCCGTCTTTCCATAAGTCATTTCTTCAGTAAGTCAGTAAATCCAGATTAAAAGACAAAAATGAGAAAGATCAATTCAAAGATCATAGAAATTTATGACCTCGAATGTTTAAACAAAATTGCATATCTAGATTTAATTAATAATCAATGCGTATTAATGTCAAGGTTACCTTTAAGTATGTTGCATTTTGATTCATTTATTACAATTATAGTGATTCTCAATCAGTTCTTATTTACTTTTTTGGGCTGTAGAAAACTGTTCGTATTGTAGCAGTAATTTGATGTCTTATTGAGTCTTCGTCATCATCAACAACGCTCTTCAATGTCTGAAGAAATAATATTTTCTATCATCCTCAGGGATTTGATAAGACATAGAAAACAACCACTTTTTATTAAGGTTTTAGCCCCCATAATCAAATAAGAAATGCCTGTTAACCTCAATTTTTTTAGTAGAATATTTGTAGCGCTATTCTACTAT
Organism: Ochropacha duplaris; assembly: GCA_951361185.1. Classification (NCBI taxonomy): domain Eukaryota; kingdom Metazoa; phylum Arthropoda; class Insecta; order Lepidoptera; family Drepanidae; genus Ochropacha; species Ochropacha duplaris. The sequence continues at coordinate 13,594,362 of OX592691.1, forward strand.
CCTACTAATATTATAAATGCGAAAGTATGTTTGGATATGTGTGAACTGTCAAGATGTGTAGATGTTTGTTACTCTTTCACACAAAAACTACTGTATGGATGTTAATTTAACTTGGTACACAGGTAGATCATATACTTGAATAACATATATATAGATAGAAGTCTTAGTAATAGGGTTCCGTTTTTACCCTTTGGGTACGGAACCCTAAAAACCATAGCACGGACCTCTACTATATCTATAGTACCTATTAGTTGAACTACCTTCAAGAAATCACCCTCAAGCCTAAAATTAGCACTTAATAATCTGTTTCCTTCTAAGCATTCTGTCCTTACCCATGTTGAGCCCGTGACCTATCCAGTATAAAATTTGGTTGAAAGACCGCACTTTTTTGCGGTTGCTAAAATGTCAACTTCAAACTTTTAATTGTCACACAAAAATAAAGCAGTCGTTTTCTAACAAAAGGAAAAATACGAACCTGGGCGCCATTTTTGTTTGGTTCACTCTGTGAGCGGTCTGATTGTAGTTGGTTGGAGTGGTCCCAAAACAACTGAAAGTTGGGACAGCCCACTCTGAGAGAATACCGCTGTGGTGACGTCATTTAGGCTGTTTAGTGTGCGGACTTTGTGCCGAGCGTTCCGCGTTGCGTTACGTTCTCTCTACTCTTACTCAATTCAATGGCTTTGCAATGGAATGACAATTTCGCTCTAAGAATCACTATGAGAAAACTATACCACGTGGAAGAATACTTTTTAGAGCTCACTTGACCCGTCGGTTTGTCCCGTCAATTGCACATGAGTCTTTCATGAGGCTTTTCTAAAATTGGCAATATAATTAGTAATCCCCTGGCATTATATTTAAGGCGACAGTTGCCACATAACGCGAAGACGCGCCCCACATTTTTTCCTATTTCCATACAAGTTACAGTGCAAGTGTGTATCCTTATGCTAGTGTTGTAGTTCATTGGGGTTCGTCTTCGCTGACGGCACTATCTATACCATGTAGTAGATCGTCTGCCTCCTTAACAAACCTCATATTTTTTATTTTATTTTTATTCTGGATAAGCTTGTGTTTGACCACAATCTCACCATGGTAAGTGATGATGTAGCCGAAGGTGGTAAGCACACAAAGCCTAGATGGGAACTGGCTCTCAAGTGCAGCTGTCGGAACACACTGATAGGTGCTTGGCGACAGATTTTCAACTTGAGGGTGGTGGCCAGCCAGTCGGGTACTACAAAGTACTCTACCACCGTGCTATGGTTTCCTCACGATGATTTCCTTCACCGAAAGCTCAAGCTCATTGTAGGATTCGAACCCACGACCTTCGCTGCGGTATACGACGTCACTACCACTGAGCTGTCATCGCCTTAAAACTTAACTCAAACATAAATTAAAACTTCGTACTATAGAACAACAATATGAACGCGGGAAGCGTGGAAATAAAATGTGTCCATCCGTATATTGTTTGAGCTGTTAACAACGCATGATTAAAAAGTTGTGATGTTGTCTTTTGGTGTTGTCATATGTAAATTAAAAAGTACTATGGAAACCACATAACGACATCAATTATTTTTTTTTAATTATATAAATTATTACCCCCAAATACGGGACAAACGGACATATATATATATATATATATGTCCATGTAGCGCACGTCTGTCTTGGGTGGTAATCGAACTCACGACCTGTGCCCCTAGCATGGGTTGGCACCAAAAACACACATCAGACGCTAGCGGAGAAACGCGCATCGAATAGTTTTTGGTTAAACTTGTTCCTACACGCTAGTAACTAACGTTTTTTATCCATTGCTTTTAGAATATCGGTACCGTGAGTCACAAATTTGACAGATGTCATCGAGAAATACCGTCTCGATTATAGTTAAGTAACTCACGGGCAAATTGAACCGTGAGATCTTCGATCGTATAGTTTACGTAGTGTTTATATACCTACTCTTTGTAGTTTATAATGAAAGTTTATAAAATTTGAGTGTTATTTTGTTGTACTTGTAATGAGTTTACTTAATAAAGATATATTTGACTTTGAGTTTGAGTTGAAATAATGTGGGCAATAAGTTATTTAGCATATTTTAGTTTGGAAATTCACTTGAACATATCAGTGTGGTTTATAGGCCGTGATATTATTGAGAACAATTACATAAAGTAATAAATACTTAGGTACTATTACTTACATACAATTTTAATCCTAAGCCACATTCCTCAACTATAAGCATCCACTTGAAACATTCACAGACAAACACATGTTTCTATAAAAAAAACCTACTTATTTAAAGTACATTATGTATTATTTATTTACAAACGTATTGTTTATAAACACACACCACAACACACACACACACATGCGCATGACCTAGTGCGCACGACCCACTGACTGTGACTGACGACGGGGCGTGCAGCGCAGCGAGCAAGCGGGACGACGCGACGCTCCGTCTCACTGGCTCACTACACGGTGACGGTATACAACCATATCAATTTAAAAATCACTAAGAATAAAAGCAAATGAGCATTCGTCTATGACGTTTTCAATTAGCAGGGTTATAACTGAATACTTAGATTTTTTGGGAGTATATAACTTACTCTGCCTTTACAGTATAGTTAGAAAGAGGCAGCATTATTCGTTGTGAACGTTGCTCGATGTGAGCAAACACTAGAGTGTACGTAAACCATCACTTGACTCATGGTGCGTACTACCAATTTTAGTTCTTTACGTGACCGCTAGTGGCGCTGTGCACATTTTCCATACAAATATTTTACGCAGTCGTGAGCGTGTGCGGTTTTTGTAAAGTCATGGTAGACGTACTGTGGTGTGATAGTTAGTAATCACAATAGCTCATTCTTTCATATCTATTTTCATTGTTGTCAAATATCCTATTGTATGGATTTTTCAGCCTTTTCGAAATAGTCACAAACTAGGTCTATAGCTCACAGAGCCACTAGTTATCATCATTCAGCCGAAAGAATCTTATAATCTAGACTCCTATAATCTGGGGATCTTCAAGGCCAGAGTGAATAGGCACCTTCTGGGCAAGCGTGCTCCATCTTAGGCCTTGTCTTCGTCCTTCATGGACGGGTCAGTGGCCAAACGCAAGCCCATAAAATGTAAAAAAAAAAATTAAAACTATATGAAAACGGTAGAGACTTTTTGGCGGGAACTTGCGAAGTGACGTTGTGTTTTCGTTTTATTTTCATGAAATTCGTGTATTTTGAGTTTTATTGAATAATATCGGCGGTGTTTTGTCCAATAATGATCAATCCAAGTGCACAAGTGAAGTGAAATGAAATGAATGCGTGTATCGTGACTTTCCATGTTGTCCCAAAAAGGCCGTGAATGTTTTAGTGGAACAACCGCCAATTTCACTAAAGCCTGACTGGACATGCACGGACGAGGACTAGACATTACAGTGAATTTGAGAATGTGACTATAACATAAAAGAAGAAATTAAAACTGAATAAATGTATGAGACTGAAAGACTTTGTGTTGACAAAATTAAAAAAAAAGAAATTAAAGGAGTGACAAATAGACTAAGACCATTTCAAATACTTTGACATTGGCAGAAATATCCTAAAAGGATGATTGCCAGTAACAAAAAATAAATAAATAACGGTAGCGTGTGCATCTTCCATCAAGAATTGTTATGTATACTGAATGGATAGGTAACTCTAAATACCTACTTGAAGCAAATACCTATCAATTGCACTCTTTCTAACCCTACTTACTCTTAATGAAAGAAAGAGAGATTGTCCCAACGTAATTGTTATCTTTCTCTTTTTCGCAATTGATAGATATTTGCTTCAAGTAGGTATTTAGAGTTACCTAACCATTTAGTATACATAATTCTTGGGTTCGATGACCCGCTAACTAGACGCTATCTCACTCAATCAGCACCGCAGCTCTTATGTTTATTGATGCTCAATCAATATCCATTATATTTAATGGTGGTATAAATTTTTACATTATCGCCTGTAAATGTGTGATTTTGTCGATTCATTTTACGATTATTGTGTTTGTATTATATTGAAATGTTTTCATAGCGATGAAATATTACTTTTTTAATAGCATGTTATTGGTGGCTACGAACTAAGTTCGAAATCAAACTCATAACTTCATTCAGTTTAGGCCCTGATAAGGCATCTATGAACGTTACAATTGACTACCACACCGGTTTAAAAAACGCTTAAACTGAAAAGACTCCGGCATGAAACTCAGAAAGGCATTTTTTCGGCATCGACATTCTCGACTAATCTCGAACCATTTTTTTTTTATTATGTTATGTTTAGATAATAGACTGTAATGATTTGATCTAGTACTTCTGCTATGCTATTGTTTTTGTAGAATCCACCGACTTTTTCAGAGAGCATGCAGAACACGTGGCCTGTTTATTTAGAGTTCGCCACAGAAATGTCATTTACCCTGAAACCATTGTTATTTTTGGGCGCGCCTTTGGCATGTGGATCTATACAGCTGACTTGTTGATCTATGTGTGAGACATATACATAGTTCTGTCTCGCTCCGCTGTGCTTTGCGTCGGATTTGTAATTTTATTCGACTTTTCTTACTATCCTAGTAATCCTACTATAATCTTACTAATATTATAAATGTGAAAGTTTGGATGTACCTATATTTGTTACTCATTTACGCCAGAACGGCGTATATATTCTGAAATAGCACATAGGCTACTTTTTAGCCCGGGAAAAGATAAGATCCCTCCGGAACGCGGGTGAAACCGCGGAGGACAGCTAGTAAAATTATAAACTAGTGTTTCACCTTCTTCCGAGATAAAAAAAAAGTATCCAGTGTTTTATTCCAGGATATGATCTACCTGTGTGCCAAGTTTCTTCAAAATATGTACAGCCGGTTTTGCATGATTGAGCAACAAACATACTTTCACACTTATAATATTAGTAGGATTGATAATAACATACAGATTCCAGACTCAGGACAAACAGATGTGTTCATGTACAAAGTATAGGCCCTAGAGTCAACATTTAACTTTAAAGAACCAACAAGAAACTCAGCAAGGGTAAATATTTAAATATTTTTAGACCATCTTACTACATTCTTTTTTTTTCAATGTTTATCAATTTTAAAACTTCGATACAAAAGTAAATAATATTTTGTTTTGTTCTTTCAACTATATTATAGTTTTTTATAATGTAAGCCTATCATGCTTCATGGGTTGGAAAGATAAAAGTGAAATTTGACATGGGTGTGTGACCTTGTCTGGACTAACGCATTGGCTGGGTTTTATCCTTAAAAATACATCTTTATTTGTAAATATTTTCATAATAAATCCTATAGGAGGATATACTTTTAAAAACATAGTGATTTTTTAACTTATAAGTACGAGTATATTTATGAGACTTAATTTACAATTATTTATTTGAAGCATAACGCAGACGTGTTATAAAATATTTAAATAACTGTTAAACCTACACATAGAGTTGCCAATCTAGTTTACTATTTCTATTTGAGAATTTCTTACTAGGTAAGCATCTCTCCATTAGGAATCAAATAATCTATACAAATCGCCTACTTGCTAGTTAATAGCAACAATTTACGTTCTCATATAAGTGAATAACATTTAGCAGGCGTTACAAAATATAATTATGGCTACAAGAATCGATAAAATTGGATAAGAACTCTCTGTACAAAATTACAAAATTGTTTTGTATTAAATTTGTGACGATTTGTCAACATCAAAAAGTTGGGATCGTCGCGTCCATAATCAATTTATTATACAGACTGAGGTCGCCGAGTCTTTCAATTAAAAGTTTTCCCAAATTGATGAATTTTATCGCTATTCAATATGATGTCATGGAGACCATATTTTATGAAATAATACTTGTTTTTACTACGTACGTTTATGCTCGATCAACTTGTTGTTCACTTTTGACTTTTTGATTATTTTAAAAATATACAACTGAGCTGATGCTGAATAATAACTAACGAAAACACATAATTTAGTATTAAAACTAGCACTAAATTGTTTAAGGTATTTGAAATTTAAAAATATTGCACCTATTTCAAAAAGGCAGTAACTCAATACAGATACGAAATTCCAAATATAAAATGTTGACACGGCGTACTCTATATTGCGTGAATTTTCAACGTGTGAATTGACATAGCTATGCAACGATACATTGCTCAAAGTTGAAAAGTTCAATTTTCTATGCTCTATTCCGCTCTCTATTATCTATGTGCATGTCCCAGTTTTATGACGTCATTTTTATTTGTTATCTGGACAAGTTTATAAAATTCTAGCTGTCCACCGTGGTTTCACCCGCGTTCTCGAGGGATCTCATCCTTTCCCGGGATAAAAATCTACCCGTGTGCAAAGTTTCATCAAAATCCGTCCAGCCGTTTTTGCGTGAAAGAGTAACAAACATCCATCCATCCAAACTTTCACATTTATAATATTAGTGGGATTTATAAATAAAACTCATCGTATCATAATGATGAGTTTTTTACTAATCACTTTTTTCTTAGAAAAATCGCATTTTTCCTAAACCTTCGCTCCTACGCAGCCTATGAACTTCATTGCATAATCTGTACTTTTGAATTCCACGGAAATGACATGAGCTGTCGTAGCACGGCTACGCGCGTAGCGGCTCGTAGCTGCTCGTAGGGTAGGTATTGATCGTCGCCCTCAGGCGTTTACGGGTTCATTTCTAAGCTTTTAACAATGATTCGTTCCACTGGGAGGTGAGGGTTTTTGTTTATATTTTCGAGTGAAAGGGTTTTTTGTGTGGTTCATCACGTATACATTTTTGTGAAATGTGGAACATCTCAAAAAGTTTATATAAAATGTTATGCCTGATACTTTAAGTTTGTTGGTATGCGTTTTCATGGAAGCGTGTAACATCGTCTTTGTGATATGTCGATAAAAGGTTACGACGCTACATTCCGAAAGATAATAAAATACTGCTATCTCCTTCGTGTTCGTTATACAGAGGAAACGTTTGTGACTTTTGAACTCAAAAACCGCACTTTCCATATAATGTCATTTATACGACGAATTATAATACTCGAGATCTGAAGTTTGATATCCTACTAATAAATGCGAATGTCTGTACGGTTTATGTGCGATGTTTGTTTCCACTGAGTACGTTTGGTACATATTGATGGTGAATTAAAATCTTGAATTATACTGTGAAATGCGGGTGAAACCGCGGGGGTAGCCGGTGGTTTATAAATTTGACAAGGTTCTACCCCGCGATCCTATTTAGGGGTTGAATTTTGAAAATTTTCAGCCTTTCTACAGCTAGTAGTGCGTTGTCAGTCAGCCAATCATGGTCCTGATATAGATCTTGAGTAAAATCGATCTAAATTTGTAAAAACAAAACAAATTACCTACTAAAAATATCAATCGGTATACATATAATGTTACTACTTTATACGCCTTTATAAGCATTTTTTTTCCTTGTCTTTTTATCGTGCGATCAGTCAAAGGCATAAGTATTTCTTTAAATAAAATTGTTTATTAAAAAAAGTTATGAAATCTCGTTTTAGTGTAGTAATCCAATACATTTTCATCGATGATGACTGATTCTATTACAGTTACAATCATTACTGATTCTAAACAAACCATATTGAGGTATAAAACACGGATCAAACTGCGATATTAAACCTAGTATTAAACATAAACGTCCTCTATCAATTGCCCGACAAACTACGCTCCCCAAATTGACATCTCGCGATCGTCTCGGGAGTTAAGAAATCACGTTACGGACGATGTAATCCATCGAAACTGCTTTATGACAGATTCTGCGTCTCCTCACTATGACCCGAGTAATAAATCAAGGTGGAAATGTGAGGGAGTGACGTCAAATCAATCTAGAAACCTCTATATTAGAAGAGATGGGCTATAGGCTCTTTTTGCGCGTTATGAAATGGCTTTTTTTACCCTTGTCAATAATAATGTTGTAGTCAATGGGGGACAGTTTTATAGGATTTATATGAAAAAGGCGATTCGAGTCTCATTTAATTTTATTTTATCTATCTTTTTCATAGGGTTTGATAGGATTACGTGTGAAACCGCGGGGGACAGCTAGTTTTATATTCTAAATAAAAAATAATGTATATTTGTATTTGTGTCCTCTATGCGTTCCTTTTGTTTCCGATTGTGATATTTTGCGAAACCTAAGTGAGAAGTTCGAAAGTAAATCGAAAACAAATTATTTTACACTTTTTTCAACTCAAACATACCACAGAGCACCATAGTATTCTTGTCCATCAAACAGTAGAAACTTTTTTGTTATTTCAATGAACTTAATTTTTTTTTAAACTCTATTGTCTGCAACAAAAAAAGAAATCCTTGACCCATTTGCGGTGTAACATATTACACATTCCTGGCCCGAAGTTAAGGGACATTTGTCATGGCACTGATCGATGGGACGTCTCGTCACTCATCCTCGGCCGTTATTGATGATGATGAAGGTATAATCATCATTGTAACTTTAGGTATTTCGACGAGGTTAGGACTGCAGAAGATACATTGCTTGCGGTGCGGCGGATCGCTCGCTTACCTACAATATGGCGAGGAGGGCAATGGCTGTCACATACGTCATATGTATGAACAGGTGCTGTACCTAGTGGCTTATCTGCTTGAGCTTGTAATTTACTATGTCACTCATCATGATTTATTTATTTTTAGCGTCATAACATGCTATTAAGGCCAGGTAGTCCCATTTTACATCACTTTGATTCAATTTTAAACAAACAAAGAGTTATTGTTTAAAGCCAAAAAAATTACATTCATTACTTTGATATTTAGCGGTTGTTTAATAATATAATAAGCATAATTGATAAGCAATATTTTTGTGTGTACGAAATATTTGTGAATTTGAAAAGATTTACCTTTATCCAGACTCAAGGCATATTCTAATAAAAAAAACACTTGTTTTGATGACCACTGAGTGTTGTGACCAATTTAAATGACTTATTTACAATACAAATATTCTTCATTGTATTTTACATCATATAGCTATATATGATGTAAAATACAAATATAATATAATGTTTTTAAATTATCTATTATATGGGCTTGTATTTGACCACAATGTCATAATGGTAAGTTATGAAACTGGCTCTCAAGTGCAGATTTCTGAATACAATAAGTGCTTGGCGATATAATCAACTACGTGGTAGCCAACCAAGCGGATACAGCAAAATACTCTTTCATCGTGCTATAGTCTCCACACGATTTTTTCCTTCACTGAAAGTAGGATTTGAACCCACACTTGCAAATTCGATGTCTAAGAATGGGTTCAGATCTTACTTTCAGATCGCCTTAAAGGTTTTGTTTTAGCATTTGTAACATAGGTGCCTACTGGTCTAATATCTAAAGTATAATTGATCACTAATCAATAATTATTAGATACATAATCCTCCTGGGATTTAACAAATACCCAACTTCTTTCAAACTCACAGATTATTATCTTGCGTTCAATTTATTAGCCACTTATTTTTTATCTGTGACAAGAGCTGTCCATTTACTGATTGATTTACTTCTCCCAAGCCAATAGTGTATTCCATTAGTACATTTAAAAGCTTTAGATACTCTTAATGTATTTGTATTGTATTTTAGATGAAAAAAAACTCTTTCTTCTGTATGGTAAATATAAATACAATTGTTGTTTGAACTGTATTTCAAAATAACCAATTATTTGGTTTTTTCTTTTGAACAACGACTCACTTTGAAAAGGGCATATGACAAAGGTATTTCTTTTTAGTTTGGTACAATAGAGGTTTCAGTATGTTTCATTTAAATATATTATGTAATCATGATTTGAAGATATGAGGAATCTTGAAATTTTAAATCAGTTTTGTAGATAATTTATTGATGATTATGCTATCCTTGTATTTAATATACATTCAATTCAGAACCTCTCATACAAAATTCTCAAAAGTACCCACACAAAACTGGATTTCCAGAAATTTCGATTCAAATGAAAATAAAACAAAAACGCAATGTCACTTCGCAAGTTCCCGCCAAAAAGTCTACACACTAACCTAACTGCGACCGCACACATTTGCACAAGTGACACGCGTAGCAATCAGCGAGCGCGGCCATGTTTGTTAGTTGGTTTGTTCTGTCACTAATTGTGAAGTGCGCGAACAGACAACGGCAACGCTACACTTTACTCAAATACTTTTTTGGAATTGCTCACTTGATTGGTTGGATGTTTTTGTAATTTTATTTGTATTGGACTATCAGTGTTAATGATGGAAACTAGAAAAATAAGTAAAATGTTAGTTAAAAATAATTAAAAAAAAACTTAAATATGTATACTTACCTTTACTAGTGATGCTCGTACCTTTTTTTTTACTTCCCAATTAGTTACCCTCTTCGTATGATATACTTACTGTTTGCTTACCTACTTATGTTCTAAATAAAAGAGCGTTGGTCAGTCGTCTGCACACCGCTACTGTGACTATACGCATTTTTTTTTCTATCGGTCCAAAACTTACCCAAAATTCTCCTTCTTTGATTTCTCACCTCAACCAGCACCTACGTCGTTTACAAAGTTGGTCCTTCGAGCCGGATCTGAACCAGCGACCTTTAAAATAATGTAGTCGAAACTGTAAATTGATCCCAACAATACGAACGTTTTTTTTTTACTTAGGTACCTTATGGGTTTTACGAGTCTTCGCTACTATATCTAACCTAAGCAAAGCTCATTCCTTCAGGTACTATAATTTTTTGTATACAGGTATTTAAGGTCTAATCTTAATTAAAAACTCTTACCCGACTATACAGGAGAGAGAGATTTCATCCTTATAATTTACCTTAACGATTTAAGCAATAAAAGTACAGGATGTAATTTTTACAGATTTTAGTCGGTTCGATTCCCGGGTGAAGCAAGCAAATTTTCGAAAATCTTTGAATGCCGTTATGTTTCTTTTCAAAAATAAAGGAATGTTTTCTTTGAGTAAAATTTTCTATCTACAGTATTAAGAGTACTTTCCCTCCTGTATAACAGAATAATGAAAATTAAATTATTATATCATAATATACTTGAGCGCTGTACCACGAATAAATAAAAAATATTTCATTATGATCCACGTGTAACAGAGATATTGCATTAATATAGAATTTCATTTTATCCTTGACCCCCCTTCTCCCACTTTGGGTGAGGAGTGGTTTGGGGGGATGGGGAGATGCCTACGTTCCTCAGCCATTCCGTCGTGCCTATTTTGAATTTATCATTAGGTAAACTTGAAGTGACTACAGACTACAGTGAAAAACATTACAATTTCAATAGGAGTTATTTAGTGCATCCCTGGTGATGAAAAAAGCGAGACATCTGAAAGATATTTCCATGCTAAAAAAAATATTTAAAGGACTACGGACAAAATGTTAATTTCGTATTTCTCTTTTGGTTCCAGAGTGAAAAGGATAACGGAAAAAACTGCATACTCTCCTGCGAAAAAAGGAAAGCTGACGACACTGACATCAACAAAGACTTGAAGAAGGTTAGTTCACTCCCATTTTTTATATCCTTGCATGCTATATTGAACTTTATATCTATGAACATACGATTTGTAGTCTTCTGAAGGCGGATATACTATTTCCACAAGCAGAAAAAAAACGAAATGTAAAAATTTGAATTTTAAATTTCGGCTCTCGGTCGGCCTCGTCGACGATAATTAATTGCCGGAAAATGTAAGCATACATACCTATATTTTTTTATTAAATTTTGCCTTACAATTTTATAAATAAATTGAAGATCTTAACCACTTCGCTTCACATCAAAGACTATTGGTGCTTCACACAAAATATTTTGACATGTTTTTGAACTTTCTTGAGTTTTTGAAATCATGCTTGTTTATCGACGGGGAAAATATTCCATGGACTATTTATGATTATTTTTCCGACCCAAATATCGACCAATAGAATTGCACCATTCGACGTCACGTGGTACAACCTACATGGTATTATACTGATAATTTTTTGAAAATTTTCTCTGGTCGTTGCTATGTATAACAAAACAATCCAGTCAAATTAACTTTTTCGTATTTGTTAACTGTACATTTCGTCTCATGGTGCAATTCTATTGGCCGACATTTGGGACGGAAAAATAATCCCCCGAATACCACACGAGCTTCAAAATTATCTGGCATTTCCCTCAAGGTTCCCTGCAAACAAATAAAGTCGTCAAGTTTTTCAGGAAAAATCACTCGCGCTTCGCGCTCGTGATTTTTTTAACCTGAAAAACTTGACTCCTTCATTTGTTTGCAACGAACCTATCGGGAAATAAATACCCGATAATTTTGAAGCTCTTGTGGTATTATATGTGAAAATTTATAATTAATGAAAATATTTTTTATCCATTTCATTATGTTGGACTTTTCAAGCCCTCATGATTAGTAGTTTTTTTTTTATTCTGGATAGGCTTGTGTTTGACTACAATCTCACTATGGGTAAGTGATGATGTGGCTGAAGGTGGTAAGCACACAAAGCCTAGATGGGAACAATTGACCCAGGATAGGTACTATTCTGGGTCAATATTTAAATCGCCATTCTTATATTATTTTGAAAATATCCATGAACAACTTGAGTGATTTATTCGACCGAACCTGTTCGCAAATTGATACACATGTGGTAATGTATATGCAGTTCGTAATGAAGACATTACACTGGCGAGCACATTAAGGTCGTATTACATTGGCGGACAAATAGGTTCGATCACGCGACGGCATCGGTTAGCACTCATCCATTGTAGAATATAACGACCACGAAATGTATAGACATAGGTACTACGGTTCAGTTATAATAAATTATTACGTAAAACAAAAATAAAATTCATGTTTCTCAGACCAGCCATTTGGTTTGATATTCCTGCCACGCCATAAATCGTGAGTTCAATTCCATGAAAAACATTTATTATTTAGCTTTTGTATGTTTTTGTCCACCAAACTCAAAAACTAGTCGATGGATTCGATTATAATGTAATTACACTACACGTTGGATTGTAATAGGAAAGAGTTTTTATTTCGCATTTACTACGGAAACGGAAATCAAAGCGTTTTGCGAGGTTGTTATAGCAACAGTTACCATGGCAACAGCTATATTTACTTCCTTGTTTATTAATATCAGATGGAGCCACAGCAAAACGTGGCCGGGTTTAGATAGTATGATGTAAAGTATCTCGAAAATGGTTGCACTTTCACTAAGGTCAATTTTGTATATTTGATAGGTGACCCACCTATCTCCCCCTTAAGTTTGTTTGGTACTACTTACCCGAAAACCTGTATATGTATGTAGGTAAAGTAAAAACAGTAGTAGGTATATCAGTTATCTGGTTTCCATAGTACAATCTCTGCACACATGATCATTTTCAAAGTTTAAAATACTTTATGTAAGACTTAGCTCAAGTTCAAACATTATTTAACCACGCAACAACTCGGGTCATTTTGTTTTCATTATCTCCGTAGAACCACGCTTAACATCGCGTAGAGGGCGCCACGAATTTACGACAAGGAGCATGCTCTCGACTCTCGACCCTAATTTAAATACATTACTCGCTTTAAAAGGAGCGGGAGTGGCCTTTGTAGTGCTTGACAGTAATTGTAGTTGTTGACTTGTGAGGTTCTCACTTGATTCTTTTTGTCACTTGGTATCGGACTGACAATAAAATCGGTTGCAAAGTGATTTCGTAGGATAATCGGATAAATCTTCACGATAATCCTGGGACGATTGCAAAAATTATTTGAAATCTAAGACAATATTTCGTAAGCGAGCTATTATTATTATATAGTTTGAAAGTGGTCGTTTATTATGAGGAGGAATGATAGTCGTGCCAAATACGCTCTCTTCACCCCTCATTCTTTCGGAGTGTGTGAGCCAGCGGAGTCTATAGGTTATATCTCCTAATATGTTGGGCTCTTTAAAGAGATCCCTTCGGGTCGCTGAGACATCGAAGTAAGTAACATGGGCTATATTTTATTTAATTCCCTCAGGTAAAACCGCGGGGTGGAGAGCTAGTTTATTATAAACGAATGGAATCCGTATTAATAGGAAGTACAGTTTGCGTAACATACACAGAACTCGAATAAATCACAAGTAATTGCAAACAGACGTATGTCGGGTACACGGGAAACTATAATTTATTGGGAAATCTGGATTTTAGTGTGAAATGTAAATATGTAACCGATTGATGTTGTGGGAGTAAATGGTAAAAAATTATTACCCATTTCAAATTAATATTTCTATAGCTAGAGATAGAGCTAGTTGGCAAAACCTGGAGGAGGCCTTTACTCTCAAAAAGGGGTTCTCATTAATAATTTTATAATATTTTAATAATTTGTATCATTTATTGTTAAAATATTATCTTTTTTTTTTCTTATTTTCTAATAGGGTTGTGTCCTAAAAAAAACTATTTAGTCCGTCAGTTAGATTACCAAAAAATATTGGACACGTATTTTTTATTTTGTTCCGTAAACGAAAAATGACGAGGATACAGTGCGTTGAAATTTCGCGTGACGTCACACTGTGGTACAAATTTTACCACGAAGTGACGTCACAAGCCCCCTCTCCTATACTTTGATGCGCTATACCTTTGTATATTTTTATTGATTTGATAAAGCAAAAAATACGTGTCCAATATTTTTTGATAATCTCACCGACGGACTAATTAGAATTCATTTTTATTGACCCAGGACACTAACCCTATTCTTTATAATTTTTTTAATGAGAAATAAAAGGCTATTTTATTATTATTATTATTTATAATGTAATGTAGAAAAATGTCTGATTGTCACGTCGTTTGTTATTTAAGATTATATCTGCCCCGCGGTTTCACCCGCGTTCTCTAGGGATCTTATCTTTTATTCCAAGGTATTATCTACATTTGTGTCAAGTTTCATCAAAATCCTTTCAGCCGTTTTTGCGTAATTGAGCAACAAACTTACACGTTTATAATATTAGTATTAATTTATGTCAGAGATCTGACAACAGCCGCATCACTTGATGGATTTTTTTTTGGGGAGGACAGAAAGTTGGAGGTCTGAGGGACAATAGACACCCTTACGCGGACTATTCGGCGAGCGCTTAGGGCTCTCAACCGGTATGTAAATCTTTAGACGACTCACCGCTGAGGGCGCCCCAGTTGGGCCACGATCCTCGGCTCAGGGCGTCGTTGGGGGGCACCAAAGTGGGGATCGGACTTCGCATAAACGATTTAGAGGAGTTTTAGCAATCGATATTTTTACAATGCCATCAATGCATGATTTTATTTGGTAAGGAAACCTGAATATCTGATAATAATACGAAGGCGATGATAGCTCAGTGGTAAGTGACGTCGAATACCGCGGCGAAGGTCGTGGGTTCGAATCCTACAATGAGCTTGAGCTTTCGGTGAAGGAAAACATCGTGAGGAAACCCCAGCACGGTGGTAGGGTACTATGTGGTACTCGACTGGCTGGCTACCACCCTCAAGTTGAAAATCTGTCGCCAAGCACCTGTGGGTGTGTTCCGGCAGTCGCCCTTAAGGCATTGTAATAAGGTGTACAACACGTTGGCAGTCCCCCTGGTATTGCCAATGTCTATAGGCTACGGTAGTCACTTACCATCAGGTGACCCGCCTGCCTCGTTGTCACTAGTGACATAAAAAAAAAACAAAAAAAAAAAGAAGGCAAATGAAACGTTTTCGATGTTTACCTAAAACACACGCTCAATGGACTTGAACCCACAACCTTCGCCACTAGCACTGAGCTATCATCACCTTCCGACCTTACATTACCTTGTGATGATTTTTCCTTTCCTTAAGCTTTTACTTTTATGTTAAGGCCCCCACGTAATACTTTGTTCCGACGGCTGCACTTGAGAGCCAGTAGGCCAAGCCATTCCCTAGGCTCTCCAAATTTGGAAACTCAAGACTTTCCAAAAGAAAGAAATAAAAAGCAACTTTAAAGTAGTTAATATGAATCCCAATTCCCTATACCCCAATTGTTTTTCATTCTACTGTTAGCACAGCTGATTGCATGCTACCGAACTCAGAGGTTTTCCCTTTAAGCTATTGAATGCTGGATAGTGGCCATTAAGGCATGCAGGCGCATTAGTTTGTTCTCTTGGGGTTTGTGTCAGCCGATAACTGGCTATCTAGCTTTGAAGATTTTGCTTACAATACCTTTTGACTATGAAGATGATATGCATTTTAAAATAACTGTTTGGAAATTAAATTTACACGAAATGTGATTGTATAAAACATATCTTGTGACTGAGCAAATTATTTTCTGGATTATACTATGGTAGGGTACTATGTGGTACTCGACTGGCTGGCTACCACCCTCAAGTTGAAAATCTGTCGCCAAGCACCTGTTGGTGTGTTCCGGCAGTTGCACTTGAGAGCCAGTAGCCCTTGCCCTTAAGGCATTGTAATAAGTGTACAACACGTTGGCAGTCCCCCTGGTATTGCTAATATCTATAGGCGACGGTAGTCACTTACCATCAGGTGACCCACCTGCCTCGTTGTCACTAGTGACATTAAAAAAAAAGGAATATTCTGTAGATAGGGAATTTTATATTAATTTCTGTTGTTCTATCGTGTCTGGTGTATGTATGGTTTATGGATATTATAATTATGGATGTACTAGCTTTCCGCCCCGCGGTTTCACCCACCTATCCATTTTTTAGACATTGAATTTCAAAAAAAACTTTCTTATTCCTCGTCTACATCTTAAAAACAATACCTGTGAAAAAATTAAGGGTGTAGGCTGGGCGTTGATGAGTCAATCCTTCTCATTTTTTATACCAAGAAACGGAAATAACTCCTAACTTTGAATCCCCGTTTCACCCCTTCAGAGGTGGAATTTTAGAAAACGCTAAAACACGTGTTTCTTTATTTTTAATTGTTAGCCTAAAAACAAAGTTTCATGGTTCTAGCTTCAAAAAATGGCAGACTTCCATGCAAACTTTCAACCCCTGTTTTACCACCTCAGGGGTAGAAATTAAAAAAACGCAAATACACGTGTTTCTTTATTTTTAATTGTTAATCTAAAAACAAAGTTTCCTGGTTCTAGCTTCAAAAATGATGCGACTTCCCTACAAACTTTCAACCCCCTTTTCACCCCCTTGAGGGTTGAATTTTAGAAAACGCAAATACAAATGTTTCTTTATTTTTAATTGTTAGTCTAAAAACAAAGTTTCATGGTTCTAGCTTCAAAAATGATGCGACTTCCCTACAAACTTTCAACCCCTTTTTCACCCCCTTAAAGGTAGAATTTTAGAAAACGCTAAAATACGTGTTTCTTTATTTTTAGTTGTTAGCCTAAAAACAAAGTTTCATGGTTCTAGCTTAAAAAAATCGCGGACTTCCATACGAACTTTCAACCCCCGTTTCACCCCCTCAGGGGTATAAATTTAAATAATGCTGATACACGTGTTTTTTTATTTTAATTGATAGTCTAAAAACAAAGTTTCATGATTCTAGCTTCAAAAATGACCGACTTTCATACAAACTTTCAACCCCTTTTTCACCCCCTTAACGGTTGAATTTAGAAAAATCCGATCTTATTCCTCGGTCAAGTTTTAAAAACAATACCTGGGAAAAAAATCAGCTTTCTAGGTCTAAGGGTTTAGGCTGGGCGTTGATAGATCAGTCAGGACTTATCCTTTTATATAATATAGATATAATATTATAAATATGAATGTAAATCTTTCTCTTTGTTTGTACGGTTAAAGTACGAAACTAAATACTTGGAACTCTAAAATAATCACAGGATAGAATAATCCTAGGAACACGAGTAAAATCGCTGAGGACAACTAGTATGGTACAATAATTTTCTAGATAATTTTGACTTTTCAATGTATAGTAAATAAAAGCGTGTCAAAAAGTATTTCATAAAATTTCCATTTCACCACACCACAATAATTTGTTCATTGATAAAAAAAAAGCCGCAACACACGATACGATTTGCGGTTTAAAGATTTACTGTCATTTTTAACATTGCCAGTTTCAGCAGAATTTAAATTTTATACAGAATGTTTAAAAAATATTTAAGTTTGTGTTCTTTTGACATAAAATAGAATACAAAAAAATTGGTTAGCTATAAAAGCTATAAGCTAAAGCTCTGGCTTTAGCTTATAGCTATCGCGGTCGCCGCATCAGCGCTCGCGGCGACCGCGTCTGCCTGAACCACTCTCCCTACGTCGCACTAGCGAGCGCACGCGCACAGCTCCTTCCAACCAATTGCCCATCGAGAAAATACAGTCCACAAAATAATATAAATTTAAAAGGTTCAGGAGTTTTATTGTGACCACCAATCTACCACCCTGAACATATGGTCCTTCGAGGAAGAAGAGAGCCGTCTTATAAGCCGAACGCGCGAGGGATTTCGGTTGCCGAACCGCGACACGCCACGTGCCATATAACCTACATCTACGGTCTTCAAGTGACGTCTTAGCGGAGGAGGAGAAAACCGAGTGAGTCCGTTCCATTTCCTTCCTTCTAAACTAATCCATTTCCCCCAGAGTTTTGGAATGGTTCTTTTTCTGTGCCAACGCATCATCAATTCATCATCATCATTAGTTTGTTAATAACTTTCATAAGTAACCTTTTATCTTAAAATATTTATAAAGCATCTTTAAAATCAATCGCATAAAATCATCTATAAATTCCACGTTTATAGCAATTACTTGCCTACTCGCTTATCGCACCGGCCGCGGCCGCTGTCTATTGTTCTCGCACGGCCGCTCGGTCCGGGTCGCATTCCTGAGCATTTTTTTACTTACCTACTATCTGCCAGCTACTTAATTAATTATTGTTAATTTTATTTTGCATATTCCGTATTCACTGCATAATGTCTGAAGAAGCAGAGCTAAAAAAGCTTAAAAAATCACGCGCAAGCCTAAGAGCTAAGCTTACTCAATTCACAAGCTACCTTAATATCGCAAAAACCTATGATTCATTGAGCTTGCAGCACAAAATTGAGCTTCAAATGCGCCTTAATGCTATGGAAGATATATATTCGGACTTTGATAAATTACAGATGGACATCGAAAGTTTGACTGAAGACGATTCCAAGGAATTTGCGGAACGTGAGCAGTTCGAGAGCAGTTATTATGCGAATACTGCAATCGCGCGTAGTCTGCTGGAGCTTCCGTCGAGCAGTGGGCCCGAGGACGGCATTGCTCCGGGTGCGGGCACAACGGCGAATAGGGATTTTTTTCGTCTGCCTAAAATTAACCCGCCTACTTTCGATGGCGACTATCATCACTGGCTGGAATTTCGAGATACGTATATTTCTCTTATTCATGAAAATCAAAGAATTAACGAAATCAGTAAATTTCATTATTTGCGCGCCTGTTTAAAGGGTAGTGCGTCTTTAGTAATACAAAGTCTTGATTTCACTGTTAGTAATTACCAAGTGGCTTGGCAATTGTTGACTGAGAGGTATGATAATCAAAAAATTCTAATTAACAATCATGTTTCAGCTTTATTTAACGTAGATTCCGTTCAAAAGGATTCATCAAAATCCATACGTAATTTAATAGACGTTACTAATAAGAACTTACGAGCTCTCAACAGCTTAGGGCAGCCCACTGATCACTGGGACTTATTAGTAATATATATTATGGCTAAAAAACTTGATTACTATAATAATCGCCTGTGGGAAGAGGAAAAGAATAAATTATCTGATCAACCATCCTTAAAACAATTCCTTACCTTTTTAACGAATAAAGCTGAATTGTTAGAAACATTACACAATAATAAACAAATAAACAAATCCTCTCACACAGATACACACACACAACATAAAACAAAATCATTAGCTACTTATACAGAAGACACAAATGACAGTAAAATACCTACGTGTCCTATGTGTACACAAAAACATCATCTTTTTAGTTGTGACGCATTTAGAGCCTTAGACGTTGATACACGAATTAAAAAGGTTTCAGACTTTACTCATATTTGTAAAAATTGTTTACGCACAGGACATCAACACAAATATTGCAGACTTACACATTGCAAATATTGCAATTCTAAACACAACACCCTCTTACATAAAAACACAGAAACATTACACACAAACAATAATACCACTTCATTATCAGCACACATTCATACACCTTTACATCCCATTAATTCATCTTCATCTCATCAAGTTTATGTCATGCTTTCCACAGCAATGGTGAAGGTGGCGGATAAGAATGGCCAGTTACGCCCAGCTCGAGCCTTGCTGGACAACGGCAGCACGTCTAACTTCGTGACCAATAACCTCTGCGAGAAACTAGGTCTGGCAAGACA
Organism: Ochropacha duplaris; assembly: GCA_951361185.1. Classification (NCBI taxonomy): domain Eukaryota; kingdom Metazoa; phylum Arthropoda; class Insecta; order Lepidoptera; family Drepanidae; genus Ochropacha; species Ochropacha duplaris. The sequence goes on from OX592691.1 coordinate 13,614,629, forward strand.
TAACGCGAGCTCCACAGTCATCGGCATCAATAATCAGGTTTCATCTAGTACTAAATCTTGCACATTATCTCTTCTATCTTACAACGGCAGCTATAAGGCGAGCATCAAGTGCTTTATATTGCCTCACATCACAACATCATTACCATCAACACTCATCAATAAACAACACATACCCATACCAACCGGAATTGAACTAGCCGACCCATCCTTCAATGTTCCAGCAGCCATAGACATCCTAGTTGGTGCTGAAATATTTTGGAATATTTTAGGCGCCAACTGCATTAATTTAGGAAAACATCAACCTATGTTACGCGAATCAAAGCTGGGATGGATAGTCTCGGGTAGCATACTTCAACATTCCACTTCAAAAACCCACAAGAACTCTCATTCTCATTGTCATCTTACTCAAACATTAGAATCACAAGTAGATCGGTTCTGGGAGTTAGATTCTGTCCCTACTAGTCATTGTATGTCAAAAGAAGAACAAGAATGTGAGTCTCTCTTCTCCCAAACCACGAGACGTGACGTGGACGGAAAGTTTATAGTGACTTTGCCCCTAAAAGAATCGCCTGAAACTCTCGGTAGTTCATACACATTAGCAAAACAAAGATTTCTGTCACTAGAACGTAAATTACAACGTAATAAGCAGATGAGAATCGATTATCATCAATTCATACATGAGTACATACACCTAGGACACATGACACAAAACATACCAACATCTAAAGTACACACACCACATAAACATTCATCAACATCAAACATTCAATCATCTAACACTACATCAATAACATCCAGTACAGACACATGCAATACATCTACATCTAACATGAACACTACATACAATTACTTACCTCATCACGGCGTGGTTCGCGAATCCAGTACAACAACCAAGCTTCGAGTTGTATTCGATGCATCAGCAACCACGTCCTCTGGTAAATCCTTCAACGATATCCAAAAAATAGGTCCTACAGTACAGGATGATCTTATTTCAATCCTGTTACGCTTCAGACAACATAAATACGTCGTTACCAGTGACATAGAGAAAATGTATAGGGCCATACATATTGAACCATCACAAAGGTCACTGCAACAAATAATTTTTAGATTTGATGCTTCAGAACCACTGCATACCTACACTTTGAACACAGTTACTTACGGCACTGCATCTGCTCCTTACTTAGCCACTCGATGTTTAATCGCTCTCGCTGACCAATGTAAGAACCCTGTAGCTCGTTTAGCTATAGCGCATGACTTTTACGTCGACGATTTTTTGAGTGGGGGGGGTTGTATTAAATCAGTAACAGATCTTTGCCGTGATGTTATTAGCGTATTAGACTCAGCTAAGTTCAACTTACGTAAATGGCAATCTAACAGTCCTGAGATATTACAAAGTATTTCCCAAATAAAAGGAGACCCTGATAAAACATTAAATCTAAGCAATTCCACGCCATGTAAAACACTTGGTCTTTATTGGAATTCCAGCTCAGATCATTTATTTTTCGTTTTCGAATCAAAATCAACTTCTAAAGTCACCAAACGAAGTATTTTATCAACGATCAGCCAGGTGTTCGATCCCATCGGACTAGTAGGTCCTTGTGTCGTAGAAGCCAAACTTATCTTACAAAAGTTATGGAAACTAGGCTGCGAGTGGGATGACGAGGTTCCAGATAATCTAAAAACGACCTACTTGAGTCTTATAAAATCACTTCCAACGCTTAACAATATACACATTCCCCGCTGGGTTTTTAACAGTGACACATCAATAACAGAAATACACACATTTACAGACGCGTCAGAACGCGCATACGGAGCATGTTGTTACATTAAGACAGTTACACATGACAACATTATTCGTGTTCGCCTTATAGCTTCTAAAAATAAAATTGCACCCATTAAGTCAAGTACCATACCCCGTCTTGAGCTATGCGGGGCCTTACTAGGCACAAGACTTTTTAAAAAGGTTTGTAAGTCCCTAACTATACAATTTGATAAAGTTTACTTTTGGACAGACTCCACTATCGTACTTGGGTGGCTATCTACACCTCCCAATCGTCTTAAGTCATTTGTCCGTAATAGAGTTCATGAAATACAAGAACATGCTATGCATGATAGTCAGTCGTGGAGTTACGTGTCGTCTAAGGAGAACCCAGCTGACCTGGTTTCTCGCGGGGTGAGGGCTGACACACTCAGCGTGTCCAGTCTGTGGTGGACTGGTCCTTCTTTTTTGCATGCTATACATTCACAATTTCCAATCATACCGAACACACGCACCTCACTTCCTGAAATGACATTCTTTACAGACATGACTGACAATCCAATTTTAACATTAATTAATAAAATTTCTGACTTTTCTAAATTAGTACGAATCACAGCATACATACTAAGATTTGTACACAATATTAAAAATAAAAATTGTGGAAATAAATACCCTAACATTCTGCTTCCTGAACTATTATCAGCAAAAAACCTACTTATACGTGTTGCGCAACAAAATATGTTCCCAGAAGAGTATCATATCCTCAAATCTGGTCAATCTTTATCTTCAAAGAATAGACTTCTATCTCTGTCCCCTTTTATCGACTCAGACGATATAATTCGTGTCGGAGGTCGACTTAGTAATTCATTTTACACATACGATGTTAAACATCCAATCTTACTATGCTGTAAACACATCCTTACAAAACGTATATTTGAAAAACAACATTACACTTCACTACATGCCAGTCCTCTTTTATTACTTTCACAAATACGACAACAATACTGGCCACTTGGTGGTAGGAACCTAGCAAGACGCGTGGTGGGTTCATGCATTCGCTGTGTTAGACAAAGGGCTAAGACCACACAGCCTATTATGAGTGATCTACCTCGCGACAGACTACACCTCGAATATCCATTCTTAAACACTGGCGTAGACTATGCTGGGCCGGTGATGATTGTCGATCGAAAGGGACGTGGGAGCAGACTAATAAAATCTTATATTTGTGTTTTTATCTGCTTCGCAGTGAAAGCCTTGCACCTGGAGCTGGTCTCAGATCTCACAAAGGAATGTTTCCTTAGTGCTCTTGATCGCTTCATTGCTCGACGGGGGAAGCCACAGAACATATACTGTGATAACGGGACGTCTTTCGTAGGAGCTTTTAATCACATGATTAACAATTGTAGTAATGATATACAAAACCAAGGTATAAAGTTTAAATTTATCCCTGTATATTCCCCACACTTCGGTGGCCTATGGGAAGCCGCAGTAAAATCCGTAAAATTTCACTTAATCAGAATCTTAGGTCAATCTCACTTGAACTTCGAAGAGATGATGACTTGTTTGGCGCAGATAGAGTCCATTTTAAATTCTAGACCCCTCACCCCGATGTCATCAGATCCATCAGACTTGACCTTCCTATCCCCTGCTCACTTCCTTATTGGTCGGTCACTCACTTCGGTACCATACCCCGACATCACAGAAGCCAACATTACGCGTCTACAACGCTTCCAACGCATCGAGAAATTGAAGCAACATTTTTGGCAAAGATACGCTAACGAATACGTCTCTCTTTTGCAACAGCGATACAAATGGAGGTCTTCTTCAGGCCAGCTGCAGGTCGGCACCATGGTGATCATCAAGGACAAGACATCGCCGCCTATGATGTGGCTCTTGGGACGAATAGTTCGTCTCATCCCAGGCAACGATGGCATCTCAAGAGTGGCAGACATCCAAACCAGAAAAGGCATTCTTCGAAGAGCATATAACAATATATGCCCACTTCCCATTACCTCTTCGAATGTTGAAGAAGATGACTCTTCAAAGCCCGGGAAGATGTCCACGCCGCTACTACGTGCCAGCGGCGAGGACTGAGGTGCCGGGGGGGATCGCATCAGCGCTCGCGGCGACCGCGTCTGCCTGAACCACTCTCCCTACGTCGCACTAGCGAGCGCACGCGCACAGCTCCTTCCAACCAATTGCCCATCGAGAAAATACAGTCCACAAAATAATATAAATTTAAAAGGTTCAGGAGTTTTATTGTGACCACCAATCTACCACCCTGAACATATGAAGAAGTTCTCAACCGAAAAATATTGTGTGAATTTGACTCGAATTATAAAACATTTCCTTTTTTTCGAATAACGAATGAATTTTTAATCTTCACAATATTCGAGATTGAATAACACAGGAACCCTTTAAATTGTATGATACGTATTGTTAATCAGAAGTCATTCCGATCCGGGTTTCGTTCTATCAAATGAAAATCTTTTTTTTATTAATTTTATATCTCGCATAAGCCCGAAGCTTTACAATATCGTATTGGAAAAACTTCGACAAAAACTCGTTTTGTAAAATATGAGTTTTTAATAGTAACTGTTTAATTGGATTTTTATATTATTTTTTATTTTATTTTATTGATTATTGCTATTATAATCTGTATTATAATTGGACTGGTCAACAGTCCAATTATTGTCAACTTCAAAAATACTCAAGTATATTGTAGCAGACCTAAGAAAAGTATTCTTGTTATCTTTTATCACATTGCATAATGCAATCCTAGCGAAAGTCATGCACTTTAAAACTTATGCCATTTTACTAAAGCTTTAACTACCTACTACAGAGTATAATATATAAGTTTTACAGTGAAATCGTGTTTCCACTGATCATAGCCGAATAAAAAAGTTCTACTCGTATAATAATTACATCGCTTTTTTTAGACTCTCACATAGAATATCGCACGTCACAAGAATGTACAAAATCTCCCAGCACCCTGTAGATTGTTTTGTCTTTTTTTTTTAAATAAACTTTTCTCATTTCATCGCCCGGGCATGTCCCGACTGACAAAACTTTTTCATAAGCGATTTCTGAGCACAATTTCGAGCCAATATTCTGTCAATCTATTTTTATTTTCGCGGATATTTTTTTTGGAATTGTTTCGCTCCTTATGGGAAAGTTTGAATGGATTCCCTTTTTATTTACCTGTGGAAGATGGCTTTGACAATTTGATTTGGCAGAAATTACGAAGCTGGAAAATACATTACAGATATATATAAATAAAATACAATAAGGATCTCAGATATTTTTGGCAGGATGAAATTGTGTTGACAGGCTTACCTGCCTCATTCTATTTGCAATGATTTAGTATCCTGAAAACGCCAGGTGGTTTGTTATTAAATTAAAAACACACCTAAATCAATTAGTTAACTAAGCCAAGCTTAACATTCTAATTTGTTTTTTGTTTCAGGCAAAATTAGAAACGAAAGCTTTGAAAGCAAAAAGGCCCGGCTTTACAGATGACCGGTATAACGAGACCTCCTATTACATGGAAAATGGTAAGAGACATAAGCTTATTTAGATAAAGAGTCGTTAAGGGTGCAGTTCCTTTAAAATGGACACTAGTGGGGTGGATATGGAAATTCTATCGCCACTTTTCTTCCCTAGTATGTACCGTCTTCTTTGATAAAAAAATCTACAAAAACAAATGTCAATCTTCATAAAGCTTTATGCTGAATTAATAATTAAATATAAAATTATCTTACAATAATAAAAAGGTGGTAGGGTAGTTAGGGTACTTTGTCGTACCTTACCACCGTGCCATGCTTTCCTCGCGATGTTTTTCTTCACCTAAAGCACAAATTGTATCAATGAATAATGTTAACTAATTTTGAATATTAGCTCTCCATATATTTTTTTTTATTTATTTAAGAAAAAAATATTCTCTGTCAAAAATAAAAAATACAAGTGAAAGAATTACTTCGATACGTCAATTAGTTTCCGATTTATAGAAGTAAACGTGCGATGATGCGGACTCGTACTGGATTTGACGTACTCGTGTGACGGTGTGACGTCATCTCGCAACACTTGCTCATAGCGGAGCGTTGTAAATTGACGTCACTTGCGGTCACGTGACTGTTAGCGAAACTCGATTTTATCGTAAGTTTAAATGCCTGTAAAATCAAAACTAATAGGTATTTTTGACTACAACAAAAATTTGTGTATTTGTATACCGATTTGGCATACCTATTAACATTCTTCATTGAAACCACGACCTTTGTCACCGTATTCGACGTCTATTGAAAATATTAAAAATATCATGACATACAAGACCGACCCTGAAAAGAAAGGAATTACGAATGTTTAATAATGTATTACTTATATGAAGGTACATAAATTTTCATTTGCGGAAAACAAGATGTCGAAATTTTATTGTGTAAGGTTTCGTTCGTTTGATATTAGTAGGTATGCTTTGGAAATGATATTAACGAAAATAATTTATCCTTCATGTTGTCGTTTGTGTGTAAACATATTGTAATATTAGATTTATAATTTTAACAAAATGTTTAATGTCATAAAAATATTGCAAAGGTAATCAATTTGGTAATTTGTACATCACTTTTAAAATACATGTAAAAATAATTGTTCAAATGTTTAAAAAAATATCGCATGCTCATAAGGATTATCTTATCCCTCTTTGTAATTTATTTTGAGAATTCAGGTCAGATTTGTTTACTAAAATATGCGGAGTCACTGGAAACCCTCGTATTCTGAACATAGTGAATGTTAGTAGTAATAAAGGTAGGGGCGATCCATTATGATCTAATAGCCTTAGTCATCCTGCCGCATTGCCGGTTTTTCTTCAATTTACCTACATTAGAGTTTTCAGTTGTGGCTATGCGGCTATTATGCCGTAACGTATTATAAATTACTTGATATTATGCTATTTGGTTAACATCCTTATATATTGCCTTAAATTGTATGCAAATATCACACTCGTTTCAAATATAATAACTTGCGTTCTGTCGATTAATTCAGTTCTCTAGTAAAAGAACTGACTATGTGATTGCAGGCCTTAGAAAAGTCTTCCCCTACTATTTCACATTCACAACATTCACCAAAGGAAGGTGGGTTGGGGAGAAGATCCTCGACGTGTTCGCTAGAGAGTTCAGGGCTCATCCTGCAGCGGAGTACGAGAGATGCATCAGAGCTGGAACCCTCACTGTCAACTACGACAGGGTTGACCCTGACTATAGACTCAAACACAACGACCTCCTTGCTAATGTCGTCCATAGGTAATGAATCATTTGTCATAACAGATACATCTATGTAGATAACTGAAGCTATAGACTAAGCACTTCTAGTTAAAACACAAAATTCTCAATGTACACAAACATACATGTACCTACATTATTTTACACAACATAAAACAAGACACAAACAATTACAAGAGTTGTAAATATTAACTATGTCTCTTCTTTCTCACCTTTTAATTGTCTTACACTTTTACTAAGAAAACGTGCAATTTTATGTCACATTCGCTGTAAGTTGTAAGAAGTTTTATATGTCATTTCAAAATAATGTGGCGTGCATTGAGAATATAATAAATGCCAAAGCTTTTTTGTATTTCAGGTCTAATTTGTATTTAGTCCACTGTAACATTATAATCTTCTATAACGAAGTCTCGAGCACTGAATGAGCATGCGAGTGCATTGTTCGGCCGTTTTCCAACTGAGACACAGTGTTTTTGTATCAAACTAAATTTTCTTGTGTTTTTTGTCGCAGAACCGTTCTACATGAGTGTGTATCACGTTGAATACGGCCTAGCGTCCGTCGTCACGTCCTAGTGTAAAGTTTGCTCACGCATGTTCATTTGTGGTCGTCTTTTCTCTTCTAATGTATATTCATACGTCATGAGACCTGGAAGTTTGAACGAGCTCTGAGCAACATTAAATCAAGTAGCCGTATCACCTACCAATAAATCATCAACGTATGATTTTTGTGATTTGCTCAGGGCCCGGTTCTCCAAAAAAGCCGTAAGCCTGACGTGTGTATCGTTGCAGGCACGAAGTACCGGTCACCAGCCAACCCATCAACCTCGTACATATCGACGAGGACATTGTGGTTGTCAACAAACCGGCCTCTATCCCCGTAAGTGGCAATTGAGACAGCCATGTTTATGTGTACGCTTCTATCATACAAATACATCGTATGTTATCCTTCGTGACGTGTTGCATGCTCTGTTTTTATCAGCTTACTAACAAACCATTTCTATGTATGGGCCAGATATTGTTTTAGTATTATCAAGAACAAATTCCGTATGCTATTTACATGTTGGTTCAAATAGTAAAGTTAATACAATATACACCGTATAATAAGAGCGTTCCTATGGAGCTAAAACGTATAGTCCCAATTTAATTCATTCCACGATTCGGGAACGAATCTACGCTGAAATATTATAGGCTTCCATCCCGCTGAAATCCCCTTTTCTGGCTCTAAAAGCTAGCATCTCTCAAAGTCTTTTGCGTTTACGTAAAGCGGTCCCTTTGGCAAGAAATATTCTGCAGTGGCGTATGATGAAGGACTTGTAATATTAAGGAGCGCTGGCTTTTATATCGGCTTTTACGAAATAAAACTGAAATGTAGACAGGTATCGGTGTCAGTATTTTGCATGTAAATTAGGAAAGCCAGCGGCGCAGAGTATTACTTTGCGTGGCTTTTAGTGAAAATTTTTGAAGATATTTAAAAGCCTGTTAATAATGATTGAAGATGAATCGTTACATTAAATTTTTTTGTTGAGTGTCACGCTTTGAAACCAACGCCAATATTTTGAGAGGTATATTCAATCATATTATTATTTTCGACATGTTGCATTTGCCTCGCTCCAATCAGTTTGGATCTTAAGGTTTTCTTTTTATTTTGGCTATGTTTGAACACAATCTCAACGTGGTATGTGACGATGTGGTCAAAACTGGTAAGGACTCAAAACCAAAGGGAACTGGCTCAAGTGTAGCTCGCAAGCAAAACACCGGTAGTTGCTGGATGACAAATTTTCTACTTTGGTTTCGAGCATACTTTCAAATTTAGGCTTTTAATATTGAAGTTCCTTAAATAAGTTACAATTTGAAAACCAAATTGACAGATGTTGAAATAAAATTAATCAAACATCGACTGTCCTATACCGCAATAAGGCTGAACATAACTAATACAGTAGGCGCTAGTTACATTATATGGATCCCGGCTAAACGTACCAGTTTGCCAGCTTAGTTTACTCCTCACGTTTGGATTGTCTTTGGAAACTTGAAACTATGTTACACGCCTGCATTGTATATTGCAAACTATTTGCTTACGTACAAAACTGTTTACATTTAGATCTGCATTCTGAAAATCGTTAAATTCATTCCGTTTCAATTTCTGTTTATTGATTTGATAGAATTTAAATCACGTCTGTTAACCTTGTTACGTTACAAATGGTTGTGCATATTTTAACTTTTATCTGTGGAGGATTTATTGATTTGGATATTATTGGTGTTGTATCAATAGATAATAAAGCAACTCTGATATCTTTAAAAAAACATACAAAAGACATTAGGATCCCTGGGACTATGCATTTTAGCGCATTATGATAAATCGAGCTTAAAAAATAAAACATAACTATTTTTTCTTCCATCAACTGCATAAAATCTCTTATTTTTATTTCGTCAAAGGGGCGAAATGATTGTGTTCCATTACATTGATTGATGCAATCCCCTGATGGGAGGTCCCGAAGTGGCCCACACAGAGGTGAAAAATTGCGGTCATTTATTTCAAAAAAAGCCTTAACCCATTTCTATTGGAAACCCAGGCAATTATTGTAGCACCTGATTCTTATTTACGTTTTTTAGCTCCATTAAAACGTTCTTTAGTTCTTTTGATATGTGTAACTGGAAATTCCTTTAGCTTTAGTAGTGTTTCCAAGTTTAAATTCCTGAGCTATTTTGGTATAAGGTAAGTAATACTTAAATATTATTACGTGGTGATAAGGACGACGTCATTATATTGATTTGTAATATTTCATAAAACTAAGATTACAGCTTTATTATGCTCCTGCACTTCGCCTTGATTCTATCAATATTTTATTTGTGTCTCTTCTGTATTACTTTTCTTTCTTCATTCTCTACCATACACATGTATCCACACTTTTATTCCTACTCGTACACTTATGTTTTTATTGCAAACTGCACATTTTGTGTTTAAAAAAATTATCTTGTAAGTATTTCTCAATTCAATTAGGCTAGGGAAGGCTACTGAAAATATTTTTTTAATATTTCTTGTCAAAATATTTTGATACTTAAATATAAATCCTGTTTGCGTAGTGGTAAGTCAACCCAAATTTCGCTACTACTATGAACTTTAAAAATTTCCGAGCATAACAGCTTTCAATATGAAATGAAAATAGCCGATAACAATAAATCCTAACACTTTTGAATCCTTGGTTTCCCTATTAATTTATCAAGAACGTAAGCAGTATACGTGAACAGGATTACACAGACACCGTTGCTAACACATCAACTGCTTCTCCAATATTAAATCTCACACAAATCCTACAGTTTCAACACAAAATCCAAACAACACTTGAAACTAGTATATGTCTTAGTACTCAATCCCGCTTTCATATCAGCGGGGAATTAGTAACCCATAATCCGTAGAGTATCGTATTCACGCACATATTCAAACATGTTATTTACTATTGTGTGCGCTGATTTATTTATATTGTCGTCCATTGCTGATGTTGTATTGCATTTGAATGTATTGTTTCTAGAGTTGCTATCTATATTACTTATGATTTTGTTCGTCTCCATTTTATCTTCTTTAGCATCTATTTTATTAAAATCATTCCCAATATTTTCAATTGCTAAATATTTGTTATTCACTTTCACAGTAAACTTACTTTTACTTACCTATTTATAAGATGTTGCTTCAAGATCGAAATAGTCGACATTATTATGTTAATCGAATTTTCAAGACTTCAACCAGTCCTAAAAGACTTTCTTAGAGATTTTCTCTCGATATTTCTTTAACAATTCTTAGCCTAAAGGCTTTATAAACATCTCGTACATCAGTGGGATCTACTTTAGATTCTACCCTTACCTTTTGCGACTCGATCTTACCTTTTCATACAAAGGAAGTATTTTCCATATTATTGAACTAGTCTACGGCATTATTAACTGCGTTATTTATACAACTCAATATTGACGAAAAGTTATATTTAGATGATTATTTTTTTATAATTACTTAAAAATATAAAGAAGCATTTCCCAAACAGCATCATTTCACATATTAAAATCAAAACCATATTAACTCTTAGAAAATCTAAATATTCATTAGTACAACCAAAAGCAATAGCAACATTTAGACTTAATGAACTTCCGTATTAAAAATATTGTCCATGGTGGGCCAGGCACGAGACTCCAGTGCTCGCTAGTCCCTTGCGAATCATACACATGGACGAGGAACTACTTGTGCTTGACAAGCCTTGCTCGCTGCCGGTGAGTCTACGTTGGGACCATACTGTTATTGTCAGGCTCTGATTTACTCATTCGATGTTTCGCGCTCTTTGGTTGGAGATGTTTATAATTTCCGCTCTATCTGGTTGAAATATTTTGAGTGGCTTAAATGTGTTTATTTTAATGTCAATACTATTTATTGACTGCGTTATCGAGTTTCGTAATTTCATGTTTTTAAATTTTGTAGGGATGTCATCCACGATTACCGTCTAAATCATAGTTTTAATTATTCATTGTCATCATATTTATTTCTATATCTACAGAAAACGAGCTCATTCTGACTATGTGGTATAAAAATACCGTATTTTTCACATAACTTTATAAAATCATCCCAACTTTTGATTTTATGTAATTTTTACACGTTGTTCTTGCGTCAAAATGTTCTTTCCTACACTTAAGTCAAATCTTCTTTTAAAAGTACAATCAGAAAGGAAAATAAATCTCCCAACCAAGATATAGCACGTTGGAATTTCCGCGTGTAAAACAGAGTTCTCTCCGTTCAAAATAACTTTGGTTGAAAACAAAGTTCGCCGTCAGAGCCTGACAGAAGATTGTGATCTACACAAAGTTTTGAGACCGTAAATACTCCAAACGGTACTGAAAATGCGGTCTCGTTGAAAATCCCCACTTGAAAGTGGTTCTAAAACTTTACAATATAAGCCTGTGTATCTTCCTATGATTTCACTTTAATTCTCCTGAACATCGAGTGGTTTTATGTTATCTTAACTATGTATGTGCATGCAACACGACAAGATTTCTAAAGTTTTTCATGTTTTATTAAATAATTTAGAATATTGTAATTCAGTTTTTAGCTAGGTATATTTACCTTGTAAAATGCACATAAATATGTCACTGATGATTAAATATATAGTTGTAAACATGACACTACTTGAGCTATTTCATTCTATCTCGATAACTACGAGTATTCTGTAACTAAAATCTTAAATTTCTTCAAAATTTTACTTAAATTTCGATTTCTGCATGATTTAATTATCAAAACTTGTACCTTTTTGGGGGTTTTAAACAGTTTGGTCACTATCGTTTGACATTTAAATGAGTGAGATGCAGAATGTGTGCTTCATATAGTCTTACGAGCTGTCTTAATATTTTCATCACATATGCTTGCTTCATCATCACGGTTTGATTCATTTTTGTTAATATTTACCTATCTGTTTTGATTCTGTAGTAAATAAAATATATTTGGTCTTTTCTGTTATTAAATATATATAGGTAAAATGAAACATGACCAAAGATCGCTGTTACACAAGAAAAATATTGTCTCAATACACAGTCGCAGATCAGTAAAACGTTAATCAAGTTTTAAGCCCAAAACTACTTTATAAGAGTTATTTTGAATTAACACAACCTACATATGAGCTTGACTAACGTTTTGATTATAGTATTATAAAACGGACTTTAGTTCATGTAACATTTGGCACGTGTGGATCAAAAATACATGTATTTCCACCAGGTGCATCCATGTGGGCGATACCGTCACAACACAGTCGTATTTATCCTCGCTAAGGAATATAACTTGAAGAACCTGAGAACCATTCATAGACTCGACAGGCTAACATCAGGTGAGACATTTTGTTACCCATTTTAGGTTCTTCTTAGCCCAGAATTGGTAATGTATTTATATACCTATCTTTTCATTTGTCACATTAGATACTATTTCATCATCATCTAACTGCCCTGTTCCCTATTATTTGGGGTCGGCGTAATGTGTTCATTTCTTCCATTCGGCCTTTCCATCCGTCTTATCATTATTCTCTCCTTTCTTATTCTTGTTATTTAATTGAAGACAGTTTAATGTTATAGTTCGCTGGTTCAAATCTGGCTCAAAAGACAATTTTATTGTCTTCGGGAGTTTGGAATATTCCCATAGAGTATGAGTTTATTTGGGTTATATCTACGTAATTCAATTAAAATATTTATTTACAATTAGTGCGCTTACGCAAGTCAGATCAGGACCAAAAAGGCATATCATCTCATATTCCATATTACCAGTCCTATTTAAGAGCCAGTCTTGAGTCGGACCTACAAATAGCATGACGTCTGCGCTCGCCCTTAATTTGGTGATAATGAATGTGTTAATCACCAGGTTTACTCCTATTCGGGAGGAGTCCAAAGAAAGCGAGACAGATGGAACACCAGATCAGGAACCGGCAAGTGCTGAAAGAATATGTATGCAGGGTCGACGGTTCTTTCCCTGAGTAAGCTTTCCTTATTTTGACTATTGAGTTTGTTTTCTAGAAGTATATTAATTTTGCCTAATTTATATTTAAATTAACCAAAATAATCTACAATATAGTCTGAACGGAAACTCGTCTAGCGATAGAAACCCATATTCTCAGTGACTTTTCGATGATGAATGACAACGGCATACCACAGTGTATACGAGTGTGTGAAACTTGTATTTATATATAACTTGTAAGCTTACCTGAGGTACTTCACTCGCTTTAAGCGAAACGTCCTTTGAAATAAAAATAAAATGAAAATATTTTTACCTTTCCAAGCACTAATGAGTCTAGACTCTAATGCACGGTTCGGAAGGTTGCTTTTGCTGAGAAGCAATAAACTCAGCAATTACTCTTTTCAGAAATAATTTATCTAGTCTCATTGATAATGTTTGCGAGTTACGGCGGCAAAAATTAATAATAAATAGCATTTAATTATGAGTGACTTAGTAAACAACAAACTTAAGAAGACCATCCCCACCTTAGTAAGTCTTATTTGAGATATTTTCTTTATATTCAAACAATACTTCTAGCGGTGAAATAGAATGCCAAGAGCCAATAGAAGTGGTCAGCTACAAGATCGGAGTGTGCAAGGTGTCTCCCAAGGGCAAGGACTGTTCTACAGTGTTCAAGCGACTGGGGTACAACGAGGTAACCAACACTAGCGTGGTTCTGTGCAAGCCGAAAACCGGGAGGATGCATCAAATTAGGGTGCATCTGCAGTATTTGGGTTAGTAGTCAAAACCATTTATTCAGTTTAGACCCTAGAAGGGCACTTATGAAGGTCGAATTACAGAAGTGACCACCGATTCGGAAGTCAGCCTTCAACTGAGAAGAAACTCAGCAAGGTTACATTTTTAAAATATTTTTAGACCATCTGACTTTATTGATTGGCTTTTTTTAAATTCAAATACATATTTAACAATTTTATGCTTAAACTAAAACAAAAATATAACCCTTACAATCCTTACTAAAATTAATTATAAATGCGAAAGTAACTCTGTAAAATCAAATCTTTTCTCTTTATTATATTAATTTAAGGCGATGATAGCTCAGTGGTAAGTGACGTCGAATACCGCAACGAAGGTCGTGAGTTCGAATCCTACAATGAGCTTGAGCTTTCGGTGAAGGAAAACATCGTGAGGAAACTACAGCACGGTGGTAGGGTACTATGTGGTACTCGACTGGCTACCAACCTCAAGTTGAAAAATCTGTCGCCAAGCACCTGTTGGTGTGTTCCGGGAATTGCACTTGAGAGCCAGTTGCCCTTGCCCTTTAGGTATTGTAATAAGGTGTACAACACGTTGGCAGTCCCCCTGGTATTGCTAATGTCTATAGGCGACTTTAGTCACTTACCATCAGGTGACCCGCCTGCCTCGTGTCCTAGTGACATAAAAAAAATTAGATATACGTAGGTATATAAAAAAAAAACCCTTACTGACGAACCGCATCATAAAGAGTACATACACTGACGGGCCGCATTATAAATAATAAATACTGTTGAAGAACCCTAGATGTCACTAACTTTCCTTGCAATTTTTCATATTAATTCTCATTTATACGTCCCAGGTTATCCAGTGGTCAACGATCCTCTATACAACCACCCGGTGTTCGGTCCACTGCGCGGTAAGGGCGGCGACACAGGAGGCAAGACAGACGAGGAACTTGTCAGGGATCTAATCGCGATACACAACGCTGAGAACTGGCTCGGAGTGGACGCCGGCGACGATGATATGCTGTTCTCTAAGCCAGTTCCTGATGATAAAGGTAATTTTCTTACCATCAAAATTTTGTGTACCTTTTCAGTTTATGACATGTTATCAAATGGCAGTGTCAGGACAAGTTCGAAAAAAATCAATACGAATATTATCATAAATGCGAAAGTCTATTCAGTCTAATTAATTCGCGGCTATAGCTGAACAAATTTTGATTAAATGTGGTATGTCGCTTAGGAGTTAAAAGTTAAAATTCGACAATTCGACGAACTCGGTGATAGTGATGTCAGATACCGCGGCGAAGTTCGTGGGTTCCAATCTTACAATGAGCTTTAGTTTTCGTTGAAAGAAAACATCGTGAGGGAACCATAGCACGGTGGTAGGGTAATTTGTAGAAATCGACTGGCTGGCCACCAACCTCGATTTGAAAAACTGTCGCCAAGTACCTGTTCATGTGTTCTGGTAGTTGCACTTGAGAGCAAATCTCCTTGATATTGCTATGTTTATAGGCGACGGTAGTCACTTATCATCAGGGGACCTGCCTGCTATCTTGTCTATAGGTACACACTTCAATGCTATTATTATAAAGAGTTTCTTTGTAATGGATAAAGTCACATAAATACTTCACCAATTTTAAAAAATCTTTCACTCGTAGAAAGCTACGTTATCAGAGATAGGCTATAGATATTGCCATCAACGAAGACACGGCTCACTCTTTTTCCTATATTAATATACACGTATATCCACTTGAAAATCATTATTATCATATCATACGTGATCATACGCCTGGACACACTTAACGATTACAACACTGTAATAAACATATCGACAGCACTACAACACTGGCGAAAGGATGTACATTTGTACTGTAAGGGATTCGGAAAAAGAGTTGATGGCAATATCTGTATATTTTATTTTATTACTCGGGAACGTGGGTAAATTGCGTGGCCTAGCTAGTCTACAATAGTAATGTAATGTATATGACAGTTGAAGACGAGTGCGACACTGGGCCGGCGTCGAGGGAATCGTCCCCGCGACTGGACTCGCCCGCGCCAGGAGTCACGCCATCCACAGTCATGACGCGTGAGTACACTCTTATAACCCCGCACTTACACTTGTAAGCAGGGCTGGATTTAAGGGAGGGCAAACGGAGCAACTGCCAGGAGCCTCCACAAGAGAGGGGCATAAATTATACTTATTATGAAAAATGTATACCAAATTATAAAAAATCCTAAACAATGAAATACCATACAATAAATATCACAAATAATTTCAAAAATGGATTTATCTTTGCAATAAAAGATTAAAACACTTGCAAGAAAAATATAATTTGTCTTTTTGCTAAATAATTGTTAGAACTCCTTTGTTGCCCCAGGGCCTCCACACCTCTAAATCCGGCCCTGCTTGTCTGTAAAGTTTTACTCACGTAAGTAGGCTTACGTAATTAACTTACGATAAATTTGCAAATGTAAACAAACACGCTTTGTGAGTAGCTTACCGTCATTTCTTAATACTTTTAATTGCTTTCGTAAGTTTTATGTAAGTTACTTTTAAAGTGTAAGTCCGGCCTTAGCTCTAGTCTAGGGTGATCCCAACATTTTATGCACCGAGTTTTTCTGTGTTGAAGTTGAAAAATCCAGCAGCATATTTTACAAGAACTTTGCACGCGTTCCCCACTTCAAATTATAAATTACTTTCATGTGGAATTTATGATCATCATTTATCTATGAGGTTTTTTTTAAAGAATATTGTTTCCAAATTATTAATGAGTCTGAAACTAGGAATATTGTTTTAATTTGTTACTTGGCGCTTACATCCTGTATCATTTGACAGATTTTTGTAAAAAATAAACATAAAAAAACTAACTGTGGCGCTCGGGGACTGCCGCGGTAAAGCTATGGCATAGCATTATACTTTTCATCCCATCTATTCGAAAATGACGACTTGGTTCGCCTTTAAGTGCACCCAAAGGTGGTGTTTTTTTATTTTTTTGCAACTGCAGTCGACGACGACAAAAATATGATAGTCGCTGTGATATTTGAAAACAAAATACATGGTAGGAGGGTGTTAGGTTTTTTTCGTTACGGAATTTCATGATTCGGTCGCCGCGCTCAGAGCCCGCGATAAACGCTATACCTACAATAGCTTAATAATTTATTATAAAACTTTGGGTTTGACATATAAATAAAAAGTTTGTTATTTTTCTTTAAATATAGAGCTTATTTTTCTGATCAATATTTTGTTCACTAGCAACCCTGCCAAGTCCATCAAGCGGTTCGGAGGCCCCCGCTAGTATCGCTCAAGTGAATACGTCATCACCGGCGCAGGCGCCCTGCACTCTGGCACCCTCGCCGGTGGCCTCGCCTACACTGAATGATGACTCTATGGACGCTAAGGTTTCTTTATTTTATATCCTACATTTTACGACCTATAAGTTAGGTACCTACTACATACAATACCAAAACTAATGAAATGTGTCTTTTTTTGTTTTTAAACACCTTTTTTGAAATTGTATTTTCTTACAAATCAATTTATCATTGCGAATTTTATCATTTTTTTACTGAGAGCAACCGAGTAAATTATTGCATTATTTGCAAAAGAAATTCATTGAACTGCACTCTAATCGAATCCTAAAGCATTAATACACAGTAAACTCACAATAACATTGCCCACAGTCGGACAAAGTGACAGTAGCGACACAGACGGGGTGTTCTGCGCCCGCAACAAGTTCGGCGAGTGGCTCGGCGAGCTGCTCGTCGAACGGCTCGCCCGACCCGCTGACCACCGACCCGCATTGTTACGAGTGCCGCGTCAGGTACCGGGACCCGAGGCCTAGGGACCTCGTTATGTATCTACACGCTTGGAAATACAAGGTTTGTCACACCAAAAAACTCATCAACACTTTTTTCGGAAGTCGGTGTATTTATTTCCGTTTTTTTCCTGGTTTACCTAATGACATAAGAAAAAATGGAAATTTTGTAAAAGTAAAATCCAACAAAATCTTACTAATCCTACTAATATTATAAATGTGAAAGTTTGGATGGATGCATGTTTGTTACTCATTTACGCCAGAACGGCTGAATGGATCTGGATGAAATTCGTGTAATACTTTTTATCCCGGGAAAAGATAAGATCCCTTGGGAAGGCGGGTGAAACTTTGTACGGAACCCTCGGTGCGTGAGTCTGACTCGCTCTTGACCGGTTTTTTATTTTTAAATTATAATTAAATATCTTAAAACCAGGGCCCCGGCTGGGAGTACGAGACGGAGTTGCCACAGTGGGCGAGCATTGATTGGGATGAACCAGAAACCTCATAGTCACACGAATTAACACCATTGAGGAGTCGTCTCGCAACTTGTACATTACATAACCACACGTGAACAATGACTTCAAGACTTAAATATAACTGTTGTAAAAGGATTTAGATTTTTTTTTGTTAAATAAATATCGGTGCAATCGATTGACAACTCAATTTATAGTTAGCAAGCCTAGAAAATCCTTTTTTTAACAGTTCATTGTTTTATCTTTTGTTAAACCTAATTAATTAATGGCAAGCTAAAATGTTGCCAGCAACAGTATAAAATTTTCAGTTAATATTGCACTCGTTTGCGCTGATATGTAATTAAACGACGAAAATGTGTTAAAATAGAGAAAATAATTACAGTTGAAGAATGGAAACGTTAGCAAGATGTCGAAATGCGAGACGTGAAACTATTCGAAGATGACGTAACTTGGCTGTTACTACTGCAGTGCTCTGAGATAAGTTTTGTAATTAAAATAAGTGAGAAATAGCTTAAGGGTAGATGTACTATGATTTCTGCGCGTTATAGAATACGCCGATGGTTTATTTGTTTTTATTGTTACTTGGGACTTTGTAGAGCACTTTTAATTTTTACTGTTCATTATTAGTTTTCAAATAAGCGAGTATACCTATATTGTTTAGATTGTATCGTTTTCTTCAGTTCCTATCGGCCTAGAATGTTATGTCAAGCTTTTTGTAGATTAGGGATTAGGTAAAAAAGATAACAATTTGTAATATCGTAACATTAAATAGCTATTATCGCTTTAACGAGGCAGGGTCAGAACCACAATCATAAATGAATATAAATATTAAAATGATAAATCACTAAAAGATATAACGAAAAAGGGGGATAGCTCTTCTAAGAAATTCTTAAGACGGAAATTAGGCGAAATTTTTACATGTAAAATACCCCACGATTTTTTAATTTTATACAACAAAACATAATCAAAAAATCTTGGGGGACGATAAACTATTTAGTTTCAAGAAAATCTTGGACTATTGCTATATTTTCTTAACGTCTTATTAAACAAAATAGGACCACTGTTTTAAATAGAACAGCTATCTCTGTAATTTTAGGGACGTTTATGTTTACAATTAAACGCATAGTTGGTAACGATATAAAAAAAAAATATAATGTCGCAATTTTGTAGGCGATGTTTTAGCAACGTCGTCACTTTTTGGCTTCCATAGTT
This sequence comes from Ochropacha duplaris, assembly GCA_951361185.1. Classification (NCBI taxonomy): domain Eukaryota; kingdom Metazoa; phylum Arthropoda; class Insecta; order Lepidoptera; family Drepanidae; genus Ochropacha; species Ochropacha duplaris. Next base: position 13,634,379 of record OX592691.1, read on the forward strand.
TTGAAGTAGTGACATATTTTAAACAAAAAATATTTGGAGTGGGATCCAGGAAATTTTGTACTTAACATAATAGTTCAAGTGACATATTTACGATATAATTCTTCATCAAATTTTGATCACATCAGTTTCAGTTTGTGTGACATCGTTCGAGGCCAGTTGTGATATGCATTTATCATATTTATTTAATGTATAATCAACATTCGTAATTATCTTTGAAAAGACACCAATTTCTGTAATAATGCTGATTTTTCTGTAACTTCTCTCGGGACTTGACCAAGACATTCGTTTACTTGAGGTTTTTTCTCTATGAAATGGGAAATATTCACGATCAGTCTCAAGCAGCAGGTTCTAAAGACATGTGTAAGGATTTCGTTTGTACTATGACATAAGCTTGAGTGTTTTTAGAATTAAGTAAGTACTTCCAAACTTTGTCTCGGTTTTGTTTCTCATTGGATTGTTTAACTAAACCTTAGTAAACGCTGGATCGTTTATCTCTTTCATTCATCTATTAGTGTAATATTGTAGTATTATATAAATGAAAAAGACATTTTTGTGACGTTAAAGAAATGTTATCACGAGCTTTCATGAAAATTAGTTCTATAAATATATTTATATATTTTTCTTACTTCTAGCTTAGAGGTAGTTGTGAGCGAAGGTTCTTTTATATTATTAAGAATCTGTGTTTGGATTTGTTTGTACACTATTGAAATTTATAAACTGTCTGTTGTACGTTGTACCCTTATGTAATAAAAAAATATGTTGAGTAAATAAACCTTTTCAACAATTTTCTTCTAATCTTCGCATATATTCATCATTTTATCGCTATCAATCGTCTATGTAAGTGTAAATACAATGCTAAATGTTGTATTACGTGCTATTTATTTATTACTTTTCTTCGATCAACAAGCATCTAAACAATCGTAATTGCTATGCTATCATAATCTGTATTGGGAACAAAATAATTATCAGAAGTTAGGTAAGGTACGATCAGAAATGTGAAACAGTCATTCGAATAACTCTAAACAATAATTGTTCCTTTTCATTTATTATTTTTACATTAATTGTTATTTTGTAAATGATGTAACGGTAGAATGTACAAAATATGATACTATGTGTGGCATATCACGTAGGTACCACTGCGATGATGTTTTGATGTTTCGATTTAAAAAAATATGGAAATATCAAAGTATTGCCATCATCAAAAATTGTTGTATTTTTATATAGTGCTTAAGAGTTGTTCGTAATTAAGTGTAAAATGGTATCCAGGTGACTGTGCGAGCTTGAAGTTAGGCCGGTTGCACACTTATGACTTTACTCTCATCCTACACGTTAGAAAGTCAACGGCTGCTAATATCGTATTGTCTTATATAATTTAAAACAATTATCAGCGTTCTTCATATGTTCGCTTTTTAGTGATTTATAAAAATTGCGAGATAGCACACCGTATTTGGGTAAAAATACGTACAGACTGGAATGAACAAAAACAATGCCAGAGATAGCTACCTATACAATAAAAAAAAAAACAATCTATTTATTACATTGGAAAGTAGGTAAACTTATGCCCAGTTTGTTATTTTTGCCCATAACGGTATACTAATTCCGTTTTCGTCGCCGCACTATCGATTCATTTATTTGTAAGAAATTTTCATGTGCCTTCTCAAAATAATGATGATAAAAAAATAAAGTTTAACATTAAAAGTATGTTTTTAAATTACCAGTTATTTGTAATTGTTACACGTTTATAATAAGTAGTATTACATTTGGCACTGGCGAGCATTATGTGTGTTAAAATATGAGTAGAGGGTGAACATAGCCATTATTGTAGTTTAATATATTTTTTTTGGAATACAAAATATCGTTATTATATATTTATATGATATAATAAATAAATTGCCCCAAAATGTTCAAAAGTTTTTTTTATTAATGTCATGTCTTGTCTATGCTTCCTCTAATCATATTTAGTACATTGCTCGTTTCGGCACAATTTTGCAAATAAATATTTGTCATTATATTTTGCGTAAGTTATGACTATTTGTAATAATAATATGTTTTGTTTTTCTGTTTTTACTAATGAGTGTTTTCGTGCCATACGATACCTATGGCGAGCGATGTTTAAACTTAGTTGAAATGATTTCTTGTGTATTATAATTTAAACGATGACAAAATGAAAGACATTTGTTAATTTAATAAGTATTTCATAATTAAGAATATAATAGTGTTTCCTTCTTTAGATTCATGTTATAAGAAATTCATGTTTCCACTTAAATTTAATTAGAATAAAAAATCATCAGTGAAAGGCATTTTGTTTTATTTATCGTCTGTATGTTCCGTGCTGTTGGACCTTACCTAATTACGTCACGTTTATGATTACTTACTGCTCCAATCTTTAGGTGATAGGACGGTTATATAAACCTCAATAACTGGGCAAAAATAATTATTCAACTGTAAGTAAGTAGGTAAGTACCGACATTTTAGTAGTACTAGGATAGCATGAGTAAAAAGTGGAGGCAAACTGTTTTTTTCTGTCTGATGTTTAGCAACAGGCAGGGGGGTTTACCTGATGCTAATTGACTACCGTCGCCTATACCTACACATTAGCAATACCAGGTGGATTGCCAATGTATTGATAACCCTTGTAAAATGCCTTGAAGGCAAATGCAACTGCTGGAACTCACGGCGATTTGGCGATTTTCAACTTGACGGTAGCCAGGAATTAATGTACCTGCTACTAATATTAAGTACCCTACCATTATGCAATGTTAGACATCATAATTATTTAATTGACAACAAATCTATTTTTACAATAGAGCATAGAATTATAAATGAAAGAAACAGAGCCCAAACAGACATTCTAAATGCATTGCCTCTGTTAATTTAACAAGTAGATAATAAAATAAATCTGATCAGAATGTAAAATATAAAAGAAACCACATTAAAAGTCAAATAATTTATTAGTCTTTGGATCAAGGTTTACATCAATTGCATTGAAACTTATTTCTCTATTAACTTTATTTTTTTTATTGGCACATGTAGTGCAGTTGCTTCTGACAACCCCAGGTGCACCACATCCATAGCATGAGAACTTAGGCCGGTTTGGCGATGGCACTTGTGTTGAAATATCTACATTAGTTGTTTCCACAGCATTGTGACCTGTAATACCATCACCACATTGATAAGTCTCTTTCTTACGCTTACAGCACAACTGCTGAGCGTGCTCAAAGGTTCTGCAATAATTACAATGTATCTGAGGTTGATTAGAAGTGGTTTGGTCAAATCGTTCCAACATTAGCTGTTCTTCTACTCGACGGGCAGCATTTATGAGTTCATCATATGAAGTCACAGTATCACGAGGAATATTCTCTCGAATTTTCACATTCAGCAATCCATAGACCATGTCTAACTGCTGGGTTTCGTTATGTACTGGTGCTGGCAGCTTAGAAAATAGAGCTCTTTTCTTGATTAAAAAAATTTCTGTCATTTCATCAGGGTTTTGGTGATAGGCGAATATCTCCTGGTAAACAACATAAGCCGGCTTTGTTGGTGCAAAGGTTTGGCAAAAACGCTTTTCAAACTCTGACCAGGTTTTTACTTCATCCTTGACTACTGACCACCAAATAGCTGCATCCTTTTTTAATACCAGAGGTAACGTCATAATGGCGTCGTCATCACTGATATTTTCAAAAGATTTATAAAGTGAAATACAAGTCAGGAATTCCTCAGCCTTAGCGACGTCTTGTGTTCCATCATAGGTTATAGTAGTAGATGTAAACGATCTGCGGCTGCAACGTGCTGCTGAAATCAACCGCGTAAATTGATCCATTGTCAAACAGATGTTGTTGTTAGATTCCATCATTTCTTGAGTAGGGAAAGTGAGCCCCGGCATTCGGAATCACAGGTTTAGCAGAAATTGACGATGATCACTATGGGATTTTTTCGGCGAAGAAACAGTCCCGAGTCAGAAACATAGATGCGTTTAGCATTGATCCGGAATTGTAACAGGTATAATAACTTTGGTAACTAATTATTTAGAATATGTACGTACCTACGTAACACACAAAATTAAATGCAAATACTCTTTGGACAGTAGAGAAAGAAAATAATAATATAGTAGACAGACAGCTGACTGACTGATAGATTGACAGTGCTGCCAACAACGGTTTCAAAATTCCACTGCAATATTGGTGAAATTCCGTAATAAAACTGTTTTTATTCTATTTTATGTAGGTCTACGTACCTGTAGGATTTAGGTACTGGATTAAGTCTTAAAGTAGCTTACCGACATGAAATACCGTTCAGCTAGGTATATAACATCAGTATAAAGTCTCCCATAAATATAATATAACTGGGATAGATAGTAAAGTATCTAAATCGGACACGAGTAAATTTTTTTTTTCTTGAAGCCGCAATGAATAAATAATAAATAATTCGGGCAACCAAGGGCAAACCTATGTACCTGAGCTAGAGTTCAAAGGTATTATGAACTTAATGACGTATGAAATAAGGGTTTCAAAAGGTTATTGAAGGTAAATTTGTAGGTAATAAATCAATAGTGCTGTCATCTGTGCTGTTTAGCGACCGAAAATTTTCCATTTCATGTGCCAAATAAATTTATGTGAAACGTTCATCGAAGCAAGGAAGCTTTGGTTAAATTGTGAGCTATAACTAACTCAATATTGCAAATTAAATGAAATACATACTTTTAATTTAAAAAAATATTATTAAAATATTTCGGAAGGTTGCATTTTCTATGAAGAGCCGGCAATAAACTCGCTCAGCAATCATATTCTTTTCAAAACAAAACTTATAATTAGTATTTAGTTGTATTTTTTTTTTTTAGGAATAGAACCCAAGACATTTGCCACCTTCATCATCGCCTAACATTGCTTAACCTGTAGTTACTACGAGTATCTCAAAATCCATGGAAACATTATGCAGCCTTATTTCTTGGTAAATAAAAGCAACCTTTCGCCACATTTATGAGACTATAAAATATTTCCCCACACTCATAGCACATTATCTAAAATCGCTTTAGAACCCAAGAGACAAGGTTCAAAATCGCTCGTCGAATCTCTCTTACAACATTAAATTTTATTTTGCCATTGAAATATTAATTTACTGCGCTCTATAGTGTTAACAGTAAGGTTTAAAATCCAGTAAATATTTATTAATACGCTGGTTTAGGTAATATGGCGAACTAAAAGCACTTACTAATAACTTGCCTATATATCGCTCAACCTCATTTTAGGGGTGCTTAGTTATGTTCCTAATATCGTTTGGTAATGATATTATATTATATGTAGATATTTATTGACATATTTACAACTAATAATTGTTCCGAGCTAATAACACATCCGACAACACAGAGCGACAAGAAGACCCTCTTGTCAAAAGGTTACCAGTGTTACTAGTTTAAATAAAATTGAGAATGTTTGAGCAAAGGTTTGAGCCATGGTTTGAACGTATGTTACTCAACCTCAACCACACCGTACGTAATGTCAGAAAATTAGGATAAAACGCTGGATAGGTGCTTAGAGACACATCACTTAAAACTAAATCAAAATATGCATCGGGAACGCAAGAAAACGGTGGATATCTTCTTCATGTTGGAGTTTACTTAAGGTAATCTACCCGGTACGAAAATTTTATGGGTCGTAAAATCGAGCATTATGTTTAAAACGTTATATTTATTTATAGCACAGTGTGACCTAAACCCGCACTTTACGCACGCTTTTCCGTGACCTAAGTTGCCTATTTCTGCGCGGAGAAGCATGCGTAAAGTGCGGGTTTATGTCACACTTGCTATAAAATAGTATACGATACATGTTTTTTTTTTTTTTTTTGGTAGGACTTAAAGGTCTGAGGGACCATAGACACCCTTACGCGGACTTTTCGGTGAGCGCTTAGGGCTCTCAACCGAGTTGCAAATTTTAGACGACTGACCGCTGAGGGCGCCCCAGTTGGGGCACGAACCTCGGCTCAGGGCGTCGTCGGGGGGCACAAAATAGTGGGACGGACTTCGCCTAAGCGATTTAGAGTAGTTTTAAGGGACGGTCGGATTACTGGTACGGCTCGGGCCAACTACTGGGGACGAGACTGACAGAGTGGGACGTCGCGACGGGCCTCTCCGGCGAGGGCGAAAACGCGGGTGGTGTTGTATTTGTTTCTTCAGGGCTGCGCGAGCCTCCCTATCCTTAATCTGAGCTAGAGTTGTAGGGTCATCCGGCTCGCTGAGGGCGAGTTTAGGCCTACGGATTTTTGAAATCTCTGAAGGAGTATAGTTTGCAGTGTTTACAATTAATGGGTTCGCGTGGTTTAGGGCACGATCGTAATAGCGGCGTGAAGCGCGCTTAATGAATTGCTTAACCGTGGGCAGATTGAGGTCTATGTGGAGGTCTAAGTTGCGCATGTACCACGGGGCGCCCGTGGCTTTGCGCATGAAGCGGTTTTGAACCACTTGGAGTCTATGGATCAGCTTGGGAGATGCCTGTGCGAACACAGTGCATGCATATAGCATAACGGGGCGGATGCACGCGGTGTAGAGTCTCACCTTGCTTTTTAGGGCAAGTTTAGACTTTTTATTTAACAAGAAATGAAGGCGACCGGACACAAAACAGGCGCGTGCACGTTCCTGTTTTATGTGGTCGGCAAAGGACAAACGATCATCCAGGGTAACACCGAGATATTTGGCTCGCCTCTCCCAAGGGATCGGCTCGCCGAACATGGTGACTGGAGGGGGGGGAGTGGGGATGAGTTTCTTGGCGGGACTGAAGAACAGCACCGCCTGACTTTTGGTGGGGTTAATTTCGATTCTCCATTTCCGAAACCAGGGACCTAGGGTGTGAGTCGCGGCTTGGAGAACTTTGGCAATTACCGTGGGGCTCCTGCCAGAATAATATATTGCGGTATCGTCCGCGAATAGAGCTAGCTGCGCTTTGCTAGTTTTTGGGATGTCACTCGTGTAGAGTGTAAACAATAAGGGGGACAGCACAGAGCCTTGGGGGACTCCGGCTAAAACGGGGTGGGCTGAGGATAGCGCTCCTGTTATTCGGTAGTTGAATTGGCGATTCGACAAGAAGTCTCGTAGGATGGTCACGAGTCTGACTGGCACTCCGAGTTTGTACAGCTTATAAATTAAGCCGTTGTGCCAGACTTTGTCGAATGCCTTTGCAACATCGAAGAACAGGACTCCGGTCATCTGACCTTTCTGAAAGTTGGAGGCGATGTGTTCAACGATACGGTGAACTTGTTGGACGCACGAGTGTCTAGTTCGAAAGCCGAACTGCTCGTCGGGGATGAGTTTATTAGCGTCGGCATACGCTTTGAGACGGAGGTATATTAACCTTTCATACATCTTGCCCATGACGTTGAGCAAGCTGATGGGTCGGTAACTGGAGGGCTCGGATTTGGGTTTGCCGGGCTTATGGATCCCAATTACATGGGCTTTTTTCCACTGGTGTGGAAAAATGTTATTGGATAAGGCAGCGTTAAAGATCGCTGTCAGGAGCATGATAAGGGTAGCCGGGAACAGCTTTACCACTTTGTTGGTGATTTTATCCGAGCCCGGGGCTTTTCTCGGGTGGAGGTCCCGGATGATCTGCTTGACCTCGTCCGGGGTCACGGGAGGGACGGGTACGATACATGTGCCCGAAGTTGTCTTTTATTGCACGGCGTTTAGCATCCTCGCTGCGCTCGGGCGCTAACTTCACACCGTGCATTAATAGGCAACTTAGGTCACGCGTATCGTAATGTACTATTATAGTGATGAAGTTTTTGTTCTAATTTGTCGCATTTAATTACTAGTAGTAAACAAACAATGAAAATGACATTTTCTTTTAAGTTTTAGTGGCATATTAAATTGATAATTGTAACATCAACCGAAGCTAATAAATAAATCTTAAAAAAAGAGCATCTATTGAAAAGACTAGACCATATATGTTTGTTTTAACTGGGCTGTTTTCGCACTTAGCCTTTTGATCGGGTCATTTTACGTGTAAACTCCTGCGTCTTCTCATTCCAACCAAACCTAGTCAGTCATCCCAGAAAGCTAGCAGCCTTTTAAGACAACTGATGATTGGATGATCTAGGACGTGTTCCGCAATATCGATAGAATTGAAGTAGGTACAACAACAACGAGAGTGCCAGGCTGTTTAGTTTTAGAGACAATTTATTAAAAAAATATATAAACGCTGTGTCATAACATTCGTTCACATCACTATAGGGCCGCCACAGTCGGATATTGTTATGACAACGAGACGAATGATGGGTACCCGCCTTTAGCTTTTCCACGTTTGTAAAGGTGGAAAATGTCAACGAAGGTACATGAAATAAAATTCACGGCCCCAACCACACCTACTGAATAATAAATGTACGGTCGCATAAAAATCTCAGTTTTCATGGGGAACCCTGATTTATTATTTTTATTCTTGTCCGTCCGGTTTCTCTTTGCAAGTTTAAAACCGTGTTTTTTTTTCAACACTTCCCAGACAGGACTTATCTATTTGAGCTCCTACTTATGTATTTTAAAGGTATGTAACTATATCAGTAAGGTATTTGGTTTCCAAATTCCATTTTTTGCGCGGGCTTTAGATATTATGTAAGAATAAATTTAGACAAAAAGTAGTGTAGCGACATCTATCTACACATAGATATAGTTCGCACGACTCCTAGATAGATGGCGCTTCAATAACCTACATCGCGCTTACGAAGTTTTCTATGCGATCTGCATATATACAAGATTCCAACATATACAGTTGGACCGCGGTCCCCAGGCACGATGACCTAGCCTGGCGGAAGATTTTCCCTTTTCAATGGAGGAGTCTAACACCTCGCTCCTGAATAGTAGTAAAACTGCATTATCTAGGTTGTTGTAGACATACGACTGTGTGCACTGAAAAATTAATACCTTTTATAGAAATATAATATAATAAAAATAAATTATTATTAGTTTTATTATATCACTAATTACTATTGTTATTTTATTAGGCTTCTAAAAATGCAACCACAAAAAACACAACAAAACGACATAAATTCTCGTCAAATATGAGACAAATATGGTATTTAAAAAAAAAAAACCTATACCTAGGAGGTCATTCGATATTCAAATTACGAAGTGAAAAAATATATACCATAAATAACGACTGAGGTTTTTTTAATCTAAGGCAAAATATGAATTAGCATTGGGATTAAGGATAATCTTGCGCTTATTTAGATTAGAGAACCAGTGCTTGTCACCTTCATAATTAATAAACCTGTAAGCGCGACCCATAACTTATCAGTTAGGGCAAAGCGCTGGGGCGTAAGCGAAATTTATGATTAATATCCCGCAGATTATGCCATTTGTAACGAGCGCTCATGTATCGTAGAGGGTTAAATATATAAGTTCCGAAATAAATTTCCATTGATAAAATTTCCTTTTATACTATCATAAAAAATACCCTACCCTACTGCATTAAATATATAACTAAAAAGCGAAAAATAAGCTCTATAATATCTATTTTCTCACCTCCATGGAACCAGCATTCAATCAGGCACGGCGGCTGAAGCGGCTAAAGTTAAAAAGGCAAAAATATAGGGGTATTTCTTTCTTTGAGATAGCGCAGAAGATGTCTTCATTTTCGGAATTCTTGTAAAACGGCTACTTAAACCACAGGATTGGAAAGGCAGTACCTAGTGAAATTGTGTGAGTGAGTACCCAATACCAGTGGCCTGTTAAGGTCATAGCTCACTTATTCAACTCCGCTCCCACCCGACAAATAAAATATCATTCAAATATAGGCTTCAGGTTGCGCCCTTTAGATATACTTATTTTATATTGGCAACATAAATTAGCAGACAGCTTGCTATCAACGAGCTTACCGCCATCAGACAGCTCGGTAGTTGACTTTTAGTTTAGTGTTGGGTGGGAGCGGTGTTGGAACAGAGTCGTGTAAGTGGGCTATGACCTTTATCCTTAAGGCCAACTAGGCACGTGCCTAGGGGCGCACGTTTACAAAGGGGCGAGCACACACTTACTATGATTTATTCCAGGATATCATCTACCTGTGCCAAGTTTTATCAAAATCCGTTCAGCCGTTTTCGCATGAAAACAACAAACACCCAAACATTCACATTTTTAATATTATAGTAGGATGGCCATAAGGGCGCCCCGATTAGGTGCTTGCCTAGGCCGTTCTCGACATTTAATCCGCCTCAGCTCTATACAGGTTTTTTATTGAAACTAAACTCATCAATACACCACTAATCCTCTATATGGCTTATGATCTGCAAATTATTTACGTCAGTGAGTACCGGATGGTGATGCATTCAGGTCACTTAGCAAGATCCGAGCATCCGGACGTTAGTGATCGTGCTTCATCGGCCTTTAGTAAGGTACTTGAGAAGCAAAGTCACTTCCTCCGGCAGTTGTACCTATTTCATAAACACAGATAATTAATAACTCTGATGTAGACATTCTTAACAATAAATACCCTGAGACATTTTTCATACGGCTATCTAAGGACGTGCTGGGAGAAATTGCGAAGTGACGTTGCCTTTTCGTTTTATTTCTATTACAATCGTGTATTTTGAGTTTTATTGAATAATATCGGTGGTGTTTTGTCCAATAAAGATCAATCTAGTAAGTCCACCAGTGATCAGAGCGTGTGACTTTTCAGATTGTCCCAAAAAGTCCGTGAAAAGTGTTAGTAGAACAGCCACCAATTTCACTAAAACCAAACCTGACATGTAAGGACGAGGAATAGACTTTACTGTGAATGTGATTATCAAAATGAAAATTAATATTAAAAATAAAGAAATGGCTTAAAGGTCTAGATACCAAGACAAAAACCTTTTAAAAAAAGCTGTATGACCCCGAGTTAAGCACGCAAAATGATATAATTAGTTACATATATACTACTTTTCATAATATATAGGATACTTAAAAGGAGTAAACGAATAATATAACCAAATAGTATAACCAGCATCTAGACAAACAGACATGTTCGTGCACACAAATGTCTGCCCTGGATGGGAATGGAACCCACGACCTGTGACGTGATAAGTAGTCAAAAACTACTCAGGGATAATGTATCTTTCTATTAGTGAAATAATTATCAGAATCAGATCAATAGTTTCTGAGATTACCTCCTACATCCAAACTTACAAACTTTACCTGTTTATAATATTAGTTTAGACAAGGAACCACTCTATTGTATATTCACAGTTGATTAGGTACTCTTAAGTATTTTTTTATTGATGTTTTCGCAATAGTTAGTAGATGTTTTAAACTATCTTGTTGGGGATTTCACACAAAGGCAGTAACTGTCCAGTCATGGATGTATGATTTTGATTTGTTACTAGAAACTTGTTTTGGTTAGTATGTTTTTTTTTAATTAAGTAAAATCTAAATACCTACTTAGACAAACTTCCTCGAGGCTGCCGCTGATCGGCAAGGTTCCCAGCAGGCTGGCAGCGTTTCCTCTTTGGATGGCCAGGCTGATGCGTTGGCGGAAAAAGCTCCCCGGCCGCCGGTCACCCGAGGCCTCGAATAATATAATTAATATAATCTATACATTCCATTTGCGTTGCATTTTTTTTTTCATTTAATTTTTTATCATCACAATCGGAAGAACGGCATGGCAGCGCATAAAATACGATCAAACAAACATACATTGATTTTTATATTTTAGAAAATAATCGATTAGCATCTTGTATGCAAGTATACCGCAACGACTCGTTAAATCCATCCGCATAGCAGAGAATTTAAAAAAATATTCTGTTAGACTAAGCCGAGTACCAAGAATATTCACTAATTAACAAACAGAAATATTATACTGCACTAGTATTTAAACCACAAAACCAACCAGAAGTGGATTAAACCGACGCGGCGCCGCTTCATGCTGAAGTTTTAAACTTAATTAGTGAGCTTATATGACGCTTCTCAATATTTCACAATGCTATGCGGGTAGGCATAAGCACATATTTTCTGTGGCATAAGCGTGCTCACAGCTCACTGCATTTTTTTCTTCCATCTTCCCATACATAATGCTGTTACACCGTAACATTTTGATTAAACTTATCTAATTCTCACATAGCTTTCGACCTTGGAAAACAAAAAACAAAAAAACTACCTGTTTTCTCCTTCTTCTTCGTGTCCTTTTTTATTCTGGATAAGCTTGTGTTTGACTACAATCTCACCATGGTTAATGATGGTGTGGCCGAAGGTGGTACGCACACAAAGCCTAGATAAGAACTGGCTCTCAAGTGCAGCTGTCGGAACACATCGATAGGTGCTTGGCAACAGATTTTCAACTTGAGGGTGGTAGCCAGCCATTCAAGTACTACAAAGTACCATACCTCCGTGCTATGATTTCCTCAGGATGTTTTCCTTCACCGAAAGCTCAAGCTCATTGTAGGATTCGAACCCACGACCTTCGTCGCGGTATCCGACGTCACTACCACTGAGCTATCATCGCCTTATCCCTCTATTATCGCTATTTTTGGTCGGCACAATATGTTTTCTTCTTCCACTCCGCTCTATCACTAGTCGTCTCAGTACTCACACCTTTCATAGACATATCATTCTTCACGCAGTCTATTCATACCTTCTTCGGTCTTCCTCTACCTCTATATCCATCCACACTCATGCTCAATACTCTTTTCGTTATATGTTTTTCATCTCACCTCATGACATGCCCATACCAAGCCAATTTATTGCCTTTCAACTTTTCAGTCACTGATGCTATTTTCAAACTTCCTCTGATACCTATACTCATTCCTAATCATGTCTCTTCTCGTAATACCACACATCCACCTCTGTCACTTGCACAGATGCGATCCTAACACCGGGGTTGGATTTTGAAGAACAACTTTAAAACGAAGTAAAACTTAAAGAGTGAAATTATTTCACCAGACGATCTTCCCGTCATCCGCCGTACTAATCACCAGATATTGGCAAAGATGCATCAATAGCATGGGAAATGTGCGTGTCAGCTCCGTCGCGCGATTGGAGTTTGTGCGATTCAATGTGCTGCCATCTATTGCCAAGTACGTACATTACTATGTTATGAAAAGTCTTTTTTTTATTTATTCTGGATAGGATTGTGTTTAACTACAATCTCACTATGATAAGTGATGATGTGGCCGAAGATGGTAAGCACACAAAGCCTAGATGGGAACTGGTTCTCAAGTGCAACTGTCGGAACACACCGATAGGTGCTTAGCGACAGATTTTCAACTTGAGGTTGGCCAGCCAGTCGGGTACTACAAAGTACCCTACCACCGTGCAAAAGTCATTTAATTTTTAAGATGCTAAAAGAATAATACATGTAGGTACTGCCAATTATTTACAGTTAGGTTACAGAGCGTAATTAAAAGTATTACACTCGACTAATATTCAAAACCACATATTAAAATGTGTGTGAGCATTACACGACGGTGTAACAGCAGTCCTTAATCCTCCAGTTTACATGGTACACACCACTTACTAATTCAGTCGCACTTGTTTGGCAATATTCGCCAGCTTAGTCGCCAAATAATAGTGAACGCAGCTTGTTACTAATATTTATACACCCATTTTAAACTCGAATTTCGAATGCTGATAAGGCAATTTCCTGTGGTAATTTCACAGATTCGACGAGTGAATTTTCAACTTTAGTTGTTTGTCCTACCTATCGGTAGGGTAGTTGTTAAAGTAGTTTATTAGTTCAACTTTTTGTTTATTTGTTTGTTTGTGCCGACGCGACGCGACTGCATCGCCCGGAAAACTTCGCGATGAGAAAATGTTGTCTTACATAAACGAAAACAATGAGTGTTTGCAAATTTTAAATTGTCCTACTATATACATATAGGACTATGTGAAAGTTTGCGTTTGTGAGTTTGGATGTTTGACAAAGTTTGTTTGTTGCTCAATCATGCAAAAATGGCTGAACGGATTTTTCCCCCTTAAGTTTGTGGTGCTACTTACCAGGCATTCTGTATAATACCAACTCTACTTAGTTCCAGGAATCTAGATAAAGAGTGAAATCGTGGTAGGTTTTTTTTTTTTATACTGGATAAGCTTGTGTTTGACCACAATCTCACCATGGTAAGTGATGATGTGGCCGAAGGTGAAGCACACAAAGCCTAGATGGGAACTGGCTCTCAAGTGCAGCTGTCAGAACACACCGATAGGTGCTTGGCGACAGATTTTCAACATGAGGGTGGTAGCTAGCCAGTCGGGTCAGTGTGTTCCGACAGCTGCACTTGAGAGCCAGTTCCCATCTAGGCTTTATGTGCTTACCACCTTCGGCCACATCATCACTTACCATGCTGAGATTGAGGTCAAATACAAGCTTATCCAGAATAAAAAAATAGTATTGTGACCAAAAAATAATTGCAAAGCAGAAAAATAAGTGAATGGATTGAGCGAGTGATTATGTTTTTACGCTGTGGAGTGACGGTGCGTGTGTTCATGCAGTCAGTCCAACAGAGTTTGTCTTAAAGGAGCGCCAACAGATGTTTTACATCAAGAATAGAAACGCTTGAGTCTATGACTAACACCACTTACCTTGTTAATCGACTCCTGATAACTAACTTGATTTCCTAAACGGATATAACTTTTTCCCTCGACAAGCTCTGTATTTGATTGATGGTCAATTTGATTATGATCGTTCTTTTCTAATAGCCTGCCTACCATTTTGAAGCAGCTAATGTTCTTTTGTTGGAATATCGAAAGATGTCATTTCCTGGCCCTTAAACGAATCTTGTATAATGCTTTTATCAAACAAACTAAGTCTGTGGTACCGAAATTGGCTTCTTTTTAGGGTTCCGTACCCAAAGGGTAAAAACTGAAAAACTATTAGGAAGACTCTACTGTCCGTCTGTCTGTCACCAGGCTGTATCTCATGAACCGTGATAGCTAGACAGTTGAAATTTTAACAGATGATGTATTTCTGTTGCCACTATAACAACAAATAGGTACCTAAGAACTAAAATGTTTTTTTTATTAAACAAAAAAACCTACAGTACCTACGGAACCCTCGGTGCGCGAGTCCGACTCACACTTGACCGGGTTTTTTTTCACGTTACGTGCGTTTACGCGTTTAGGACATGTTTGGAACAAAGAATGTGATGTCTGTAGGACTGTCTGTACCTGTTTCATGTCGTTGAGACTTGTTACTCGATTTTTTCATTTATTTTAAGCATAAAACTTTTAATAAAAGAATGATCAACTACAGATAAAAAAAATGCCTTGCTGAGTTTCTTGCCAGAGTCTTCTCAGTTTATATGAATGAACCCGGTAGTAGAGTCAATTATAGCGTTCATATGTAAGTGCCTTACCATGACCTAAACTGGATAAATGGTTTTGTTTTTGACTCAACGTTTATAAGCGGCAGATGGGACTTTACTAAAGCACGCAGGATCAGACAACCAGGTGTATTGTTGTAAACGCAATCGCTTACTATCTTATCTTCCTATGACAATAAGTGGGTGAGTGTTATCAATTGAACGGAAATCGCAAAGTATGTACCTCCTCCTTTTTAACCGACTTCAAAAAAAGAGGAGGTTCTCAATTCAACTCTATGCTTTTTTATGTTTGTTACCCCAGAACTTTCGACTGGGTGAACCGATTTTGACGATTATTTTTTTAACCGACTTCAAAAAAGGAGGAGGTTCTCAATTCGACTGTAGGATGTTTTTACACTAACAACCACTCAAGGACTAAATTACTAACATTTAAAATACAACTTTTGTTCTATGACTTAGAATAATTCATAATTTTTGATTCATCAGACTTTCATACAAAAATAAGAATATTTAAATTAAACACTCTCAATAAATATTACGATTATGTATATTAGATATAGCCGCAGGATTAGTAACAAAAAGCTTTACATTCAAACATATGACGGGCCGGTTGGCGTGGTTGGTTAACACACTGCCTATCACGCCGCAGGTCGTGGGTTCGATTCCCATCCAGGACAGACATTTGTGTGCATGAACATGTCTGTTTGTCCTGAGTCTGGGTGTAATTATCTATTTAAGTATGTATTTACAAAAAAAAAAGTAGTATATGTAGTATATCAGTGATCTGGTTTCCATATTACAAGCTCTGCTTAGTTTGGGATCAGATAGCCGTGTGTGAACAAATGTCCGAGGATATTTATTATTATTTATTATTATTATTATTATATTATGTATACGAGTATACATAATATACTATAATCAAAGAATAGTGCATAAGAATTCACTCCCAGTAAAAATAGTTGCGTCGATTTATTTCACACATAATACCTATATCGTCTCTGTAATGTTTTCTGTTGAAGGTTGATCAGTAGACGATAAACACCCAGCATCTTCAGGAAGGTCACAAACATGCTTCACAGGGTTAAGTGGAGAGCAGCGGGGCATAGACGGCAAATCGGTGCGGAATCAGCGCTGACGCAGTAGTAGAAGAGCTGGCAGTCGTCGGGGTGGGGCATGAGCGCATCGTTGCTGGTCACGTGACCACAGGTCACTCTTGTGATATTGTAGTCGATACAGCGTTGTGGAATGTCGTTGTTGCCCATACTAACTCTATTAAGGAAGATTATAGGTAAATGTAGCTTAAAATTTGGCAGGTAGATTCCTAATAGGTAGTAGATACTTTTGGATTGCTAAGAAAATTATCATTTATTTATTTACGACAAACGTACAAAATATACATACAAATGTACAACTATCCTACTTCCTACTAATCTTACTAATATTATAAATGTGAAAGTTTGGATGGATGTATGTTTGTTACTCATTTACGCCAGAACGGCTGAATGGATCTGGATGAAATTTCGCATGGAGATAGATTATAGTCTGGAATAGCACATAGGCTACTTTTTATCCCGGGAAAAGATAAGACAGCTAGCAGCTGATAACAGCAATTAATATATAAAAATCTTTTTCTAGGCTGGCAGCATTTCCTCTTTGGATGGCCAAGCTGATGCGTTGGCGGAAAAGGCTCCCCGCCCGCCGGTCACCCGAGGCCTCGATAATTTTTTTACATAAAATACTTGTGAACCGACGAGCTTCAGACCCCCACTAAGAAAAGAAAGGATTTTTGAAAATTCAACCCCTAAACTAGACTGGAATCATTAGGTAAGTTTAAGTTTCTACCAATGGGCTTCTATTATTTTGAGTCCCATACATGCAAGTATTTCGCAATACGATGGCAAGTTTAGGTAACTACAATAACCACATTATCTTGCTTATGTACGTGGAACCACGCACCGAGGGAACCCCTATTTCGATAACGGGCGTAATATGAATTTTATGATTTAACTTGGTGCCCCCCGCTGTTTCGCCCGCGTTCCCGAGGGTTCTTATCCTTTCCCGGGATAAAAAGTAGCTTATGTGTTATTCCAGACTATAATCTATCTCCATGCCAAATTTCATCCAGATCCATTCAGCCGTTCTGGCGTAAATGTGTAACAAACATACATCCATCCGTCCATCCATACAAACTTTCACATTTATAATATCAGTAGGATTTACTTACAGTAAAATCGGTCCATCGACTGTCCTAGCGTCTACGGCGTAGGCAAAGGCAAGTAGAACTAACACAAGTTGACCATTCATCGTGCTTTCCTTCAAAATTGTTTTTGACAATGAGCATAAATTTCCGCGTCAATAATTTATTAAGACTTTTCAAGTACTTTGCGAACGATAATGACGTTATTTAATTGAAGTGGAGGTGCATAGAGGACTGCTAAGGTAGCCAATTGTTCAGATTTATTCAGGAATGTTCCGAAAGATGGATTCGGACGTAGAATTGTCCTGTTTTACTGTGAGTGACCATCGTATCCCGTTTTCACGGATTGGTCACGCTTTATAGATATTCATTTCAGATATGCCTTAGATTTTTTTATGAAATGAAATTAAGTGTTTATTCATCCAAATAGGCCTTTACATGCACATAAGAATTGCGAGATTTTATCGCACGGTTCGGAAAATGGGTATGGTGAGTAGAACAATAAAATACATAATGAACTAGGTTTGCAGTTTTACCCGGGTACCCGATATAAAAGTTTTTTTTTTTTATGTCACTAGTGACAACGAGGCAGGCGGGTCACCTGATGGTAAGTGACTACCGTCGCCTATAGACATTAGCAATACAAGGGGGATTGTCAATGTGTTGTATACCTTATTACAATGCCTTAAGGGCAAGGGCAACTGGCTCTCAAGTGCAACTGCCGGAACACACCAACAGGTGCTTGGCGACAGATTTTCAACTTGAGGGTGGTAGCCAGCCAGTCGAGTACCACATAGTACCCTACCACCGTGCTATCATCGCCTTTGGATCGCTATGCAAAAAATACGTTATCTGTTGACAAACAAACAGACAAACACACGTATTTATAGGTACCTATGATACTAACAAACTAATATTTTTTTATCTCCACGTGTATTATAACCATCGTCAATCGAACTCAAAATGATAAGAATCCTATAGCTTTACCTATAAGTACAAACCTTAGTATATTAATCGGGGAATTACCTACGTTATACATGTAATTTGTCGTAGAATACCCTCTGTAATGTCTGTAATGATTTATTATAATGAAGGAGATAAGTAATTATTTATAATAACTAGTGGGCCCGGCAGACGTTGTCCTGCCTTTTATAAACAATATCACGCACCGGCGCCATCTACTTAAAATGTTGGTTTGTCCTGAATTTTCTTTGCTATAAACCTCACGGAGCCCGAGACCTTTCCAACGAATGCAAAACCGTGGAAATCGGTTCGTGCGTTCTGGAGTTATAGCGTCAGGAAGGAAAACCCGACTTATTTTTATATAGTAGATGTACCTATTAGCATTTTAGAGATATCCTTTGTCTGGGAAACCGTATAGGTATATTTGTTTTTGTGCGAGGGTCTATTTAAATGAATTATTTATTAGATTTTTTCAATACTTATCTTTTTAGTAGGTAGGTTAGGTTACATATTGACAAAAGACAAACTAATTAAAAAAATTGAACGTTGAATAATTATTTGTAGTTTGGTAATTTGTTCCCGCTAATTTCATTTGTTCACGTTACAACGATATTTTTCAATTTAAAAATAGAATTCCATTTATATGTTTTGTGTACCTACTATCATTCGCAAAATTGGCATTTTCCTTTGGCTCGAAAACTTAATTAGCTAATTGTTAAAAGCCACAGTCCGCCAATATCGGGCCAATAAAATTAAATTCAATTACAAAATTTTAACATTATTGATATAATATCGTGGTGCAGTTTCTGCTGCCAAGCCAAGGGGATATTGAATAGAATGTAATGTAATAGAGTGCCACTTATGAGATGTAATGAGTACCTGAGTCGTCTCAAGACTTGACTGCTATTTTTAGGGTTCCGTACCCAAAGGGTAAAAACGGGACCCTATTACTAAGACTTCGCTGTCTGTCCGTCTGTCTGTCACGAGGCTGTATCTCAAGAACCGCGATACCTAGACAGTAGAAATTTTCACAATTTATGTATTTCTGTTGTATTGCTGCTATAACAACAAATACTAAAAACAAAATAAAACAAATATTTATGGGGGGCTCCCATACAACAAACGTGATTTTATTGCCCTTTTTTGCTCGATATCAATAATGGCAACAGGTAGGCACTTGAAATATTCACAAAATACTCTAATAAATAATAAAATAAAAATAAAATAAATATTTAAGGGGGGCTCCCATACAACAGACGTGATTTTTATGCCGTTTTTACGGAACCCTTCGTGCGCGAGTCCGACTCGCACTTGGCCGGTTTTTTACATAATTACTATCTCAGACCACATAAGAATTATCGTCTGTTATTCTGCATAAGAGGGGTCTATTCTATAAATCCATAATCATTATGTTAGTCCGTCACAGTAAGTACCTATATCTTCTATTCATACAAATTAATAAAAATGAAGTGTCTCTTCGTAATGTCAAAATAATTGAAGACAAGTAAATGAAGCACCTGTTGTTGTATTCCGACAGTTGCACTTGAGAGCCAGTTACCTTTAAGGCATTGTTAAAAGGTCGGCAACACATTGGCAATCCCCTGGTTGGTATAAAGACGGTAGTCACTTACCACCAGGTGATCAAAAATAGCCTATGTGCTATTCCAGACCTATCTCTGTGCCAAATATCATCCAGATCCGGTCAGCCGTTCTGGCGTGATTGAGTAACAAACATTCATCCATCCATCCAAACTTTCATATTTATAATATAAATGGGATTATTATTTTATGAAACCCACCGTGCGCGAGCCTAAGTACACTCACACGTAAGTATGGTGTTTATAATATAATAATTATTAATAATCTACAAAAGAAAATTACTAGCCCCGTAAAACGTAGGCTGTCAAAGTTTACCGTCCAACTTGGCTGCAAATGGCTGCAATACGGCAAAGTTAAATCGGCCTCTGCTCGCCTAGTAACGGATACCTACTGCGTCCGATTTAATTTCAGTTTGTTGTGTTATTCCGCATTTCTGTTTTGAACTTGGACCGTTGTCCAATAAAGGTCCCAAGATGCTGGTTTAAATTGTCAAGTCCGGTGTAGATGCACAATTTTAGGTCAGAATTTTAGTTTCGAATTCGGCTTCCTGTAAGGGTAATTGCTCGATGACCTTGACGATTTGTCTACTTTTTTATTTGGTATAAGTATTGACGAAACTGTCACTGGCAGCTGGCTTATAATAAATAGAGTAGTGTCTGTGCTACGCGTACGCACCTACGCTACCTTAGGCTACTTTTATTTTAGAAGTTTTAAAACCTCGGGAACGAGGGCGAAACCGCGGGGGACTGCTAGTACCAAGGTACTAAAATCATACAAAACTTGCTTAACAACTCAGAAGGTACGATTAAATATAGTCCAGTGTAAACAAGTTGAAACTTGCCTTCCCCCCGGTACCCCTACCCGTACAGTTTATAAATACACAACTTATTGGTTAAGTATTACGTCATATCATGAATTGTGTCATTATTTAGTCGACCGTATTCATTCTTATCCAATTTTTTGTGAAGTGACGAAGTGTTTTATTATTTTGTTTTGTTTTATTTAAATTATTTACATCTGGTGAGTGTTTTTACATTATCTGTCCTTTGTAATATTATTTAAGGCTCATTATTTGATTTTACACCCGAAATTAATAATCACAACTGTATTAAATATTGCTAGTTACACAGCTACAGTAAATATTTTGGAATGTCCTATATTCTAATCGGGGAGGTGATGGTGATAAAGTATACTTATTTTTAGAAATAGAATTGATATAATTTTCTTATTTATATTTAATGCAATGGGCATCCTATACGAATACGAAAAATTGGTGTGATGTTGCATCATCTGACATAATAATATGAACTTTTATAAGTCTCTCTTAGGAATCCAATTTAGAAATTAAAATACGTTTTAAATGGTCGTGGACGTCGAAGAACGTCCCAGAATAATAATAGCTTTATAAAAAAATGGCTAGATAATCAGAAAAAGAAAAGATTTGGAGAGATTTCATGATTTTGTAATTACAGACAAAGTCGTCGTCCTTGTTGGTTTCTATAGATTATTTAATTTGCCGACTCTAGTTTTAACTGAAGTAATTTTACAAATAGTTTAAGTGTCTATCTATTTTTGAGACAATTTTTGTATCCTAGCTAGACAATTCATTTATCAATTCTCAGAGACTCCATCTTGGGTCCGTGTTTTATAACATTGCTCTATGACTAATATAAAATAAAAATAAACAATTTTGTTACAGATTCTGTAGTCAGACATTAACGATGGACGACGATATTCCAGATGCGACGCCAAGCAACAGGAATCCAATCAATTCAGGGTTAGTGAATATATCGTGAGAATAATTTAAATTATATCTATTTTGAAACTCAAGAACGCTGGCGTGTGTTCTACGAATTCTACTTGTTTCAAAAGTTACTTAATAAGCATAGTCACAATAGTATTTAACGTAAAAATGTTTCTGAAATATAGCAAGATATGGTCTTATTTTAATATAATATCCGTTGTTCTAAAAATGTGGCGCCAAGGGACCCTTGGCACGGCCTAG
The DNA here is from genome assembly GCA_951361185.1 of Ochropacha duplaris. Classification (NCBI taxonomy): domain Eukaryota; kingdom Metazoa; phylum Arthropoda; class Insecta; order Lepidoptera; family Drepanidae; genus Ochropacha; species Ochropacha duplaris. The sequence goes on from OX592691.1 coordinate 13,656,407, forward strand.
GCGCTACAGTGGGCACTATCTCAATCGGGGTCCATTGTGGGCACCAAGTTGGCGCCCTTGTTTATCGAACATTGTTGTTGTTAAATATTCGTCAAATATGGGCGTCATCCCAGAGCCCACAATGGGTGCCAGTTACATGACCACTGTTCTCCTCGTCTCGCCAGAGGTCCTACCATAATTTCTTGACGGATTGACACGGTAGATTTAGCTAAACCTATCATGTGTTTACATGCATTTCTCAAGTTTTTATGCCTGATTAACAAGAGATATAGTTATTATCGTTTATTAATTTATTCTGAATTATTTCAGTGAAAATCCAACTCCAAATGAACCCTCAAGACAGAACTGGAGCTCACCGCCCGTCGACCTCAGTGACATGTGTTATGACATGTCAGGCAAAAAGTACCTCATTATCCTAAACCATTTCAAGTTTAAACGGACGAGACATTTTTGGTAAGTACAGCTACAACTGACGTATTATCATCTTCAACCTAAGTTAGTAGCACTTTCCAAAGTAGTTCAATGTTTTCCAAAATTATCTCTGTAGGTATATATTTTTATTTTGGGAATCTCTGAGTGAAAACCGCATAAAACATATACAGGCATTCATTTCCAGGTTCCGTAAGCCATCAACCAGAGTAGGCACTGATAATGATGCTATTAGACTTGAAGATATGTACAAAGGGCTAGGTTTCGATGTGCAGAGATACGATGATTTGCCTTATTATAAAATCGTGAATATCTTTGAGAAATGTGAGTATTTTTAACCAGTAGGTAAGTAATTTAATTTGGACACAAAAACAAGGATTTCAAATTTCCTTTTGATTCGCAAAAAAAGGTTTAACGCAAGAAGAAAGAACTTGCAAGAAACAGTCTAAATAAAGTTTTTTTTGTTAATTCAATACATGTTTCCTAATTATTATTTTTACAATGTTCTAAAATAAAGGAAAAAAAGAATAATTGGGCAAAATTTACTCAAACAAAAGCGGATTTCATACCAAAACAATAAGGCAGATAATATTGATTAATACGAATAACTTTTAAATTTCAGTTTGTAAACTGGATCATAGAGAGACGTCATGTGTGATTGTCGCTATCCTGACTCATGGCGACAAAGGAGATAAAGTATTCGCAGCAGATCGGCCGTATAGACTGAAAGTTTTGACAACCCTGACTGAAAATGTGACCGATCTAGTTGGCAAGCCGAAACTATTCTTTGTTCAGGTAGAATAACATTAATGGGTCTTTCTTATCAAAACGTTAATGGTAAAATAAAGTCAAATTGTTTGACAGGAAGATGGTCTTTCATGGACACCTCACTTACTAACACATTTATTTAAATAATGAACTGTCTAATATGTCAATTAATAAGTAGTAAAGTGCAAATCGTTCATGGATGTAGTTACCATCAGATTTATCTGTTTACTCACTCACATTAAATTTAACAGTACATTTTGTTCGATTACTAAAAATAAAATTTACTAACATTTCTTCGGCAACTTTGTGAAATTTACGTGTTCAAACATTTTAAATGGATATTTTATAAATGATTTTTTAGGCTTGCAGAGGTAATGAGATGGACGCTGGTAAATTTGTACGTGGAGAAGCGGACGAACGTCGGACCGTCCCTACACATGCAGACTTCTTGATTATGTACTCTACTGTTAACGGTAATTAGATATTTTTATAATTTATAGTAGACTAGCTGTTCCCTGCGGTTTCAACCGCGTTACCAAGGAATGTTCATAAAAAAATGGTTCAGAGATTTTGGCGTGATAAGTAACATACAGATAGACAGAGCGACTTTCGCATTTATAATATTTGTATGGATTTTTAGATAACGATGCAGCATTTTTTTTTTGGTAGCATTTGTAAAAAAAAAGATGAAATTCAATAATATAAATAAATATACATTTATTTACAGACCACCTATCTTATCGCAATAAGTCTGGTTCGTGGTTGGTCCAGGCCTTGTGTGACGTCATAGAAGTCCATCACAGACACCTGGACTTGCTGCACATGATCACGTTGTTGAACCAGACAGTGGCTTACGAATACCAAACCAGAAGCAGATATCTCGAGTTAAGAAATAAGAAACAGATGCCAGAAACACGTTATACTTTAACGAAAATCCTAAGATTCTAGACAAAAATAAACTCGTAGGTTAACCGAACAAAACATGCATTTAAAAATATTTTACAAAACTGTGAATCACTCACACAGTCAAACCAAAGCATTTAAAAACTATATTTTTTTAAACATTTTTACATAATTAGTAATAGATTTTTTTGAAAAATCAGATGACAGTATCTGATCTACACCAATTTAACAAAAAAAATTGAGTGAAATTCCAACAGATTATTATGACTTGGTGATTAACTTGTACCTTTATTATTTATTTAAAATTTTAAGTAAATTTTAGATTTATTTATAAACTGGCTAGACAGCCAATATCTTAAACTATTAATATCTATTGCCTTTCGCAAAAATACTCATATTAAAATATCCCGCTCAAAATGTTAGTAACCGCAGATAAGATATGTAATAAGATAGGTAATAATCGCTCACTTCATATAGTTAGTCAAAATTCAAAATTTAAAAATCGATAAGGCTTAAATTAAACCCCAAAAATCTAGCAATAGCCCCTAAACTAATGGGTAAATCGGAGATCTAGACATGCATTTAGTTTCGTCTCTTTCACTCTCTGAAAAATACTTATAAGAAGAAAAGTTAAGACTGATATAGGTAGGTATTTATTTATATATACATATACATATGTACGCTTTTTAGTAACTTTATGAACAAAATGTCTTACGTAAAAAGAGACTGATTTGTTATTTTGTAATAAAAGAAAACAACGAACTTTTAGAAACTTATAGTGAATGTGATATTTAATATACTTATATGTAATTTATATGAAACTCTATTGTGTAAAAAAATACATCGACTATATATTTGGCATTTATTAGGTTATTTAATCATATTAAAATTTATAGAATATTTTAGTGTTTTAATTACCTACACTAATCAAGTTACTATTATCCAGATTCGTTTTTTTTTAAAGTAGCCCAGGTCAAATAAAATAGGTAGACAGAGCCCCGTGCATTTTCAGTAAAGGAAGCCGAATTTGAAAAAGGAAGCCGATCGCGTTCCTGTGCGACGAAAGGCATGTACACAACTTTGTGCACGTTGCTTCACTTCATTGCAGACTGTTGTTTACGTACGCTCCGTCAACCTTTTTTATTTAAGAAATAGAGAGTATAATAATTTAACTAATTTCTAATGGCCATAGGCGACATTAGTTACATCATCAGATGACCCGTCAAACTTCAGACCTAAAATTGAGCATCTACACTGGACTTGACAATTTAAACCAGCATCTTGGGACCTTTATCGTTGTCCAAGTTCAAAACAGAAATGCAGAATAACACAAAGTGAAATTAAATCGGACGCAGTAGGTATCCGTTACTAGGCGGGCAGAGGCCGATTTAACTTTGCCGTATTGCAGCCATTTGCAGCCAAGTTGTACGGTAAACTTTGACAGCCTACATTTTACGGGGCTAGTAATTTACTTTTGTAGATTATATTAAGTATATAAACACCATACTTACGTGTGAGTTAGGCTCACACACGGTGGGTTCCATAATAATACATATGAATGCTGTTTTTTTTTATTGTATTGCCGGATCTTCTCAGCAAATGCATGCAACCTTCCGAATCGTGCGTTAGAGTCAGGTTATGATCACCTGAAGGTAAGTTACTACCGTCTATACCTATACCAACCAGGTGATTGCCAATGTGTTGCCGACCTTTTTACAATGCCTAAAAGGCAACTGGCTCTCAAGTGCAACAACAACAGGTGCTTGATTTACTTGTCTTCATTTATTATTTCACTACCTACTCATATTGCGAATGTCTTTAAGACAATTTACGTTCTATCGATCTATTTTATTCAAATACATTTTTTTAATATATAATTTTAATTGTTAAATAAGTAACCATACGTAATATATTGTATTTTTTATTGCTGCCAGCCTGCTTGGAACCTTGCCGATCGGCAGCAGCGATAGCCTCTAAGAAGTTTGTTATTTATTATGTTATTTTTATGTATTTTTGTATTAGTTTAAGAATAAAATTGTTAAACATTAAAAAAAAAACAATATAGTCAGATGGTCCAAAAATATTTAAAATATTTATTTATTTATTTATTTATTTATTTATAACACATAACATCTATCATTACAGGCTAATGATCCTAATGCGATAGAGTTGCAAAAAATTAAAAAGGATACAAAATATACATTTTTAAACAATAAATCACAAAAAAAAAAAAAAAAAATTTACATTTTACAATAGTATTAGACAACTGAAGTAATAACAACTGGAATAAAAATAAAATAAAAGAAAACTTGAATTTAAATTAAAGGTAAAAAAAATAAGGTATGAGGCTATGAGTATGCTATGACATTCAGTATGACCTTTGCTAATTCACTCAAATGGCTTGAAAATAAATCTAGTCTATCATTGGTTTTATTTAATATTGTGATAGCACGAGTAAAAGGTGTTTTTGCCAGTAAATTAGTCCTGGCAGATGGTACAGACAACAGTGGAGGGCGGATCCGCCTCCACACGTAACGGTCCGGCACACAGAGACTCAAATGTCTTAGCACTCCTGGATTATGTTCGGCACCACGCAGAAGTTTCACTAAATACACGGTAAGGGTGAATTCACGTCGCACTCTCAATTCGCTATAACCGACCATGCCTAACACAAATAGCGTAGGGTACATTAAGGGATAAAAGGGGTATACCCCATATAGCCTGTGGTACAGATGCCTCGTAAACTTATTTTGCACCCGCTCCAACATCACCGTGTATTTATGCTCGTGAGGGGCCCATATGACTGCACTATGTTCCAAATGACTCCTGACTAGCGCATCATACAGCACTCTCACCACTGAAACGTTTGTGAACCCTCTAGTCTGGCGTAGCACAAACCCCAGGTTTCTATATGCTTTCTTACAGACGTTTGTAATATGTTGCCGAAACAATAAATCCGGAGTGAAACAAACACCCAAGTCCCGAACCTGTGCCACCCGTTGCATTGCAACTGTGTCGATCTTATACTCATACAGAATAGGCGTCCGAGCGCGGGTAAAGCTCATGAATGAGCACTTGGATACATTAAAGTAGAGTTTGTTCTCGTGGCTCCATTGTAAGACTCTCTGTATGTCTTCCTGAAGTAGTTCACAATCAGTCTTATCTCTTACCTCGAGCAATAACTTCAGATCATCTGCAAATAACAAGCATTTGCCATACCTGATGACCTCCGACAAATCATTAATCATTATGATAAATTCGAGAGGCCCCAGATTACTGCCCTGGCTTACACCAGACCTTGTGAAATAAGGCTCGGACTCACACCCATTGTAGTCTACGTATTGCCGTCGGTCTCTCATATAACTCACAAAAAAATCCAGAAGTTTCGGTGTGCACCCAACTTTTGCCAACTTCATCAACAACACATCATTATCGACGGTGTCGAAAGCTTTTCTGAAATCAAAGTAAGCTACATCTACCTGGACTCCGGCATCCACTGCCGGTACAACCTGCGCCATAAAATTTAGTAAATTAGTGGCCGTGCTGTGCGCCGGTCGGAACCCGTGCTGTGCGTCTGAGAGCTGCGCCTTCACCTGCGCATACAAAGCGCGCTGAATAGCCGATTCAAACACCTTGGCCGGCGTAGAGAGCACGGCCACTGGCCTGTAATCACTGATTTGTAGTCCTGCGCTACCCTTAGGAACCGGAATAACTCGAGTTATTTTCCATTGGGCAGGGAAAGTGTTTTTCATTAAACACATATTAAATATATGACAGAGAGGTTCAGCCAGTACCTTACTACAGTCCCTAAAAAGAAATGCTGGAATGCCATCCGGGCCGGCAGAGTGTTTGGGCGTGAGGCGCGCCAGTGCCTCTCTAACCTCTCTAAGAGTGAAAGTATCCAAGTGCACGCGCTCACCTGTAACGCTGCACGCCGCCGCCGCCGCTCGCGTGTCTAGTCGCGGTGGTTGGCTATTGTAAACAGACTCAAAAAAAAATGCGAACTGTGTAGCACACTCGTCCTCCGATAAATTACGGTTGTCTTTTACAATAGCCGGCCTATTAAAAGTCCCCCGTTTCGATCGCATGTATTGCCAAAATGCCTTCGGATCCTTAGCAAACTTATTCTGGATTGCATTCCTGTGACAGTTATGTGCAATTTCTATAGCACTTTTTACACATTTCCTGTACCTGGCAAATTCAAAGTAATCACAATCTAGCTTAGTTTCTTTATACCGCTTGTGAAGCCGAGCTTTCATTTTAATATTATTTATAATATCACTTGTGTACCAAGTAGGATAGCTGTACTTCGAGTTACCATAGTTTGTTTTTTTCCTGGGTACACATTTATCTAAGATATTGTTAAGTATACAATAATGTAACCATGCTGAGTTTCTTGCCGGTTCTTCTCAGTTGAAGGCTGATATCCGAACCGGTAGTAACTTCTGTAGTTCGAACTTCATAAGTGCCTTTCTAGGGCCTAAACTGAATAAATGGTTTTGACTTTGACAATATTTTGTACATTTGTTATTAATTTTATAAATACCTACGACAATTTTTTGTATATGTTATGTATGTGGGTAAGTATAAGGCAAACCAATGCAATATTATCACTACTTCGATAACTGTTTATCTCGTTAGATAGCACTCATAGTTATCGTTCAATACTTTCAATTCCTATCATCATTCGACATAGCGTTTAAAATACTTGTTGTAAATATTTTATAATATTTTGGTGCATCAATAAATAAAAATATTATGTAACAAACTGAAATCATTCTTGATAGTAAAATCATCAGCGTGTGTTTTAAACTAATCAAAATACTTAGTTATGACAAAATCCATGAAATAATTTGAAGAAAAAAACAAACGAAACTCTATTTTGTTCCAAAAACAAACACTAAAAAGTTTATTACAAAATCCTGAAGCTTGAAGAAAAAACAAAAGAAACACATTTTTGTTCCAAATACAAAATGGAGGAATCATCAGCGGATGCCAAGTGGTTTAGTAATCCAGCTTCAAGGTAATTATAAGCCATCGACGTTGCATGTCTATTGAAAAGACTAGGCTGTGAGTAGGTACTTCAACCGTTCGTCCTCACCATCGGCACTTGAAAATTAAGATAGCTTTGATGATGAAGGTGCGTTTTCCCTCGAAAGGACGAAAAATGAGGATTCTAGTCGTGTTCTAGCAGTTGCAATTAAAAGTCTGTGCCTTCTTGTAAAGGTGGAAAACACATTGGCAATCCCCCTAGTTCCATAATAAATGATATAGCCGACGCCGACAGTGAGGATACAAAGCCTAGAGCCGTATATGCTGCTTGGTGATTAGACCGTAAAAGTAGCCGGCGATGCAGGACCTACAAAGAACCCTACCATCGCAGCACCCGTGCAAATATCAGTATAAGCTGTGCCTCACAGTTTCGTGTTCTCGTATAAAAGTATTACATGCTCATCACAGGTTTCCAAATTTACTCTTAACAAAGTCATCTCGTTATCCCGTGTAAAAGTTAGGTAGCATTTGTTTCATTTCAGTAAAATCAAAGCAAAACTAAGTGAAGATACTAATGAACTGGTGCCACAACCGGCGTTTGATCCAAACGCACAATATTACGACATGTCTGGAGATAAATACCTCATCATACTGAATCATCACCAGTTTAAGAGGACACAATATTTTCAGTAAGTACCTTTGTATTTACCTAACCTATAATATATGCATCCATGAGACAAAAAATCTGACTTTTGGCTCAACATGTCCATCCAAAATCTACCGGTTGCAGAATTTCCAAAGTCAGATAAAGTGAAAAAAAAAAACAATTCGTAGAATGTTTAGACGCAGAATGTAAATTATCCAAATGGTAATGTTTTTTTTTTCAGTTATAAACAACCTACGACACGCAGCGGCACAGATAATGATGTGAAAAGCCTTCAGACACTCTTCAAGGATCTGGGATTTAAAGTGTCAACACATACAGATCTGGATTACGAGCAAATAATCAAGGAGATACGACGTGGTAAGACAGCTATTTCACAGTAACCGCTATTTACTGTGGCTATTTCAACCATCTTTGAAACAACGACGTAGGTAGACGACAACTTTGGACTTGAATTCTGTATGATATTTTTCCATAAAATTATAATATTTTTATTGTAGTTGCTTTCATACTTCAGTTTGTCGGTCCAAACTATTGCTATTAATTGTCATCTGTAAATTTATAGCTATATGAATACTTTTGTAAAGCTTTTAGAAAACTTGGGAATAGCGAGAGAAATCCTACCATTACTATAAATATGAAAGTGTGGATGTTTGTTGCTCAATTGCGCAAAAACGGCTGAACGGATTTTGATGAAACATGGCACACAGATAGATCATAAAAGTAATATCCCTCGGGATGAACGCGGGTCAAAACGCGGGGGACGATAAAACGCGTTAGTGATAAATATTCAGGCAGTTTGCATTGCACGCTCGCGTAACAATGAATTTTATTGTAGTATGTGGAATGGATCACAGAACAACATCTTGTATATGCGTCGCTATTCTGACACATGGTGACAGAGGTGACGTTTATGCAGCCGATCGACCCTACAGGCTTAAAGATATAATGACCATATTCGAAAATGAAAGCAGTCTCGTCAATAAACCGAAGCTTTTCTTTGTACAGGTAATATTTTGAGCTACTTACGTAGGAAGACCAATGACGTCTCACATATGGGAATCTATTAATCGCTTCTATTTATTCCTATGGTGATCTAGGTCTAACTGTCAAATAACCAGAATTTGACATATAAGTTTTTTACTGGCAATTCATATGCCTTTGAAGGCATATTTAGATGGATAAACAATTCATTTATTTGAAGTGTAATAAAATAATTCAGTCAAATAAATGGTATTTTTGATTGAATATTTTTTAACTTCTCTCTTACGAATAGTCTTACTCTAGCGTACGTTTCAGAATCTTGCATTTGCTGAGAAGAGTCAATACTAAACTCAGCAATCACACTTTTCAATAACGGGACTATGTGTAGATTCACACTTTTTAGACAACTTAAACACTGAATTATAGGCACATTACATTAATTTTTATAGGTGTCCATAAGATAACAATGAACCCGACTCCCTAACTTTTGACCTCTCAAAAAAACCACTGAATATACAAACCTAAACCTACGCCAGTATCTATTGTCTAATGATACCATTATAAATTATTATTATTAATAATGAAGACGACTCCCTAACTCTTAACCTCTCAAACAATCCACTGAATCTACAAACCTAAACCTACGCCATTATCTATCGTCTAATGATAATATCATAAAAATAATTTTAACCAATCAACTTATTCTCCAATTTTAGGCATGTAGAGGTGATAAAGTTGATTCCGGTAAAAAAGTACAATTAGATGGAGAAGGAAGTTTCACTGTCCCTACTCATGCTGATTTTCTTACTGTATACTCTACTGTTGAAGGTAAGAACACAATTATTTTATCCCCCCATTCTAACAAACAGATCTATTCGGGATAACCCTCAAAAACCAACCTTATAAAAAGGGTAAGTAGAGTCAAAATCAAATCAGTTACTAACTTGACTTTTTTTTAGATTATCTCTCATACCGAAATTCTCTCGGCTCATTCATGATTCAGTCACTCTGCAAGATCATTGAACAGTACCATGAGGAACTGGACATTCTGCACATGATCACCTTAGTGAATAGAAGAGTTGCCTACGAATATACAACCTACACATCGAACGAAGAGATGAATAATAAGAAACAGATGCCCGAAGCTAAGTTTACTCTGACGAAATTGTTGAAATTTATTAATAACTCAACAGATATTAAATAAATAGACAATTATAAAGTGCCGGCTATTATTATACTAATAAAACATCAGTGAATTATCATCTTCTTTCGTTATCAATTTTAAGAAACACCCGGTTAGGTGTTTGGCGATAGATTTGTCTCTTTTGATTGGTCCTTTGATCAGATTCGAATCAACCCACCAAAAATCCTTTGTTTTTTGGAACGAAGTTACTTATCGCGCGTTGTGAAAGGGGGCTAGTCGGAAAAAATTCTTACGAAAAGTTGTCACGACACTTTTTTTTGCTATAGTAAGCTATTGTAAGCTATGCGGCGTGCGCATGTTTCTCTGTCTGTCTCTCTCTCTCTCTCTCTCTTATAGAAAGCAAGCCAGATATTTTCATTTCTATTTATATATATATATACTCTCTCGACTTATAGGTATAACTTCGTTCCATCCGGGTGTCCCTTGACACCTCTCAAGTTTTTTTTTATGTCACAAGTGACAACGAGGCAGGCGGGTCACCTGATGGTAAGTGACAACCGTCGCCTATTGACATTGGCAATACCAGGGGATTGCTAATTAAGTAAAACAACTTGAGGGTGGTAGCCAGCCAGTCGAGTACTACAAAGTACCCTACCACCGTGCTGTGGTTTCCTCACGCTGTTTTCCTTCACCGAAAGCTCAAGCTCATTGTAGGATTCGAACCCACGACCTTCGCCGCGGTTTTCGACGTCACTTACCACTGAGCTATCATCGCCTTAGAACCAATAAGATATTTTTACAACAGAATAGTTGACTATTATTGACAAATAAAAATTTGTGAGAGTAAATTAAAAAACGATTTTCTTTCTCTTTCTTAAATCGTTATTGTTTCTTTTCTCTATCAATCTCATCTCATCTAAGAACATGCATCAATCAAATCCTAACCCATCACTGAAAACCGCATCAAAATCGGACTAGTAGTTTTGGAGATAAATGGCAACATTGGTTTGCACAAACAATTCAATTCAAATTCAAAAATCTCTTTATTAAGTAAACTCATTATAAGTATTTTTAATCGTCACATGTTTGATTTATTACAAAATATTTATTTACTCTAATGCACGGTTCTTAAGGTTGCTTTTGCTGAGAAGAGCCTGTTTGCTGCAGCGCCCCCTAGCGATAAAGACGAACTATTTATGACATTGAAACGCTTTTAAACGTTTAATGAGGTGATTAGTATTCCTGACTCAAGAATAAAAGTTGCAAATTGATGAGAACTCTGTCTAATAATCCGAATTATATTTTATCTCTGCATTAATAAAAAGTAAAGGCCTAGCTCACTTGCTCATCAACGCCCAAACTTAAACCCTTGGACCTATAACGTTGAATTTTTTCACAGGTTTGTTTTTAATAACTCAACTTGCTTTGTATACTTTCTAGATTATATTGTTATCTTATTGTTGTCCTGGGACATCTGTCCCTATTATTATAGTCAACGGATTAAGACGTAGGCAAGGAATAAGAAAGGATGTTTCCAAATTCATCCCCTAAAGGGTTAAAAAAAGGGGACGCGGGTGAAACCGCGGGGCGGAAAACTAGTTACTTATAATGCTGCAATATGTAGGTGCCTATCATCAATACATTTTAAACATGATGAAACTGTAAACCTTTTCGCTAAGACGTAGTAATCTTAGTGAGCAATCTTAGTTCGCTTTTGTGAATCCATTAATTAATTACCAAATTTTATCATGGCTCGAGATTTTCATATCTGATAAAGCGATTGCTACGAAATTTTGGTAGAAAGCCGGCCTTTATAATGGTCAGGCCTGAAACGTGTTGATTGTACCGTACCAAATGAATCTTTACCTGTGAATGTGTAAATCTGAAAACGCTGAAAAAAGGGTATATACAGCAGGAATCCAAATAAAATACAGGTTGGATAAATAAAAGTAAACAAAGTATAATGTCAACAAAAACAATTTCAAAATGTGCTTATCCTGTATTTACAAGAACAAAACTGAGAAAACCATAACCGTATATTTACTGAGCTAATTAAACAAGTCCAAATTAAAATAAAATGAATTCCGTTTATCGCCCTAACTTTGATTATTGTGCGGAATTATCAACGGTAATGGCTGTTAAAATCCTTTTCACTGTTTAGAGCTATGTATTTGTTTATTCGTACTGTTGTATTTCATTAAAAAGCCGCAATTTGTACATGGATTTGGCGCAACGACGTATCATGGTTTGGAAATGAGATTATGTACAGAATCCATACTAATAATATCCATACCTATACCTACTTAATATTATAAATAAGTGTGTCTGTCTTTCTGTCTGTCTGTTACCTTTTCATGCTTAAACCGCTGAATCGATTTAGATGAAATTTGGTATAGAGATAGATGCAACCTTGGAGAAAGTCATAGGATACTTTTTATGGCGGGAAAAGATAAGATCCCTCGGGAACGCGGTGAAACCGTGGGCGGAAAACTAGTTTTATGTAGGTATAAAAAGTAGGAACTTGGGAAGCAATATTTAAAAATAGTTGGCCGAAACACAAGGTTCCGAAAACGACCGCAAGATGTTCGTAGTTCCACTGACGACGCGGCCACCGGAAAATGTAAACATTGGCCGACCTGTTGAATAATTCATGAACGCCCTGTATCTAAACCACGCGTTCACCATAGATCAGTGGCTCCCAACTTGAGTTATATCGCCCCCATGGGTGCGAGGGTTCCGTCGGGTTCCTTCAATACGACGTAACGCAAAATGGATAGGTACCTTCAATATCTAGAAGGTAAAGATGTTTGTAAGTCGGTAATTTTAGAACTACAAATCTTATTTCGATCGTGATTTTGAGGATTGAATGAAAATCATGCGACGTCCAACCAAATAACTGAAAAATAGGACAAGTAGAGTTCTGTTAGACTTCACTACAAGCTCACTATTCAAGTGAAGATGTGGCCAAAAAAAAGTGTTAAGTTTATGAAACTTAGAAGGAAACTGGATCTCAAGTAGCTGTCGGAACACACAGGTAAGTGCTTGGCGATAGATTTTTAACATGAACGTCTTAGCTAAAGGGTAGTATATACCCAGCCAGGCAGCAGGTCTTGAAGAAAATAATCCCACTAATATTATAAATGTGAAAGTTTGGATGGATGGATGTTTGTTACTCTTTCACGCAATAACGGCTGAACGGATTTTGATTAAACATGGCACACAGGTAGTTCATATCCTGGAATAACACATATGATACTTTTTATCCCGGGAAAGGATAAGATCCCTCGGGAACGCGGGTGAAACCGCGGGGCGGAAAACTAGTAAACAATAAATATAAATTACGTCTAATACAGATAAAATAGGTCTGTGTCTAATACCTATATCAAACAAATGCCAACACAATAAATAAAGCGTTCGTCTTTTCCACTCGTTTTAGCTTAACTCACACAAAAAACGACTTCAAGTTGTCTGCAGTAAAGACCAAAATACCTGTGGCACAATTTTTCAATTTAGCACCTGTTGTTCAATCTTGTTGGATGTGACAAGGAAAATGCACGAATTTCCTTTAAGAGCTTCGGTTTTGGTTGGTACAGTCAGCGTCAAAATTAAATGATTACTTTGGTAAATCACAGTTTTCATACAAACTTTTCGGTGGTAGGGTACTTTGTAGTACCCGACTACCCGACTACCTATCGGTGTGTTCCGACAGTTGCACTTGAGAGCCAGTTTCCATCTAGGCTTTGTGTGCACCACCTTCGGCCACATCATCACTTACTCGTACCATGGTGAGATTGTGGTCAAACACAAGCTTATCCAGAATTTAAAAAAAACTGTCAAGATAATCCCACTATAAAATATTATAAATGTGAAAGTTTGGATGGATGGATGTTTGTTACTCTTTTACGCAAAAACGGCTGAACTGATTTTGATGAAACTTGGCACACAGGTAGATCATATCCTGGAATAATACATAGGATACTTTTTATCCCGGAAAAGGATAAGATCCCTCGGGACCGCGGGTGAAACCACGGGGGACAGCTAATGTTATAATACGTTATTTTTAAATGGTATTAAAAGTGACAATTCACTTTTGGGGCTAATACGTACGTACCTACTCTTGACGGAATTGTATTTATGTAAATTATTTACAACAAATGTACAAAATATACATGCAAATGTACAATTACAATACATAAAAAACTTCTTCGAGGCTGCCGCTGCTGCCGATCGGCAAGGTTCCCAGAAGGCTGGCAGCGTTTCCTCTTTGGATGGCCAAGCTGATGCGTTGGCGGAAAAAGCTCCCCGCCCGCCGGTCACCCGAGGCCTCGATTAATTTTTTACATAAAATATTTGCGAAACGACGAGCTTCAGACCCCCACGGACCCATGGACTTTTTGAATTTTGAATTTTCCGCACCTTTCGCAGCCGCTCCCGCGAAAATTATTATTTTATGTAAATTATAATAGAATTAGATCTCAATTCTATAGTAGATAGGTACTTATTAAGATCATTTTTCTAAAAGACAAAAGAAATAAACAATATCTGCAGATATAAGATTACCGTCATACCGTGTCGTCCTTAAATGCTAATCTCGCAGAAATAAAGAAAATACTTAGATCTACCACTGATGCGATGACGCTTGTAATTACACTTACAGTGTTACACCGATATGCTTTTGAAGTGTTATCATATTTTTTTTATATTAAACTACCTAGGTAACTATTTGCTATACCTAGATGCGGGAATGATGTCATAATAAAAGAAAAAAAAATGTTGAGACAAGAGACAGGTATAAAAAAACGGGACATGCTTGGACTGGGCTGCGTTAATTTGTTCCTGATTTCAGAGTAAACTTCCTATTATAATTAGCAGCAGCAACATCACAGATCCCACAACGATGGTCAAGAATACATAACCAAGATGTTCAAGAAACTTCTGAAATTGTTCTGAATTATTCAAATATCGCGTCCAACCGGCTTCGAAATTCAATTTCCGTACTGACCTACCAATAACTTAAAGGGAGCAATAAAACTGGGCGCATAAATAAAAATATGGTCTGATGTTTTACTGTGTTTCTAGCAATAAAGTTGAGTGAATCTTTCAATCAATACCTATCCTATATTTCTAAATAATATTATGTCCAAAATAATTGCTTAATCAAACTCTTATTATATATTTCTTCTGCTCAACGATATTACCTACACGCATCAAAAAAGTTTGCGATCACTAAATATACAAGCAAATGTACAACTATAATATATAAAAAAAACTTGTTCGAGGCTGCCGCTGCTGCCGATCGGCAAGGTTCCCAGAAGGCTGGCAGCGTTTTAATAATAAGCAGCGTAGGTAATTAATCATTATGATTAATTACCTACTCAATGGTTTTTTATAAAAAATAAAAATAGTTTTATTTTTTAATTTCAAACAAGGTATTATTACTATTTATACTATTTCTATTTAAAGAAAACACATAACAAAGATTTTTTCTTGATAAAGTTCAATCTAAGAAATGATATCAGCTTATAAGTTTGTGATCACTAGGATCACAAACTTTTTTTGATGTGTGTACGTGTTTTTCCGGGATAAAGTTTTTAATTTAACAGTTTTCAGAACAGAAATAAAAAATCCGAACATCGAAAGTTTCACAATATTTTTAGATAGACTTCCCGCCAAACGCATCTATACTCGTCACTGTTGTCTATGTCCTCACAAAGACAACACGATGTCCATTGCGTGCAAATAAATAGCTGAACTGGCAATACGGTACACAAAGCGGACGTGACGCGCCAAATATTAGTGTTGCCAGATGCCATCAATTGCGATGCGGGTCACCGATTTATTACATAGCAATTGTGTTCACTTGTTTTATTGCTCCGTTTATTTGCGCAAGCTGTCGTTTTGTAAAGCTTGTCTTTACAGCAAAAAGTTGCAGTAACATTTTAAGTAGGTACTACATAAAATTTAATAAACTTGAAGTTTTTTATATATTATAGTTGTACATTTGTTTGTACATTTTGTACATTTGTTGTAAATAAAATTTAAGTTATTAATAAACTTGAATAACTAATAAAAATGCCATGAATAACTATTGCCGCGAATCAGTATTTTTTAATTTATCTTAGGGATCCCAAACTAATCAGAGCTTGCACTATTGAACTCAGATAGCCGACAAACAGGTTCATGCACAAATGTCGGTGCGAGATGGGTATCGAACCCACAACCTGTACCGTGACACAACCAACCACGCCTACCGTCTCATCGGATGGTCTCATATTAAATGAATCTTGTCTGGCATTATAATTTAAGGAGCTCAAAAACACTTTTTATTATTTTTAGTAATGGTTAAACAGTAACAACTTTCGCAGCAATTTTATCAGATACACCCTTCTAGGAGAATACTCATAAATTTAAAAAAAAACAATAGCCCCTTAACAAAAGTTTTAACATTAGCAACGCTTATTCAAAATGATTATTTAATTTTACTTGCCGTATCGCTACCAAGTTTCCATTGTTGCCAGCAAACAGATGTCTTAACAAAAGATAAAAGGATAACAGGGCTGTATTCTATCCGTCATAACTAAAAAAAATAATTGAAAAAAAGTCCATACCGAAAAAAGTATAAGTACATAGGTTTTTATTTTGTAGTACACACCACTACAAACGCATTTATTACGCGGTTTCACCCGCGATCCAGGGATCCAATTTCATCCCCTTAGGGGGTGAATTTTGGAAAAACCTTTTCTAGCTTTCTACCTACGTCATAATAACTATCTGCGTGCCGAATTTCAGCGCAATCCGTTCAGTGGTTTGAACTGTGTGTTGATAGATCAGTCAGTCAGATAAGAGTTTAAACTTAAGTAGGTATACTCAATTTCCACAATCTTAACATAGTAAGTGATTAGTAAGACTATGTATTCCTAACTTGAAAATCTGTCTCCAAGACCTGTCTGCGTGTTCAGGCAATTGCACTTGAAAACCAGTTCTAATCTAGGGCTTGTGTTCTTACCACCTCCTGCTGCACCATCACTGATGAGACAGTGGTCATGTTATGAGACTATTCGAATGATAAAACACTCCTCAACCGATCCTGCAGCATGGTGATAATAAAACTGCCCCGCGTCAAAGTTTCAGAACATCGTTTCCCTTTTACGCTACGTTTTGTTTGATACATTTAAATAACAATAAAATCCCTGGCAAAGAAAGTTTCTGCAAAACAAAATGTCTAGTATAATGTCAAGTCATTTTATAACGTACGATGCGACGAAGATTCAGCCTCTTACTACCTGTTTAGCCCGAGGTCGCGGATGGGACGTTCGTCCCGGAACTACCTACAAAAATAAAATTCAAGTTATAATATCCAAAAAAAACATTTAATATTTACAACAAATGTACAAAATATACATGCAAATGTACAATTACAATACATAAAAAACATCTTCGAGGCTGCCGCTGCTGCCGATCGGCAAGGTTCCCAGAAGGCTGGCAGCGTTTCCTCTTTGGATGGCCAAGCTGATGCGTTGGCGGAAAAAGCTATAATATCCTATTGAGTTATAATATCCTATTTTATTTTTATGATCATTTTTTTTAAATATTATTTTTTTATGAAATGATAATACCGACTACATTTTATGAAGACATAATATCACAGTATTATATGTATGTAAAACCTAAGGGCGTATAATTTATTGCTATATCTATTATGGTACTAGTTCTCTTGGAAAATTGTGGTACATTTGCGTATTTAGTTTCATACTTTTCCCCACAGAGAAATGTAAATGTAAACGCGGTTTTTTCATGCAGATTTTTCTAGTCGAATTTTCATTTCACTACACAATGCAAAATACATTAAATTAAATTCAAAGATACATTTTACACTTCGCGAGAGGGGTGCATGAGAAGCTATAAATAATTACAATAAAATACTTCGGTGAAATTCTAGTCTAAAATAGGTTAAAAGTCTAGGTTAAAATCTTGTTGAGTAAATTCTTTCGTGCGGATCGTATCGTCGCCAGCAAAAATCCTTCTGTGCAGAAAGTTTTTTAATTGAAATGTTCTCTTAACTTCCTTTTATAAATGCAGTTATTTTATTTTGAAATTGTTAAAATTATTTTATCTCTTATTTAAAAAAAAGAAAGCGTTTTCTTTATTAGTACTAGCTGTACCTCGCGTAAATTGTGTTCCAAAGATAAATCTTATAGAACCATAGCCTACCTACATCTATATCTGTCAGGTCATACTTCTCGTGTCACAGTTTTAGTAACCGAAGTCATCCGAAACGGCTTGACCGATTTTAATGATTTTTTGTGTTTATTCGGTAGGTCTGAGAATAAGTCTTAAAGTATATTTCATACCGCTAGACATAGACTAATATATTTATATATATATATATACGCCGCTAGATCCCACGGGAACGCGAACGAAACCGCGGGGGACAGCTAGTAATAAATAAAAAATAATCATAGGTACATTTTCTACCTACATACATATAGGTACATAAATAAACTTCAAAAACTTCTACCTAAAGGTTATTTTTTATCCAAAGCCTATTTTAAACACTGCAACTTTTTTTTATCCCAAACGGAGTTCAAGGTAAATATCATCATATCATCATATTTTCTCTACATCCCACAGTTAATGATTTCCCCATAATGCCCAATAATAGCGAATATGCCGCTCCGTAGCACAACAAAAATAAACATATCTACCTACTGTAGACAATTCTCTTACCGATTTTGTAAGCCACATTTAACTAGGTCTAGTATCATCTTAATTTTTTCTGACATCGGATGTGATAAAAAGTTATTGCATAATCCAACGGAACTATCACTGAACAGCAGTCGTCTAGGTCCTTCATTTCGGACACACTCCATTTCAACATGTAACTAATTACAACTCTACGCCCATATTCAATGGTTGAATATGTTCGGTTTAGTCTATTGATTCCCAAAGCCGGCCAGACAGTCAATCAGTTCATACATAGCGATAGTATCCAAGAGACCACCCCTCGTGATTATGCTCGTTTCCATGGCAGTAGACCGTCAATATTCAAAGGCAATGGCACTGAATAAGTCGTTACTGGGGCACAGTGTAAGTATATTATAGAGAATATTATTTTGTCTTTTATTTATTAGCTTACTGATTCGTGGAGTCATCTGCAATCGCAAGTTTTTCCCTTTAGAATTTTAGGAAACCCATCAAGAGTCTAATCTCAGTGGTTTGGGTTGATAGGTAGTGCGCTGACAGGTCAATCAGTCAGGACATGATCATGTAGCTTTTTATATTTAGGTAAATAAAGTAGCATGATAATGTAACTTTTTATATTAAGGGCTCGTTCCGTCGGCGCGTATATAATATTTTTGAAATCGTGTAAGATTTTTTTTGAGTTTATCCATTTAGCTCAGGATCCCACTGTTCGATTCCGAAGTTATCTGTTTTTTTGGTGAAACTAAACAAACAAACATAAGTACTGTTACGGACAATGAGACATTTCAATAAAGAAATTTGAATGTTATGTTATTTTTCCTTTAGTAGCGAAATCACATACTGTTGCAAGCCGTAAACTGGCCTCTGCAAAATAAAATATTATGTATTGAAAATAAAGTAAACAAAGTCTGCTATGCGAACCTACCTGTATGTATCGCATAGAAATATGAGGTGAATTAAAGTAAAATTAATTTGTCTATAGATTCTTGTATCTCGTGGTTTTAAGTGGCGAGAACGTATACCGTTGCCAACCACAACGTAGCCATTGCATACGAAACGTTATGTAGTAAATAAACAAAGTAAATAAGGTAAATAGAAGGAATTATGCTAAAACCATGGAACGGCTCTCGATAAGGTAATGCCTTGCGCCGAGGGTACCAATTTTGATGTTTATTTTCTGTTTTCCTGGCTAATTCCTTATATATTTGTTATGTACAAGTACCTGATGAGGTTTATATACATTAATACGATATGGAATGAATCACTATTCTCATATCCAGTCACTAACAAAAAGTTTGTTGTGAAACTGAAATATGCTTATTTTCCCTATATACATTAAGTGGATACGTTATGTACTATTGTAAACCACACAAGAATAATGGCAGGCAGATGACTAAATAGGTAGCCAAGCCATATTGCATGTAAAACAGGTGTTTTTTGGTGAAAAATGTATACCAAAATATAACTCAGTAAAACCATGTAAATACAGTCGAATTACTGATTAGAAATGTTTAGAAACACATAGAACCATGTAAAATAGATGTTATGTACCTAAAATAGTTATTTCCTAACCAAAATGACGTCACGAATATAAATCGATGACGTAGATAAATATCATTTTTGTAAACAAGTCGATCAGCCAATCACAGCGCTGGAAATCGAAATTGAATTAGTACACGTTTGCGAGGATTAGAATTGCAGATAAGAAGGCTTGTTTGTTTTGTAAAATCACTCCTCGAATTCATCCTGATCTACGTGCTGCTCTCAAGCTGAAAAATTGTAATCGTACTTTTAAGTATTAGCATAGTGAACTACGTCACAGTTGTAAACACCATATGAAGAAAGAAATACAGTCCACTATTATCACTTTGGCAAGGAGTTTTATTTGAATGAAGGCGAAACCCCACAAGTTGTGGTCCTGTCGTCGCCGGATAGCTGCCAGCCTGCAAGTTTTGAGTGCATTCAAGCAGAATTACGGGACCACCTCACAAGTTGTGGTCCTGTCGTCACCGGTTTATTGAAGCAGCTCAAGCCGTGGTGTTTTGGAAGCCGGACGTTCCTGTTTGCAGCGATTGGAGATATTTTGAAGCCAAGGGGGTGCCGTTCGTCGTCCCATCGAGTCCAGGGCTGTGTATACGTTGATGGGGTTGCAAGGGCTATTGAAGAGTCATCACACATCGGCGGTTTGACGGGGTATCAGTCATATACCACGTCAGACAGATCAAGTACACAACTCGACGTGGGAAGAACACCGAACGGTGCAACGAGTGCAGCACGAGTCAGCGAGGGAAGAACACCGAACGGTGCAACGGGGAGTCAATAGGGAGCTCAAGCAAAGGAGTTCAAGCAAAGGAGCTCAAGCAAAGGAGCTCAAGCAAAGGAGTTCAAGCAAAGGAGCTCAAGCCAAGGGGTTCAAGATCAGCCAGCACGGACGGTGCACCTGGTCGACGATTGTTGAAGAAACCCAACGCGGTTTATCCGTGGCCCTGTACTTCCAACCACCTAACGGTGTCAAACGGTTGGAGTCAGAGGTTAACGCCTTTTAAGGCGGTGTGGTGGTGTGCGAAGCCACCAGTCTATATCCTAGCGCATAGCGCGGACTGAAACAGCGCACTACGCCGGTAAGGTCGTATCTCGGTGCGGGGGCCAGACTGTAGGCACTGCCAATGGGGTCGGACATTCCAGCCGACTTCCGAGCGCCCCGTTACCTTGTACTTCCCTCTGCTGGGTAGTTCCCCCTATTTCCATTCCTTACTTTCCATCCCTGAAGGGGCATATCCCGTTTAACCACGGGCCCTCCTGACGGTCTGATAGGGACGATTAGGGAGGTAGGGACACGTAGGGATAGTTAGGGAGGTAGGATAGTTAAGTTAAGTAGGTTAATTAGGGTCATAAGGTAAGTTTAGGTAGGGATAGTTTATTTTGTGTTTTGTTTTTCGTTTGTGGATATGACTACACCAAGGAGTCCTATTCGCACACGCCGAACAATCGACAAAATGCCTCGAGTGTTTGAGGATTCCCCCGCGTCTCCGTCCACCGTCAACGCACCAATCCGCGAATCAACAACCACATCTACGAGTATAACAACCGCGCCGGCGAACATCGCGACTGTAACCACCGCGACCGTACCGACAACGACTTCCGTGACCGATCCATCCGCACGCGAGAAGATACCACCGCGTCCGATCACCACCATCACGGAGAGTAGACAGCAAGCAGCGTCAGTACGATCACAACAGTCAAACGCGAGCACCATAGTACGTATCAGACGGGCGGAGCTAGATGCAGAAGAACGGTTGACCGAGATTCGCAGAGAAGAGTTGCAGCTTCAAGCCATGCTTATCAAGAAGCGACTCGCCGTCGACGTGGCGACTATAAGGGACGAGACCGACCGGGATAGCGCGTGCGTGGAAGAAACTATTTCCGCGGAAGATAGAGTTCAAGATTGGCTGAAATATCGCGCTTTACGGGGGGAGACAGAAGACCAACCGGGCATGGAACGACGGAGGAGCCGCTCACCCACCAAAAGGGACAGATTGGAGCCGCCCCCTCCTATTGTCGAAAAAGAAACACGAAAACCTAGATCACCGACCCCACCGCGATCGAAGGATAATGCGATCGACAAACTAGCGGAAACCTTGGAACGAATGGTCAGAGGCAGGAAGCCGCCGAGGCAGACTCAAGATCTACCCATCTTTAGCGGCGCCACTGAGGAATGGCTACCATTCAAGGCGGCCATGAAGGAGTCCACTAGTTTACACGGATTTTCTACTGCAGAGAACTTAGCCAGATTGAGGACGTGCTTACGAGGCGAAGCACGGAAGGCAGTATCAGCCCTTCTACACACGGCTACTGAACCGTCGGAAATTATGTCAACATTAGAACAATGTTATGGACGTCCAGAGATGATTATAGATCACGCGCTCGAAGAATTGAAGAAGTTACCGCGCCTGGGTACCTCCGCCGACGAGATGAACAGTTTTGCTATCAAATTACAAAACACAGCAGCAGTCATCAATTGTGTGGACGAAAAGGGATACCTGCAAAATCCTATGTTAACGCGGCTAGTAGTAGAAAAGCTAAGCCCACACATTCGATCAAGATGGTGTGACTATGCCGAAGAACACGGAACTAGATCGGAGCCGGAAATTATTACATTATCACGATTTCTTATGCGAGAGGCGGAACGCGCCATTAAGCACACATATACGGTTAAAAGTTCGGCGGGAACGACGCGCACGGAGAATAAACGTGAATATTCACGTAAGACGATGGATCGTGGCCACAAGGCTCCAGTCTACGCGACAACAGAGACTTCTACCAAGAAAAAGGAGTGCTACTGTTGTGGAGCGGAACACGATACGTGCAAATGTCCCAAGCTCGAAGCCATGTCGGTACCTGAAAGGTGGGCATGGGCGAAGGAAACTCGTATGTGCTACCGATGTATGAACAGCAAACACAAGAAGTTTGCATGTAAAGCAAAGAAATGCGGAATAGATGAATGTCGTCACGTGCACCACACGCTGCTGCACATGACAAAAGCCGGAAATCTAAGTAAACCAGTGGAGACTGATCAACCAGTACTCACGGCATCAACACACGCATCATCAGAGAATCGTCAAGTGCTCTTGAAAGTGTGTCCAATCGTTATAAAAACGAGAACCGGACCGGAAATAAATACGTACGCGCTGTTCGATGAGGGATCCACCATCTCACTGATAGACGAGGAAACAGCCAGAATGATCGGAGCAGACGGCCCAACCCGGGCTCTGCACATTCACGGGGCTACGTCGAGTCAACGAGAACCAGACAGCCGTCAAATCAGTCTTGAGTTAAGAGGCAAAAGTCAGACTGAGTTCCACCACTTCAAAGCGCGAACGGTTAAAAACCTGACGTTGGGAAACCAAACTATAAAATCCGATGTATTGAAGTTATCACATCTTAGCAAGCTCCGAGAGGAAGATGTTTGTTATGAGTACGGGCGACCGCGAATCCTCATTGGATCGGATAATTGGGAATTAATTATCACGAGGAGATTGCTGATCGGAAAGAAGAATCAGCCGGCCGCATCACTCACTCAGCTAGGATGGGTGATACACGGATCTATGCCAAACAACGTGGTTACCAAGGATAGAGAATTAATATTGCATACACGCACATCTCAGGAAATCAAGCGCGACTCGTCAGTAACCTACGAGGACGACGAGTTGAACGATTTAGTGAAGGCACACTTCGAGATAGATGCTCTAGGAATATCTATGAAAAAGAAACCTATAGCAAAAGATGAGCAAGCAATACAAATATTCAAAAGAACCGCGAAATTGGTCGATGGGCACTACCAGGTGGGATTACCCTGGAAAAGTGATGACGTCACGCTACCACCGAGTTACGATATGGCCTTGAGCAGGCTCCGTGGTATCGAGCGAAAAATGGATAAATCACCACAGTTCAAAGAAGCATACACTCTACAAGTAAATGGATTGTTACAAAAGGGGTATGCGGAACGGTGTCGGCAAGATCATGTGGGTAACAGCCATCTATGGTTCTTACCTCACTTTGCCGTGACTAACCCGAACAAACCGGGTAAAGTGAGAATGGTATTCGACGCAGCCGCACGCACGAATGGAATGTGTTTAAACGACGCGCTGCTCGACGGGCCGGACCTTTTGCAATCACTTTGCGGTATACTGTTTAGATTCAGGAAGAAACCGGTTGCCATAACAGCGGATATACGTGAGATGTTCTTACAGGTCAAAATACGACCGGAAGATCGCGTAGCACAGCACTTCTTATGGCGTGGAGATAACCGAACTGAGCCACCTCAAAAGTACGCGATGACCTCTATGATATTCGGAGCACGGAGCTCTCCATTCCTGGCGCACAGTGTTAGGAATGAAAACGCTGTCATCTGCGCGGAGTCACACCCACTCGCCTGTCAGGCCATCCAGCAGAACCATTATATGGACGATTGGCTGGATAGTTTCAGTGGCGAGGAGATTGCCGCCAGAGCGATGAAAGAGGTACAAGAAGTACATAGGAAAGCGGGCTTCGAGTTGGCCAGTTGGAGTTCTAATAGACCGAGTTTATTAGAGTCGATTCCGGAACAGAATCAGTCACGAATACCCAAAGAGCTCGGCGCGAATGCATACGAGCACAGTAAGGCATTAGGAATACTTTGGGAGCAAACCAAGGATGAGTTGGCATTTAACACTGCCATGCCCAGAGTTCCTGACGAAGTCAAGCAAAAGTGGCGAACGCCCACGAAACGAGAGGCTCTCGGAACAGTCATGTCTATCTTTGACCCGCTAGGACTGTTGAGCCCGTATACCATCACAGCTAAGATCATGCTCCAAGAGTTATGGAGAAAAGGGATCGAATGGGAAGACTTCTTGCCATATGAAGAAGCCAACATTTTCGATGATTGGTACGACGACCTTAAATACATAAGCAATCTCCGGCTGCCGAGATGCTATGACCACGAGGAGAGTACCAATCAACAACTACACGTGTTCTGTGACGCCAGTGAACAGGCCTACGCGACAGCCGCGTATTGGCGTAACACACACAAGGATGGGAAAGTCAGCATTATCTTGGTAGCCGGAAAGGCCAAGGTCGCACCAATGAAAGCTCAGAGCATGCCACGAATGGAGCTGCAAGCGGGCTTGATAGGCGCCAGATTAGCGAAGGAGATAGTCAGACAACATCATCAAACCGAAGCCGAAGTAATCCTGTGGAGCGATTCGAAAACAGTATTGCATTGGATTAGAAACGATTCAGCCAAATACACGCCGTATGTATCGCACAGACTGAGTGAAATAGCCGAACTGACCGATGTCAACCAGTGGCGCTGGATACCGACAGCGCATAACGTAGCCGATGACGCCACACGGTCAGGAAACACGCGTCTAAAAAGCAGCGATCGATGGTTTACTGGCCCTCAGTTTCTAAGGGAACCACAGGACCAATGGCCGAAGGAAGTCGACTCTGATAGCGAGCAGAACGAGACCTTAGAGGTTCAAACTACAGCTCATACACGAGAGAAATCTGACCTCATAGATATCACAAGGTTCTCATCGTATCAGCGACTACTACGAACGGTTGCCGTTGTAATAGCCTTCATAGATAAATGCCGACGTCGCGCCGACTGTTTAAACACCGAACACGTAAAAAGGGCTGAACACATTTTGATAAAACAAGCTCAAAAAGATAGTTTTCCGGAAGAAATAAGTCGACTGAAGAAAGGAAATAACGTGGATCGCACTAGCCGATTATATAAGTTAGATCCTAGATGGAGCTCCGAGGGAATTATTCGTTTAAATGGACGAATAAACGCAGCCACCGTACCAAATTGTATGAAGGAGCCGCCTATATTGGATGGATCTCATATCCTTACGCATCTCATAATAAAACAAGAGCACGCAGATCGACACCATGCGGGAAAAGAACAGCTAGTCAATAACTTGAGACAGAGCTATTGGGTTCTTAGAGTGAGACCGACAGTGAAAACTATACTAAGAAATTGTGTTCGATGTCAATTAAGAAAGGCAAATCCCAAAGTACCAATTAAAGGGAATTTGCCTCAAATCCGCCTGGGAGCTTTCACCAGACCGTTCACTCACTGTGGAATAGATTGTTTCGGCCCTATGTGGGTAACAATAGGCCGCCGCCGAGAGAAACGCTGGGGCATGTTATTTACTTGCTTGGTCATAAGAGCCATTCATATAGAACTAGTAGCAAGTCTCAGTACCGACTCCGCCATAATGGCATTGCGGAGGATGGCGGCTAGGCGGGGGTGGCCAGAGAAGATTCTGTCAGATAACGGTACGAATTTTCACGGAGCCGAGGCGGAATTACAAAAAGTATTTGTAGAATGGACCACCGCGATGAAAGACTACACGATGGCCAAACAAATAAAATGGAAGTTCATTGACCCCGGAGCACCCAACCAAGGGGGAGCCTGGGAAAGAATGATCAAAAGCGTAAAAACCGCATTGTATACAGTATTAAACGAGCGGGCACCGAAGGAGGAGATATTACTCACTTTAATGGCCGAAATAGAGAACACAATAAACGCACGCCCACTCACACACGTACCCGTAGAACCAGAGGACGCCGAGGCCTTGACGCCAAATCACTTTTTACTAGGGACAGCATCAGGTCTACCCTATGCGGGGGAGTGTGAAATCGCCGATAAACAAACGTGGCGGGCGTCGCAAGCGTTAGCCGATATGTTCTGGACTCGATGGGTAAAAGAGTACTTGCCAACACTGACACCTAGAGGTGACACTCGGAAACTGTATGAAAATATTAAAACGGGTGATATCGTTTTAATTGCGGATGGATTATTGCCACGTAACGTATGGCCACGGGGCCAAGTTGAAAATGTAATTGTAGGGCCCGATAATGTGGTACGAAGCGTGGATGTGCGGACGCGCGGGGGAGTCTTCCGCCGACCAGTTAGGCGTCTCATTGTCCTCCCAGTAAAGGGTGTAGGCTCCGAAGGTCTTCGCCGGGGGGAGGATGTTACGGACAATGAGACATTTCAATAAAGAAATTTGAATGTTATGTTATTTTTCCTTTAGTAGCGAAATCACATACTGTTGCAAGCCGTAAACTGGCCTCTGCAAAATAAAATATTATGTATTGAAAATAAAGTAAACAAAGTCTGCTATGCGAACCTACCTGTATGTATCGCATAGAAATATGAGGTGAATTAAAGTAAAATTAATTTGTCTATAGATTCTTGTATCTCGTGGTTTTAAGTGGCGAGAACGTATACCGTTGCCAACCACAACGTAGCCATTGCATACGAAACGTTATGTAGTAAATAAACAAAGTAAATAAGGTAAATAGAAGGAATTATGCTAAAACCATGGAACGGCTCTCGATAAGGTAATGCCTTGCGCCGAGGGTACCAATTTTGGTGTTTATTTTCTGTTTTCCTGGCTAATTCCTTATATATTTGTTATGTACAAGTACCTGATGAGGTTTATATACATTAATACGATATGGAATGAATCACTATTCTCATATCCAGTCACTAACAAAAAGTTTGTTGTGAAACTGAAATATGCTTATTTTCCCTATATACATTAAGTGGATACGTTATGTACTATTGTAAACCACACAAGAATAATGGCAGGCAGATGACTAAATAGGTAGCCAAGCCATATTGCATGTAAAACAGGTGTTTTTTGGTGAAAAATGTATACCAAAATATAACTCAGTAAAACCATGTAAATACAGTCGAATTACTGATTAGAAATGTTTAGAAACACATAGAACCATGTAAAATAGATGTTATGTACCTAAAATAGTTATTTCCTAACCAAAATGACGTCACGAATATAAATCGATGACGTAGATAAATATCATTTTTGTAAACAAGTCGATCAGCCAATCACAGCGCTGGAAATCGAAATTGAATTAGTACACGTTTGCGAGGATTAGAATTGCAGATAAGAAGGCTTGTTTGTTTTGTAAAATCACTCCTCGAATTCATCCTGATCTACGTGCTGCTCTCAAGCTGAAAAATTGTAATCGTACTTTTAAGTATTAGCATAGTGAACTACGTCACAGTTGTAAACACCATATGAAGAAAGAAATACAGTCCACTATTATCACTTTGGCAAGGAGTTTTATTTGAATGAAGGCGAAACCCCACAAGTACTATTATCTCTTTCAAATATTAGTAGATTTTTTATAACCTTTAAACAATCATATATTTTTACACTGTATTTATACAGTATACCTATATGCCAGTATAACACCATTACATTGTCAGTAACAGTGGTTATTTTTATAATAGATAACCTTAGATAACGGAAAAAGTAACTTGTTGTAGGTGATGTGACGAAACGATTGGGGTTCTGAGATTGACCAGACCACAAAAAATACTTTGTATATAGAAAAATGAATTTAGAACTTTAATCTACGTAGATTGGAGATGACAATAATTAAATTTAAATTATAGTCTGTTCATAACTAACCTACAATCTAGGGGTCGAAACGAGGCGCTTAGCAAACTAATGTAACTTGATCGAAACGTCGAGGTTAGTCGAAATTATATTTTGATTATTATGTGCGCGAATAGACCCGGTATAATCTACTATAATGAATTTAGTTCGCGAAAGTTTTAAAAGTACTAGCTTAGCAAACTACATTCATACATAAAGACCTCATGGTGACACGGCTGGCTTAAAGAGCACCCAATGCAAGATGCAGTCTGACATTACAACAATTACAAGTATCGGTATATTGGTTTCTTAAAAAAATATATATCCTATATTTATTTACACATTTAAGCTTATTTACTACAAATGTACTAAAAAATACTTCTTCGAGGCTGCCGCTGCTACCGATCGGCAAGGTCCCTAGCAGGCTGGCGGCGTTTCCTCTTTGGATGGCCAGGCTGATGCGTTGCCGGAAAATGCTCCCCGCCCACCGGTCTCCTGAAGCATAAAATACTTGTGAAACGACGAGCCTCAGACACCCACGGACCCATGGTCTCGACCGCAAAAGGCATACATTTATAATTACTAAAATTTTTAAGGGTCCGATAGATCTTCCGTTTACTAATCAATCAGTTTTCTGACATTAAAATACATGCTTTTTTAAATTTAAATACTTTGCAAGCATTTATGATGGAACCGTCGTTAAACTCGGCAATTAGGTAGGCCTTATATAATTTTTTTGTCCAGCATGTTTTCTATTGCCATTTTGTTAATTTTCGTCTAACTATAATTATAATTATTAAAACTGATGGACTATTACAAACAATACGAACGGCTTTTCAAATTGGTGTGGGCCTTCAAAGTTTATATTAATTGGGAGTAACTGGCAAATTGTTGGCATTCCGGTAGATTAGTTTGTGCTTAACCGCGGGGGGTTCTGCCAAACTTTGGGGCGCTTTAGGCCACTTAGCTAACCAGTTAAAGTCGGTTGATTGTATTATTTCATCTGATGCTGAGCAAATCCTGAACCACTCATAATATAAATTATAATGTACGATTGTCATTTTTATTATTTAACTTCGAAAACCCGCACATAAATTTTCTATTTTTAAAATTAACTATTTATTTATCTTACAAATATTTTGTACCATACATCAAACAGTACCGCACAAAAACGTCAGCATAAAAAACTCATTAATAATACCGAAAAAGTACCCTGAGAATTTTACCACAAATAGAAAATTCTTCTCATTAACTGGGCCTTAATGACCTGGCTTTTTGCTTGAAGCTGGCAAAGAAAAGCGTGGCGGCTTTGAACTGTGAAAAAATGTTAAATTGCAGGCTTAGAATAAACGGGGGTGAAATATTTAACTTCGTGTTATGTTTATGCTAATAGAATGTAAGTCGTGGTTAAATAATAAGATGTATGTCAGTGTTTTGACTAAATAATTATACCCAAGGCTTTCCTAATATTTTGTAGCAACAAACAAGTTATTTAATATGGTTTGCCCAAATAAGTAAAAGCTTCGATTTCCCTGGGGAAACTTGAGGTCACTCCGAAGCCTAACATTCCGAATATAGCATTTTTTATGACCTCCTAAAGTTATTAAGTTTATATACCTACAACATATTTATTATCAATACTTTTTTATACTATAAAAATAATGCTTGAAGAGTTAGTTTGTAATGAATCAACTCAAAAAATACATGACCGATTTAAAAAAATATTTCACCTATTGAAAGCGACACTGAGGTGGGATGAAAAGTTATTATTTAAGTATTTTTCACCTCGTGCTCTTTTGATTCCCTCGCTTGCTCGGTCATCAAAATTGAGCACGCGGTTAATAAAAAGCAACTTTACACTCTTGTATAATAATTAATAATAAAAGCCTTTATTTCGGAAGGTTACATTTTTCTTACTAATTAACTATATCTATCATATTATGTCTTCGACAACCGTATCCGTTTGCCCCTTGGAATAGGCCTCTTCCAACTTCTTCCAGTCCTTTCTTTCTCTGGCTACTCTAGACCACATATTGCCCCGCGACAGTTTTTATGTCGTCTTGAAATCATCAAAGATGGGAAGACACTCTTGTACTGGTAACAAATAACTATTCTAAAGAGTTTATTTTACGATAAGTTATCTGGCTCATTTTATCCATGTTTTACCTGACACCCGAGTTAAACTACGCTTTGAATAGCTAGATTATGAAGTAAAGTTTACCTAGGTCCCTTTTATTTACTGCAAAGGGGGACTAAATCCCGGATTGAAGTTATTACCAATAATATCCAAGAGACTGCAGGGTTAATAGAAAACTTAATACCTTCATTTTCTTAGCTCAGTTTAGCTGATAGTATGAGAACTTTTATTCGTAACCGCATGGTAACCCTCCATGCGGTTACGAATAAAAGTTCTTAGTTCTTATGAACGTGTCATTCAAACGTGAAAGAATAACGTCATCTGGCTGCCCTGTTCACAATTATTTGTGGTCAGTGCAATGTGCAACTTCCACTTTCTTCTATTTGGCCAAAAAGTTTATTCTGGATAAGCTTGTGTTTGACCACAATCTCACCATGGTAAATGATGATGTGACGGAACACACCAATAGAGGCTTGGCGACAGATTTTTCAACTTTAGGGTGGTAGCCAGCCAGTCGGGTACTACAAAGTACCCTACCACCGTGCTATGGTTTCCTCACGATGTTTTCCTTCACCGAAAGCTCAAGCTCATCGTAGGATTCGAACCCACGACCTTCGCCGCGGTATCCGACGTCACTATCACTGAGCTATCATCGCCTTAAATCAATGGTCAATTATCATCAATGGTCTAACTAAGGTATCTTGGGTTCATCATTGGATTGCTTTTGGAGATTCCCGTAATCTGAGGTAAATGTGTGGCGACACTACAAAGCCGTGCCCAGGCGGGATGCACGCGGCTTATGGTTGGTAGGTACCGTGTGAGTCCATGATAAAGCCGTATAGTGACCGGGAGGAATAAACGAGCTGCTGTGAAGGCAGCCCTGTCAACAATCGTATTAGTTTGTCCAAAAAGTAACTTAAATAAAAACAAAGAAAAATCTAATTTAGTCGTTTCCATTCTAGATACCACACGTAATGTGCTGCAAGTTCCTTCTATATTAGCAATACATTAAAGTTCTCTTTCCAATCAATATTTTATTATTTTTTTAAACATTACCTACAATAGTAGTTTGAAAATGTTTGGAAACTGGAATATATGTACCTTTCCCCTTGGCTCCCAGAACGGACAATCGTGCTAAAACTATCTACAAAATACTATTCCAGGAATCGCGATTTAAGTAATTACCGATACAAGTGATCGGGGAAAAAAACGTTTAAGTCATCTTCTTTTTGGGATGCCCTATCTTATCGGATGTCGGCGACCACCACATGGAATTCCTCTCTATTCTGCGCCAGTCTGCAAAGACTGAGTTTAAGTCATGTGTCGCTTTTTGCATAAACTTCCGATAAGTTATTGTAGGTAAAAGAGTAATGCCTGTGCAATAATGTGCATCTTACTATTACATTTCAAATACCTATTAATCTAATAAAGATATATTTCTTTTATTTACAACAAATGTACAAAATATACAAAGAAATGTACAACTATAATATATAAAAAACTTCTTCGAGGCTGCTGCTGCTACCGATCGGCAAGGTTCCCAGAAGGCTGGCAGCGTATCCTCTTTGGATGGCCAAGCTGATGCGTTGGCGGAAAAAGCTCCCCGCCCGCCGGTCACCCGAGGCCTCGATTAATTATTAAAATTTGCCATAGTAAAATGAAGCCTAAACCTAAATGTCATCCAATACACAAAATGATCTTTTCCAATTTCATAATTAAGATAATAAATTATAAACCATAACAATATCATTATATCAAGTTATAAATTAAATCCGGTTGACTACATTATCTCATATAAAATAACTTGACTGTCATTCGTTTCGTTATCTTCAGTGACCTATTCAACTGTAAACCGGAGATGCACGTCCATTATGTAATTTGATAAAAATTCAATAGGACCTGGGAACAAAAACGAATATAAACATAATATTAGATACCTTTTACTACTATCACTTACACTCGCTTGATTTCGATGGACATTTAAGTATTTAATATAAACTCCTTTTAAAACCGTGTAAAATATTTTGGTAGTCTATACCTACTAATATTATAAAGAGGAAAGATTTGATTGTTTGTTTGTTTCCATTGAATATGTTCTGAAACTACTGGACCGATTTGAAAAATTATTACACCATTAGAAAGCTACATTATCCTTGATGAACATAGGCTATATTTTGTCCCGGGAAAAGAAAAGATCCCTCTGGATGGCGGGTGAAACCGCGACGAACAGCTAGTTAGCTACAATGATAACTTTCTGAAGAAAAATGCAGCAATGTTTTTTTTATGTAATTAAATGTTGTTTTTGGTAATACATAAATAATTCTACGGTCTTTAATGTCCAAATATTATTTTATCTATACTATAGGTTCTAATACTAATATCCTAAAATTTGTGAGGTTGTACCCCTACATTATCTGGATCTACTGAACCGATTTTGAAAATTATTTTACCAACAGAAAGCCACGAAATTTGTGAGTGTCATAGGCTATATTTATATCCCGGGAAAAGATAAGATCCTTCGGGAACGCGGCTGAAACCGCGGGGGACAGCTAATGTTGATATAAAATCACGCCACACCATAGATAAGACCTTAATTTTTTTATTCAATAAAACAACAGTATTAAAATCATAATGTATATATCTCCAACTATAAATAAAAGATAATTCTTTGTTATTGCTTAATTATTATGATGGAATGATTTGTTTGAGATCTTCTCAATCAGTAGATCTTTAGTCACAGTTGCAGGCGGTTGTTTATTGTGTAGTTTTTATTTATTCAAAATGTTGTTCTTCTTTCATTTATGTGTGGTTTCGTTAAATGTGTTCACATTGTGGTATGACCAGATGTATGTGGACCTCCCTTTTCCTTCGAAAGACTTTTTTGTAATGCCTTTTAAGGCGCGCGGAATATTTCTAACATTTTGGTGCCTTGTAAGTTATATTTTTTAACTTTTAAATGTAAGGTTTTTTATACGACAAGTGACCAGGCAGGCGGGTCACCTGATGGTAAGTGACTACCGTCGCTTATAGACATTAGCAGGGGGTTTGCCAAGATGTTTTCGACCTTTTTACAATGCCTTAAAAGCAACTGAAACTCTCAAGTGCAACTGCCGGAACACACCAACAGCAGCTTGTACTCGTAGGATTCGAACACGCGTCCTTCGCCGTGGAACCGACGTCACTAAAACTGAGTTATAATCGGTATTTGTGTTACAAAAATACTATTCACCTACATTTTTATACATAATATGGATTCCACAGTCTATACCTAAGGTTATATGTCGGTTACGGTTCAAGGTTAATACCTATCCCTATAGAAAATTTCATGAAAACCTGTTCAAGCTCAAAAACTTAGGTACCTAAGTGGGATCGCGACAAACGAAATCGCGGATCATGTCGCGGGGAACTACCTACCATAGATATTAGGTAACTATAGATAGATAACACATTTCGAAATCTGTTTACCTAGGTACTACTTAATTGTTGATATATTGATTAACATTTTTACAGATAAGTTTCCAACTGTTATTATAAATCATGTTTGAAATCACCTATTATTTAAGAATTATTAATTAGTTTAAATTTCATGTCAATAGGCATGAAATTTAAACGAATTTTAGATAAGCTTCAAAGTATCAACAAACATAAATATTTGAATTACTTGCTGTCCCCGCAGTTTCATGCTCGTTCCCGAGGAATCTTTACTTAAAAAAAGATTAATATCCTATGTTTTATTCCAGGATATGATCTACCTATGTGCAAAGTTTCATCAAAATCAGTTCAGCCGTTCTTGAGTTATAAATTGTGTAACTAACCCGACCTTGTTTTATATATTAAAAAAAATGCTTCACTTCGCAGGTATGTAGGTAAATAAATTTAAGGCGATGATAGCTCAGTGGTAAGTGACGTCGGATACCGCGGCGAAGGTCGTGGGTTCGAATCCTACAATGAGCTTGAGCTTTCGGTGAAGGAAAACATCGTGAGGAAACCACAGCACGGTGGTAGGGTACTATGTGGTACTCGACTGGCTGGCTACCACCCTCAAGTTGAAAATCTGTCGCCAAGCACCTGTTGGTGTGTTCCGGCAGTTGCACTTGAGAGCCAGTTGCCCATGCCCTTAAGGCATTGTAATATGGTGTACAACACGTTGGCAGTCCCCCTGGTATTGCTAACGTCTATAGGCGACGGTAGTCACTTACCATCAGGTGACCCGCGTGCCTCGTTGTCACTAGTGACATAAAAAAAAAAAAAAAAAATAGTATCCGGGAAATAGTGGAGGTATGTTTTTGAAGGCGATGATAGCTCAGTGGGTTCTGACACCGTGTCAAAGGTCGTGGGCTCAAATCCTACAATGATCTTGTGCTTTCGGTGGAGGTAAACATCGCGAGTCAACAATAGCACGGTGGTAGGGTAGGTACTTTGTAGTAGAGTAGGTACACTTCGACTAGCGGGCTACCACCCTCTAGTTGAAAGCCTACTTAAGCGTACTTCATCTACAATTAAACTCTTGCAATTATCATCATCATTTTCCTTATTGATTATTATCTAGTATTACCTATAAATATAGGTATTAGGCATCACACAATGATGACGATAATATCTACATATCCAATATCAAATAATTAACTGTGGTTATTAACGAAAATTGGTCCTTCGACAATAAAGACGGGGTGGTTATTTTAGCCTAGATAGGTAGGTACTATTAGGAAATATCTTAGCCCCCCTTTTCTGCGTCAACAACTAAACATCCTATAGATAGATAGATTGAAGTTACATAGGTAATTACGTAGGTTATAATTAATAGCATTCATCTTACGAACTTAGAATAAGAGAGATCTACAGCTAGCATTTATCTTCATTCATTCAGCCTGTACAAAGTGGGGTCTGACCTTCGACCATAAAGATGACCGCAGTATAATCTAACCTTGAACTGGTTAGTCACATCGGCGTAACTATAGCGCTATTTAGTACTCGCGATAAATGATGGAATTCGTCATAGAGTTGCTAACTTTAAAGGGACAAAAATGTAGAAGAATCATGTAACATGAGTTTGTTGTTTACAAAATCACTCTTAACTAAATACTATTTCTTTATTCCTTTTTTGCCGCCATAACACCATCTATCAGTGAGACTATTTAAATAATGATTAAATGTAATAGGTCTAGTTAAGTTGCTTTTAAAAAAAAAGAGTTATTGCTTTCGAACCGAGCGTTAGAATTTTACATGAATCATATTGACAAATAAAAATATGTAGGTACTTGTAATGAGTTTATTATAAAGATATATTTGAATTGAATTGAACTTTATCTCTATTTTCAGATGCTGCAAACCATCTACTTCAGCATCGCACTCCTCAACGACGTCATCGGTACAAACGCGAGTGTACCAAAGAAACCGCCGGTAATCAGAAAAATAAAAGACATCGTATTCAGCCTGGCATTCCCTATAGCTCTATACGTTTCTGTGACCTTTTGGGGGATATACGCTGTCGATAAAGATTTAATATTCCCCGATAAAGTTGAGAAACTATTCCCCGTGTGGTCAAACCACACGATGCACACTTTAATTCTGCCATTCATTGTCCTGGAATTGTTATTTTCTAAGAGGAATTATCCGTCTAGAACAGTAGGCGTTGCCTTTGCCTTAACGTTCAACATGTCGTACACAGTTTGGCTGCATATCCTTTACTTCAGAACTGGGGTTTGGGTATACCCTTTCTTAACATTCCTAAATTGGCCTATGAGAATTTTGTTCTGCGCTACCAGCACAATTACTGGGTTAGGAGTATATGTTTTAGGTGAAAAGCTGAATTATTTAGTATCTCCTAAGAAAGAAAAGCTGTACACAAATGGAGCAATGAAGAAACAATAAAATCTATGATAATAACTACTATTGTTTAATTTACAACTACCCCATTTTACAATAAAGTAATCTTCCTTGTTTATATTTGGCTAAAATACCTTTGAAATATTGTCAGTCTCAAAAACAGATGATACCAATATGATAATAATTAATCATATTTGAAGCTGCAAAAGTGGCAAAATTAATACCCCTCGAGATATGTGGGCTCCACCCACTAACAGATATGAGATTATGAGAAATTAATAAAATAAAAATCATTGTAAAAACTATATCATATATTTTAGTCTTCATATAACAACTTCTGATTCAAAACCCTTCATAATAAAGCTTATTTCATCATCTTTTTCAACCTTTTTCCTCCGCCTTTTCTTCTTCCCCATCCATATTGATGTTTTCAAACACATTTTCTCTGCAAATTTCTCATAAATTGTACATAAACTTTTGTAAAACATTAAAACTGTGCTGGCACCTTTTAAATACTGCTCTATGAATGTTATAGGATTCACTTGATTCTCTAATTTCACAGCAATATTGTAGACAAAGGTACCATTGAAACATTTATAAAATTTTGTTCCTTCAAAAGGATAACAGCAAAGAGTATTTAAACAGTTAAATTGCTGCAAACAACATTGGAACTGTGCAAATGAATGCATCTTTCTAGAATCATAACTTTTCGGTTTTTTCTGAATCTTTTCATCTAATTCAAAGTGTTTTAAAAGAACACCGGCAGCTATTAGACAATCCTCATATTGAACCTTGTTTTTATTTAAAAATAAATCATCAGTCTCAATTACTATGGGATTCTTTTTTACTTCCTCAATTTTTTTTGAATATTTATTATTGAAATGTTTTTGTCCCCGAAATGTCCCAGTTCTTTCATCAATTACTTCAAGCATTATGTAGCTTATTAGCAGACTATGGATGTGACCTAATGGCACTTCACATTTGCTAACCCACCATAGTAAACATATCATAAATAACTGAAAGTTTGATGGCAGATGTTCCAACATAGTCATATCCAATAGTGGTAAATTTTCATTAATAAAATGAGTGAAGCAACATTTCAATTGCTCTTCCGATAATTGTGGAAAAGATATATCAAGAGGCCTTGATGTTGCATATTCTGGTCCCAGATATATTCTTCGGTAACTACTACTGCTTTCTCTACTAACGTAAATGCAATTATCATTAGAAAAATCAGTGAGAATATCAAAGGCATATCGTAATACTGGTAGTGTGCATAAAAATGAATCTTCTTCTGTATAATCTTCTGCTTGAGGTGAACAGAAATGCAAATGATGAGTGAATAGATTCAAAATAGACTGCGGTATGTGGTTTTTACGGATGCCTTCTGCAAACCAGTCAGGTAGCCCTAATACCATGTTATTTTCACTGTCAATACTTTCTGTAAATTCTGTATCATTATCTGATGAATCATTGTCATTATCTGATGAATCATTATCATTATCTGAGGGATCATTATCTGATAAAACATCATTATTTGAGTTATCTTCAAGATTGCCTTCTTCACAGGATGCTTCAGGCATGGTTAACTCAGATTTTGGTTCACTAATTACAACAGAAATGTTAAAGTATTTCAAAGATCTACAGTGTTTACTATTATAACCATCAATGCTTTTCTTGATAATAGCAAAAACTTTATCCTTACGATTTTTCTTTAATCTACCCAATATTTTTGCTATTGCCGTATCTAAAGTTTCATTTTGTAGCCATTGGAACAACCCATGGATACACCTCTGCTGATCATTCTTCTTCTTTTTACTTTTTGGTAACTTCAACTGTGAAAAGAATTTCTTAAAGACTTTCTTCTCAACATAATCATTACCAAGCAATGTAGCTAGCAGTGGCAGCATCTCTTCTTTTAGTCCTCCAAAATGTTTAGTCAATTTCTCTACTCTGTAAATTTTACATTCTAAAACATAAACTCTTTTACCATTTTCATCAAGTGGCTTTGGTTTGAAATCTAAGCTATTGAATGGTATGTACAGGACATTGTATATGAAAAAGT
Organism: Ochropacha duplaris; assembly: GCA_951361185.1. Lineage (NCBI taxonomy): Eukaryota > Metazoa > Arthropoda > Insecta > Lepidoptera > Drepanidae > Ochropacha > Ochropacha duplaris. Next base: position 13,694,978 of record OX592691.1, read on the forward strand.
CTGAATCATAACTCAGTACTGGACAGTTTAAGTGTCTTGCCATTGCTGCAATTTCATCATCAGCTTCAAATTCACAAATTGTAAATGGTACATTCATGTCACTGAGAGCTTGTTTGAACACGTCCCGTAGTAATAATGGGAATATTTGAAGGCTGTCTTGGGTAACAGGGTCTAATCTTGATGCCCCATGTATCTTAGACCTAAGTCTATTATAGGCCGTCCTTAGTTTTCTATGCTCATAACTTCCATCGAAAATGACATATGAGGTAATGTTACATCTTCGTAAGTGTTTAAAGAAATTCCTCGTGTATGTTGCGAATTTATCATAGTCACCGCCAAACGCCGAGAAACAGTTTAGTAATCTGTATAACTGTGCACACAAACTGTGGCCATCGATAACCAAACTTGAATCGTGTAGAAAATAAGTTTGGAGAATCGAGTCTCGATTATAATTTATGTAAGTTGTCAAACCTCTGACGCCCATTTTTGAGATATAATTCAAAAGTTAATTTGTTTATTTACAAATATATATATATGAATTTTTTTGAGGTTATTTCTCTTCTGTTCGTGCCTTTGCGAATGTTGACATCTTGACCATTTGGCATTGAGTTTTTTTTTTTCAATGTTTTTGGCTTGTTATCGAGACCTTTAAGCCATTTCTTTATTTTACATATTCATCTTTTATGTTATGACACGTTTTATTATCACTTTCACTGTAATGTCTAGTCCTCGTCCATACAAGTCCGGTCTAATTTTAGTGAAATTGGCGGCTATTCCACTAAAACATTTCATGGACTTTTTGGGACAACCTGGAAAGTAACGATACACGCTTTCATTTCATTTCACTTCACTTGTGCACTTAGATTGATCTTTATTGGACAAAATACCACTGAAATTATTCAATAAAACTCAAAATACACGAATTTAATGAAAATAAAACGAAAACACAACGTCACTTCGCAAGTTCCCGCCAAAAAGTCCGGCATAGAGATTTGGCATTTATTCTCGGAACAATAACTAGCAATTTATTTGCACAGAGCATTAAACCGCTCCCTCTTTTATTTGACAGACAATGACAACACCAAGAATTACATATTCTAAATAGGCTCGGAACAATAAGTTATTGTTCCGAGTAAATAGGCTAGTACCTACTTGAAGCAAATACCTATCAATTGCGAAAAAGAGAAAGATAACAACTGCGTTGGGCCAATCTCTCTTTCTAACCTTACTTACCCTTAATGAAAGAAAGAGAGATTGTCCCAACGTAGTTATTATCTTTCTCTTTTTCGCAATTGATAGGTATTTGCTTCAAGTAGGTATTTAGAGTTACCTATTCATATAATTCTTGGACAACACCAACATTACAGTAGTGTCAGTGGGACTTTTTGGCTGGAACTTGCGAAGTGACGTTGCGTTTTCGTTTTATTTACATTTAATTGGTGTATTTTGAGTTTTATTGAGTAATATCGGTGGAGTTTTGTCCAATAAAGATCAATCTAAGTGCACAAGTGAAGTGAAGTGGTAGCATTGGCTTCATGGTTGTGTTGTTGTGTGTGTGTTGATCAAGAATTATGTATGCTAAATGTATAGGTAACTCTAAATACCTACTTGAAGCAAATATAATACGTTGGGACAATCTCTCTTTCTAACCCTACTTACCCTTAAATCACAGATTACTGATATGTAGCAAGCGGTTAAATCTCGGAACAATGGTTAAATCGTTCATGTTACAGTTAAATCAAGGTCAAATCTCGATGTTTTTTGCACAGATTAATAAAATATCCGCTATTATAGGTCACATACGCAGGCAACACTGAATAAGATTTCAAAACGTTTCGTTATTGCTATAGTAGCTGTGCATGCATGCTATTATACATCCTATAATTCTTTACTCCATGTATACGTCATATACAGTAATAAAACGGATACTTTATTAATTAGTTTTATTTTTGTTTAATAGTTCCAATATAAAACCTTTAATTAATATATAGGTATCTAAAATAACGTCAACGGTGACATCAAAATGAAAAGTATTGATTAATGTGCGAGTAGAAACCTAAATAAAACTGGAATATTTTTCAATTTCGTTCAAAAACTAAAATCGTTCATCATTTATGAATTTTTGGCTGGAAAATGGTACGGCCATTCTAAAAATTACCTACAAAAATAATTACGTTTCATAATCTCCAACTATCGTTAACTAATTAAATAAAACATTATCTACATAAGTATCTACAAATAAGTAAACAGCATATTTTTACTATGGAATGTAAACCTATGATGGTAAAAAATATTTATAATAAAATGTCATAAGATTTATTATTTCAAATATCAGAACGAATGTGTCACTTGCCTACCTCTCCTCTCCCTCCTTGCCCCCCTCCTGCCCTTTCGTTCGTCACCGGTCGTGCCGCGTGTGAAATAAAAATCGAAACACGTGTTTTCAAATTTATAAATACCTTTCTAACGGCCAAAATCTGTCTAAAAACACTAAAGACGATCAGATTCAGTGAAATACGCGATCCGAAACATATTTGGTAAGTGGTCTTAGTATATTTACGCTGAAATTAAATCGCAAGTCGGTAAATTTTTTATGTTTTCAGTGAAGCCAAAATGACTGAAAAGGAAGCTGTGGCCGAAAGCAATGGCAAAGAAAACGATGCAGCAAACGAAGAAACTGACGTGGACAGGGCCATCATTCGTCAAGTAGAGTATTATTTTGGTGAGTAATGATTCCTGTACTTACGTACTTATACATTGTAAATAAAATGTTTTGTTTGTATTAGTGTTGCATATCAATAGTACAATATCGATAGACTATCGATAGTTAAGGCAAAACCAATAGTAACTGTAATTTATCGATAGTATTACCATGTTTCAATAACATTGATACTATCGATAGTGCTTTTTGAGCAATAAAATTGATACCGGCTATATTATCGATAGTATCGATGTTATTGAAACATGACGAAAAGCAAACTTTTCATTCCAGTAGAGAATTAATAAAATTCTTGAAAAATATGTAATTGTTTTTTTTTACTTTATTTAATCTGTTGACTCGCGACATTAACCTGTCAAACAACTCGTCAACTAGCGCACAGTATTCAAAATGTCAAAATTCGCGCCCAAATTTCAAGTAAATGTCATCATCCCGATTGTCCCATTTGAGAACCAAGTGGTGCGGACTCTGAAACCCCGATTGTCCCAAGAAAGAATTGACAGGTTAATAAAGTTTAAAATACACTGTTGACTTACCTCTATACATAGCTTTGAGAATACTTACAATAGTATTGAACAATCACTGACAAACAATAGTTCAAAACTAGGTACTTTAGCTTGTATCAATAGTTTTAATAGGTTTTAATGAGTTTAAATTTTTCAATACCATTGATACCATTGGATGCAAAACTATCAATAGTATACACCCCTACAGGGTACATGTAATCAATATTTAATATAATATGTAAACATGAATGCAATAAACATGAATAGTATATTTAGTATTGCCGATTGTATTGACATGTGGTGATGCTATCGATAGCACTATCAATCAATATCCTGAATAGTTTACAAGGTAAACTATCGATAGTCAAACTATTGATGGTTCTGCAACACTAGTTTGTATTATGATTACATTTGTATGTAATCAAATAAGTTATGAAGTTAAATTTTCGTGGATTATTTTTGATAAAAAAGTTATTTGTCATTGAATCATCATTGCATGTCTGCAGTTGATTTTGAATTTCTATTGTGTTCATAAACATTGTTTCTGATTCCTGGATTAATATATCTAAACTAATACTATAAAGAAGAAAGATAAGATTTTTTGGTTGTTACGATTTAGCTCATTAAAAAGACTACATTATCCCAGGGTAACATATATTTTTATCTGAAGAAAAGATAAGTTCGAGGACAGATAGTATTTTATAATTTAAAATCAAACTCAAAACTCATTTAGTATTCTGTTTAAATGTGTATTGTGTCCCAACTATGACCATCCACAAAATAATAATTAATTATCTTATAATTACATACATTGGACCCCATTAATCCAGGCCCTGACTAGGATCTATGATACCTATGTAATTTATTGGATTACAAGGTACTCTTGGTTAAAGTCCTATGACCGTGGGTCAACTGTATGTCCATAAAGGTTACCTATTAATGAATTTCCTTTAAGACAATATACCCTCCCATTACAGGGGATCTGAACCTCCCTCGTGACAAGTTCCTAAGAGAGCAAGTGAAGCTGGATGATGGATGGGTGCCGTTAGAGATCCTCATCAAGTTCAACAGACTCGCCAAGCTCAGTACGGACTTAGATTTAATTGCTACTGCCCTTAACAAGTCTACTAATGGTCTGTTAGAGGTATGACATCATAAACTACCGATTTCTGTGTCCAACTTTAAGTTTTTGTAGTAAGAGTTTGGGGTGAATGAAGATCTCAAGATGTGAACTATGATAAAATGTAGTGTTGTAGGTTTGATTCCCATCCAGGACAGTAAACATGTCTACCCAAAGTCTTATGTTACAAGCTGTAACAATTCATTAGAGTTTTGATGTGTGGGTATTATCGGTCAAGCAAGTCAGCTAGTGAACTTGGTTACTTTGCTTTTGGGTAATTTTTTCTAAGTTCTAGGGGGGCAGTTGCCCTTCCCTGCCCCCCCTCGGTGATGCCCATGGATTAGATGGATGTACATTACTTTTTATACATCAAGATAATGTTATATATCAAAAAAATTCAAAGGTTTCAGAGGACAACAAAAAGGTACGCCGAAGTCCGGAAATGCCAATACCAGAGATGAATGAAGAACGTCGTAAGGAACTATCACATCGGACTATATATGCAAAGGGCTTCCCCAAAGATTCATCCCTGGATGACCTACTGAAATTCTTCAAGCAATATGAAGAAGTGGAAAATGTTATTCTGAGGAAATACCAAGAGAAGTCAACAAAGAAAAGGATATTCAAAGGATCAGTTTTCGCAACATTCAAAACTAAGGAACAGGTAAGCAAATTTATGTTAAACTAACTGTCCACCGGTATTTCCCCCGCATTCCCGTGGGATCTTATCTTTTCCCGGGATAAAAATATAGCCTATGATACTCACAAATATTGTGGCTTTCTATTAGTAAAAGAATTTTTGAAATTGGTTACGTACATCCAGATATTGCCCCCTACAACCTCTCAAACACAAACCTTATATCTTTTTATATAATATTAGTATTAGTATAGATAACAATTAAGTATTCAATAAGTGAAATAATGTTTATTGAGAGTACTTGTAAACTCAAAGCAGATAAGTTTCCACCAGTGCCAAATTCAGCTTTCATTCAACTGTGAAGACCTGGCAAGATACTTGCAAGGTTACATTTAAAAAAAATTATAGTTGACAACATTGGCAATATTTTTCCCTCGGAACAATAACTAACATGGAAGCCGGGCTAAAATAAGAAATGAAATGAAAGTTATGACAATAAAAACGTTCGGGAATGTTCGTTTACAACTTGAATTGACTCGAGTTATACTCGCAGAATACTCGCTCCTAATTGTACTCTAGTAATATTTCAGATGTCAACAGATGGGGCGTCATTCTCTCGAACATTTCCAATATCGCAGCTTTCATTGTATCGTTTCGTCGGTCAGCGTTCCTCGGAACAATAACGAACATGGAAGCCGGGCTAAAATAAGAATTGAAATGCATATACTTTACCTATTTTTACTTTCGACGTTAATAATGCGTGGGAAAGAGACATATAATACCGTTCTGTTTCGTTATTATGCAGGTTGTCACAAGCTATTTTTTGGCTAGTTATGGGCTTATCATCGACATTGTCGTGTCGATATAAGTCATCAAAGCAAACAAGTAAATATAGTTAGTACTAGCTGTGCCCGCGACTTCGTCCGCGTGGAATAGTGACTTTGGGCATATCTTTTGGTTTATTTTGGATTAACAAATGTTCGACGTGATTCTTTAAATTGACATAACTTTTTTATTTAAGAACCGATTGACATGAAACAAACACTAAATGTTAAGTGAAGCTTACCACAATATATTAGTGAAAACCACATCCGAATACGCCGTTTCTGAGATTAGCTTGCACAAACAGACAAAATTCTAACAATCATTGTTTTGGGTGCTATTGCGTTGATAAAGGACCCAATAATATTTTTTCTCATATATCTTCCATGTACAGATAGCAATCCGTAACATTTTTATTATGTGTACCTATAGATAGAATAGTTTTCTATTATATATTTTTTAATTAAAATAGTTTATCCTTTTCTTAACATTCCCATGTTATTATAATTTATTATCAGTATAGGCGCTGGCTGTCGACGAATAATATGCCAAGTGTGGCTGTGGTTTACTAACGGATTTACCACGACGGAACTTCGGCGTCGGAATATCAGTCAAGCTCAAGTGTGGTAGGAAAGAGACGATAAGAATTTGACACAAGTATAAATGAAACTACAATTATTAATTTAATGTCTTTATTAATCATTAAAATCCATACTAATACAAATTTACTAATTAATATTATAATTATAAAATATTATAAATGCGAAAGTGTGTCTGTCTGCCTGTCTGTCTGATACCTCTTCACGCTTAAACCGCCGAACCGATTTAGATGAAATTCGGATAGGGATTGTTGGAGTCCCGGGAAAAAACATAGGATAGTTTTTATCCTAGAAATCACCCTTTAAGGGGGTGAAAAGACCTCTCGTATATACTTTCTGGCCACGTTCTCAGACAGAAATTAATAATTAACTCGCTTTTTTCACTTAGTAAATTCGTCAAACTCCCGACTCGTATCAACAAAACATAAAACTACAAAATTAAGTTGATAGCCAACGTAAGTATTTTGACGTCTTGGATAGAACTTTTGTATTTGTTAGCATTATAAGAGGGCCAAAGAGGACCATTTGACATTTTGCTTGTGACACGTTCAAAAATAATAAAAACAAACAGCCATGTTTTGTTTCATTCCCACATTACGATATGCTAATTGACATAAATGAATAAACTGTATAGTACTCGGTTTTTATTTTATCCATGCTAGTTATTGTTCCGAGATTTTTCCAAATATTTGTTAGTGTCAAAATAATAAATGTCACAATACTACTACTAATACTACTAACAAATATTACATAAATGTAATAAGTCTAAGTTGCTTTTTTAAAAAGAGTAATTGCTGAGTTTATTGCTGGCTCTTCTCAGCAAAAGCAACCTTAAGAACCGTGCATTAGAGTAAAAAAATATTTTGTAATATATCAAACATGACTGTGACGATTAAAATACTTATAATGAGTTTACTTAATAAAGAAACACAAAAAATAAAAAATATCCAAAGCTAAATATGGTCATCATCATCATGATTTCTTGCAGCTTAACATTCAGTGTTAAATAATTGTATTCTATAAGCGTCAATTCATATAAACCCAAGCTCTACTCTATGTGTAGGTGAGAGTAAGCAATAAAAAAACCGGCCAAGTGCGAGTGGACTCGCGCACCGAGGGTTCCGTATTAGTGGAACTATATAGGTTTTCGACCCAAAACCTATAGGGTACTTCCGGTTGACCTAGAATTATCAATTTTGGTTTCAAGCAAGGTCTTACAGCACAAGTAAAGGGAAAATTCCGAAAAATAAAAAAAGTTAAAAATTTTGGTAAATTTTGGTACTTACAAGTTTTCGCGAAAATATAAATTTGCCCATATCTTTTTATGGTGTTGACCCAGGATCTTTTACACCTAATAGGGACTATAGACCTCAGTATCTGGTATAAATTTCAACTTACTAGATCCACCCGTTCCTGAGATAATCGGTGGTGACACACGGACAGACAGACGGACAAGAAAGTGATCTTATAAGGGTTCCTTTACGTTTTGAGGTACGGAACCCTAAAAAAATGAATACATTGTCATTGGTATGCACTCACATACGCTTGAGCAGCACTTGGGATTATAAGGCTTAAAACTTAGCATTGGATGTGTAAAAATAATAAGTATGTTTAGTTAACAAGAGCTGTATAGGTGTCTAATTGAAAATGATTTTTTATTCAAATAGGCCTTTATAAGCACTTATGAATAGTCTAGACTCTAATGCATGGGTCGGCAATAAACTCAGCAATTACTCTTTTCAAAAACAAATTACACCCATTACATTTAATCTTTATTTATCTAATCTCATTGATAATATTTGCGTGTTAAGGCGGCAAAATAATTATAAATAGAATTTAATTATGACTGACTAAGTAAATAACAAACTCAAGCAGACCTGCCCCCACAAGCAGCACCTGTTCATAAGTATGAATTATGTGTGTGAATTATGCTGTGAATTATGCTGTGAAATAAATAAAAATAGTAATAAAACTATCTAGATCTTTGTTGTGGTGACCACATCATTGCCATCTGAACTAACAATTGTTACTTAAATGTTTCTTAATATTTCAGGCAGAAAAATTCATAAACAATAAAGGCTTGAAATACAATGACACAGAGTTAGTTATTCATTGGCAAGAAGATTATATTCAACAGAAGCAAGAAGAATATGTCTCAAAGAAAGAAATGAAGGAAAAGAAAATCAAAGAAAAGGAAAAGGTAATGTAGCTACTACACTTTTACCCGTTATAGAATAAAATAGAAAATAAGTGTTTAATACATAATTATCTCTTTTAAATGTTCTTTTTAATGATCTTGTGTTTGACCACCATGATATGTGTGGCTAGAAGTGGTGATCACATAAATAACTAAGCTAGGACAGGCTTAGCCTAGTGTAGGAGCCATAGCATTACCTATACGTGAAATCAACAACTCTCACACACACAGTAGGTACACTACACACATTTTATTTAATTAATTTTTTTTTTTTTTATTACATAAGATAATATTTTATTTTTGCTTTTCTTTTCTTGTTTTTTTCTTTTTCTCTTTTGTTAATCCTACTGTTGTATTGTGATGAGATGAGTAAATATATTATTATTTAATTTATATTTACAGTCGGAAACTGACAAAGAAGAATTCAAACTGCCCACAGGCACAGTACTATACTTCAGCCAAAGTAATGATAAACTGAAGCGAGAAGATATCAAGGATGCTCTTACTGTTCTAGGTATGATCAACATATATACCTAGACATTCAAGATTTTTAAATTGATTTCTGCACGTTTGGTACCAAAAGTCAACGATGTCATAGAAATATTAACATTACGACATTTCGGTCTTATCTCATTATTCAAATCAGCTTCTTTTTATTAACCGGTTGGTTCTGAAGCTATACGACTTAAACAATAAGATAACGATTGAATCAAAAAATCTGCGAGCCAACTTATTAAATGTTAAATAACCAACGACAAATTATATTTACCATCAAAAGATCTACTTGGTAATTAAAAATCATAAACAGGTTGAATTTTACAACATATTAGCAGATAGTAAATTGTCATCAAAATTTTGACTAAACATTTATTTTTAAAGGTGCTGAAGTAGCCTACATAGATTTCAAAGTGGGTGACACAGAAGGTTGGGTACGTCTCATCAAAGAGAACACAGCCAAAGAGCTATTCGAAAAGATAACCGATGGTAAACTGAAAATAGGCGAAGTTGAAGTCATATTCAAAGTTCTCGAAGAAGAGGAAGAAAAAACTTACCTTGCCAAAACAGTAGAAGAGATCGCCAAACGCCGCAAGAATATGAAAAACTTTAAACACCATAAAGGAAAGAGTTTCAAAGGGAAACAGGGAAGGAAAAGGAAGCAAGATCGTCACGATGACGAACCGGCCAGAAAAATCAAAACCGATAGTTAGTTTTAGTATCTCTATAATAAGTCTAATATATAAAAACGACTTTGCTAAATATGTTGTCTTTTTCAAGTAGTATAACATAAGTATGCAAATATTTGATTGTTTACTGTAAGTACATAAGTACGCGATGTTTATTGTTGAAAGCAATTTTATTATCAGAGGAACTGAGTTCCCGTATCTGACACATTCGTAAATGTTGATTAAATTCTATCTTTTTAATAGTGTACTTAGTTGTTTTATTTATATTTAATGTAGACGCAAGTTACATAATATACATGTACTTTATTATGTATTATTAGCTGCATTATGTAGGTACACAAATATTTTGATGGACAGATCCACTGTCATTTTTCACACAATGCTATCCTAAAATAAGCAGAGCTTGTACTATGAAAACCAGATCCACTGCTGAAAAAAAAATTGCCTTGCTGAGTTTCTTGCAGGAGTCTTCTCAGTTTAAGTGTATTCCGGGTGTTAGAGTCAACTGTAACGTTCATAAGTGCCTTACCAGGGCCTAAACTGAATAAATGAGTTTCGAGTTTAGATAACTGATATTTGATACTGATATTTTCCATTTTTTAATTAAATATTTAAACAAAAGAAATACCTGGACCAGCATTGTTTAGTTTGAGATCAGATTTAATGTGTTTCAAGTTTGAAGAATGTGCCTATGTAATTTGGTTTGAATGGAGATTAGTTAATTTATGCTATAGAGTATAGATTATAGGTTTGATTCCCAATGATGAGTCTAATTATATATTTAGGTAAACCTATGAATTATGGAGGAAAAGAGAAATAAACATACAAGGTGATGATTAAAAATACTATAAGTTCAATTAAAATAGTTTGAGTATTAAAGAATATTCCAGGACATTTATTTATTTAATGTGGTAGGGTACTTTGCAGTAGGTATTCCATCCAATTATGAGCTTATGTTACTTGAAATAAATGAATTTGAATATTCGACTGGCTGGTTACCACCCTCAAGTTGAACATTCGCCGAGCAGCTATCAAAGTGTTCCGTCAGTTGCACTTGAGAGCCAGTTAGTTGCCTTCTTGGACGAATAAACCACGTTGCCTTCAAAGGTAAAGGGTCAAAAGTCAAAACACATTGGCAGTCCCCCTGGCGGCCTGGCTGCCTGCAAAGAGTATGTAATCGCTGCGCTTACTGCCTGTAGACGACAAAAAGCGCCGAAACTGCTATCAACATATCAATAGACTTTTTGGCGGGAACTATTTTTTATTTCTTTTATTTATTAGGCACACAAAACAGAATAACAATCAATAATAATAATAAAAGAAACAATAAGAACAAAGCATTCCTGCAGGATTGCATTCCCAAGCATGTGTACACAGTATGATAGGTAAATCATATCAGATAGGTAAATAAGGTAGGTGGTAACTTCTGTAATTCGACCTTCATAAGTGCCCTTCTAGGGCCTAAACTGAATAAATGGTTTTGACTTTGACTTTGAAACGTACAACAAAACAATGGGTAGGTTAGTAAGCGGATTAATAATAATATCGGTGGTGTTTTGTCCAATAAAGACTTAGAGCATTAAGCCAGCCAATAAAAACCAATCTTAGTGCTCAAGTGAAGTGAAATTAAATGAAAGAGTGTGTCGTGACTTTTCAGGTTGTCCCAAAAAGTTCGTGAAAAGTTATAGTGAAACAGCCGCCAACTTCACTAAGACCTGACAACTGAACTTGTCCGGACGAGACTTGACTAGACCATAGAGGAGAGTAATATAACGGGTAGACTAGACTTTACTGTGAATGTGATTACCTAAACGGAAGAAATGATTACGTAAGACTAGGCAGTATGGTTAATAGACTATAGCCTAATCAAACAAACAAAAAAAATAAAATCTTTTGTTTGTAAATTAAATTTTTAATTTCAGATAGTCTAACGAGTATTTGCTTTTTTTAAAGAGTCGAGGTTATTTTTGATAAAAATGAAGCAAGATTTAAATAATAAAGAGGATGAAGCTGACAATGCGGCTTCTATATCAGGAGACGCTATTGGAGACACCGCATACAGTGAGAGATTTGTACTAAAAATTTTACTTAAACTCGCTAATTTGGACACTTTAAAAGAAGAAGTCAAAGAAAAATCATTCGAAGAAGACCTCTGCACACTCTGGGACATGACCGCTGAACGAGATGTGGTCACATTTTTACAGAAACATAATATTCTGAACCTCTTCAATTTCACTTTGCCGGTCATAGAAACACCACGAATCGTGGAAATTATCGTTGGTATTATTGGTAATATGTGCTGCCACAAGGATGTGGTGATTGCCCTTTTGAGAATGGATTCTTTTATGTCATTCCTACTCGAATACGTTAAATCTGATGACAGCTTGGTGCTAGTCCAGTTATTACGTTTGATAAATTCTTGTTTATTCCTTGCCGACGATTACGAAATATTAAAACCTTGGATGAACCTATTCATCAATACTGGATATTCAAATGCATTATACTTTATGCTTAAGAACTCTTCAAATAAACAGTTATTGGTGACTGCATTAGAAAATTTTAATACCATTTGTACATATTGCAATGTAGAAAATACCCGTGCAGACTTCTTTACCCATTTTGTTAGTATTGAAGCTCTAGAATCGTTATCCATTGCATTCACAGAAGTAACCATCAATAAAAGAGAAGTTTTTCAGGTAGAAGAACTTGAAAGGATATTAGTTATAACTTTACAAATAGTTCTCAATCTTCTTGGCTTCGATAAATCACAAGAAATGTACAATGATAGTAAAGAAAGTGTTATTAACTTGATAAATGTAATACTAACATATTATGAGAACAAACTTGTGACACAAAAGGAGATGGATTCAGATTTATTTGATATCATTGAGTCTACAAATTCTATAGTAAAAATACTAGATGTTAGCAAAATTTGTGATACCGATAAATATTTTGTACAAAGCTACAGTATGTGGAAAGCGGTTAGTTTAATAATGAAATCAGATAAAAATGGTCAAAATTTTGAAGAGGATGATAAAGAAGAATTGGATGAGTTTTCTACAGAAATGAAAACACCATTAAGCACTCTTATATCTATTTACATGGCAAATTGCTCTGATGACAACTTGCTTAAAGTGCTAGATGAGATTGGAACAAATTATGATGATATTGTGAATTTCCTGAAGGATAAAGCACTGAAAATGGTTGTGTCAAGAAGAATTGAAAACTATAGAACAAGGTTAAAAGAGAATGTGGACTCGTAATAAAGCATAATATAAAAGTTTTGCTCGTTTTAATTTACTCCCAGGAGGATTTCATTTGGCCACATTAGCAACTTCAGATTGTCCTCAGTCCTTCAGTGATCCGATTAAAGCTGTGGGGTTGATTGCAGATTTAATTAAAGAAAAAATGAATATGAAGCTTAGATGAAGGTGTAAATGTGGAGATATTAAGCCCCTGAGAAAATTACTAGTATATTTTGCTGTAATACTTTCAATACTCTAATGGCCTTCTTCTTCTTCCTTTCCTTATCCCACGCTAGGTGGGGTCTGCAATACTCGAATGGCCTTATTCATTAAAAATTTGGTGTTTAACAAGTGCTTAGCAGATTCTAAATTCAAATTCTCTATAGAAAACTTGAATTAAGAATCTGCTAAGCAGTTGCTAAACACCATCAAGATTTTTATGAATAAGGCCATAAATGAATAATTTTAAATATTGTTATGTACATAAATAGTACCTATTTGTAGATTAATTCAGATGAATTGTGTTATATGTGAGAAGTCATATATATCTTGTAAAATTTTAGTGCATAATATATTGTAAATTGCTTTTATCTTTAAATTGTGCAAGCTTTTTGTCATAATTGTTTAAATATGTGCCTTAGAATTCTAAAATGTGTAATTTTATTGTTTTTTTTTAAAAGGCAACAAGTTAGCTTATCTTAAATTACAAAATTAAAACATTTTGTTTACAAAATTTTAATTAGCATGTAAGTATGTTGTTTATAGAAGCTTTATAGGTATCACGAAATTAAAAATGTATGTAACATATATATTTTTATTTCTTGTAAAGATGGGACAGTTTATCCTAATATAGGTAGAGAAGGTAAAAAAGAAACTACAATATGTATATGGGATTATATATTTTTTAGACATTATAAAGCAACATTTACATTACCATAGACAAGTTTTACACCGCCGCGCGGGCGCGGGCGGCGGACTAAAACTATTCGAATGTAACAGTACATTGTAACAAAACAAAGCTCTCGGTCAGGCCGCGCTCGCACGCGACTCTCATCTCATTTTACATTATAAGATCATCACATAAAAAACAACGTACACCACAAATACTGAAAGGGAGAATGGAGATTAATAACTGTATATTTTACATTTAAATGTACTTACAGACTAACTAACCGCGATCCTACATGCCCATCGAGCGGGGAAACATCGCACGAAAAAATTTAAATATCAACTCGTAAATATTTAGATAATAATTATATCGTTAGAGATAATAAAAACAGGATAAAGACTAGACTTTACACTGATCAACGACAAATTGGCTAACAGCAACGTATCGCGACTGGCACCTCTGTGCGGACGTTGGACGCGACCTTAAAACGTAAAAATAACTCCATCAAGACGTGAATACGTCCAGCTAACAACATAATCATCGATTTCATGTTATCAAATATATAAACTAGGAATAATCACATTACGTAGTCAACTCCACATATTCAAAGTCGGAGCGAACACGAAAAACAACAAAACATGTGACCATATGTACCTAATAATCCTACTATACCACGATCCGCACAGAGGTGTTATACAATTAACATACATTATAAAACATTACTAGTTACCTACTCAATAAATTACATAAATAATCTGAATTTTAAAACAAGTCTTAGGCTTCCGATAAACATAACTGTATAAATGTAGAACCATGACGTACCCAACTACGTTTATATGCCTACCCACATTTACCGCGATCATGTAAACAAACTGCAATGAGACTTTCATTAGCTTTATTTAATACATTTTTTATACTAATGATATCTTTATTTTGTATTACAGTTTCTAGTTACAATATTGCGGTGAAAAGTGGGTAGGAGAGCTTATAAAATAATAATATTTACAAATAATAAATCGTAGCCATTTAAACAGCAATAAGCCGCGGGTGACTCGCACGGTGGACGCAGTAACCCCTTTGTACCGACAGGGATATGTAATTAGATTGTGACAACCGACAATACCTACTACATAGCATAAATTTCACATTCATTTATAATATTATACACAGTTAAAACTTAAAAACAAACAATTTCGACATTATAATGTAAACATAAAATCCGCCTAACGAAATAAAACCTAAAATAATCCACATAAAGTTTCGTCAACATCAAAAGTACATATAACTTGTAAAATACTATACAATAACTGTAATTGAGATAAAAAAAAAAAGTTTTGGACATACTACGTCTGTAGACTACCAATCCAGCCATTGTTTTTTTTTACCAAATGGTCCGATTTTGGCACATATAAACTTCGAAAGATACGAATAAAATAATACTATGAAACTGCTCAGAATGGCAGTGTATTTTTATCACCATATTTTTATAGGTTTTGAACTATTTCAAGGAAATTTAATAGTGATGATGGTAACCTAGACTTAGCTGATAAGAAAATCATCTTTTACATATTATTTTTCTACCACAGTTTTTTTTAATTAGGACCATTGATACTGTCAGGTTATTTCCGATTCGACAGATTTTCGTGGATTTTCGGTTCGTTTCAAACAAAAAAAGGATTGATTAGGTTAGAAGTGGTATTTTTTTTTGTTTGAAACGAAACGAAAATCTGTCGTATTGGAAATAACCCATACTGTCCACTACTAAATCTTTGATTCGTCCTAAGCTTTTTGGATCCCAGCGTTCGAGCACTCTTCACTTTAAAATGTTCTTTATGCGATCAAAATTAAGAGCGACATTTGAGTGATCGCGAGACCCATGTTCATCTGTTTCACGCGATGTCGATGTTCGTAAATACATGTAAAATTAACGATCATAGAATCAGTAAAACTGTTTCTATGGCCGTGTTGGACTCGTCAAACAAACAAATTTTTCTACGATTAAATTCTTTGGTACATTTTTGTGAGCAAACGACAAGTGATTACTGATTGAGTATATTAACAATCAAGCCTTACAAGCAATAATGAAGATACTTCATACTATACGATACCAAAAATACTGAAGTTTGGACCGAATTTATTGTAACGTGCCAAGCTGACACCACAATGAGAACTTGAATGATCTTTGAACCGAGTTTTATTGTAAGCCGAGCGCGTAAGACTAAAAAGCCTTTATTTCACTGGAATGTTCGTATCGACGTAGGCAATAAAACTGAATCAGAACGTCCCCACCGCACGGCTAGGCCCCACAGATACATATTGCTTCCATTATAAGCGTATTTAAATCCATCAAGAGTACATACATTTTTGTACTTACATCCAGACATCTAAAACACGAGTAAATATATATATCGAAACAACCTACATTCCCCGTCTTCGTTGTCTTGTACGGAAAGTCGTTACACATAATTGGATAGCTACGGGGCAATAGTACACACAGAGATTTACGATTCGTACAATAAATATAGGAATACATCTACACAGTCTGTTACGACGGCAAGGGGTGATCAATACATCGCATTAAATGGGATTTCCATACAAAATTCATTGTTAATATTGTATTGATTATGTTTTATATTAAATCTATAATGCATTGCACATTTTATTATGTAATAAAGTGATAGGATCGTTTGGATTATTTCGGGTTGAATCCCTTCGATGTAGCGACGACCTCGTCCGGCATTCACGCACAAACGCTTAGGGCTGTCACGCCGCAAAGCCGATCACAATTATCACACGGGGTATGACACCATCGTAATAATATTTTCTTAAAGGTTTTTGGCTTGGTGTCTAAACCTTTCAGCCGTTTAATAATATATCGAGATTATTTCACTCCGATTGATGTGATGTTCGACACTTGTTCACGTGACGTCACGGGTGGAGCTTACGCTCCGGAGAAACCGTACACTTCGAGCACTCGGATCTCGAAGTCCCCGCTGGGACACAGCGGCGGGTTGTTGAAGGTCGAGCATCGGTCCGTCTTGCCGAACCTTATGTTTTCGTCCATCCATATGGCTTGGCCTTCACTGTAATGTTGAAAATTATAATAAGCAACACATTTTTTATGCATTTTTTTTTGTTAAAAAATAGATAGTTAATTTAATTCATTCAAAACTAACGTGCAGATTTAGCTCTAGTTTACAGATTAATGTCAAAATATTACAATGTTATTTTCACTCATTTATTAATAAGCAGAGAATTAATGGATCTTAATTAATTTACAAATAGGTAAGAAATGTTTGGATGAAATTAAGAGATGAAACTTTAGAGTTAATACAGCTGACAATCGCAGAATTCATCTATTCATTAGTAACAAACTCGTTTAATTGATAAGCATGAACCTAAAAAAAAATGAACATATATTGACCAAATTATACGGGAGTGGTTTTGCATTTTTTCGCACGAATTCAAATTTAACACAAAATCAACCATCCGAACCGAAACTATTTGAATAAAAATATTTAATTTCACGAATCAGTGATAAATATTTTTGATACACAAAACCACATCCTGTATATCACCGCGTAGTCGAGAACAATCCATACCCTCCACCAACAGTGATCATCGTATTATCAGCAGCCATGAACAGCGAGTTGGCATGCGGGGTCCTCGCTTCAGACTCCCCTTCCACCTTGAGTTTATCCTCCTGCAGACACCCAACCCAGGGGTACTTGGCTCGACGTGGATACAAGCTGTGGAGTGAAGTAAGTGAGTGACTGACCCTCCTCCGATGGTGATCATCTTGGAGTCGGCGGCCATGAAGAGCTCGGAGCCGTGGGCTAGGCGGGTATCGTCGCCCTTGCCGTCGGCGGCGTTTGTGTTGCAACCCACCCACGGGTATTTGGCACGCTCCGGGTAAAGGCTGCAAGCGTGTTGTGGTTGCGGGTTAGTCGTGAATGAGGGGGGGGGGGGGATGCACGTTTTTCTATTTAAAATCCGAGCTGTCACTAAATTTATGCCCTAAGCGCTCACCGAAAAGTCCGCGTAAGGGTGTATATGGTCCCTCAGAAAATTGTGGTCCACTCAGATTTAGTCTCATCCCACGTAATTAATGGCCCGAGCCGCATTCAGTAATCTGACCATCCCCTAAAACTCCTCTAAAGGTAATCTGACCATCCCGTAAAACTCCTCTAGAGGTAATTTGAACATCCCTTAAAACTCCTCTAAACGTAATCTGACCATCCCCTAAAACTCCTCTAAAGGTAATCTGACCATCCCCAAAAACTCATCTAGAGGTAATTTGAACATCCCTTAAAACTCCTCTAAACGTAATCTGACCATCCCCTAAAACTCCTCTAGAGGTAATTTGACCATCCCCTAAAACTCCTCTAGAGGTAATTTGACCATCCCCTAAAACTCCTCTAAAGGTAATCTGACCATCCCCTAAAACTCCTCTAAAGGTAATCTGACCATCCCCAAAAACTCCTCTAAAGGTAATCTGACCATCCTAAAACTCCTCTAAAGGTAATCTGACCCACCCCTAAAACTCCTCAAAATCTAAAATGCGAAGCCCGTCCTCAAATTTGAATGAATTGCTTGCTTCACAAATTTAATACGAAACATATTTCTATTTTACTTTTAGATAAAAAAGACAGATATTTGGAACATATGATGATTAGAAATTATATTTGAATTAAAAAAAAAAGCCAATATAGTCTGATGGTCCTACAATATTTAAAAAATGTTACTTTGCCGAGTTTCTTGCCGGTTCTTCTCAGTTGAAGGCTGACTTCCGAACCGGTGGAAACTTCTGTAATTCGACCTTCATAAGTGCCCTTTTAGGGCCTAAACTGAATAAACGATTTTGAGTTTGAATTTGACTAACAGCTCGGATTTAAGGTTTTAATGTTCACGTTTTTAATAAACTTGTGCACGTGCCCCGTTATGATACACACTGGATGATTCAAATCAGGATACCTTGTTCAATGGGTCCAGAGACAACACAAACAAACAAACAGTCATACGAAGAGCATTTGATTAGGACGGGTATCGAACCCGAACTTGCAGTCAGTAAATGTAATATACAGGACTTACAACCATAGCTAAAGAGGTCATCCATAATACGTTTTAGTATGTGAATTTAGTGTGCTATGAAATATAGACGACCTCTTCCACCTTAAGGAATTTAGTAGAAAAGTAACTCTATGGTATGATAAACCTGGTTCCAAAGGGTTGGTGGTAATGAAAGAACTTATATACAAAAAAAAATACAATAAAAGGACATTATCGCTTAACAAAATCAATATTGTATTAATACACAAAAGGCATGCATTGATTAAGAATCCTACTAATATTATGAGAAGGTTTGTATGTTTGTTGCTCATTCCCGCAAAAACGGCTGAACGGATCTTGATGAAACTTGGCACACAGGTGGATCATATCCTCGAATAAAACAGGATACTTTTTATCCGGGAAAATATACGATCCCTCGGGAACGCGGGTGAAAACGCGGGGCGGAAAAGTGGTATATTATATTAATATTAAAAACCAAAGTTTGTATGTATGTTTACTCGCCCCTCTCAGGTACATGTAAAATTTTGTTAATATACATATTTATTGAGAATTTTTTAGACATATTTTTATCCCAAAAAGTAGTAGCAATATAAATAGTAAAACCAACTTATTAGTATCCAATAAATTAAAAAAAAACTAGCAGAATATGTTAATCAAAAATATTATAAATCCATGCTATTTCAAAGATTTTTCACTACATATCATGCAAAAGGCCAAAATCAATGCAAATGGGAGCATTTACCCGGAGAGTCCCAAAGTAATTATATAAAAATTAAATACTACTTTATTACTTCAGCGCGACGGTGTATAATTGAATACATAATTAAGAATAGCATGCCCTTAAAATCTATCAATTTAATAAACATAAAAAAATCTGAAAATTATCTTATACAATATAAATAAAATTACATAAATAATAGAAGACAAAAATTACACCTGAAATCATTAAATAAATCACATAAATAGATAATAAGCATAAGGACCAATCTCCGCTAAAACTGTTTTAGTTTTCATCCCGATAAAGTTGAGAATGTAATGTTACCTGAATAGGAAAGTTTCCCCGGTGCCAAAGTATGCCTGACGGTTGCCTCTCTCGTCCTTCTGATTTCGTTCGAACCATCGCGTTGAGCAATACGCTCCGAAAACCTGCAATTTTTAAATAAACAAACCTTAGTATGTTTAAGACGTAATTTTTTTCCGAGAATCATATAAGGTAGCATTCTAATGATAAAAGAATTTTTGAAATCAGTCCAATAGTTTTTGAGTTTATTCGTTACAAACATACAAATCTTTCCTCTTTATTTATAATATTAGTATATATAGATTATTACACCCAGATCCAGGGCAAAGACATGTCCATGCACATATCCTGGGCGGGAATCGAACCCACAATCTTTGGCGTGACAATTTCTTAACAACCAAGCCGGCCCGACATGAATTGAATAGCACAAACCAGGGCCGGATTTAAGGGAGGGGCAACTGCCCGGGGCCTCCACAAGAGAGGCCCCACATAATTTCTATATATTCATAAAGTTCTAGAAGTGTCGTTGGACACGCGGTTGGAATAAGGTATATAAGACGAAACACTTGCAAGAAAAATATGTATCGATTATTTATCCTATTCGCAAAATAATTTGGGGCCTCCACACCTCTAAATCCAGCTGACTACAAACACAAGTAAATTTGGCAGCCCTAGTCGGAAGCTCTAAGTATCTGAGTAACTCACCTCATTATTACATGTCTTGATCATCAACAGCGTGGGTTCGTGGTGTTCAACCCTCACATAGAAGGTGGTCAGCGAACACCCGTGCTCCTCGGTAGTGTACAGTAACACCGGCTGGTACATAGTGATCCTCACCGGCAGCCATGACCACAGTGTGAACAGCTGGAAACGTGTTAGATCGTGTTACGAGTTGCATTTTGAACGTGTCATGATAATATGGGAACTACAGTCTGTTCATTATAAGAATAACCATTTATTAAACGCAGTGCCGGATTAAGGCAGCGCGGGAGCCCGTAGCAAATCGTCAAACATTATTTTTGGAGTTAGTTTTACGGTCCTGCCAACTTACAGTGCAGTGTGTTACAAATGTCTTTAATCGATCAAGTATTTAAAAAAAAACAAAGCGTTGTACTCCGGGAGTGCCGGCAGAAGTGAAACAGTATAAAAGTACTATCATTTTATTATTTATTGCACTATCGTACACAAACATGACAATTTATATTACATAAGACCGCCGGCTTGGTAGAAAAATAGGGGGATATTACTTCCTCTCCTACGCGGCGCCGGAGGTCTACTCTCCCTCCGTCTTACGAATTTCGATCAGGTCACGTGTCCTGACGCGAGTTAAACATTTTTACTCATCCCAAAAAAGTGCACAACGCCGCTAAAGATTAGTTTTCACTTCAAAAAATATATTTCTTTGCTCCAATATCCACTAATTTAAAAAAGGCGTGGATGCACGGAGCCCATAGCATTTGTTTGCTACGTGGCTAATCCGGCACTGATTAAACGGTAAAACCTGCTAAAGTAATAAGGATCATTTTTCTCTGATAGTCTTCTTAACATGAACAAACTACTAAATGATACTAATTTCTAAATAGTCTACTATTTGATCGTACCATGAAAGTTATGTCGATAGAATTTTAAAAGACAAAAAATATCTTTCTCGTCTCTTTCGCCTTTTTTGGTCAAGACAAGATGTTTTAGGCGTCTATTTTTGCTTCTCATTCGTGAAACGAGAAGTAAAATAATGCGCTACAATTTTGAGTCCTATCCCATTAGCTCACGGGTTATAATGCCGTGTTAACACATAAGGACATCAGTCACTATCATGGCACGGTCATGTGTAGTATATCAACTAAGCTAACATTGAGAATTGTAAAATTATTATTTAAGACTGTTTAATTCTAAAACAAAGATATAAAATACACAATGATGACGTCACAAAATTAGTGGTGTTCATATTAGTAGACATCTACAAGGTGACAAGTGCATATTGTGCACACCTAAGACGAATCTATACACATACATACATTATCTACAAGAGTACTATGTATAAGTTCTTTACAAACGAAACGACATAACATGCAACACTGACATCAAACAAATTAAACTCTTTCTTGTTTCTAACAGGATCCAAAGTCACAACTTTTAAGTAAGATAAATTATTCTCTCCACCAAATGGTCACCTGGAAGACATCGCTTTTAGCGACAATACCGCCCGAACACATTATATATTTATATATCATAACTATATACAATGATCTTAACGACTACTAACAATAAACAAGTTTTAATGTATTTTATCCGGCTCGAAGGACCTTTTTTTTTTCAAAATACTTACTCAAACGTTGTAAAAATGGCCCCATATAGTACATGACATGTTCTACTGTCTAAACAAAAATCTGACTAGCTCAGCACTCGACTAGCGTGAAAACTGTAAAATGATAATTATATGAAAATTGTGTATTTATTGTGTGTTTTACTGTGTATGTTCTCATGTCTGCTTTACACTTTACTTTACTAATTTCAACGTGTCGCTACTTGTTCAAAATGAAATGATGGTGTTTGTTGTGTGATTTAAAAAAATTAAATACATCAACATCTCTCTTTGATAACAAAAAATAATAATAAAATCTAACAGTATGCCATTTCTCTGCGATTTTTTTATTCAAATGAAATCATTTATTTTCTAGAAGTTTCCATGAACATTGAAAGTAGATCGATCTATGGAATTAAACTCGCATTTCGGTACATGTGATTGTTCATACTTTTAAAAGAGCGGGAAAACCAAGTAATATCCTAACGTCTTTAACTTTATTTCGCCTCCGAAGGGAATAATGGTGCAATAGCTTTGTGACGATACGTTGGACTGTTTACATGGAAAGGAAAGAGAGATATAACATGCATTTCTTAAGGTTCCGTAGGTATCCAATTCCATACTTTATATCTGCATAATAATAATAATGTATAATGCCTTACAACTGTGGGTATATATAGGGGTAAAAGGGAGTTGTCAATCACAATTTAGATCAAATCACTTTGATCCATATTTTTGATATTGATGACTAAACCTACGGAACCCTAAAATCCAGCTGGTTATACATATACATAATATTTTAGAGTGCCACCACGACAACTACTGCCCCCAAATTAGTGGTATTAACTGCAACACTTGGGTTTGTCAAACCTTCTGTCTCAGATCTGATGAGTGGTGATGTTGGTCCCTGAACACCGCGTTAGGGAATGGGAACCACAGGGCCAGGTGGGAGGATCGTGGGCTCTGCAAACACCGGACTTTGTGATGATGACATTGGGATTGATGATCACTTTGATCTATGTTTTGTATCAGCCCTACAAGGTCATTAGTCTTTCCGATTAAATATATACAGTTATTAAAATTAGTTTAATCCAAAATATAGGTAATCCTAAACCAAAATTTGATTCGTTGTTAACGCGTCGCAGATTGGCATTTAACAAACATAAATAAAAATAACGGATAATAAAGAAAACGTACAAAAATAGCAATCATGCATAATTCTAGCTTACACATACTTACCATAGAACGCAAATCATAAAAAGAAAAAAAAAACAAATTGAAGCTAAAGTCTGTGGCGACGATCCAATTAAAGCGTTGAACGCTTAATCAAAAAACGAATAAAAAAAAACACCTATGTGTCAAGCGGTGCATCTAAACATCGATATGTCGCAAGCTCATAAATGGGGCGACACTTATATTTGGTGACGTAATACATTGTATCTTACTTCACTCTGGTCAAGTATCTGCGATTTGAGCGCTTGGATAGGGTATACGCCCATCGATAGGGCGCGCGGGCCAGGCGAATGTGAGCCCTAACGGGGAAAATCGACACACAGTTAGCACTCACACAAAACAATCGATTACATGCGACCGTCACATCACTATTATCGATATACTTTTCACATAATGTTAATAAATTTTCAAGCTATGTTCATAGGTTGTTATCGAAATTTTATACAATTGTATATTTATGTTAGATTATACTTTTGGGATTAACACGCATGCCAAATCTCATAACGGACTAATATAATTTGATTTTATATTCTATTAGAAACTTTATCTTACAAATAAGAAATAGAAAAAAAAACACACTTAAAACATTGAAGAAAAAAACATTAATAATAAATCATACATTCAAAGCGAATGAGATGAATGCTTATCCAATTTTCGTTCGAGCATACATTTTCCATTAATGTAAGTATCTCGTGTAGAATGATCACATAGATTTAACACAACATCGTAATAATCATTCACAAATGTCTCGCTACATAGACTCAACATAACATAACTATGTGGGAGTTCACAAACTAAAGGAGTAAAATATGTAGAGCAGGGCCGGATTTAAGGGAGGGCAAACGGGGCTACTGCCCGGGGCCTCCACAAGAGGGGCCCCGCATAAATAGGGCTAGAGGTGAGGCCTCCACACCTCTAAATCTGGCCCTGACGTAGAGGTATCTTACAAAACAATTAGAGATTCAAAATGTCTGATTGTATCGAATGTGTAGTATTCGATATTGAAGTTAGTCGTGTTAGAATCGCAATCGAATGATTGAATGAATATATAAAAGCCAAAGCCACGCCTAATGTCGTCATGTACGATACCATCTGTTTGCACGTTTCCTCAGACATTCTCTGCAAACCAAGTAAAATAATATCCGATATACATAATTAATTATTAGAAATGTATAACATCCGTAGTGCAATGTGTTGAGTTAGATATCCATCGTGACTGTTAGATTATATACGTAGATATTAAATAAGTATATTAATATTGTCTTAAAGCTGCATTAATTAACCTGACTTGATATACTGATCAAGTTGATCCAACTCATCGTTTAAGTCTCCCTTTTGACACGATAATTTTCCTATATTTTAAAGAAAAAGGTTACAAAAAGAAAAAGTATCAAAATGTTCAACTCACCTCTCTAATGGTCAAAGTATGGGACATCATCTGTATATTGACCTGAGACTGGCTAGTGGGGAGGTTGTCTGATGACCTTGATCGTACTAAACGTGACCCAGTGATCACCTGCTTCGATTTTAGGGTCATCTCTGTCTTGATAAATACCCGGGATATGTACTGTGAACTGGTAAGGAAATAAGCATTTTATTACGTTTGAGATAATATCTATTAAATACAGACATTTAGTTTACATTCAATGCGATGATAGCTCAGTGGTAGTGACGTCGGATACCGCGGCGAAGGTTGTGGGTTCGAATCCTACAATGAGCTTGAGCTTTCGGTGAAGGAAAACATCGTGAGGAAACCATAGCACGGTGGTAGGGTACTTTGTAGTACCCGACTGGCTGGCTGGCCACCACCTTCAAGTTGAAAATCTGTCGCCAAGCACCTATCGGTGTGTTCCGACAGTTGCACTTGAGAGCCAGTTCTCATCTAAGCTTTGTGTGTTTACCACCTTCGGCCACATCATCACTTACCACGGTGAAATTGTGGTGAAACACAAGTTATCCGGAATAATAAAAAAACCAAACAAAATTTACATCAAATTTTCTAAGTAATATGAAAGGTTTTTTTAGTACTGGCAACATTTGTTTAACAGATCATACGCGGAATGATTATCCATTGGATCTAATTTACCTTAATGCTCTTATAGTAAAAGCAGTCCTTAAAAGCTTGGTCGGCGACGCGGGCATATTCCTGCAGAATTTGTCGATGGCGTGATCCACGCCGTTCTTCGTTGCTTCAGCGTACCATTCTGAGGTTTGATTCGTTGAATGCTTGTGGAAGAGTATCAGGATCGCTAGGGCCACCCTGTAGAATACCTAAGGACGCGATAAAAACCCGTATTTGTTAAATAGCTTAAAGAAACTAAGTAAATCAATATTTATGTATGTCTTGTTCAATGTTTGCGTACTATTTGAACAAATTAAGCACAAACATAAGTTTAATTTATATTTTACTAGCTGTCTCCCGCGGTTTCATCCGAATCCCAGAGGGATCTTATCTTTTCCCGGGATAAAAAGTAGGCTATGTGCTATTCCAGACTATAATTTATCTCTATGCCAAATTTCATCCAGATCCGTTAAGCCGTTCTGTCTGGCGTAAATGAGTAACAAACATACATCCACCCATCCAAACTTTCACATTGATAATATTAGTGGGATAATAATAAACCGAACATACTTTGATGCCTTCATGAAAGAAGCAATCAAGCACGCGGACCAGGTGTGGGAAAGGCAGAGCAGCGAGGATCCACCACTGCCAGTCAGCGTAGATCCGTTCAGGGCCAATGGCTCCGGACAGTCGCGACAGATGCTGTGCTGCCGACTTCTGCAAACAATTTGATAGTGTACGGAAACTGGACGGAGGTATTGGAAGGTTTAATTATAAAAGTCGGCTTCAAAAGATAAACATTTGGATAATCGTTAATGCAGCCAATATTTTTCAAGAGTATAGAAAAAAACATTTTATTTATTGTCCATCACATTTTGGTTTTGTGCACGATGTTCCCAACTTAAGTTTAAACAGGGCCGGATTTAGAGGTGTGGAGGCCCTGGGCCAACAAAAGAGTGCAGGCCCCAAATTATTTTGCAAAAAGATAAATAATACTTTTTTTTTTTGCAAGTATTTCACCTTATATAGCGGAAAAAAACTTTTGTTCCATCCGACGGAACTTCTAGAACTTTATGAATATATAGAATTTATGTGGGGGCTCCTCTCTTGTGGAGGTTCGGGCCGTTGCCCCGGTTGCCCTCCCTTAAATCCGGCCCCGAGTTTAAATTTTGAAATATCTGCCGATATTTAGGCTATGATTCGGTAAGGCTAACAATACTCTAAGGAATGCCTTTTAAAAATAATGATTCATCAAGTACAAAAACAGTTTATTTCTATAATTTAAAGATGTCTGATGTAACCCTTAAGAAATAAACATGATATTGCGATGACAGTTACACGAATATCAATCCTATAGATCAAAGTCATCAACGTCTGCTACATTTTGTTATCGAGTACATTGCTTTAATGATGATTGTTCAGTCTTATTACACTTTAAACGTTAGAAAGCTCAAGTCAAAATCTCTGCAGATCAAAGTCATCAAATTCGCAGGACATTAATATGTAGCTATCAACCTCTGGGGCTTCGATAGTTCAAGATTATTCTACTCTTTGCATGAGTCACATTCTCTTCGGACACAAATCTGACGCAACTCTTAAGAAATAAACGTGAAGCCATCAGAACATTTACACCGATCCCTAGTATCTACCAACCAACCCGGGATATGAAAGATATAAGTTCGAGTTCAGTGCCTTCAGAGAATAATCTCGTAAACTTTGCATGAGTCATACTTTCTACAGACACAAACTGATGTAACCTTTAAGAAATGAACATGAAACACCAGACCGTTTACATCGGTATCAACACCCTTTAAGGTTTCTTAATATGATGATATATTATGTTTATTGTCTCTTAGAATATTTCTTACAGGCTCACTGATAACAGCATCAATGATGCAATCTAAATGATGACCGTTCTAACCGTCTATAATGTGTAATCTAAATGATGACCGTTCTAACCGTCTATAATGTGTAATCCGAGGATTGCGGGCAAAATTCGGGTGTCTATGGGTAAGAAATTAAGTAAAAGTATCATAGATGGAGCAACAGCAAACATACGTGCGAACCTCCGCAATTTACGATACAAAGATTAAAGGATCCACTAAGCAAAACAATAATTGACAGGCAAATAAACCTTTATTTGATAAACTTTAAGTTCAAAGAAATAAAAATGACCTCAGCAGAACATTAAACCCAATATTAACCCTTCTACCACTCAAGGCAA
This sequence comes from Ochropacha duplaris, assembly GCA_951361185.1. NCBI lineage: Eukaryota > Metazoa > Arthropoda > Insecta > Lepidoptera > Drepanidae > Ochropacha > Ochropacha duplaris. The sequence goes on from OX592691.1 coordinate 13,722,808, forward strand.
TAGAAGAATCGATTTTTACCACCAGTGTCGTTCACCTCAATGTTTATTATTTATCGAGTCGATAACCGAGTAGTTCCGTAACCCCGGGCCCTTCAGATATCGCTATCGATAGTTTATAGTGCGGTCACGTAGGGTAGAGAGCGTGATTTGTGAATAATTAGTTGACAGCTCTCATTTATTATCGTTGGATAGACGAGATGATTTCTGGGAGTTGGGCAATAATTCGTAGGTTCCTCAGTAGTACAGGAAATAGGTGCTTCTTGAGGCTGGTCTGCTTGATATTGCCATTTATTAATAGAGCCTACTTCGATTTTCATGGCGCCGCCGCCGGGCCTCGCAATTCTGGTCAGTAAGACAATAATGAATTGTATAATAATTGGTAAAACTGCTATTAAACGGTATTAATGTTTACGAGTCAATTTATAGAAAAATAATACGAATTTTATTCTAATATGTAGCAAATGGGGCGAAAAATTAACCTCCCTGCTGATGCAGCATCAGCCAGGCAGGCTGCGGCTCCCACACAACACAGCTGTTTCGGATTCTAAAAAGATATCTATAATTACATGAAATATCAGTATATCTGTGAAATGTTTTAGCTAAAATGAGACAAAGATATGGAATGTCTATATTATCATTGCAAATGCTCGAATGATGTCATTTTTCACAAACACATCAGTTAGATAATTGGTTTTAAAATACATTTAACGCACATAATATTTGTTATCAGATTTATGGTGTATGTTTGAATTGATCATAATGAACAAATACAATATTATTTGTTTCTTAAATAAATGTCCAGGAATCCAAAATTACAGGAATGCAACTTAATCATCAATTTTCTTTTTAAGTTTTATAACTTTTAAGGGCGAAAATCGGGCAAAACTAGTATGTATACACAAAGAAATATAAAATTCAACCCACAGTTTACGTTTACTATATGTATTATAAAGTCTACACTTGCATACAATGGCCCATGATCTGATATTATTTTGAGCTTTGGGACATCACGCAACGCCTTTGAATTACATACGGTCCAATTCCTGGCAAGTTGGCAATTGGAATTTATAAGAATACTTGGTTCCGCCCCGCGTTTTCACCCGCATTCCGTAGCCGTCCGTAGCCTCTTCCCGGCCCTAAAATTACCTTTATGCAAAAATCACGACGATCCGTTACTATGTGAAAGCTGACAAACACTTTAAAGTTATGATGATGTAAATATCAACATAACTATTACACGTAAGATTATTACCAACTTAACTTAACTCAGTTGTTTAAGATTCTTGGATCCTAACTTTCATCCCGGATTGAGCAGTGTTCCAGATGGGAACTAATGTTCTTGGGTAGAGTTCCCTTAATCTAGTGTATGATAAATGATCTATTCACATGCCAAAAATCAACTAAATCCATTCAGCCATAACGACGTACTTGAGTAAACAAAGATGCACACAAATAGAATATATACCTTTAAACGAGCAAATCTTGTATATAAATCTGAATATCAGAAACGGCTGCATCGATTTTCATGAAATTTAGTATGCTGAGTTTCGGGGGCGAAAAATCGATCTAGGTTTCATTTTTAGAAAACGTCGTTGGCAACAAAAAAAACTGCTACAATATCATTAGAATACGAAGGTTAATTTCGCCACTAACAGACAGGTTATAATAGCTCATTGGGATATAGAGCGGACTTGAAATCAGAAGTCCTCGGATCAATTCCACATGATTTTTTTTCCCTTTTTTTTTCAAGTTCGTTCTTTTGTGAGAAAACCTATTAAAATTTTACCAAAAAAAACGAGCAAGGCTAGGTCACCCAGGGACTAGAATATTATAGTAGAGTTATTTCTAAAGATACAAGTTCCTATCTATAATAATCGAAATGCTTTTCTGTCGCCAAGCACCTGTAGGTGTGTTTCGGCGGATGCACTAGCCTTTAAGGCTTTGTAAAAAGTTCGGCAACACATTGCCATCCCTCTGCTTATATTTATAGGTCACGGTATTCACTTAACATCAGGTGACACGCCCATCTGGTTGTTAGTTGTGGTATAAAGATTCAAACAAGACGCTAATGATTTTGGGATTTAAATAAATAAGTTTACTTTGCTTATCTCTTTTGCTTACAATGTGCGTGAAAATGTTTTATAATATACTTAATCAGCGTAATAAACTTTTATGTAAAAAAATATACGACTATGATTAGTTGAGACCGATAACTAAGTTCCTCTGACCTGACATAGGTTGATAAATGATAAAACTCAAGAGGTGTGGTTCCTACGTTTCTGATTATGTGTCAACACAAAAATAGTTGGCAATGCTGTTTCCAAAGGTTTACTCTTAGTTTACACAAATCTTTATGGCTTGTTTGTATTTTGGAACCAGTCCACGGTCTCTACTGTAGAGGTGGTAACCTCAATTTAATTGGTCGACTTGTGAACCAGTGAACCAATCCGGCATCGCATGACTACAAATAGATTTTTTCATAAGAATCTGTGAGTAGTATTATTTTTTTAAAGTTTCACGAACTTCGAATATAATCTTAGATGAGACTAGATAAATTATTATTGAATTTAATAGGTGTGAGTTGCTTTTGAATACAGTAATTGTTGAGTTTATTAGTGTAGTATTCAGTGGTACTTCCGCCATTTTTTAATGATTCGGATATGTCAGGGTCATTAAAACTACATGAAAATATAAAGTGAAAAAAAGTCCATATTTTTCACAAAGCGAAACAATACAAGTACATCAACACAGTACAAAAGTCTGACTTACGGCGTGTTTCTTGGCGATCTGCATGACGGTCTTCCAAGTAACCTCGTTGAGCAGCTTCGTCTGCGTAATGAACATCTTCTCTTTGGATGCGACAAGGCTGGCCATGCAGTGGTAGCACTCCTCCTCTGTAAACATAAACATTATCTATTGCAGAAAGCTATTATGGAACATTACTTAGACTAGCAAAGGTAAGGAAGTAAATAAGTATCCTGAACACATTCAATACATCTAAAAACTTTAAAACAATTAAACTAAACATCCTACTTAGTATGACAATAAAACATTCTCATACAAAGGATCCACGTCTAAAGACTTAAATCCTAAAAGGCAAAAAGAAAAGTGCACAAACGAAACAAATAAAAAAGTCAACAAAAACTGTTCATTCATTTGCCACAACCATTTCGTATGTCACGCTTCGCAGCCCCGAAATTCGATTAAATACGGACCAATTATCGCAGAGAATTGGCAAAGAATAAAAAGGAAGCGAGAAAAACGATGATCCAATATCCCTGCAGCAAAAAACGGTAGCTAACCCGAGCATGACAAATAGGGAGTTGTTCAGGACGACGCGACTGCGGAAAATATATGCAATTACCGAGGAAACAGGACAGGCACTCTGTTATCGGTTTCCAATATTCACCAAGCGGTTTAAAGCCCTCCATTTGTACCCGACTCGGGAATATTTCATCAATTTCATCTTCCCCTTGTTATTGTCTAAATATAATGAAAGATGATACGTAACTATCATTGGCCTAAATTTAAATACGAGTGTTCCAAATTTCGAAGTCGTTAAGAGCCCATCCAACTAGAAATTCAAAGAGATCACTGATTTGGAAATAATCCAAGGAAAGTAAGACTAACAAACTTAGCAAGGATCTGTGGAACTCTGAAAACCCAACTAGAGGGTCAAAAGTTTTGGAGAAGTAATAGAACATTAGATTAGAAATTACGAATTGTTTTACAAGTGAATCTACGAAATGCTTGAATACAAAATAAAGACAGAAAAATACTATTTATATTTCAATTTCAATCTGGTCAAATACAATAAGCGTAATAATTCAAACAATAGAATTTTGCTTAAGTTATTGACACCTTATTCTAGAAAATTAAAACAAACGTCATAATGGCTCAAAATGAAATTCAAATGAACGTGAAGAAATTCGAGAAGTGACGGATTTCCATGGTAGAGTTACGAAATGTCTCGTTATCACAGGTGTCTCTTGCAATCTGTGCCAAGTGCCTGACCTAATTAATACGACTCACACTGCCACAGTACCAAATTATACATAGCATGTTCTACTATTGTAACCGCTATGTAATATTGTGTAAACAATCAATTAAAATGTTTGTTTTAATGTTAAAATTGGATTCAATATGTAAAATTACAAAGATGCCATAGATCAATATTAGAATTTTGTTAGACTGGAATAATTTTTCATAAGAAGCGGTGAAATTGATTTTGAAGAAATTTTCTAGAATATTATTCCGTCGCTTAATGTAGGTGATAAAATGGTCAAGCGTTGGCCACATCATCAATAACTATTATGATTGTGGTAATCAGGTAAACTGCTGTAATCAATAGAATTACGCAAGACAAATTTTCCACAGAAATCCGTAATTGTTTATATTGATGGTTGTGATTCCGTTACACTCCCAGATACCTTGGTAATTGGCTGTGACTAAAAACTTGATTGACCAGTTATAGCCTGATTCCTAGTGTATTATTGAGCAGAGCAGGCCCTTTAGATATTTAGTAACGGTGTTTTGGTTAAGTTGGACTTATAACGTTCAAACATCACGTCGAGGATTCGATTTCTAAAATGAGCTCTAGCTTTCAGTGACAGATAATATAGTACAGAAATCATAGCACGGTAGTAGGATAATTTATAGGGCAGATATCACAACTGTTGTATAAATGGTTTTGACTTCATCTAGCAGACATTAATGGTTTCACACTAAATGTAAGTGGAACAAAAAAGCTTTTACTCTACCAATATCCAGTCTATGTAATATCGTTATTGGTTCCCGCGGGATGTCTGCCGGACTAACGCTAAGTGATTTCACTCACAGAGGGGGTTCTTGGATAAGTGTATTAAATGGTCGAGAGAAAAGAAAAGGATATTTTATTTTGTGATGGAATCTGTACTTGAGAGAGTTAGTAAGAACATGGCTTCAAAGACTATTCCATGTCAACGATAACCGCACAGTTAAAACCCTCAAATCTGACCTTAAACTTTGGCGCTAAGAAGCGAGCGAGCGAACGAGCGAATATACGGGCTCATTCCATGTTATCATTAAAAGCAGTTTTTTTGACATGGATTGTTGGTTGTTGAACATTGTAAGCAGCTTTATAAAATCGCCGACAGACGTGTGACGAATCTAAGGTAAGCTCTCTGAAAAGCTTTGATGAATGCAAAGTTTTCTTTTAAAATAATTTCAAGGTCCCACTTCAATGAAATACACAAAACGATTCAATACTATCAAAAGACCCCGGAAATAAGTATTCGTTTGGTCTCTTTCATATGAATGAGCATTGCGAAGGATATTTCGGTTTCTACAATGTCATAACATTTGCCGATATGTTTACGTCTTGCTCTTTGTCTTAATAATAACACAGGCTTTCTGCCAAGAGTAAAAGGGTTTTAATAATTTAGGAAAACAATTATGGTAGGGGAGGCATTGATGCTAAATTTGTAGTTACTCGAGCGTCTTTGGGACCTACTGGAATTTGAAGATTAGGTGGAATAAAGAAAAAAAGGTTATGTGATATTTTCCCCTTCAGCGGTGGGGGGAGCGTCTACAGGGTTTCAAAAATGTAAAAAAAAACAGTCACCAACAAATACTCGAGCGCGTCAGATATTAATAGGGTAGTCGCGCCACGTCTGTCTGATAACGGAAAAATAATAATCTGCCGTTTTGCGTGGTGGGGGTGGCCGTACGAAGTGGTCGAAAATATTTAAAAAAAAAATTACTCGAGCGCGTCAGACATTGATAAGGGATGTTAAGTGAACCCTCCAGTAGCTCCTATTTTAAAGACTGACGATTTGGACGCGACCATCAGTCAGGGCCGATTTTTGAAAATGCAAAAAAAAATCGTGACCTTGATTTACTCGAGCGCGTCAGATTTTTATACAGGCGGTTCTTCTTGATGGCCTTGTTGTACTGACCCATAATCTGACAATTATGTTGAGGGATTTCCTTAATCTGACGGTTTGAAGAAAAAAATATGTAAAAAATATCGAAATCTCGAAAATGGTTCAAGATATCGAAAAAATGTTTGTACAAAAGTTGTAGAGAATTTAACCTTCTACAATATTTATTATGAATACATATACCAAAAATACCCATAGGAAACGAGATATTTGCAATAAATGATTTTTTGACCTTTGACCTTGAAAAATCAGTAGTCGCGGGCACCCTAAGATAAGTAGCTTTTGAGACAAGTTTTAGGGTGTCAAAATAAAGGTTTATACAAGTTAATAGCTGACTATTTCTCATTCTGAGGTGAAACTCATAATATTCCTGGACTATACACTTAATAATGATTTTAGCCACTTCGGCTTGTGCAAATCGGCAGATTAAGATATTTCCGTGATTCGTGACTAATTTCCTTCAAAATAAAAAAAAAACCAATCGCGCTCGAGAAAATCCAGGTGACGTTTTTTTTTTGCAACTTTGCGAGTCTCCAATTTTCTTTCGTCACACCCAATTTGTCAGATTATTGAAATGTACACTATTTTGCATGTAACTAACTTACCTTACCTTAATCTGACGCGCTCGAGTATTTCAAACCATCGATTTTTTTTTACTAATCTGACGGGCTACCCTAGGCGTTCGACACTACATAGAAGGCTCAGATTTGGTGAGAGTACTTCACAAGGTGCAAGGTTGCCCCCCTTATGTTAATCTGACGCGCTCGAGTAAATCCCGAAATCCCTTATTCGCCTCCCCTACCATTATATTAAGGCCTGGATTATTTTGTATGTAAATGGGTGTGTTGCCAATATTGTAACGTAGGTAATTTTATAGCCAAAAGAGGAATAGAGAGATCAAAAACAATTACAATTTTCGGGGACAAATATAAAAACAAAGGAGAGGACAATAAGCGAACAAAATCTCATGTGTGACTTGGATCGACTGTATAAAGAGCAACAAACTGTCTTCATGAATAAATGATCGACACTGAAATGGAACTGCTCGCCTCGGTTTCCGACCGTTAACCCGAAGCCACTGTTCAGTTTATGTAATCTTTTTCAGAGTTCAACGTGACCGCAGTCCGCACCTTGAATAATAGACAAGGTAGAAGGTATGTTATAACAGAAAAGTTAGAGTTTTAACTAAAGATTTAATCTTTTTTACGTTTCCTGATAATTAGTTTTTACCATTTAAACAGTAATTAAGGACCCTTAAAACGAATGAATAATATAAATGTAATAAGTGCTATATATGTAACTATATTATGTACCTCTCAATCTCTATAGGATCATACTCTATTGGACAAGCCTATGGTTATAATTTTTCATGATTGAATTTGATGATGTAGAGACAACACTGATACTTACAGAATGTGAAATAGTTTGATTAACTGTCTTGTATCTTCATTGATATAAACAAAAGTTGTAAACACATACCCAATAAGGCACGTGATTCAAACAAAGCCAAAGTTAAGTTTACTTAGGGAGTATGATTTAGAAAAATTTGTGAAATCGAAGCTTGAACAAAAACATTCAATATGACTTTTATTTCTCACTACAAAAATAACTAAAGCAGCATAATTATTTTGATCGTCAATGAGAGTTTTCCCGAAAAGCTCCATCAGCTGTGGTTGGGAAACTGCAATAAACATGGCCGCCGCTTTATACGTGTATACCGCACGACCTCGTGATTTCAACATTCGTTTTGTCAGATAGTAAATCATCGACAGGTTTAGATTTTAATTCGAATTCCTGTTGCACACTTTGCATAAATCTAGGCTAAGTCAGTAGTTATTTACCGCTTATTTTTTCCTTTAAAGGTTTTTGATTCTATTTTGGAACTTTAATGTACCATCGGAATACGTACAAATCATAATACAATCTTTTGTATAATGTTTATCTCACCACACCAATGATCCGAAAATACGGATTAAAACGTATACAACGGTGAATAACTCAATGCGTTTGTTCTCTCATCTCTTGTTTTATGCTCCGCCAACCAACAAGATCCATCAAACTATAAATATTCTATTGATGCCACATAAAATATTACTTATTATATTCATTGCAATACTTATAAAACAGCTGGATACTTATGGGCGCCTCACCCACATTGCACTAGTGAGATCTCCATAAAACTAAGGAATATTGGTCAGCCACCTTTTATGGGTAGTTAGCAGAGTTATGAGAAAAAATGAATTAACACATCTCGGCGTCCTAGACTAGACGACCTGTGACGACAAATTGCATTAGTAATACAAAATATTTTATAATAGCGGTAAATACATTATTGTCCTCGCCTTTTACTTATTTTGGGTCTGGTTTTGCTTTTTACAATTTCTTGTGTAATGTCGCGTCTCGACGTTTATTCGATCTTCTATTAAAATTCTCATTTCCCACTTTAACAGTTAAGGTATCGCCATGTTCTGAAAATGAGCATATTTAAACGCGCCACTTCAGATCAATAATTTATTTGGGCTAAGCGTAACTTCACTAAGAGCTGTCACAGCACCAACTTTTCTATTTCCCGGCACAAAATGCTAAAACATTCCGAGTATTGCTCAAAATTCGTTTAATACGAACTTATATACCTACTGAAACTAACTCCATGCGTATAGAAAACAAAGCAACGTATTCACTGACGTCATCCATGTTTTATTCACGCAAAACACTGACCTCTGCATGATAATTAGTCATGTCAATGTGCGTATCACTTATTTTACCTTACAAGCCTGTATCTTATTTGTCTCCAAATAAATTATTCGAAATTTTTATACAGCCTACTTTACTTTATTTTTCATTTCATGTTCGACAAGTTAATCATGTCAGATTAAAAATGTGAAATATTGTGTTTGTTTATTTTTACTCTTGGATAATTTTGTGTTTGACCGCAATCTCACCATACTAATTGATGATGTGGCCGAAGGTGGTAAGCACATAAAGCTTAGAAGGCAACTGGCGCTCAATTGAAACTGCCGGATAGGTGCTTGGCGACAGACTTTCAACTTGAGGGTGGTAGCCAGACAGTCGGCTAATACAAAGTGCCTTACCACCGTGCTATTATTTCCTCACGATATTTTCCTTCACCGAAACCCCAAGCTCATTGAAGGATTCGAACCCACGAGCTTGTTTGTTATTCATTTCAATAAAGACTACTTTACACGAGCAAAAATATTCAGTTTGGGAAAAATCTCTAAAATAATGATGAGTCTCCCAAGATTGCTAAGCATATACTGGCAATATTTGGCAAACAAGAACAAGTCCTGGCACACACAAACACACACTGGCAGTTTGATGACACTCGTAAAACGTTAATGGCAACCGTAAAATATAGGTAAATGTCCGCGGTCTCGTTATTTCTTTTATCTTTTAAAAGGTAAGAATATGGTAGATAAGATAGCGATTGACGATTATTTACACCAGTGTTTTGTGACTGAACCTTTTAGAAAATTATGTGAGAATATTTAGGTTAGTCAAACGCAAGACGTACATAAAAAAGAAACAAAAAAAATATAAGACTAACAACGAACTAATAGATAAATCAATTTGCAATCCTAATATTGTCTGGACCGTTGAATAAAAACAAATAAGATATAAGGGTCTGATCAGATCTCATAACTTAAAAGTTTTTATTCGTACAACGACAAGTGCTTGTAAAAATACATTTTATGAGTTATAAAAATCGCTGCAACTGTAGTTTATGCCGCAAGACACACACAGTCGAATATTTTTATTACGAATTACGACCGCATAGACCAGAATCATAAGTATGTGATATAGTCCAAATTAAAGAAGTTGTGACGATATGAATAACAATTTATATTATAAACGAAACGATAAAAACAAAACTCGGAGAAAGTAAAAGAAATAACTAAATGTCTGCACATAAAACTCATAAGTATAAAACATAATGTTCGTAGTTAAATATCACAAGAATGGCTTCTACATAATAAATGTAGAGTTGTTTGTGGTTTTGCTTTATTACTTCATTCTGTTTTGCATTGAAATTAACTTATTTATTAAAACAGCACTGGTGCCAAACAAACGAAGTCATATATCAAATAGGATTCGTTTTATCAACAGAAACATAACGCAGTTTAAGTCAATTTAGTTGTTCTCAGGTGTAGCACAGGTTAAATGCTGAAGTAATTTCATGTAAGCAACAATATAAACAATATTTCAAATATATAAAACTCGCAAGAGATACAGATTGATATGAAGAAACTGTGAATTCCTTTTTTACATCGTCTAACACTTAATAGAAGCCGATTTTAAGATACTATAAATCAAATTGCATATTCAATTGACTTTACTGATCTTTCAAGAGAAAATCGGGATGTCAAGTCAAGGTTCAAGCTTTTATTATTAGAAATCAGTATGTAAGTAGAAGGGATATCTGCGTCAGAAATAAACAATTGCCGCAAACGATCATCCTGCTATAAGAATAGATATTCATTTCAATGACGTTGATAAATTGCCACTAGAATGATAAGAATAATGCAAGAAAGATGATCTAGATTTGATAAAAGCCAACAAATAAAAGCAAGAAGCTCTAATAAAAACTATAGACAAGATAAAAACAGACGCGAACGACCAATTCGTTCAATTGTAATCCGATCAATTCGTACTTTGAACTCTCGAATGAGTCTCATACGTCAACATTGACCTGTCCATCGTGAGCGACCTTTATAATGACGAAACGAGATCGCAAAGACACACGAGCGACGTAAGATAATCGCTTGAATAATTAATCCAGCACGAGACTAGAACGGAACAGCTGTTTCGGTATCGCCTTTAAAGTTAAGGTGAAGGTTATCGAATACGTTGACAGGCAACATTCTCACTGTTTAAGTCTTGCCTGAATTGATATCATTATTACTCATAAAATTCGACTACAGTTTATTGTTCCGCATAGGATAAGGATATGACTAAATTCCCAAAAATTCTGCGATAAACATTGCTCGTTTACGCATATACTTTATCATTAAATACTAAGTATAAATAACCACGTGGTTTATTATCTATATTTTGTTCTTAATTCTGATATTAGAATAAATTCACTAGGACCGACATTGAGTCATCAATGTAGGTCTATCTGTGATGGAAAGAATGCAAAACAAATCGTTCCAGCTAAAAAAATGGCGCTAATATCATCATGACAAGCATTTTTTCAATTATGCTATTCTTCTTATGAGCCATATCTCAATAATCAGCACCATCAGCTTTTTTCTCTTCTTCAGATGAAATTGTTAGCTTAGCTGAAACTTTATCATTTTCGTATAATTTTATTTAGCTTCATCATTATTTCGGCCGGAAGACGTCCACTGCTGGACAAAGGCCTACCCCAAGGATCTCCACAATGGCCGGTATTGCGTAAGATGGTCGATCGATGCGTAAGATCGTCCGTCCACCGTGTTGTAGGACTGCCCACGCTGCGTCTTCCGGCATCTAATCTGCTTACTTCAACGTACAATAAATCTTAGAAAATTAAATTATCTAGTCGTCTATTCAATCTTAGATATCTTCCATACACTTAGGTCCAACTAGATACGTTAATTTGCTGTTAAACGATAGCGTCATTTATTCGACATCTTTAGATGTCACGACTTGTGTCTACGTGATCTTGAGCATGATTTGATTATGTTTACTTGTATGATTACTCTCACTAGTTTGAGCAATGTCCTTATTTTTATGTATTGTCATGTACCTAACATCCTGTAAGTGATTGATGCTCAAATTGTTGCATTGTCTTCGGGTATCTTACAGATATTTCATCATAATCAAGAATCCGTTTGGTGAGAGACAAAGTTCTGTTGTTCTTTCCTAAATAAAATTTACTATCTAGTTGATTATGGCCATATTAAAATAAATATACGTAACGTGATTGATACCACCCTCTCGTAATTAATACGATGAAATTTTTATCAGGAGCATTCAAAAACCCTTATTGTAGTTATCTATATTTATCTCACCACGTGAGGCATACGTCAAAAGAAAATTTGCTTGGATTAAATTAAAATAATGAAAAGAACTACTGCCTCCACACTCGCATTATAGCAATACAGCGTCATATTGTTATCATCAGATTGTCGATAAAATTTACGTAAATATAGAACTTGTGTTTCGTCTGCTGATACAGGTGCCGTGACAACATTTATGTCTAAGGCATTTTAAAACATCAGAAAATATTTGTTCGTAAAATAAGTATCAGGTGATACTTATTTTAAATCTTTGAAACCTATTTTTATACAAAATGACTTCTTGCATATTCTTTAGTCATTTATCACACTTTACGCTTGGCATTTTATTCACAGAAAAGCGGAAAAATGTTGAAACAGCTAAATGGAATCCTTCCCGCTTGAATATAGGGATGAAATTTTCATTCTAAGTTACGCTCTTTTCAGAAAAATTTTAAAGGTCACAGGTCAAAGTTGACACGGGTTTAGTAAAGTGGCTGTCATAACAGGGCAAGCTCGCAAATCTCAATTTGACGAGGAGTCTAGTTAACATGAATACCGCTTTAATTTTAGGTTTAAGAGGGATCAAAGATTTTGAAACGAAATTGGTATGATAAAATTTATCAGCAGCAGCAATATTTGGTCCAAGATTATCAAAACGAACATCAATATGTGTTTACAAGATAAACTGAAACCAGGATTTGAGTACCTAATGGTGATTCCCAACAAAGTTTTGCCCTCTAAAGATGAGACTATGATTATGTTATTCGTCTTAGTTAACATAAATTGACGGTGGCATCTCATCGAGATTATTCAAGTTATATCCCCGAAACTCTCTTAGCTACCCTCGCAAGAGGCCGAATTAAGTCCTTTGATTAAATTTGGAAGCTGCGAATCTTATTACGCTAGAGCTAAGCTGGGTTAAGGTTTATGCGAGAAATTATGTGCCAAACGGTATTCCGCCCTTTACGCAAATTAATTAACTAATTTCTAGACTTGGTTTAAAATTTAAATGAACGTTTGAAGCCGGCTTACCGAAGAACAAACGCTTGAATTTTTAAGGCACATCAGAAGACTTTATTAGTATTCGAGAAAGTTTGAACGAAATTAAAGGAAGGGAGATTTATCTCGGCTTCGCCGTTTAATCATAAAAATTACACCTCGATGGACGGGATAACTTTTTGATTAACATTCTTGCTGTCAGATCACAGATTTAGACGAATAGCATGGAAATCAAATAGTAGATAGCTATGTTGGAGCATGAGCAGATGTGAAAAGAAAAAGATGATTTTATTTGTAAATACAACACACAACATTGGACCTTGCTTATGTTACATCATCTGATGATATAAATCTGATCGAAGACACAAGAGATAGTGAATGATTAGCCATTGTAAACGAATATGATAATATGTGACATCTGACTGCATTTTAATCCAGCATTAATCTTACTATGACGATGCAATTTTTATTATGCAAGTTCTGAGGAACTAAAGCAAATATAATGTGTATGTTAACTATTTAAATAAAACGTGAAATAAAAAACATCTTGTTTAAGTTACACAGTAAAGGTAAGTAAGTAGTAATTTATGTCTCTCAATACAAGTCATTCGTATAGCGGACTTAGTGCTCACGACATGAATCTATCACGCAATTTTCAAATAATAACTTTATCGTTTTTATAAGGTTATACAAAATGTTTCAGTTCCCGATTATTCTTTCAAAAATATTAATATGAGAAATCGCCAAAAGTCACGAACGTTCTCGAATGTTAATACCAATACCAAGATACCAATGACCTTATATTTTAGGGATACAAATAGCAATGCAGAAATATACAAACAACATCTGCAAGAAGATACAATCTCGCAACAAATATTCGCAAACTGAACAATTTGTAGGTGCTCCTATGAAACTGATACATAATATACTATAAGATATTACAAGTGGTTAATTAAACACATGCAATAACATTGACACAATTATATATAGCAATGGTGATATCAATAATAAAGAAATAACGTTAGAAATAAAAGTCCTTGCACTATTGCTAGTCGACAGTATTGAGTTAGAGGCTAACCACCTATGTGCATTATTGCAATGTGTAACAACGAATAACGTGAGAGTTTCTATGATTCATTATATTTATTCAACTTGGGACTTTGAAAATTGACAGCAGTAGTTTCGTCAAAAATACAGATATTATAGGTATTCACGAATGAATCTATACGTGTAATTGAACGTTTATTTGCTCCGTTACAAACAGTAAACATGGCCGCAATTCGTGGTCCGTCCGATGATCGTAAAACTGAAGCTTTGATGTATTGCTATAGCTGCCGTCGCGACGCTATAATTGTTTATACTACTGAGTTTTTAAAAGTTTTATTATGCGTTTAGGTCACGTACCGCCGCCCTTTTTCAGAATTGCGCAGTTGAAGTCTTATTTCTAGTACACATTCATTTAAAAGGTACTTGGGATTGCTAAAGCCTATATGCGACTGTAGCCACTAACCATCAAGTGGACCACCTACAGGTCCTACATGCTTTTCAGCCTTCTGACATAGAGACAACGAAATATTCTTAGAATCTACTAGATGTAATTCCTCAACATCTACTAGGTACACTTCGTAATTAATGGGACATACAAAAAAATCTAACCATGATTAATATATATATATATAATAACCATATAATTGGAGCTTTATTTCGTGGAAGATATTGTACGATATAAGAACGCAAAAGATATGTTTTGTACACAGCATTATTTAGTCAGGAGAAATGAAAATATAGTTAGAATTTGAACAAAATACGCTTAAATGAATATCTAAAATGAAATCTCTTAAGGGATAAAACTGGGATGACAATCTTTTTAAAATTGCTGACTGTAAAACTCGTCCGCGTAAAGAGCTTTCTTCACGGCTTCATAATGGTTTGACCTAGATTTTGCGAGTAAAGTGAACGAACTGTCTATAGTATTCAAGAGCATTTGAATGCGTAGTTAAATACTAGAACATTAGTGCCTTTTGAAAATAATTTATGGCGGACAAAATTTTTACCGTACCTACTCTATATTCCACATGAATCAAGAAATACTCTGACAAAACAAAGGCAGGCGAAAGAAAAAAACTGAAAAGCCGTGAAACGAACCCGAACATTGCGTTAGGATACAAAGGAAGTTGGGACTGAGATGAAAATTGCGATTCCGATCACGTAGCACGAAGATATTGAACATCGATCCATTCAGCAGTTCCTAATATTATCTATCTACTGTCAGTTGCTCACTCATCCGTCTTGCTTGAATACAAAATAACATTTTATGAACGTCGATAGGTTTTTCAGGAGAAATTCGACATAGGAAACGCAGCGATCGTTAGTGAACTCCAGAAATAGACCATAGATTAAGTCAGAGTGGCGTCTGTAGAATTTAAACAACGCTTTACACGTTTTGAGATACATCTCATGAGCATCATTGCAAAAAATCTAACACCGATTGCAAGGTTATAAAAAATAGGTCTGAAGTGAAACGTCCTTGAGAGATTTCGCTGTTAGCGACTAGCGACCGACGCGTGCGACATAACACCTACCATAACAATTTGGAATCACTGGAAACTTTTCAGATGGAATTTTTATGTGGACAGATTCAGTGTTATTTATATTACTTAAAAAAATGTTGTGAAAGCTTTTATCGCTACTATCAGTAATAGAAATCAATGAATCCACATAGATAAACCAACATTATTTTGTCATTTATCAACTACCGTTGTGACAGAATTTACTAACCCATGAAACATTGTCGTGACTTTACGCACGTATTGGTTAGCAAATTAATTAATTGAAGGTCTCTATCAATCAATCAGAACAACAAGTAAACAAGTTTTGTTTTGTGACAATATCATCAATTATAACTAACTAGTGGGCCCGGCAGACGTTGTCCTGCCCTCAAAATAAAACTTACAACCCGATTACAGCGCCACCTATTGTGAAACTAAACCATCTGTCAGTCCGATCTCGAGACATGTCAAAAAGTCGTTCTATACAAAATGTATGACAAAAATAATTTTCTTCGTTATTCTTTTTTTGTGAATTTTTCGTATTTTTTAATCCTATGTCCTTCTCCTGGCTCTAAACTACCTCCCTGCCAATTTTCAGCTAAATCGGTTCAGCCGTTCTTGAGTTATAAGTGGAGTAACTAACACGACTTTCTTTTATATATATAGATAATAATAGTATATTAAAACAAAAACATCTCCATAATCATTAAGAGAAAATGTTTTTCTACGTAATAGTGTAATACAAATTTCAAAACAGTTTAGCTAGCCAATAAGCCTAGATTATTATCTGCTGGGGCGATTGACCGCAAATTTTGGAGGATCCAAATTTCAAAAAACATGTACACACAAAAATTATAATCCTCTCTATCGCACGATGGATATCCCACACGAGAGCAGTGGCGGTGATAGCAATATGAATTCCTATGTATGTTTTTACAAAGTTAATCAACTAAAGCAAGGCATCAAGATTTTACCATATCATCACTAAAATGCTGTTTCAGCAACATTGGATTTGAGAAAATCCGAGAGAAACTTAAACTTACATAATACATAATGTCATGACAACAAGCGAACAAAATGCAAACGATGGTGTGATGAGATTAAAACTGTTTGCCAACAAGAATTTTACCTTATGAAGACAATTATTCGTGTGTCAATACAAACTCAAACCTCATTTATTCAGTTTAGGCCCTGGTAAGGCACTTATGAACGTTACAATTGACTCTACCATCGGTTCGGAATACACTTAAACTAAGAAGACTCCGGCAAGAAACTCAGCAAGGCAATGATTTTTCCAAAACTCCACATAATATTCCCTGTTTTAAAGCAAGCATGAATGTAGAATTAGTTCAGGCCACGAACCTTGGCAAACAATGATGTAAATAAATAGCTACAAAATATGAAGAAAATGTAAATGTTCAATTTCTGTGACTGTAATCAGCATAATATTGTGAAATATATCATTATTGTAACAAAACCTCTATTTGAATGAAAGAAACGACATCCCAAGGGGCAACATGAAGCGTCTAGTTAGCTAGTCAAATTACCCTTGAGAAAAAATAGGTTACTCAACAAATTTTCATATGTGTGCTTGAATTTGGCACCATTTTATATGATACCGATAAAATGTATACCAAACATACATTCTGGCCGGGTGCAATTGGCTCACCTTTTTTTATTCTAATTATAAACTTTCAAACAATTTACAACCATCGCCTTGTTTCGAGCCTGGTTTACAATGATATCACTGGTCTGACTAACTCGTGATATTATTGTGGATCTCAACTCATATGGAAATCGTTATGGCCTTGGTATGCCATAACGTTTAGATTGGATCTCATAGTGTATATTTAACTTGTGTCATAGGAAAACAAAAAGATATTAAGGTTGTAAACATGTCACAAAAAAGTTTTTCTGGTTATCAAAAGGCAAAGTCGTTTTATCGCCACGTGATATACGCTTTGAGGGGGATCGGGGGCCCATAAAATGGGGTGGTCTTGGTTGATACGAATGGAAATAGAACGTTTTTTACTTTAGCTACTTAATTGAAACACGTAGGCACGATATTACTTTCAGGCACGAGAACAAAATAAAATAAAACTAAATTTTTAAGATTGTTTCTGCGCTTGGAAACGTAATACAATTTAATACAAAAATAAATTAAGGTAGCAAAGTTATTCGAAACAATATCAAAGGAAACAATTCGAGGAAGCCACAGCCCCTGCAATTGTAATACCTACCTTTAATGAAGAGTTAAAACAAGAAACTGTTTCCAAACAGGAGGGCGACATTTCAACCAGAACTCCTTTGTGAGTTTCTGTAACTTTGAGCAGGAAAACTTTATTAAGCCTTATCTGTGTGTTGCTGGTGATTTAAACATTCGTGTGGTGCGAGAACGGAACAGGAAGCCCTGTCTCGCTTCAATGCCCACAGAGCACGAACAAACAACAAGTAATGATGATTTTATCCAAGCTTTTTGTGCGGCCCTTTCGACCTTTGTGATGAACGAAATTGGGCTACAATACTTATTTAATTGAATTTCGATATAAATCAAATCAGAAAGCTCATGATTCAGAATATGTAATATGAGTGATTTATCACGTATCGTCCGTTCGGCGCAGAAACAAGCTTATCAAACAATAATCGATAACGCAATACGATAAAGATAAGACAAGTGGCCGACTTAACAACGCGAGATTCCGCAATGGTCACATTGTTTCCTATTCTCGACTCCACTACAGCTGGTGAAACACTGCCAGTTTTCAAATCAATACGCTGCAGCGAGAGTACTGGCGGCAAGCCAACATTAAAACACTGCAGGCAGGCACCGAGTTTGTGTCGACGCTTTAAACCAAATCACAATCGTAAAATATTTTTTTTTTTTTAACAAAAACATCGCCTTGAGCGATGCCAATGACGCAGCGTGAACTCTTGACTGATATCAAGCTAAAACCAGAGTTTCGGATAGTGATAACGCTCGGTGAGAGCTAGCAGTGTCACGGACGCGCTCATTCAACGTTGCGCACGAAATTAATAATTTGAACGACATTGACACACGACTAGAGGCAGTCAACAATAAAAACATCATTGAAAACCACGAAGCTGATTTGAATGTTTTGAGCGACACACGTGAAATGAACCAACGTCATAATGTACATATTTTCGAGCAATAGGTACATGAAACGTGACCATCGACAAGGAATTTGCTGGATATAGTCTCCTGTTACCTAAGGTGATTCTGAGGAGGTGCGGAAAACATTTTTGAATGGTAAACAGTCCCAGAGAAACCGCATTGTTTTAATAGATATGCATCGCTTGATTGTCAGATAGATAGCATCGATTCATTTATGTTTACTACCTGACATAACAGGTAACAAAGAATCAACCAAACGTATTAAATATCTATGAGATATTCCTAACACTATAGACAGTAGCATATGTACAACAAAACAGTAGCTACATTGGAGGAAGTTGTCACTTTTAGAATCATCCGGTAACCAAATTGACACAACCGCCCTCTTGATGTTATAAAGTGTGATAAATTATCTTGTATATCAAATATTACGCATTTATAAATGGAATTTCGTCCAAAGATTCTTCGCCCTTCAACGTTAACGTTCTTAAGTAACTAGAATTTGAATGATTTGTTAGTTATAAACAAGATTGTACATCATATCGATAGCATATCTGTTCGCATTCCAACCAATTATACGAAAACGAGCGACAGAGGAAGTTAACGTATGAAATTGACAGCACCACCGACAGACGCAATGCAAATCTGTGGCGTGTTGGAGACATCCATTTGTCGTGTGATCACGTCAACCCGGTCAGATATAGGTACGTTAAAAGTATACAAGACTCTATTACAGTGTATGAGAGTCCAATTTAGATCCTGATAAGATTGATCAGGGAGATGTTCGTAGTTCAAACGATAACATTTTGTATTACGGCGACACAGAGCTCAATTCTGTTCATATAAAGCGGTAATCGAGATATGGACGGGAGAGACTACTCCGGCAATTTGCCTATTGTCGAGTTCAATTATCGCCCCCCGCACTCATTACTGAATTAAGGCGAGAGCGACTGTAAATTTAGTGACGCCTCTGCTCTAGAATTGAGAGCATGTTTTATGTAACCGGTTGTTACCTGACATTACTGAAACAAATCGCTTTGGTTGAACTTGAAGATTCATTAGGAAAATGAACGGTCGTCGTCAGACTCGAAATAATTTATATTCAAAGTCAGGGGAAACAAAATATCATTAATAATGCACTCAGAAATTTCATAAACGAAAGGAAACAAGCTATAAATTGTCCTAAAGCTATTTATCGGTCGTATAGTACCTATTATAATAAATTTTTCGTCATAACATTAGTAATGACAACCAATAAAGCTGTGGCTACGACTGGGTATTCATAAACCGAGAAGACCGCAGTAATAAAATGAACAGCTTCCATTCGGGCTATCAGGCGTGAGTTATGTTTTCGATTAATTGAATCGATATTCACTTTAAAATTAATTAATAGGGGAACCGGCCGTTTATACAGTCCAGAAATTATAAAAGGCTTTCACGCTTTCATTTTTTATTATTATCACTAATAAAGTAATCAACATTTACTAATCTTCATAACCTTAAAAGGCTTTAAGCTATTATTATATTTTGATTATATGACGTTATGAGCCAATCTATAATGTAGGAATAGTTCGTGTATGAATGTACCGGAAATGATAAGATAAAAGACTTAAGACGACGCTAAATCGAAACCATACTAATACACTTAATCATGACAAATCAATTCTAAATCATTACTAACTTAAGTCCACCCAGACAGAAATATCAAGTGGAAAATTTATACAGAGAGCAAAGTAAAAAAACCGATCATAATACAGTAGAAGTAATAGAAGTACCAGTTAAGATGGAAATACTCACCAGGCATAAAGTGCAGAAGCGCAGCGGTGATGGGGTACAAGCTGGGGCTATACGTGATGTCGGGGCACGCATAACCGAGGACTGACACGACCCTGTCGGCGACAGCTCGCCCCTTGCGAGTCAGATGATACCCAAGGCAGTGGGTCGCCTCCACGAAGGGTGGCAGCATGATCGGCTTGTCTGGCAGCTCAGTTGTACCGAACACCTGTAAAGATATGGTGGTTAAGTTGCTGGTTCCAATTAATATTTATTTTAATAATACTTTTATTGTTTGCTTTGATATAGATACACAATCAGCGACAAAAAAAGACCTTACCAAATGAGAGCCCACTCGAACATTTGGGTACTCTTTTAATCTAGTAGCAATCGAACGCTCCGACGGTAAACATGCCTCAGTGCTCGTTTAAGATATATTTTGGCTAGCAGGTATGAGTCGTAAATTTTTATTGCCTTTTGTACATAGCTTTATGAATACAACTTGAAAAATTTACTAGTATTACCCATCACAATTTGAGACAGTTTTGAGAGAACTTTTGCTTGGGATTGTTTATCTTTAGTTATTAGACATCAATGATTGTTTGCTAACAATGTATCCTCTGTGCAACGGCACATCAGTACAAAGAGGTTAAGCGCTGCGAAATTTCGGGATACTGCTGTTACTAATTTGAAATTTGCACGATATACAAGTTTTAGAAAAATAATAATCTTAAAAATTGGCTAGAAATATTTAGGATAATTAAGATTAAAATTCAACATAATTTGTGACCAGACAGTTGACTGACACCTAACAGTGAAGATGAAATAAATTATGATAATTTGGACTAACGCTAACTTGAAAACACGTTTTTATTAAATTAGTACACTCTGAAAGCTAGTTTACTACTGCATATTTATTTTTCTGAATGTTTAAGGATGTTGTTTTTAAATTCAAGGCGTGCGAATTGATTAGGACACACATATGAATTTGTTATCCAATCTCCTGCGGACATATTCACGAGTTGGGGCGTGATTATCCACTTTACAAGCAAGGACGTAGTCTCGATGCGAGCCGCACAAATTATACATTTCATCTTTGACTACAGTAGGAACTGCGTTGTACGCTTGGGCACTCTTATTATTTATAACTCAACCTTTTGAATTATACTGTGACATATATTCTACACCATAAATCTTTATTACATATCATGTTTTTATCTCATTTCGTGACAACATAATTAAAATGGAAAATAATGACTTAACAAATTACTCATGTTATTATCGCAGTCACCGGAACAGTACAAACACTTGCTTACATCAATATTTTCGTGAGTGAAGATAATAAATTGCTAGTTCATTAAGTCTCAACGCTAATGACTTTCTTAACTACGGTAATAGCGTAATTTAGAATAAGTATACGCATACTTACGAATGATGGTGAAACAATCCAGCATAACAGATAACATGCATGTGTAAAGAGTTCATTGGACGATATAAATCTTTCGTAAGATAAGGATAAAGAGTTAAAAAGAATTGCTCCTGAAACATGGCTGTTGTTGCGTAAATTTGTGGAGCAACGACCGAAGCCAGTGTTTGTAAATCAGCCGAATGATAAATAAAATAAATAAAACCAATAAACATTTGTCAACGAGACTACAACCGAAATGAGCAGAGTTGTTGGCGGACGCCAAGCGTCTATAATTAGACATCAACACAGGTCTGGGATTCGCAAAGAAAGATAATATTAGGATTAAAAATATAGCCGTGTCAAAACCGGAGCAAGATAATTTTAGTGGAATATAAACGGAGACGTACGGAAAAAATGTGACACTTGAAAATTTCAAATGTAGCGTTAGAAATTGTGCGTCAAAATAGATGTGTCAATTATAGTTTGCGTACGAACAACATAATTACACTGGACGAAGACTGTTAAAAACGAACGTCATATCAACAATGATTTTCAAGTGTCTGAATAATGAAGGAATTGTTTTGTTTTTCAATCATGTAAGTAATGATAATAAAGCGTTTTTCATCAATAGTCAAAGCTGTTAGACACTTTGAATAGACGTCGATAACAACATCCATTATGCTATGATGGTAAAAGATAACCATACAAATTGAGGTAATACTCTAAATACCAAAATAATACAAAGGCAATCGTCACAAAATAGGTCTCAAACTAAAGAAATTCTTAAAATACAAGACTCAACTTTTGCTAACGCTATTTGAGTATCAAATAATTCTACCAACTACTAAATGAATAAGAAGATCAATAATAGAATCACGTGATAGGATATTTTGACTGCGGTAGTGTAACAGAATAATACTTTCTTAAAACAGATAAACAAGCCCGCTTACGTACGTAAGATCTATTTATTATTTTTGCCGCGTAACCGGCGTCCGGGCCTCTTGAATAATGAATAAAGTAATAGCAACCAGTTATTGTGGTCTCGTTCATAATCTGTTATATTTGTTCTGATCGATGACATTTTCGAAGTAAATTGATATCTATGAATTACGTAGGTATACTCGTACATCATATCACTAAACTGAAACTATTTCAGCATTCATATCCTTCCTTAATATTTTAGCATGTTTAGAATAATTATATCCATTCTAAGATTTCCAATAACACGCTATCAGATAAACATATATTTATTCAATTAACATGCTTCCAACGTAAGATGACAAAAAACAAAAGAAAACATCCACGATCATCCATTCGCTCTGTCTCGCGTGCAGAGCCACGCCCCCCTGCGCTGGCGCACGCTCGCGCCTCACCGGTCGTCCTTCACTCAGTCAAGGCCGCCCACGCGTTTAGAAACAAACGCACCCAAACCAGATCCCAGCCCAGCCTGTTTTGTTTATAAATGAAGCCTCTAAACTTGTTTGGAGCATGAATACCACGTGATCTGTCATGAAAAATGTATCAACAAAAAATACAAATGTTGGTACATGTTATATACATTCGGTCATGTAAAAGTGCAATCATTGCATTAATATTTAGTGTTATCAGATCGCGCAAGAATTTTCAGAAAATCAAAACTATTTTTATCATTCGCATAACCCAAACAATGACGATAAGTGGGAAAACAAACTGGCAACTGATAAAATTCACCAAATGTATGTTGGCACCAGTTCGGGGACGAGAAAACCAATACAAAGCGAGGTATTTTGTATTAACGATGCGTTAGTACTATTGAGGTCGACACCGCACGTGGGCAGGGCCCGTTGATCCATCATAGAGTTCCAAGAACGTACGGAATCCGTGGATGTAACGTTTCAGCTATATTGGCGTTTCAACAGTGCACATTTGCATTCAACCTTGGTGTCGGACATGAATAATGTAATGCATTAGGTACCTACCTACTGAGTGCTTTCAACACGCCCGCCGATTGTAGCCACTCGATCGAGATCTCGAATGTTTGAAGAAGAAAACAAATAGAGACGACATCATAGGACAACCTGTTATTTGTTATACAAGAGTGAAAAGTTGAAATACACCAAGAAGGTTAATAGTCTCAGTTTTTAACAAATTAAAAAAGGTTGTATGATGGAGGGAGAAGTAAATAGGTTTAATGATGTTTTCACTCCTCTTGCTCAAAAAGACCGTCATTGTAGCGTACCAGAGCGGTGAAAAAATAGCAATTCATCCTCTAGGGGAAAAAGTTTTATTTTTTTTATTTTTGTGTGTCAAATGACAATGAGCCTACAAAAACGAAAAAGTCTTTAGTCATAAGTAGAATAACCATGAATAAAGACTCGACTTATTACTGTTTCATAAAAAAAGAACTTTATTTTAATTTTGAAAATCTCTGGTAGAATGCATGCAATGTGTTGCAGCTACAGAAGAAACAAAAAAAAAGAAATTATAAACTACATATTTCATATTGTATTGGATTGTTTTATTTTTTCGCAATCGTAGTGAAAAGTTTAGTGTAACACACGGCGCTAAAACCCATTAAAACTCGGGTTTCTATTTAGTCCCTCGCTAAAGCTCGGGAGTAAAACTACCTCGTATATAATGGGTCATTTTAGCCCCTTGTATAACAATCTACTATTTGAATTCACAAATTTACTTTATCCTCTAGTGGATAAAAACGGCTTTTACACTCAGATATCGAGCAAAAATATTCTTACCGAGATGGGGGGATGAATAATACATTATAGTTCTTGATCAAACTAAATGAATCTGCAATTTTTCATTTCATGGCGTTATCATTGCAATATCACGTGTAGTGGGTCGGTCAGATTATAGGTACTAGTGACAATAAGCAAGGGCGTGGGCGAAGCGCTAAGGCCCTAATTATTACTAACGGACACATCCCCGACGCGACCTCTTGCCACCAACAATCAACGCTTAATTGAATAAAGTGGACCGACAAAAGCCAAATTGCAAATTTGATGCGCTTTGTTATGTACCACTCGGTTATTCATAGATGATTCTAGATTACACGAGCTGATAATCGACCCAACTATCACATACGGGCTATATTTTAAATTCATGAATGCAAAAGATAACAAAGGTGAGTTCAGCGAAATACCACGGCAACATGAATATTTAAATGAACTCCGAAAATAAGGCAAAGTTTTCCTATATGCCGCTGTATAAATAAATACGTTGCCGATGTTATTCTCTCCTGCGAATAAGATCGATGATACTATTTTCGGCGGAGCAAATCCACAAGGCGGATTCCGTCGGAAATAACTTCGTGTTTAACCATCGCACAGTGAGCCGCTGTAAATCTTTCGCGGCCATAAGTCGATTATGAAAAAAACTCCTGTTATCTATGAAGCTACAGGCACATATTTGTTTCTAGTAAAACGACATTGAGCACTTCGAAACACTGCTATTTTTCAAGATGCAACAATGAAGAACAAACCTAAAGAAACAAATAAAATTGTTTGAAGCGTAAATGTGTTTAGTGTACGGTAGGCAAAGGAACCGATGAAGAAGACAGATTTACATATGAATGTTAAAGAAACGTTTGTGTACAACGAAATGCATGCGCGGCTCACGTAGCCTGTACCTAAATACTTAAAGAACTGTTCGTTAAAATAAATAATGTAGATGATAAAAATTCAAAAGCAAAGAATAATCATTTATACACACGATGACACGAGATAGTGTCGTGAATTATGTTTGTTCTTTACTTTCACTACCTCGTTACAACATACTGAACATTTTGCAATCATTCAAGAGGCATTAAGACCAGTTTTTTTTTACTAATAGTGACAACGAAGCTGACGGGTCACCTGGTGGTAAGTGATTACCGTCGCCTATAGACATTAGCAATAACAAGGGGATTGCCAATGTGTTGTACACCCTATTACAATGCCTTAAGGCAACTGGCTCTCAAGTGTGCTTAGCGACAGATTTTTAACTTGAGGGTGGTAGCCAGCCAGTTGAGTAACACAAAGTACCCTACCACCGTCAAGCCCATTGTAGGATTCGAACCCACGACCTTCACCGCGGTATCCGACGTCACTACCACTGAGCTATCATCGCCTTAAAAAGTAGTTTTATAAACAAACAGACGTCTCGTAGATATACCAGTGAAATTCCACTGTCCCAATTTTGATAGAACACATAACAACAATCCTACTATCCTACTTCCTACTAATATTATAAATGCGAAAGTATGTTTGGATATGTGTGAACTGTCAAGATGTGTAGATGTTTGTTACTCTTTCACGCAAAAACTACTGTATGGATTTTAATGAAACTTGGTACACAGGTAGATCATATACTAGAATAACATATAGGATACTTTTTATCCCGGGAAAATATAAGATCCCTCAGGAACGCGGGTGAAACCGCGGGGCGGAAAACTAGTTAGATATATGAAGACAAGACAGTTTCCGTACGATTCTAGTTTGCATTGCCTGGTAAATAGTGTTGATCCGATAACCCCTGAGCAAGTCAGGCTTGTTTACTGTACCTAGTTTGATTGATAATGTGATATAAGCAGCATGACCCTAAAGGTTATCGGTGGAGCAGTATGTATGTAGGTACATAAGATATATTATATTTTGTACAGATTATTTTAGCATGTCAATCGATTTGCGTGTAGGTCATAAATGTTTACTTTCTGTATTTTTAGTTTAATATCTCGAAAGAGAGCGAACGAATACAGATTCATGAAAGACTAATGCACTTAGTTGAATTCGAAAGTATTTCAAGAAATATTACCGTGATGAAATGGACGTGATAAATATTATAATACCAGTTTCAAAGGTAACCTGAATTAGTTGATATCATTAGACACATCTACCTACTCAGGTGAAGAAAGTCGAGCAATCAGATCCTACAGTCGTCGGCAAACATTTCACCGTGTCGGCAGCAAAATTGAACATAAACTCCGATAGCAGTCTCGAGACTATTTACACAGTAGCATTAACCCAAATAAACTGCGTCCGAAACTGAGAGTTACTTTTCCCACGTGCCAAGTTAAGGAAGAATTTGTGAACGGGGTAAATATTACGCTGGTAGAGTTAGGAGTCTGAGGCGATGATAGCTCAGTGATAGTGACGTCGGATACCGCGGCGAAGGTCATGGGTTCGAATCCTACAATGAGCTTGAGCTTTCGGTGAAGGAAAACATCGTGAGGAAACCAAAGCACGGTGGTGGGGTACTTTGTAGTCCTACCCGACTGGCAGGCTACCACGCTCAAGTTGAAAATCTATCGCCAAGCACCTATCGGTGTGTTCCGACAGCTGCATTTGGGAACCAGATACCATCTAAGCTTTGTGTGCTTACCACCTTCGGTCACATCATCACTTGCCATGGTGAGAATGTGGCCAAACACAAGCTTATCCAGAATTTTTAAAAAAAGTCTGGCTGGCTACCACCCTCAAGTTGAAAATCTGTCGCCAAGCACCTGTTGGTGTGTTCCGGCAATTGCACTTGAGAGCCAGTTCGCCTTAATAAGGTGTACAACACATTAGCAATCCCCTGGTATTGCCAATGTCTATAGGCGACGGTTGTCACTTACCATCAGGTGACCCGCCTGCCTCGTTGTCACTTGTGACATAAAAAAAAAAAAAGAAGTCGGCTTAGTGGCATTTTTTGCATTTAAAGTGATATCATAAATATAGGCAATGCTCACATCGATAACGAACTGAAATAGATCGACCTAATAAATAGGAAACGACGCCGTGGCTCCATACATTACGCAACGTGCCTCCGACACGGATGTTAATGTGCTCCTACAGAGATTGTTGCACAATACCGTATGTATTAGAATACATTTTCACTGTGCACCTGGTTATCGATTGTTTACTAAATACACCCGAGCATTTCCTTATCTGAAAATAAACGGATCATTATACATTTAAATACTTAACATTTAATATTTACTTATTTATGTACGCGTCAATTATTATATGGTTTTTATGTATTTTGTGGTTTTCGAAATACTTATGGCCTTTTTCATAACAAACTCGACGGTGTTTAGTTATGGCCTTATTCATAATAAAATCGACGGTATTTAGTAAGTGCTTGGCAGATTCTAAATTCAAGATCTCTATAGAAATTTGAATTAAGAACCTTCTAAGCAGTTGCTAAACATCGTCGATTTAATTATGAATAAGGCCATAAGTGCTTAGCAGATTCTAAATTCAAATTCTCTATAGAACATTTGAATTAAGAACCTTCTAAGCAGTTGCTAACCACCATCGAGATTATTATGAATAAGGCCATTAGTGTATAGGCACAAAGAAAAGTAGTGACAAGATACAATAAAGGAACAAAGGACTACATCAACAGTAAATAACATTCTAGAGCGACCCTAGATGAGTTCGGGGACCGCAGACGACAATTAATTATTAATTAAATCACCAACAGTAAACATCGAAACGACAAGACAATGTTGGGAAGGCGATAAGTATTGATATATTCATAAATTGTACAAACACAAAGTTCGATACTTGAGATACTACGCAGTATCTAGAATTCTTGAAGCCGATATGTTTATTACAATAATAATTAACATGTACTATCATGAAATACAACACTTGATTCTGTTTTTGTTATGTCACATTTACTGCAGTTCTTGAAGTGCTCTATAAATATGTACTTGTGTACGAAATTATAATAAGAATGATACAATGTACGTTATGGGTGCGTCAACAACAACTTGTTACATCAAATTTTCGAAAACGATCCCGAAAATAATTATCTAAAAGTCACAAGATAAGGCGATGATAGCTCAGTGGTAAGTGACGTCGAATACCGCGGCGAAGGTCGTGGGTTCGAATCCTACAATGAGCTTGAGCTTTCGGTGAAGGAAAACATCGTGAGGAAACCATAGCACGGTGGTAGGGTAGGTTTGTAGTACCCGACTGGCTGGCTACCACCCTCAAGTTGAAAATCTGTCGCCAAACACCTATCGGTGTGTTCCGACAGCTGCACTTGAGAGCCAGTTCCCATCTAGGCTTTGTGTGCTTACCATCTTCGGCCACATCATCACTTACCATGGTGAGATTGTGGTCAAACACAAGCCTATCCAGAATAAAAAAAAAACAATGTACTATTACTATTTTAATATAGGAACTTAACGTTCATACTTGAAAGATTATTTCTGCCTGGCGGTTTCACAAGCGTTCGCGTCATAATTATTACTTTCTGATAATCCCACAAAATATTATAAATGTGAAAGTTTGGATGGATGGATCTTTGTTACTCTTTCACGCAAAAACGGCTGAACGAATTTTGATGAAACTTGGCACACAGGTAGATCATATCCCGGAATAACACATAGGATACTTTTTATACCGGGAAAGGATAAGATCTCTCGGGAACGCGGGTGAAACCGGGGGACAGCTAGTGCAACTATAATAGATAGGTACCTTTTAAAAAGTATTTTTTAAATCGCTCCCCCCCTCGAATCTACTGGACCAAATCAGATTAAATTTGATAGAATTATGTAATCCTATGACCCAAACACAGATATGCAAAGTAAATAAGAATGTTTTTATCCATTACAAAAACAACATCAATTATTTTTCTCTTTATGTTATTATTTTAGATTATTTAATAAAAAAGTTTATAAAGTTATAAGGAAAGTGCGAATTTAGGATTACAATTCGCTGACGTAGCATGTCGTGTCGAATGCCTAACGGTCGTAAAATATAACTTAAAACGTGAGCGAATGCATTAGAAAAATGCAATTGGGTTAGGTCGGGTATTTGCTACACCGCAATACGTATCAGAATAACTTTTTTTATTAAATCTTGCTCTGTCATTAATTTAGATTGAGTTCAATTCTCTTAATGATTCTAGATTCTAGGACATACTAGTCATTCCACCTGTTGGTATACCATCCTGTGAAATCTAATCCAATCAATCTATGCAAGTTATTTTATCTCTAGAAAATTATGATTCATTTCAATACTGAAGCAAAGAGATAATTCAATCAACATCAAACGGATAGGAAGCGTAAAGTGTGATGGTTTCTAAATTGATTCAATCAAAATTAATGACAGTCTATTCTGGTCCTCTGAACGCGTCACTAACACACACATATTACTAAAATGAATACTAATTATGAACAATGCTTAGCGGTAGTGCCTGATTGACACAGCGATTTTACAACTCTAGTTTTGCTACTGTAGTTGGATTCCTACTAATATTATAAATGTATTTTTTTTTACTTTGTGTGTTTGTTACTCAATCACGGTAAAACGGTAGAACGGAATTTGATGAAACTTTGCTCACGGGTAGATCATATTCTGGAATAAAACATAGGATACTTTCTATCCCGGTAAAATTATAAGATCCCTCGGAAACGCGGATGAAACAGCAGGGCGGAAAACTAGTGTTTAATAAAAGCAACACAGCTAAACTTTACCATTACCTTCGAAGGGTGAAATGACGTTCCCGTAGGATTTATTAAAACTATTATCTGTAATCGTAAACAGCGTCAGGTGAGATTGGGGATGGAATCGAGGGTGTTATATCCGTGTGGCGTGTAAATAAAGCATGGTAGAGATTTGACCAACCATTTTGTTGTTGGTTCAGATAATGTTGACCCTTAAACAAACAATTCTTCATCCGTGAAGTTTATTTCATAGCCGTACCTGTTACCTGACATGACAATAATCTTACCATACTCAATAGAGAGTAATTTCGGGGTTAATCTAACGTATTTTGCAATCCTTTTGCCCTGTAAAGCTCCGTCAATCGTGTTAAGTACACGTTACATAACTCAACACATTAAAATTTTCATCGAATCAAACGCTGACAACGATTCCGAATTAATTCATCCTGCAAATGATCCCGTACAAACAATTCTGTCCTCGAGGGAATGAACATTGATTTAATTAAACTTATAGACTTGTCAAATACTTGGTTTAATTTTGCACCATGCTAAAGATGACATCATCTCCGTGCGTTATAACAAAAGCTTTCATTTATTTAGGCACAAAATCTACAGCTTTAAAAAAACTGTTCACTTCAATTTACATTTGCATCTAAGTGAGCATTTATTATGAAGGTACTGGTCTGAAAATGTAAATGGACGGAGCTGAATTCATAATTTGAATCGACTTTCGGTTGCTAGGCACATTAGGCAATATCTATAACTCAATAGGGCGTTTTTGTATTGCAACAAGAGTACTTGCATCTGAACAAGTCTAGATTCTAATTAGTATCAATTGCGCAAACTCGATTAGCGAGACTACACGATTTGTGGTTGCAACGCTTAGAGGATGTTGCCGATTAAGTGGGCTTTGCACTTTAAAGATTTATCAAAAATCATGAATCATTTTTGGAAAATTATGAATGTTATTTACTTATGAGATTTACGATGAGATAATCAATTAACCATAGTAATACTAAGTAAAGTGTAGACGATGTGAGAGAAAAGAAGAGGCGTTTAATGTTTGACAAGCAAGATCATTTTTAGCGGTAAAGGTTTATGGTAAGTTTTTTTTTAATATATTTTAGGCAAAGGCGCTACGCGCAACGGATCGCGACTTCAGTTAATATTAACAATTTATTGGAACGAAGTTCCTTAATGCGCGTTATGAAATATGAAAGGGGGCTAGACGGAAAAATCACCGACGCTAAAGTCTCGGTGTTTTTTTGTGTCGGTGACAAAAGTCACCGACCGCTGTGCGGCGTGCGCATGTTTCTCTGTCTGTCTGTCTGTCTTTCTCTCTCTCTCTTATAGAAAGCAAGCCAGATATTTTCATTTCTATTTTATATATATATACTCTCTCGACTTATATAACTTATATAACTTCGTTCCATATATAACTTCGGTGTCTCAAGTTTTTTTCTTTATTTATGTACTTATTTATTTGGTTTCAATTTATTTAATGTAGTTTTTATTTTACAGGGCACGCCATCGTTTGTCGTTTACATAAAGAATGGCATTATATGTATGGAATTATATATATAAGTAATCTGTATACCTATCCCTCCCTATCTAACCTTTCGTTTCATGATTTAAGACAATATTATTACCCAACGATTTCTGCTCTACCTACTTTAGTTCTCAGGCATACGAATATAAATAAACCTGTCTGAAAACCCCAAATATCGTGACTTGCTCTTGCACAACTGAATATTTCTACATCTGCGTTAACTATACCTTCTTGCCATGATGTAAGTTCAAGAAACGAACGCTCCACTAGAACTCAAGGTCTCGGCGAATGTGTGAAGCCTCCTAAATGCAGGAAATGTCTCAGTCTGGCCGTCTGTGACTTTGTTAACTTCCTGTGATCAATAGGAATATGCACGTTTTTTTTATTGTTTTAAACGTTTCTACGGGTTATTAAATTACCAAAAAAATATTTAACACATCCAAAATCTTAACCCTGAAGCTAAAAATTTTAAAATCACTATCATTTCCGGGTGATTCAAACGCGGCCATTATGGCGCGCTTATTTTGTGATGTGAGATTAGACGAATTCGATGTCAAAAATGAAGTGTTAGGTTCACAAAGTTACTAAAATCAATTTATTACCATGGAAAATCACAGAAAACTTATAAATTATAATAAATTTAAGCGTAGCGGTTACAAACTCTGTGGTCGAGTGTCAAAGTGACGTCACGATTTGACCACGGGGCGTTTTAGAAATTTGCGAGGGAATTTAAAAACAGACACTTTTTGATGATTAAATTTAGCTATTAAATCATGAAAATTTTTGAAAATAACTATGTAGGTATGTTTGTGTAACAATATGAATTATATAAAAAAAACGTCCATTTTGAAGTCACGTGCAAATTCTCCATTCAATAGTGATCCTTAGTAATAACCGGTCATAATCTCAACAGCAGCAAGTTTCGGTGAATTGATCAGCTGACTCGGTTGCAAGGACGTGATTCGTAGAGCGTATAACAGGTTTATTTCTACAACATGCTTCGTTACGTTAACCACTTTTATTTAATGATTGTACACGATCATCGCATGTTACATACAACAATAGTATTCAAGAATCTATGTTTAATCGCATATTTATGTGTATGCGTCATCTTTCATAATAGTTTCATGCACAATGTCAAAGGAGCCAGATTTGTTTTCAGTTTCCTCATCGCGGTTCATATTATCTTTGGTATAAACAGAATGATCAGTACAAACCAATACAAAAATAGCGTTAGTGAATTCCAGTCAAAAGCAAGAATACATAATATTCTATGACTCCTCACATGACCACAATGCAAGCAGAAGGTGAGAAAAACAAAGTGGTGCTGGCTATTTTAAGATTTGGCTTTCGGCCATCACCAGTAGCTTTACCTATGTAAGTATATCAATTATCGAGATATTATGATTTTTATGTCACAGTAAGTTAAGACAGGAATTTTAATGGCTATTTTGAGACTTCGGATGTTAATTAGACGACAGAAAATTTTGCAACTGATTTACAGCAAAATATTGCTGAAGCAAATATTTTGCGCTACGTGCCAAATAAATACAATGGAATTATATTAAGAGTGATGTGATTTTTTTTTACAAATTAGACTTTATTTATTTTCAACTAGCTGTCCGGCGCTGTTTCACCCGCGGTCCCGTGGGATCTTATCTTTTCCCAGGATAAAAAGTGTCCTATGTGTTATTCCAGGATATGAACTACCTGGGTGCCAAGTTTCATCAAAATCCGTTCAGCCGTTTCACATCCGTTCAACATCTTCACATATATACATCTTCACACACATCCAAACATACTTTCGCATTTATAACATTAGTAGCATTACTTACTGAAACAATTTTCTTGTTTTACTAAACTGTTAAGAGTTCAATTCTCGCGTACTTTTCTATGCATTAGCTTTCTAAATTCTT
The DNA here is from genome assembly GCA_951361185.1 of Ochropacha duplaris. Classification (NCBI taxonomy): domain Eukaryota; kingdom Metazoa; phylum Arthropoda; class Insecta; order Lepidoptera; family Drepanidae; genus Ochropacha; species Ochropacha duplaris. Next base: position 13,756,471 of record OX592691.1, read on the forward strand.
CTCACATTCCACTTTCTTAGCTTTAAAATGGAGTAGTTTAATTTTAGGCTATCATTTGCCACACCTCTTTCCACTTTATCAGTAAGTAATCAATCAAGCATTCACGTGCACAGTTCTGTTATGACCGCACCGCTCATTGTGTTGTTCTAGGTCTTATTCCCCAACAACTCATATCATCGATAAAAGAGCTACTTTTATCGATATTGTGTTATTCAAACATATTAAGATGATTTAAGGCGATGATAGCTCAGTTGTAAGTGACGTCGGATACCGCGGCGAAGGTCGTGGGTTCGAATCCTACAATGAGCTTGAGCTTTCGGTGAAGGAAAACATCGTGAGGAAACCATAGCACGGTGGTAGGGTACTTTGTAGTACCCGACTGGGTGGCTACCACCCTCAAGTTGAAAATCTGTCGCCAAGCACCTATCGGTGTGTTCCGACAGTTGCACTTGAGAGCCAGTTACCATCTAGGCTTTGTGTGCTTACCACCTTCGGCCACATCATCACTTACCATAGTGAGATTGTAGTCAAACACAAGCCTATCCAGATCTTTTTAAAAAAAAAATTTATGACTCGATCGGACTTCCATAAAATATTTTCCTGATATGCAAGTCACGTTTAAAAAAAACAATATTTTAAAGCAAAAATTCTACTAGTAGAACACCAAGCGTCATGTAAATCAATACAGATAGCAAATATACAAGCGATAGAATATCAAATGAAACTAAATCCCGAAGTGCCGTTAAATGAATCGATTAAAGCACGATGTAGATATTGCTTGATTAATCGATACATTTGCTAAGATTGCACTTGGAAGTGCAACACGATATATGAAACGGGAGACGATGGAACTCAATTACGACACGTGGTCAATTCAATGCGGTTCATTGATAAAGTCAAGATTGTAAAGCTATATAGACATCGGCAAGTCTTTAAATATAGTTAAGCATATTAAGCGATTCATCTGTTCACACTTCATTCATTAGTGTACATAGCGTAACATTGAATGAACCACTATTATGGCATTATTCATAATAAAATCGACCGTATTTAGTAATGGGCTTATTCATAAAGATTTTAGCAACTGTTTAGCAGATACTTAATTCGAATTTTCTATAGAGAATTTGAATTTAGAATTTGCTAAGCACTTACTAAATACCGTAGATTTTATTATGAATAAGGCCGTAAGTGCATAGCAGATTCTAAATTCAAATTCTCTATAGAAAATTTGAATTAAGAATCTACTCTACTAAACAGTTGCTAAACATCGTCGATTTTTTTATGAATAAGGCCATTAGAGTTTAACAAACGTTCAGAATGTCGCTGGCATTCTACCCGAATACGAGTATGTTAAGCCCTGTCTAAATTCCCAGAGAGATTTAATGAGAACAGTATTTTAATATGAAACAGAGATGTCGACCGACCGGTATAATCGGATTTAGCGTAATGAGATTAAAGAATGACGTTGGCAGAATCCAGTTGACATTTACTTTTATACGGGTATTACTTTGATGCCGCTGAGTTTTAGCTTCAATTAAATATGACAGAAATGTTCGTGTTTAATTCTAAAATCTGACAAAAAACAACATATTTTTATTAACTTGATTTGTGGTTATTAAGAGTATTATGCTCTACATATTTCATCTATCAACCTTAAACGCTTAATATAGATCAGCGTGAAGTAATGTCTAGGTCACATTCTGTAGTATCGTCGAATCATCAAGAGTGTTCTTGTGACGCTTTCCATGTTTCCATCTCTTTCACTGGCAAGGCGTACATTTGTATGACAAATGGCGATTTAGCTTTGGAAATCCACCGTTATCGGTGTGTGACATCGTGTGACGAAGCGCGAGGTCAAGGCGCGCGAGTCGTTGGCACCGCACCACATTTCTGACATGCTAGCTACTCGCTTTTATCCCCCGAACAGATTCCAGGCGTGGCCAATTAATTGCGTATGCTAGTTGAGAATGTACTGAATCCCTCAACATAGGCAATTGTCTACAATTGTTCATTGTAATTATGAATTCGTGGTCAAGTGACGATCGTGGTGTGAACATCTGCAACCGCAAAATGTGGTTGACTCTTGAATAGTCGTTATACAATAGTTTATAGAATGTCGCAGAGAAACATTGAAAAAATCATGATGCAACACTAACTTTTCATCGAATTTCCGACGTTATTATCAATCAGTTTAAATGATTTGAGCTAATGGCGTTGCGTCGACCAGCTCAGCGCAGTGATTAAGGGCATTACTTTCTAATAGATTTGGACCACAATGATATTTGATTTTTCGAATGATTATGGTCATAAGAGTCTCAAGAGAGAAATAAATACTCATTGTTTGCTTCACGGTTGAAAGTTATTTCAAGAGCAATGAGATCATAGTGGAAGTTAATATTTCGTGATGGTTTCTCCTCCACAGTTCTGAGAAAACCGGAATAATTTGGCTTGTTTTTCGAGTTACAATTGGGGACAGCACATGGCAAGAATCCCAGTGTTTGAGTCATCCGAATTGTAGTGTATCAGAAAAATATTTTCATGAAATTAGGAATGTGTCACTTACCTACATCCGAAAAACAAACAGGAACATTGTGAGAGATGCTTTCACTTTTGAGATTGAAATAATGATTCGGTAAGGGTATGATTATGATTATGAGTACGATAGGATATGATTTTGAAAAAAGATTAATGCAATATTTTTATCATGGAATCGTATAATAGGGATAAAGAAATAATGGTGCACTTCGATAAAAAACGAAAACATCAAAGGACAGAAAAATACTGGATTCAATTTTACCGAGTCAAAAAGAGATCATTTTTAGAATCTTGTTGTTCATTAATAACATTCGTTACACACACGTATGTAGGTACTCAATATTGCACATGTAGGTACATGTGTGGCGAGCACAGGCGCGTGCGCAGATGCGAAGGTGATCGAGCCCAGAACAGTTGATCCCGTGCCAATCGCTTACGCAGAAATAAATAGCAACACCAAAACATTAGCATTTCAATAATCTTTGACGTGAAAATAAAGGTATTGGTATTGCTTTCAGTCAAAACATAAATGTCGCAACGTCAAAAACAATAAACACATAAATTCACGGTGCTTCTATTTTTAATTATCCACAGCCACCTGTCGTATAATTAGTCGGCCATTGTTTAATAGACTGGCGGGCTAATTAAGATGCGAGAGACGTTTACATTGTGACGCGGAGGATGCGCGCGCGCACGTTGATGTCGAACACAAGGACCTGACGAATGACGGCTACGAACAAGCCCCCTCGTCGGAAAAGTCTTATTGCGATACATTGACGCTTTTGGCTACAGCATCGTGAAATGTTGTACCAAACCTGATCGATGTATATGTACAAAATTTCGGTTGCGTACTTTTTTAACACAAGGACATGTAATATAGATTCTGCTGTACTAGTGTGTCCCAAAAGATTTTCCGTGAGCGACAGTCACGTGACGTGAATTTTTAATCAAACCAGCCATATTAGAGTGGCGTCGCTAAGTCAACACAAGTGCTTTTGAATGAAGTCAAAAGTAATCCTTGGCGAGGACGTCACCTTATTATCTGGGGGCGCGATATCTGACAAACATTTAGGCGGCGCGCTAAGTAAATAGACATGACCTTGGGAATGTAAAGTACTCGCCGGTTTCTTGAGATAACGCTTGTTGTTGTCGTCACCTTGTGAGATTCAAACAATTTCTTTAAACGCGAGTTAAGCGACTCGCATACCTTGAGAAAAACCAATCGCTACCAAATTGCGTAATTTGAAAGATCACTGACCTGTGTAACCATGTCCCAGTAGAATCCTTCGAGCATAGACTTTCCATGTTGGTGCTGCCGACAGAGTATCGGCCAGAGGGATGCGCGGACGGGGCTGTTGATGGGCCACGAGTTCTCTCTAATGATGAGCTTCAGCTCGCGCTTGCGGCCCTGCTGGTACAGCGTATGGATCTCTTCGAAGGTTTTGAGGGGCGCTTTTTTGCCTGCGGATAACAGGGAGGGTAAGCACTGCGTCCATATGGTTGATGGGGGATCGATAGCGGCAAGGGACTCGGCGCTTGGTGCGCGGAACGCGGCCGGTTCTATGTACATCGCACTGTTGGCGCGGGGCACATGCTTTCGGTGCGCGCGCGCCGGCGGCACTGCCGACCGTGTCCGCAAGCAACCTGCCTCCGGAAAATGCGATAGCGCGCCCCAACACTGTCACACTTCGATTGTTTATATGACCTTGTGACGCGCTTATCGGTATAAAAGACCCAAACAAAAAAAAATACCGAATTCATTTTATAGCATTTTTTTTTAATCTAATATTAATCTACGAAACCCAACATTTATTAACGTAGTAGGTAGTTTAGAAACAAAGCTCATATTATTTATTGTTAGGGAGAAAACTTCCAACATCACAAACCTACATGGCAACAAAATTGGTGAAGAAAACAACTAGTACAGTAACATATCATGCGATAACATCGTGCACAATCGTATAAATAGTTATCAAATCAAAGCAAAACGCAACATTTTGGAAACGTGCCAGTGGAACGAAATTTTCGTAGTCCATACGTAATCGTAGGTCGAGAGCAAGCTTTATATTTCACAGCACAGCATCCACTAATACGCATTAAGTATGTATCTTTAAATTTTCCATTTGACTTAACAAAGAAATAAAAAAAACTTTTTTTTTATTCTGCAGAAAATTAAGCCCAATCAAATTGTCAATGACTAAAGAATCGTTGTAAGGGCAATGACCTAGCAGATTAAATATATATGCTATCGATTAACCATTACGCCTATGGCCGGGCTTTATTTCGCATACAAATTGGTATTATTTTCATCGATTTTTGTATAGAAAATGTCTAAATTAGCTAATATATCAATTGAAATACTTATGAATAGCGTCGTTATTCTTTTTTTTTTATTCGGGATAAGCTTGTGATTGACCACAATCTCGCCATGGTAAGTGATGTGGTCGAAGGTGGTAAGCACACAAAGCCTAGATGGGAACTGGCTTTCAAGTGCAGCTGTCGGAACACACCGATAGGCTTGGCGATAGATTTTCAACATGAGGCTGGTAGCCAGCCAGTCGGGTACTACAATGTACCCTACCACCGTGCTATGGTTTCCTCACGATGTTTTCCTTCACCGAAAGCTCAAGCACATTGTAGGATTCGAACCCAAGTAAATCTTTTCATCACTGCTGTCGATTGTTTTTTTAATAATAATAATATTTAAGGTGTATAAGACCGGCAGCTAGCAGTACAGTGTTAAGTAAACAACGCGAACGGTGATAAGGCGAGGTTATCAGCGCCTGCAGTCGCCGCCTGAGCGCTACGATTGACAGACAAGTCACTTACAAAGTGAAAAATGCACGCTGTACTGTACTACTTTGTAAAATCTTTTTGTTTTTGTTTTCGGAATGATCGCGTAACAAACATACAAAAATAAAACATACAGTCGAATTGAGAACCTCCTCCTTCTTTGAAGTCGGTTAAAAATAAAAAAATAAAAAAACCGACTTCAAATCTATACCTATATTGTTATGTTATACCTACCCTACTCCTAGTTCATATTATCTAATTAGTTTCTATCCATTAGTCTATTATTATTATGTTTACCATCTAAGTTCTTAATACCCATTGATATCTAATAACTAAAGATAAACAATCCCAAGTAAAAGTTATCTCAAAACTGTCTCAAATTGTTTTGGGTAATACTAGTTATTTTTTTAAAGTTTTATTCACAAAGCTATGTAAGGCAATAAAATTTTATGACTCATACCTGCTAGCCAAAATATATCTTAAACGAGCACTGAGGCATGTTTACCGTCGGAGCGTTCGAATGCTACTACATTAAAAGACCACCCAAATGTTCCAGTGGGTAGATATTCGGTAAGGCCATTTTTTGTCGCTGATTGTGTATCTTTAGGTAATTAGATATCAAAGTTAATACCTTTTTTTTTAATTCTGGATAAGCTTGTGTTTGACCACAATCTCACCATGGTAAGTGATGATGTGGCCGAAGGTGGTAAGCACACAAAGCCTAGATGGGAACTGGCTCTCAAGTGCAGCTGTCGGAACACACCGATAGGTGCTTGGCGACAGGTTTTCAACTTGAGGGTGGTAGCCAGCCAGTCGGGTACAAAGTACCCTACCACCGTGCTATGGTTTCCTCACGATGTTTTCCTTCACCGAAAGCTCAAGCTCATTGTAGGATTCGAACCTTCGTCGCGGTATTCGACGTCACTTACCACTGAGCTATCATCGCCTTAAACCTAATTAATAATATTAAACAAATTATTATAGTTATTATTATTGTATGTTAGGATGTTGTATGTTACCTACCATAGGATTCTAAACCAAATTGTTATCGTCAAGTTATGTAGTAAAATAAGTCATTAGTTAATTGTTATGTAAGTAAGAGAACCATATAAATACCAATATCCTTCGTCCCTACCTTAATTCCATCTCAGTTCCATTACTGACTCTATCGTGTTAACATAATCCTTCAATAAGTAATATTTTATAAATAAATGACTTTTATATATATAGATTACTTATTTAAAACATAATTTATTTGTACAAGGGGGAAGGGGGATTTTGTGTATAAGGGGCGTGTCATTGTGTGTGTAATGGGGTGTGTAAGAATCAGCTTATTTGAATGACATATAACACAACAAACATAATATATATATATATATATATATACCATGTGTTGTTATGACTGCGGCAACTAGAAAGGTATTTTTATATTGCGCCTATATTACTACCCTGCGACAATGATACCAAATAAAACGACAATTTCTGCGCTATCTATTCAAAAACATGAATAATTGCAACTAAAATAGCATGTGGGATAAGAATTAATGTAGTGACATTTGCAAAGGTCGCTCGCAATGCATAACAATTAAATCTATCCTTTGTTTACGTCGAGTTGGCAACATCGTGTGTACACAGACATGTCACTTGCTTCTCGTTCTGTTTAAATTGCGTACGCGCAGTTTTGGTATGTTTAAACGAACCGCTTCTTTTCATTCTAATCGTTCATCGAAATAATGACAAAAGCAGTTAAAACTTTGAAGAAAACAATAGAGATGATTCAATAACTATAACAAAGTTTTGAAACTCATCCAAAACATCAAACAAAATTGAATCATACACGTTTCAAATAACCATGCCAACGTTCCATTTGAGACCTATTAAGATAACAAATAAATATCTATGACAATAAGTGGTGCAATTTCTGATTTATCTAGCTGGCTGCTACTATGCGATTATCGTATAAGGTCCTTGAGAAAAGGGCATAATAAAGAGCACTTAAACACTTTATTGTCACTAGGCCCCATTGTCTATGCACAGTTGTAAGCAAGGCCATGCCATCTATTAATTACTATAAAACCAGATTATTTTGCTTAAACCCAGGCATTAATAGAATTGATGTCATTTGCTCCTTTTATTCTGACCCTTCGAATTTTTTTTATTACTAAAATGACAACCAGGCAAACGGGTCACCTGATGGTTAGTGAATACCGTCGCCTATAAACATCTTTACTAATATTATAATGAGGAAAGATTTGATAATTAGTTTGCCTATTTAGGCTCTCAAACTACTGGACCGATTTGAAAAATTCTTTCACCATTAGAAAGCTACATTATCCCTGATGAACATAGGCTATATTTTGTCCCGGGAAAAGATAATATCCCACGGGAACGCGGGTGAAACCGCGGGGGACTGCTAGTTAGTAATAACTGGTGGATTGCCAATGTGTTGCCGACCATTTTTACAATGCCTTAAAGGCAACTGGCTCTGCCAAAACATCAACAGACAGATTGTCAACTTGAGGGTGGTAGCCAGCCAGTCGAGTACTACAAAGTATCCTATCATTACCATGATTTTTATAGTCTCCCTCGCTCTAAGAAAAACACTCAGAAGTTTTTACTAAATGAAGGCCTTCCGAGAGTATTAATAAAGGCCAAAGCTGCTCTGAAGTTTCCAGAAGTTTAATACAGTTGTGGCTGGCACTGTGGCGAACACGTATCAAAATATAAATGAGACCCTAAGCAGGATTTCTAACTTTTCACTTAACTGTCCGCAACATTTAGTTTGGAGCAATGTTTTAATAACTCTGTCAACCGGCATTAAGGAATGGCACGACCCATATCACAGATTGTAATAAGAATAAGCGAAGTAGAAATTATTACATCTGTATGAAAATGAGGATCAAGGTTTTCTTAATTAAACAAATTCATAAGCAGTACGCTTGTACTGCCATAGATTACATTTAGAACACGAGCAAGACTAGAAAAACTTAGGCCCTTTGGGACTACTGTTTTTACCTTGATCTTTCAACGAAATCATCGATTATTGTAAATATTGTAGTGCTGCATATGGACATATACAAATCGATATATACATATCGACAGCACTACAACACTAGTGAAAGCATGTACACTTGCACTATAAGGGATTAGGTTAAAGAGTGGTTCGCGACTTCGTGGATCTATAATAGGGAGTAATATTTTTTTTTGTTAATTAAAAGTGAAATATCAAATTAGAATTAAATAGAACTCGTGATATTTAACTGTAGTAGGTGCATTACTTCTGTGAAAACCCATACAGTAATTCAGGCCGCCCCGGTTCCCACAGAGAAATATGACCAGGGTGATAAAAATATGAACAACTCAGTAAAATATTTAATATCCATGGGAAAAAGAACAGTGCTTTGGTTTTCTTGCTCTTTCATGTAGACGTATAACTAGTCAGTTTGTCTGGGTTGTTTTTTTATCATTTTAACTAGCAGTCTCGCGCGGTTTTACCCGCTTTCCCGAGAAATCTTATCTTTTTCTACCTGTATGCCAAGTTTCATCAAAATCCATTCAGTAGTTTTTGCGTGAAAGAGAAACAAAGTCCATCCTCACATCTTAATACACATACATTCCTCATATTTAGATTACGGATGTAGGTAACAATGTATCGTTATCAGAATTTACAAAGTAAGATTGGCTAGGAATGCTAATATAAATAACCTGAAGGTGGGATCCTGGTTCGACCTCCATTCGTGATTCATGAATTCTCAATACCGGAACCAAGATAGTTTGCATTCCAGTATCAATTTCACCACAACGTGTAATTTTGTTTATTTATTTTTCACTTTATCTACGTCAACATACGATTGCAGCTCTAGTTTCACTTATTACATTTTCTCCTGTGCACTTTAAAATGACTACATCATACAAGTCATCACAAGATTCTTATATTTTATAGAAAATATCAGTCAGGATAAACAATTCCTGACCGAGATATTTTTGTCTCTGGAAACACGTTCGAAAATGGTTCTACATGTATCTGGTCACGCAAACCACTGTTCCCTATAAACTCGATGTTTATGAGGGTTTCCCACGGCTATTTCTTAGAAATTGATAGAATTTACCGTCTTAACTGAACTTTTGCTTACATGTTACTCTGAGTAACCTGAAATCAAACGCGATCTTTTTTTGGGGTTATCGGAATTCGTTGTCTAATAAATAAATCGTCGATTTCTGGAAAGAGACGCATTTCTTCACCAATTCAATTGACTTATCGCGTAGACCTTAGACGTAGCAAGACCGACAGAATTACTTTCTTTTTCACTAGATCAGAAACAACCACAACCGAGACAATTATGTCATCTAAATAAACCAGCCAGAGTAGAAATCCTCATGGCTAATCACAATTACAGTTGTGAATGCACACCTTTCGCCAGGTGGCGTGTTATCCCCTCCACAAGCGCGTGCGCATAGCATTGGACCGATGGTATCGAACCATATTCCAAATTGCTTAGCGCTCATTTCGCAAATCTTCGTGCAATTGTGCGTAATTCGCTAAAAGCAAATATTTCATATCTTCGCGAAATTGTGCGTTTTATTTCATTTGTGCTGATTTTGTTGTTTACAACCTTAATTTAAATAGCACTACTCGTTTTTGTTATAAAATATACTTAGTGGGATTAAATTAGGTTATTTATTATGTAAACATTGATACAATTTGAAAAAAATCTAACAGGTATAATTTAATTATTTACAGGATATTATTAACAATATTTTTCCCTTGCCTTTTAAGGTAATTTCATTTAACAATCTTCACTGATTAATGGTTTTCCAACATGATGACACTACAGTCATATTTCATACTAGCTTTCCGACCCGCGGTTTCACTCGCGTTACCGAGGGCATTAAAATAAAATATACCCCATGTTACTTGCTGATAATGTATAATAGCTGTGGTAGTGACGTCGAAGGTCGTGGGTTCGAATCCTATAATGAGCTTGAGTTTCCACTGAAGGAAACCAGAGCACGATGGTAGGGTACTTTGTAGTACCCGACTGGCTGGCTACCACCCTCAAGTTGAAAATTTGTCGCCAATCGGTGTGTTCCGACAGCTTCACTTGATTGATAGCCAGTTCCCATCTAGTCTTGGTGTGCTTACCACCTTCGGCAACATCATCACTTGCCATGATGAGATTGTGGCCAAACACAAGCTTATCCAAAATAAAAATAAAAAATTGCATTCTATAGGTGAAAAAGTCGGTTGAGTAAGTATTTCTTGAGTTTATCCAAACACACATAAAAAAATCTCATCTTTTCTCTTTATAATATTAGCGAATAACATTTGGAAGAAATAATAAAGACTAACTAGAGAACTAACTGAAAGAAACCATTCTTAATCCGAATCGGATACTTAAGATAGCTCAGTGGTAGCGTACGAGTATTATCTAATCTACAGAGATTTCTCGGTTGATAAAGCCTCATTAGTCTTGCGAGATGAGAATTGTTTGCTTACATTGATAACGTTGTGCTCCAACCAAGATAACGCGGTCAGTTGTGAAGTACTGCGACTATTTATTTGTGAAGCTGTTGTTTTAGCTAGCTAGACTCATTCTAATACATTATATTCATCATTTAGTTGTAAATAAATGGAGCTGTAGACCAAAAAGATGTAGCGAAATAGCCGGAATCTTAGGGCAGAGGATAGAGCCACCTGGAACAGTTAAGAGACTGATGAGATGACTTTCACCGCCCGCAAAAGGCGGCCCTTACACCTAACAATAATATTTAAATACCAAACTAAAATTACTAACTAATAAATAAATAAGAACATAACAGTAGATAAGAATTACATGTATGTGAGGGATAAGATAAATAAATAAAATAAATGAAGCTGAATGGAGGCAGTTTTTAAGGAGCCACAGAAAATGATGGGGGCAAACCAGTAACTCTGCAGAGTTATTATTGTTTAAATAACTTTGGGAGCAAAACAGACAGAATAGGCGTGACGCAAACAAAATATACCTTATACATATGAAATTGACGAGTTTTATTTATTTTGCGCTTAGCATTTAGCCAGAAGCACGCCGTCGTAACTGAATGTCGAAAGAAGCCTACATAAAAAAACTGACTCGAGAACTACCACCGGACCTTTACTGTTATGCACCCAGCTTTATGCCTCTACTTACTTAACACGGGTTTAGTGGAAAAGAGATACCCAAAATAGTAGAGAATCGTTGCCTGTTGATATTAAAGAGAATCAAGTCATCTCAGTTGATGACTAATGAATGAAACAAATGCCTTGACCTAGTTCGTTGTCACTACTGTAAAGACTTCTTAATGTGCTGTGCAACTATATTGGAACCTTGGCTAGGAATGTCTATCAGTTGTTGATAGACTAATTACATAACTCTTCAAATCTCACCACGAGCTTGTGGTCAAATGAAACGATTGTGGTGGACCACAAAAATAAAGGTTACTAGAATTTAGGTCGATTGACCCTCATGGTCATGGACGTACACAGGTAGCCGAAAAGTTCCTGATACCCAATCTGGTAATACTTATGTACCTTCATTCTATTAATTTCGAAAGGATCAGACAGCATTAACAGATCTATCAGGAATTTATTGGCGACCTGTGAAATTTGCCTTAAAATAAAGTAATATAACAAAGCTGTACCAGCTACGTTCGAAATTCTGTTTTGTTGGTCTGCTATAAGCAGCATTTCATAAATATAAAATGTTACTATAAAGTAGACATTTAATATCCTATTGTAAAACGAACAAAGGCTGTTTACGCACCGATAATATACGAGGCTGTTATCTAATTCAATTAAATGTGGGAAATAAACTATTTTAATGCCGCTTTATATCTCTTGACATTTGCAAAACCCCGAGCAGATTAGAAGCTCTATATTCTGATTTAAATAATTCACTGAAATAGGGCCCATGAATGACAGGGCGCACAGGATATGTAAATTCGTTTTTGTCACAAATAAAAACCTTTACCATTATGCCTATGTGCGTGATGCACTTCCTCATCTGATTCAGCTTTGACATAGTATTGATTCGAATCTTCGAATACAATCACGTAGAACACGTGCAAAATATACGTCCAGATTACAATTTTATATGTAAAGAATGGTTTTGGCGATGATAGTTACGATTTTATTATATAGATATGAGTAATGCAGTCGCATTCCACTGCTCGATTTATCAATCACCACCCAGCTCGGATATTTCTTTGCACATCTCTAGTGATTTCAATTGAAATCGCTGGATAGACTTTTAGCAAACGCCTGGTTCATCCGAGGGGACTTTCTACTTACCGTGTTTTTGGATGGGGCTCTTCAAGAACTCTTCTTGAAGCGAAGAGATTTTTGTAGGCAGCTCGTGGTGTTGTATCCGTCTAGGATAGGCTACGGTAACCACTTACTATCAGGCAAACCGTGTGCATGTTCGTCACCTTAGTGGTAAAACAACTGACACCACAAGGTTCGAATATCAATTACAAATAAAGAATCCCGACAAGGAAAATACAACAATACACAATATTAAAAGTACCTGAAGATCATTAACGTAAGACCCAGAATAGGAGGGCCTTCCCGTCCCCGGTAAGCAATACCTGAATCACTTCAATGATACCTAAACTCCAGGCATTCCCCATTGCGTTTCACTGACACAACAATAAAATGAATACTAATAATAGTATAAAGATGAAGTTTGTGAGGTTGTAGGGGAATCTCTGGATCTACTGAACCGATTTTGAAAATTCTTTTACCAATAGAAAGCCACGTGTTTTGTGAGTGTCATAGGCTATATTTTTATCCCGGGAAAAGATAAGATCCCGCGGGAACGTGGATGAAACCGCGGGGGATAGCTAGTAATTATATAATCACGACTTCTCCATTTCAGACGCGCTTATTGATAGTTTAGTTTACATTGATTGGAATGCAAATCACACTAATCGGACGCGCAGTATCACTGGTCCGAACGATCATGGCATATATATACAATACAGTCTATTTTAGATCTAAATATAGTTATTTGAACCAGATTAGATAATCTTACGAATATTCTTATTCATGTTATCCCACTTCTGAACAATGTGTTGTTCAGAATTATTTCAATTACAGAATAGTTTAGTGTTGCAGTTCCAGAATCATTAATAGAATATCTTAGATATTTGAGCCTTCTCCTTACACTACAGATGTGGCCAACTTACTTAACGGAAACGAACGAATAAAATCTGGTCAGTATATTTGTTATGTATTCTTCTTTCTTTCTCTTGTCCTTATCCCACGCTGGGTGGGGTCGGCACAACATGTTTTCCTCTTCCACTCCGCTCTATCACTAGTCGTCACAGTACTCACAACTTTCATAAACATATCATTCTTCACACAGTCCATCCATACCTTCTTCGGCCTTCCTCTACCTCTATATCCATCCACACTCATACTCAGTACTCTTCTCGTTAAATGTTTTTCATCCCTCCTCATTACATACCAAGCCAGTCTATTACCTTTCAACTTTTCAGTCACCATATTTGCTATGTATTATGTGCGTATATTTATTTAATTAACTTTTAGTCAAGTTTTGGATTGATAGGATGCTTTAATTTAAGCTCGACATGGAAAAAGGTCTCTATTTCAATATTTTTTATATTTTTTGCGTTTATCAAGGCATGCCAGCGAAAACGCAACAGTAACATGTTAAGGCACCTATTGTTAAATTGTTTAGACAACGAAATCCACAACACGTCTCTGTTGTCACAAACAATGCGATGGGACATAAACTGCTTCAGGGAAACGGACTGTTGGCGTAGCAGCATTATGTTAATGCTGACCACGGAACCATCGTGATCTTTGGTCAATTCTACGCCTAAGAATCTGCTCTCAATATTGATGCACCGCTCATCACCGCTGGCACCGCACTTTTTTTTTAAAGGTTTTGTCTTGGTATCTAGACCTTTAAGTAATTTCTTTATTTTAAATATTCATCTTTTATGTTATAGTCACGTTTAATTGTCACTTTTTCTGTAAAGTCTAGTCCTCATCCGTGCAAGTCCGGTCTAGTTTTAGTGAAATTGGCGGCTATTCGACTATAACTTTTCACGGACATTTTGGGACAACCTGGAAAGTCACGATACACGTTTTCATTTAATTTCACTTCACTTGTGCAATTAGATTGATCTTTATTGGACAAAACACCACCGAAAATATTCAATAAAACTCAAATTACACGAATTTAATGAAAATAAAACGAAAACGCAACGGCACTTCGCAAGTTCCCGCCAAAAAGTCGGCACCGCCCTAGATACGGCACTGCCTCCTAGACAAGATGGATGTCGACAATCATCATCGTTACTAAACGTTTAGCCATTGTATAAGATTGACAACAATACATATCATGAGACAATTCGATTTCTAATGTCAATCCCACACAAAAGTTAATCATGTAGAATCAATGACGATTATCGATATTTGTCTTGTATTTAGTAGTTAGAAAGATTTAACTACCCAATATACTACCTAGATATCAGGGTAGGTACTTTAGTTATCCATTGCCAGACCTAAATTGATTTAGTTAGAATTCAATTTCAATAAATCCTAAGTAATACAACCGGATTTTAATGCAACAAAAAAATAATTGCGTCGCGAGAATATCTATGGTCGCGAGCGGAGGGAAGAGGTGCCGGTGGAACTGGGACCCGATTATAACTTTTTAATTTTATGACTCTTTATTTTACGTGGGGTAATCTTTATAGGATTTCCGGCCGCTCAAGGGGAGCAGCGGCGCGGCTCTGACATAGCCCGGGGGAAGCTGACACCTCCCCAGCACCCTAGCTGTGTTATCCATCGTCCTCGTCGAGGCCGCTTCTAGGCGCTCGGGGCCCTTTCGATTGCCCACGGCCCCGAAGGTCCCCTTTTACGGCAGGAAGGGGAGCAACGTGGCTGCTATCCAAAGTCCTATCTACTGGGCAGTAATTGTATGACCCTATATTATTGAAACCCCAAATATAAAGCCATATTGTGACAATGGTAAAAACACTTAAAAACCTTATTTTATATTATTAAGATTATTATCCTACTAATATTATAAATGTGAACGTTTGTAATTTGTAAGTTTGTATGTTTGTATTTTGTATGTTTGTATTTTGTAAGTTTGTATGTTTGTTGCTCAATCACGGAAAAACGGCTCAACGGATTTTGATGAATCTTGACACAGAAGTCGATCATATCCTGGAATAAAACATGGGGTACTTTTTATCCCGGGAAATGTTAAAATCCCTCAGTAACGGTCGTGAAATAATGAGGTTAAGGTAGATAGGATTCATTAATTTACTAGATATTCATCATTTTTGTAGACTGTACATATTACTCATTTAGATGGTCCAAGATGACTCAACTAAAAATAATAAGCCTTACTTAAATAAATACCTACATGGTATAAAATACCTAAAATATAATCAATCTCTAAACCATGGATGATACTAAGTAAGCTTCACAGATATTTAAAAAATCATTCTCAATTCTGTAATACAATATTAATAGGAGTAGGCATTAGATATTTTCACCTACCTACCTAACAAGACAATATCTTTCCATTCAAATTCAGTAAATGGTGTTTCTTTAAATAAGCCATTGGTAAGAGAAGGACAATTGAGGCTATGAGATAGTGAACAAATTTCATGTTTCATAAATTAACAGTGTTATGCAAAAATTACAATTTAGTATTTTCTACATAATTTGAATAAAGAAGAGGATTTTTTTATAGGTGCACATTTTAAGATTTAATGTCTGGAACACAAAACCTCAATGATTTAGAATAGACCCTGGTAAGATACTTGAGATTAATATGATTGTATGGCACTATACTGTTACAATTTACTTTATTTTATTTTACGTTTGAAATACCATGTTTTTAATACTTATAAACTTTTTCATAATTTGTCAGATCACCAAGGGCATACAAGTGCTGAGAGGAGCTAATACAACTTAATATTCTTGTCTTGCATGTTATGAGTCACCACATTAAAAGTCTTTCATTTGCTAAACTTTGTTATAAACTATTTTTAAATCCTAAATAAGTCCTTGACTTACAGATTACAATGTGAAGTTTGTAAATTTAATTTCAAATATGTTCCACTGGCATTCTTTGCTTCTTACAAATTCTGTTATTTAATATTGACTAATACTCAAATCATATCTTATTTACCTACTACAACTCAATTTATCAATAATTTATTAATTTTAATTATTTGATATTAAGCATTATCATTATCAGACATGTCTAACATACCATAAATTACATAATTCATAATAAATTTGTGATATTAAAGAAGTTAGACAGTAGAAATTTGAAGAATATCTATTTTACTATTTTAAATGGATAATAAAGTTAAATTATCTCACCTGGTGGACTGTCAGTGAGGATAGTGATGCCAGTGGGGTCTACATGAGGTGGGAATGCCTCATAAAGGTCGGGCTCCTCTTCAAGCACTGACGACAACATGACGGAGGGCATCCCGGCCGGTTCCACAGACACACTCACACTACCACTATGGCTAGATACCGCACAACACTACACTGCAGTCCCTGAGTATCCGTAGCTCGCTCGGAGCTCACACTCGTGAGCCACCCCGAGCCATCCCCTGAAACTCGACTTGTTCATACGACCACCGTCCCAGTCTAAGTCAAATCTTGTTGGACCATCTTTAAATCTGCAAAAGGACAAAGTTCAAATCACTGTATGTGTGTCAAGACTGCCAATATATTGTAACACTTATCACAGAGATAACACTTAATCAGTTTATGAAATAATCAAGTGATTATAGTCGCGACAATACTGTCGTCTTCATAGCGAAGGAACAATAAAATTATAATAATTAAAACATATGTTATATCAGCTGATCGCGTCGCTGCCAGGGCAGACTTGACATTTTATAGCT
Source organism: Ochropacha duplaris (assembly GCA_951361185.1). NCBI lineage: Eukaryota > Metazoa > Arthropoda > Insecta > Lepidoptera > Drepanidae > Ochropacha > Ochropacha duplaris. Next base: position 13,773,730 of record OX592691.1, read on the forward strand.
ATTTTAAGACTTTCGGGCAGCTGATCGCGCAGTCTTCAATGTCAGATGCCAAGTACATAGACGTGAAGTGGCGAGAACGAAATGATGGTTCATTGTGAGAGATCGTCGTCGGTCGAACGAAACAAACGGGAAGTGTACTCACCGCAGTCCTGTCGGTGAATGATGCCTAGCAGGATCTGCGCCTCCGTATTTACCGCTTTGGAGTCCCCGCGACGACTAACCCGAGTGGTCAGTTCCCGGCCCGTGATCACGGATAGGATAATATACTCGAATGAGAGCCGCAACGCTTTTGCTTTGCTTTGTCACTTACTAACCACAAGGTTCATCACACGGATATGTACGAGATATATACTGACCATATGAACACGGGATACATTGTTATTTTAAGAATTCACTGATTAAGTGATTTTTGTTTTATACGCGAGCCTCTTTCTTGCTGTCTTTAATCAAATTATTGATGTATCCGGTGAAAGTCGTTTCGGTAGTGTATTATGCGCTTGAATGAAAAAATGGCGTGTAAAACGTAAAATTTCGTTCTATAAACGAAAAATAAAATCCGTCAGTCGAATAAAATCGTACGTGCGTTCGCTGATTTACCCATTTACCCACGAATCACTATTTGCAAGAGAAGAGAAGTCGAGCGAGAGAGAACGCGAACGAAACTCGTTTGATCGTTCGGATTCGGATTTGGGTACCCTATACACTACACTTGCACTACACACCCGATTAATTGCTGTCCAACAGGAAGATCATAGAGTAGGAAATGTTTTATTGGAATAAAAACCAGAGAGGTCTTTCTTAATTTTTAATCAGTCAAAGTACAACCATGGACTTAATTTTATTATATTAAGTCCATGAGTACAACGGTAACTTTATTTATGGTATAAAAAAACTACCTACTTCATTTATTAAATATTATATCAGTTTTCTATATTTCAGAACTGTTCTGTTTAGTTTCAGATCAGATTGCAGTGTTTAGAGAATGTCTCTTATACTACACACGATACGAAGTTCATGAATTAGGTAACGTTTATTCAATAATAGGTACTTATATTAAATAGGTAAGACAAACGTACCGCACCGATTCATTGCATGTTAACGTTTGTTTTGATTGAAATGGAACAAAATAATTCTTTAAAAATTAATGCTCATTAATAAATATACTGTGTATTTTTATTTTCAAAATCAAATCAAATAAACAGAAAAATATAATTCTCACAATTTTGCCACCCCTTTTATTCCCTAATGGGTAAGTTTTCTTATCGATCACTAAGCAGAGCATTATGTACTTATTAATTTGTTTTGAGATTAAGTTCTGACATACCTACATGCCCATCTGTTTATTTACCTATTAAATTTTTTGTTCAATTTGTGTATTTTAGATAAAATTTTAAAGTGTTTAAGGCCTCACATTAAGTACCATCTTCATAAAAAAAAACATACAGTTGAATTGAGAACCTCCTCCTTTTTTGAAATCGGCTAAAAAATGTGTATGATCTCAACGCTACATATCAGTAATCTGTGATCTCAACCTTACCATGGTAAGTGACGATGTGATAAGCATCTCAAAACATATGATAGAAGAGAATTAGCTCTTTAATGCAGTGCAGTTATCGAAACACGTATTATTGGTGTCTTAACTTTTCATCAAATAATCAACATAGTCTTTATGTTTAGAAACATTGTAATTTTTTGTGTTTGTTGCATTATTTAGTCGGTGGTAAGTGATTTATAGACTTCTTGGTACCTAGCTTGAATTGCAAGTATGTACTTAGCCTTAGAAGCCATAGACAAATTAGAAAATCAATAAATACTATTTTGGTAGAATTTGGAATAAAAATGATGTCCGGAGTCCCAAGCACTCAAAACGTTAGGTAAAAGAAAACACCTAATTATTTCATCAATTTACAGCTTGTGAAGTTACTGAATCGTTTTACCTACTATTGGCACATTTTATTTTTATTTTCCATAAAGTCTGGACATGTCAGCTTGTAGTTTTACGAACATTTCCTGAATTTATTCTTTTTTCTCCCATCTGGTTCTAAGCCTTAACATTTGTCACTTTTACTATATGGATTAGGCATTCGTGCTAACTAAAATTATCACCTATGGGTGCTAGAATTCCAAAATATTCTTTAAGTGGAATTATAAATTCCCTTTATTAAATTAAAATATAAATTAATAAAGGCAATTTTATGTATGGAAATAAATCGTAGAAAATACCTACAATTTCAAAATCCGTAGCATTTTTATTAAATAAGGTAGCAACATTGATTTAAAATGTCATATTCAATGCTGCCAGTAAATTCAGCCGTTACGGAGGGAGTTAGATAGATAGCTCATTTTTAACAAAAGTTGCACTGCACCCAAAATGGCCCCCCTAACATAGCTCAAACTTAGCAATGAAATGTAGAAAAAATATTTATGATTATTAATTTGCATTCCTATTTTTTTACCTCCTTACTTTGTTTATACTAAATTCTCGACATTAAATTTGGCTGGCAGCACTTTGTATAATAATGTCATTTTTGACAAGCCAAACGTCAGCTGGCTGGCTGACTGAATAATTCATGAATTGTGTTTTCTTGATTGATTTTGTGAAAAACAAGAAAAGTTTGAGAGTTTTCTCATTAGAACATCGGAGAAAAAAAAGATATGTGAAAGCGTTACAATGTCGACGTCAAACTCCGAATGTTTGAAAGGTATTTTGAGAGTTCTTAGCTTTCGCACATTTAAGGCTTCATAATGATAATGTTAAAATAATAACGTATCGTTTATTCGCAGATACGGTGACAGTGTTAATAAACGCTGCTGGAGATAGTGAAAATTCCGTTAACAATGTTGTAATAAAGTCCCTTGTGAAGATAGCCAACTCGCATCCAAACGAAGTGGTAGAAATATTCTGCGAATTCTACAAGAACACTGTAAAAGTTAATCCGTTGCAACTCGGAAATATTATCAAGTGAGTATTTGATGAAATATCTAACTATTATATTCATAAACAGTTAAATACAAATGCATCCTCTGCTTTTCAATTATCTTCCAATTTATCATAAATTTAAACACTTTCTTTTAGACTATTTTGTAAGAGTATTTAGATGACACACATGCATATTCACTACTCAGTAGTGATGTCTTATTAACTGGTTGGTTCTGAAGGTGTATGACCGTCCCACTTAAACAATAAGATAACAAATGAATCAAAATTTCCACTAGCCAACTTAACTAACCTATTAATTTGCTTCTTCTTCTTTTCCTTATGCCACGCTAGGTGGGGTCGGCACAACATGTTTTCCTCTACAACTCCGCTCTATCACTAGCTGTCTCAGTACTCAGACCCTTCATATGCATATCATTCTTCACGCAGTCCATCCATACCTTCTTCGGCCTTCCTCTACCTCTATATCCATCCACACTCATGCTCAATACTCTTTTCGTTACATGCCTTTCATCCCTCCTAATGACATGCCCATATCTGATCGGATCTGAACTTTTCCCAGGATAAAAATGTAGCCTATGTTACTCAGGAATAATGTAGCATTCTTATGATGATTTTTTGAAATTGGTCCAGTAGTTTTTGAGGTTATTCATTACAAACATACAAAATACAAAACTTTCCTCTTTATAATATTACTTAGTGTAGATAACTCCAACACCAGTTAGATGAAACACAAAAATGGCTTAATAAGTGGCGTATTCGTGTTAGCGCAGCTAAATCCAACCATATTACTTTTGCGTTGAGGAAGGGAAACTGCCCGCCCGTAAAACTTGGCATAGATATTCTTCCACACTGTGACTGTGTGAGGTACCTTGGCTTTCATCTTGACAGGCGCCTTACATGGAAGCAACATATAAAACAAAAAAGGGACCAGGTCAATCACAAGTTCCGCTCCCTGTATTGGCTAATGGGAAGAAACTCTGTTTTGTCAGTGGACAATAAACTTTTAATCTACAACTCTGTGCTCAAACCAGTTTGGATGTACGGAATCCAGATTTGGGGCGTCGCGAGCAAAAGTAACATACTCTGCCTCCAGAGGGCGCAGAATAGCATCCTGAGGGCAATTAGTAATGCTCCTTGGTTCGCAAAAAATGATGAGGTACACGACTATCTTCAAATACCAACAGTCGTATCCGAAATCGATCGGTACAAGAAACTCCACAAAGAGCGCCTATCTCTACATCCTAACCCGCTTATCGTGGACTTGCTGGACACATCATCTCTGGTCAGAAGGTTGAGAAGAGACCACATATTTTAATTGGGAGGTGCGGCGATGGCCGCTCCACCGTAAAGCCATAATCACTCTCAACAGACTTGCTTATGGTTTATCGACCGATCGCAAATGGAAGCAAAAGGAAAAAAAAAAAAAAAAAAACTTAGTGTAGATTAATATACATGTATGTACACATATCACAAATGAGGATAGATATAATCAAGGAGGTCTTGACAAACTTAACCAACATCAGAAGGCTTGATTGGAAAATGGTTATAAATTGTTTAAACTAATGATGTAATACAATGGTAATGATATCTCAATAGTTAGTAGGTACATGTTTAGAGATTCACATATTATTTCAAGGTCATTTAGGAATTTGATTTATTTGATATTCCAATAAGAATTTATTTAAATTCTAACATCCTTTAAAATCTGTATTATATTTATATTACATAGACTTTTTGATATCACATAGAGGCTGGTATTGGATACTTTGGTTAACTTAAATAGGATAACATTTTGATGAATCAAGATTTGGGATGACTCATCCTTTGATTATTCCTAACAAAATACATAAGAAAAGCATAAAAGAAATTGAGTGCTGTCCTGTTTTATAGATAGGCTAGTATTGGATACTTTGTTTAACTTAAATATTGATGCCTGGATAACATTTTTATTAATAAAAAATTGGGATGACCTATCCTTTGATTCTTTCTAATAAAATACATAGAAAAACATAAAATAAACTTAGTGCTGTCAACTAATGTCATGAATGGAAAAAAATGTAGAGTTGATTTTATGTTAAAATCAAGCAATTTTACAAATTTTGAATGACTAACAATCTTCTATCCTTTTCATGTTTGATGTTAGAGACAGTCAAATTATGCTATCAAGGATGAACAATATAATGCAATAGTTTTTCATTTTCATTTCATTTCATTAAGTTTCTCTAGCTAGACCACCATGCTACTAATGTCGCCATTGAATGGGAGTATGTTTCATATTGGCATTGTAATCGTGATGGCATCAAATCCTACTAATAATATAAATGTGAAAGTTTGTGTGCTTATTACTCAATCACGCAAAACTACTGAACGGATTTCGATGAAACTTGCACACAGGTAGATCAAATCCTGTATTAAAAGATAGTATACTTTATATCCCAGTAAAGTATAGTATAAGTAGGGAATGTGGGTGAAACCACAACAAATAGGTAGTTAATCATATTTTAAGTACCAAAGTATGTGAAACCTTTCCAAACATGAGTAAATTATGCACATAATTACTCTGTAGCTCTTAAGATGGAAGTAAACTGCTCATTATAATGTTGTTTTCATATAGATAAAGTGTTGGTAAGTGTGTGGGTGTGGCGTACTTTGTACTTATTATTAATAGTATATTAGTGTACACGCAACATAGGTACTACTAACCAAAGTGTTTACATATTATTTCTCCTGATTCTTACTAGATATACATACTTGGTTTGTGCTATTGCTCGCATAATATTTTTTTTTGGCAACATTGCCTTAAGCTAAGCTTAATTAACTTGTGGAATCCCCATGAAAATACGTTCAGTGGTTTTGGAGTTAAAGTTTATCTAACAGACAGACTGACATGAAAGTTAAAAACGATGAATGACGACCCAATAACATTAGCATAGATTAGGGCTGGGGAGGCTCGCGCAGCCCTCAGAAACCCACAACAAAACGACTAACTCAGATTCAGTCTCGTAATTAGTGGCCCGAGGTGCATTCAGTAATCCGACCATCGCCTAAAATCCTCTACATCTCTAATGCCTAGGCCGCACTCATTGCGAAACCCGGATTTTCGGGCTATCGCGATTAATGTAGCCAGATATTCGCGAATTCTTCGGCACTTCGACACATCGCTCCGCTGTCGGTAAACTCTCGCACATCAAAGGGTTTTATCGCGATGAACTCCGCTTGCGCGGCCACATTGCGTTTTGTTTTCTACGTTTGTACATCGCGATAAACTACAACGCGCATGATGTGGCCGCGACGATTCGCCGAAGACGAAGTTTATCGTCCGAATGTTATCACGATGAGTGCGGCCACGCGAAGTCTTTCCCCACTTTTTGTGTCCTCCCGGCGACGCCCTGAGCTGAGGTTCGTACCCCATCTGGGGCGCCCTCAGCGGCCAGTCGTCTATAGTCCGTTCCATATGGATTGGCAATAAAGGTCATTGACTGTCTTTTACCATGTTCAGTAAACCTGTCGCTCGCCATACAAACTTATCGCAAAACTGCTATCGCTTGATTATCATGGTACCGAAACATGTAGTCCTTACAAACTACCTAGGTATTACGTTTGTAGGAGAAACTGGTATCCAAGCTAGGCCGGAGCCTATGTTAAGGATTACCAGTCGCTTCCACCTCGGACCCTTACAGTTTAATATTTCAAGAGTTGCAGTGGGTTTTCATAACATATAATGTGCCCATTTGGTAGAGAGAGAAAGATTGTTTGATGCAAAGGACAATCAATGACCTTAGGCTTTATTGCCAATCCATATGGCACAGATTGTAGCTTTTAAATCTTTATTCGGTTGTGAGTGCCCTAATCGCCCACCGGAGAGACTGCGTAAAGGTGTCGTGGCACATCAGGTCAACAACTTCTAGTCCTTAAAAAAAACCTACTCTTCTGAAAACCCCGTTCTATGGTTTTGGAGATTGGCATGTACTTAAACGATAGCCTGTTTTATTAATACTTGTACATATATTATGATATTTATGTATAGTTATTATAAAACTAAAAGCTGTACTGTGTTAAAAGAGCATATGGAGGAGCGAGGTGTTAGACTCCTCCATTGAAAAGGGAAGATCTTCCGCCAGGCTAGGTCATCGTGCCTGGGGACCGCGGTCCAACTGTTGATGTTGGAATCTTGTATATATGCAGATCGCATGGAAAACTTCGTAAGCGCGATGTAGGTTATTGAAGCGCCATCTATCTAGGAGTCGTGCGAACTATATCTATGTGTAGATAGATGTCGCTACAAGCATCATTGTTTATGTTAAAAATGACAATTAATTTCAACGCTGTCTGTATTGATAAATTGTTCTATTATTGCAATGAGTACTTACTGTTTTTACAATAAATTTAGATTTATCCTGTTTATATTAACTACACATTTTTGTAGGTAAATGTTCTGCCCCGCGGTTTTACCCGTATATAATTATGCCTATGCCATTCTTCGACCCATAATCTATCTTTAGGGATGCAAGATACGGGATAATGGTTCGTATTTATGTGTTTACTAGCTATCCCCCGCGGTTTCACCCGCGTTCCCGTGGGATCTTATCTTATCCCAGGATATAAGTTAATCTGGAATAATGTAGCATTTAAATAGTGAAAGAATTTTTGAATTCGGCCCAGTAGTTTCCGAGTTTATTCGTTACATACCTACATACAAATCTTTCCTCTTTATAATATTAGAAAGATTATGAACTGATCAAAAATATGATGGTCATACCAAATCTTCAATAAAATAACATTATTCCAGGAATTACCATTCAAGTCTACTTAACATGTATATTAACATAATAAACGAGATTTTAAAGTATGTAGGAAAATTATTACAATGACCTTGAACTTTGTGATTGTCTAACTTATGAGATGTATAATTACCGTAGTTACAGTTAATCATTACATCACACAATTTATAATCATTTTCAGATGTTTCTAACATTTGCTTAATTCGTCATGTTAACGTTAGTAAGACCTACAATTAACATAAACACACATGTAACGCTACGTCTCAGGGCAATGATGCATGCCCCTCCCGCGCTCGACTCGGCTCGCTCGGCTGCGCCCCGCACCCCTCGCCCTCAGGTAGCAACGCGTGCAACGGCGCTCCCGCGCGATGCTCTCGTCTCCGTCATACCTAATAAGTTTATGTTTTGTTTTCTAAGTGTGTTTGTACTGTATATGTCAAACGTGTCATTAAAGTAATTGTAAAGTGAGCTCGTTCGTTTGTGTAATCAACCCAAGACGTGCCTCCCTTACACTGGCTCCCAAGCGTGGGCGCGTCCCACCTCTACCTTGATCATGCCGAGGAAGACGCGTGCTACAACAAAAAAACAATTTGGAATAGACGAGACAATGAGCGACAGCAGCGGCCACGATGATACGGAAGCAGCGGCAGCGGAGCTGCGCGCGGAAGGCGGCTTCGATACCGCCCGCGCCCGCGCCCCCACCACCGCCCCATTCCCCGCCGGCCATAATCCCGCGCCTCTTGGGATGGAGACATTCCTATCAACAATAATGGACTCATTCGTAAGAACTCAGGCGGAAGCAAATAGAACCCTCATCGAAACCATGAGATCGATGCAATACCCAGCGGCGTCAACACCGGCGCCGTCGCCAGGCACCCCCGCGCCCGCTGTAAATACGTCCGCCGCATCAGGAGGTAACTTCTCTAAGTGCTCGGCGAGGTTCAGTGGCGCGGCGCGCGACGCGGAGGTACTGGAGGCGTTCATCGACTCGGTGGAAGTGTATAAGGAGTGCACCGACGTGTCCGACGAGCACGCGCTGCGCGGCCTCCCCATGCTGTTGGAGGGCGACGCCGCCGTGTGGTGGCGCGGCGCCCGCGTCGGAGTTTCGACGTGGGCTGAAGCGACGGCGCGATTGCGTGCTATGTACGGGGTTCAACGACCGGGATACAAAGTGTTTCGGGACATTTTCGCAAATGAGCAAAAGGAAAGTGAACGTGCCGAGGTGTTTATTACAAAAGTGCGTGCTCTTATTATTAAATTGCCTTATAAAGTGCCAGAAGAAATGCAGGTAGATATAGTGTACGGTTTGCTACACAGACGAATAAGGAAGCGTTTATCGCGAGATATTATAGACAGTATCGATTGCCTCATTGACAAGGCGAGAGTTACGGAGGACGCAATACGCGAGATAGAAAAGTCGCCCCGCGCTCCCGCGAACGCGACCCCATCTAACTCGACAACAACTCGCGTAAGTGAGCGAACTGAGCGCGGCGATACCATGGGTAAAAGCGTTACTACGAACCCGAAACTCACTAACTCTAACTCGAACGAGATTCCGAGACGTTCTCGCGTTCGCTTTTCACAAAATAATTCGAGCGATACTACCGAGTTGAATCGTATACGTTGTTATGGATGTGGCCAACAGGGGGTTGTTAGGTCAAAATGTGATAAGTGTGCAGTGAACCGAAATCCTTCGAAACCTGCAGAGTTCAATATGGTGTCAAGTGAGGAGACTGTCCATCCCACCGTTGAGGTAAGTATTTTAGGAAAGACAGGCGTAGCAATTGTAGACACAGGTGCTTCGCACAGTGTAGCAAGCCCAATGTTATATTCTATGTTACTAAAAAAGGGAATTCATTTTAATAGTACAAATCGTACAATTGGGCTTGCTGACGGTGCACGGATATGTAGAACTGTAGAAGTCGGCACAGTGCCGGTTATCTTAGGTGGTCGAGAAGTTTCTACAGAGTTCATGGTGTTTCCTGGGGACAACACTCGAACTCTCCTCGGTCGCGAGTTTATCGCCACAGCGGGAATGGTACTGGAAATAGGCCAGGAGTCATGGTACTTTTCTGATAACCCATCTAGTAAGTGGCCTTTTGTTAAATCTTTTTTTTTAAATGACACACAGTTGATGCTAGCAGATGTCCCCACTGTGTCTTTACGTGATGATGAGGGTACGGAGCTTACGTTGGAGCAAAGGGACACGCTGAACGAGTTCTTAAGACGTAGAGAAGGTCAATTTGCTATCGAAGGCCCCCCTACAGAGTTCGCTTTGCACAAAATAAAGGTAAAGGACAATCAGGAGCCTCTAGCGTCACCACCATATAGGTTATCACCGGTAAAAAAAGCAGCACTCGAAAAGGAGCTTCAGCAGCTACTGAGCGCCGATGTCATCGAAGAGTGCGAGTCCCCGTGGGCCTCCAATGTAGTCCTCGTGAAGAAGAAAGATGGAAGCTTTAGGCTTTGCGTAGACTACCGCAAACTAAATGCGGTTACCGAACCTGATCGCTATCCACTCCCGAGGATCGAGGATGTGCTCCACGCCGCCAAAACCTCAAAATACATGACTACATGTGATCTCAGAACCGGATTTTTTCAGCTAAGCGTATGCCCTGATGACAGAGACAAAACTGCCTTCACCACCCCGCTGGGTACATTCAGGTTTAAACGTATGCCTATGGGTCTACGGAATTCCGGGGCTACTTTTCAAAGACTGATCGATCGCTTTAAGTCTAACCTCCCGGATGTAGTGATGGTCGCTTATTTGGATGATTTATTGGTTTTATCAGAGGGATCGTTTGAGAAGCACCTCCAGGACCTCGAGGCCGTTTTCGACCGTCTCGCAATGTTCAAATTACGAGTAAATAGGGAGAAGAGTCACTTTGCCAGACAATCCGTTAAGTTTTTGGGCCATGTTATCGTGCCAGGTGGTATCCACGTAGACCCAGACAAGACCTCTGCTATTGCAAATATGCAGACTCCTCAAAACGTGAAGCACCTCAAATGTTTCTTGCAGACTTCTAGCTGGTTTAGGCGCTTTGTCCCAAATTACGCCGAGATAGCGAAGCCGCTAACCTTATTGCTCAAGAAGGCAAGTACATGGCAATGGGGAGCTGAACAACATGATGCATTTGAGCATATAAAAACACTGCTTGTCTCAGCGCCGATATTGCGTCAAGCTGATGAGAAGAAGCCCTTTGTCCTTAGAACAGACAGCAGTGGATATGCTCTTGGAGCAGCTCTGCTCCAGGGGGAGGGTAATGATGAGCGTCCCATTGAGTACGCCAGCCGTCTTCTAACCCCTGCAGAGAAAAATTATAATACGACAGAGAGGGAGGCTCTAGCTGTCGTATGGGCCGTGTCTAAGTTTCGCGGATATATTGATGGAGCTGAGGTAGTGGTTAAGTCAGATCACCAGCCGCTTCGATGGCTGATGAATATAAAAGCTCCAAGTGGGCGTCTCGCCAGATGGGCTCTCTGCCTCCAAGAATATAATCTTAAAATTGAGTACACACCTGGCAAAGCTAACGTTATTGCAGACACCCTATCTCGCCCCGCGTGCACTGAAGAGTTGCAGTGTGACTTATGTTATACTGTAGTTGACATGCCTGCACGCAGCCCCAAGGACGTTCGTGAAGGTCAGTTATCGGATCCCGATATATCCAAAATTATCGAAGCAATAGAGTCTGACGATCCATTCAGGGGGAGAGCTTGGGCCGAGAAAGGATACGTAATTGTCGAAGGTGTATTGTACCGGTACGGACTCGAAAATGAAGACAACGATGACGCATGCCTAGTAATACCGGAGCAGGAACGAAAGAACGTTATGGTTGACTACCATGACGCTCCCACTGCCGGTCACTTTGGCGCAGAGCGTACTTTACAGCGCATTGCCGGTAAATACTATTGGCCAGGGATGCGAACCTATGTATCGCAGTACATAAAAAACTGTGCGCAGTGTCAACGGTACAAGGCTGATACTAGAAAGCCAGCTGGCTTATTGCAGACGCCTGCCACTGCGCGCCGTTTTGAATCATTAGCCGTTGATTTATTTGGCCCACTCCCAGAAACTGCTGACGGTAACAAATGGATTCTTATAGTAGAAGATACCTGCACTCGATGGGTAGAGCTTTTTGCACTCTCATCTGCCACGAGTGAGGAGTGTGCAAAGATCTTGGTCTCGGAAGTTTTCTTACGATATGGTGTCCCTAGAAGACTCGTGAGTGATAATGGCGTGCAATTTATTAGTGAGATTATGCAGCAAACTTGTCATGTCATGGGAATTACGCAAGCCCTAACATCCTATTATCACCCAGAGAGTAATCCGGTGGAACGTAAAAACCGGGACCTCAAACCACAACTCGCTATTCTCGTTGGGATTGATCATTGTTCATGGGATACTCACCTTTCAGCGATCCGTTTCGCCATGAACTCTGCTATTACAAGCAGCACCGGCCAGTCACCGGCTTATTTGTCTTTCGCACGTGAGATGCGCGCGCCAGCAGATGTGTTATCAGACATGCGCGCCATCATCAATAACGACAATGCAGCTCTGAGTATAACTCCCTATTTAAAGAAGCTGTCTTCGATGTTGATAGATGCTCGAGACGTCCATGAAAAATCTCAGACTTCACAAAAGAAATATGCAGATAAGAATCGTCGGCCAGCGCCAGATTATAAGGTAGGAGACTTAGTATTACTTAAGACCCAAGGGTCGAACGATACTTCTAAAGGGCAAACGCCAAAGTTCATTCCCCGTCGTGACGGCCCCTACAGAGTGCAGGAGGTGGTCGGCACAACTACATACTCTCTGGAGCGTATCCGAGATGGCACCGTGCTAGGTAAGTATCATGCCTCCTTATTAACTCCATTTGTTGGTCACATCCAAACGCCAATTCGGGAGAAACGTAGGAGGGGAAGGCCACGAAAGGCTAACCCGAATTCGGGGACGTAATTTCCGGGTTAGAGGGGGAGGATGTAACGCTACGTCTCAGGGCAATGATGCATGCCCCTCCCGCGCTCGACTCGGCTCGCTCGGCTGCGCCCCGCACCCCTCGCCCTCAGGTAGCAACGCGTGCAACGGCGCTCCCGCGCGATGCTCCGTCTGCTAGTCAGTCGCATTACCGCCATTACTGCAGTGCGCACGCGTGTCGCGTGCGCCCCTAGCTCTCGTCTCCGTCATACCTAATAAGTTTATCTTTTGTTTTCTAAGTGTGTTTGTACTGTATATGTCAAACGTGTCATTAAAGTAATTGTAAAGTGAGCTCGTTCGTTTGTGTAATCAACCCAAGACGTGCCTCCCTTACACACATTATTTGATTGAACGATTAAAATATTGCTAATAGTCAAATGCTAGGAGTATTTTCGGGGAAATAATTTTGTTCCTCTACAAAATTATTTCCTATATGACAATATAATAACGCTGAATTAACTAACGCTTAACTTTTTTGCCACGGAAAGTACCTACCTACTCGTGAAATACACTGCAATGATGCCTAAAAAGCTACAATTTCTTTTCGCGCGTATATTATAAATGCGCATGAAACTGTATGACTATGTCTGCTTGGCTTTTTACTGATTTTGATGAAATTTTCTATGGGGCTATTCATTTTTTTTATCAAACTTGTAAAAAGGTTGGCGTTAAACGAATTCTTAGCTGTATATTTTGGACATTTAGACCTTATTTTTATACCTCAATTGACAACGAGCGGGTCACCTGATGGCAAGTGAATACCGTTGTCTATAGACATTAGCAAGACCAAGGGGATTACCAATGTGTTGTACACCTTATTACAATGCCTTAATAATTGCAATTGCCGGAGCACACCAACAGGTGCTTAGTGAAAAATTATCAATGTCACTACCACTGAGTTCAGTAAGTCCTCACCATTCGTGTTAATGAACTCATTAATCAGTCTGCTCACCTTATCCTAGCTACCCTTATTCATTCAAGAACTTTACCACTAGTACATGGCTAATTCACCATCTCCAATAGGGTCCTAGAACAAACATGTGTGAATCAAGTGAAGAAACTGGAGCCCGAAGTGGCGACGTATCTGGTGAACTCTATGCTCCGAGCGATGATAGAAAACGTGTCATACGAGCCGATGGTGCAGATGGGCGCGTCAGCTGTCCTAGTTGCTGTGGGACATGAGTACTTGGATTTGGTAAGTGTTTTTGCGCTTCTCTATAATGCTGGTGGTACCGTAGGGAAACGGCAAGTTTATCCTACTTCCTACTAATATTATTAATGCAAATGTTTGTAACCTGGCTCCGTAATAACGAATTGATAAATTTGAATGAAACTTGGCAGAGAGATAGATGCTATCCTAGAAACGAGTGAGCTTTACAGTCTCTTCCAGTAGTCGTATATGATGTGTAACATCTGACATCTCACCTTCTACTAACCTCTTTCAAAATGAGTTAGTACCATTTGATAGCCAACTCTACCACCGCGCTCTATGAGTTTGAGGCTGTATGGAATTAAACCCTTTGCCTGCACTTAGAAATAAAATTACACATCCCTATCTGATGACCCGGCTTCTTGTTACATATTTCCGCCCCTTTTAACAAAATCACTCCCACGGATTGCAGGAAAGCGAAAAGAAAGAGGTTAGACATCAAAAAATCATAGGGTTGATTTTATCCCCGCAAACCTTACGATACCTCGTGCAGAACCTAGTCCATTTAAAATGATTTAAAAGTTATTATTAGATCATAAGTAATATTCTTATTTGCTTTCCACTTCTTATCAAACTTGTGATAAATATATATCATTGTTATTTGTGAATTCGACCAGACGAGTATGATTCATAGAATAAACAATATCTGTTCTGTTATTGTCATAAGTATATCAATTACAATCCCTATTTTCAGTTTGCTATCAGTTATTCTTTTTGTTACATAATGATGTACAGATAATAGTAATATACAAAGCTTGGTTTATTATTTTATAGTCTATGGTTTGGATATTATTGGGTGAAATTGCCGTTTTTGGGAATAGTCGAAAGTTTTTTTTTTTATGGAACGTATACATATATTAACCGTAGTAATAATACTTATAAAATTATAAAATAATTAATGTCGATGCAATTTTGCCATTTCAATGGAAGTTCATTGATGCAGCTGCTTTAGAAATACTGGAGACGGAAATCGATTAACTCTTTAAAAGCGTTTTTCATCGGCTCATCGGATTTAATAATTTTTCCATTGTAAAAAGTAATCTAAATTCCGAAAAAACTGTTAAAACAAGATCTTGTAAGCACGTGAATGACGGAGAGTTTCTAGTCGAAGCTCCTGTCATTTTGAGACGGTACGATGTCCGGTGAATGGATGAGTGTTATCGAGAAAGAGAAAGAGTTGACTAGAACAAATGACAAGTTTCGGTTGTTTAACATCGTCGAGAGTGTACATTATCATTTGTAATTTTTCTCAGGTCTCAAGAAACTGCAAAGTATAATGTCGTCTCCGACCTAATTGATTTAAAAAACTTGCTCTTTTGACCTTGTCCTTATTTTCGGAAAATATAACATTATGAAAAATGTTCAAGCTAATTTTCGCTGTTCTTTCCTTATCTACATTATGTTCGCTCGTATGAAAACTGATATTTTTGGTGATAAATCCATGAAAGTAAAGCTTTTTGGTTGAATTATAAAAGACTCCTTTCAGAGATTTTAGAAAAAATTGGGGTGAAATTTTGCACTGAAGTTTCGTATGAAACGTAATTTTAAAATATTTGACTTTAAAATACGTACATATAAGGATAAGGAAACTGTCGTACGTAAATAAACTCAAATGCGAACAACTCCGCGGTTAAGTCCCCGATAGTTATGTTCAAGTTTAACCTTAATCGTCCCACTCATGCATGAATAAGGCATAATCATATTAACTCAAATTCGTTACAACATTTTATCGATATTTCCCTTTTTACAGAATACGCATTTTGTGAGAAGACAACGGATTGAGAGCTGTCCCCTATTGTGCCCCCTACTTAAATATGTCTATGTTATATTCCTCAGGTACTGCGTTCCCTGATCAACCAGTTATCACCAGGATCTGTACCAGACTATACAATAGCTCATACCTTGGGTACTCTTGCCGCTGTTAACACACATGGCGTTGTCCCGCACATCAAGGAGATTCTTGGCAAAATGTTACCTTTGCTCACTCTAGTCAGACAAGACGTCTTAAAGCAGGCGTTTGCTTATGGTAAGTGAGATAAAATAAGCTAATAATGATGTTAAAGTACTTTAAAGCAGATTTCAATACCCGACCAAAATATATAGGGTAACTTAGAGTTGGTCCCATTGTAGGATTTGTTCACAAATAATGAACTGCAATTAGTTGCATTGCCTTCCTATCTTATCTAAAAATTTGCTATAATTTGTAATATATTGAACTCCTGTTGGTTTTGTAAAATGCTTAACTTCACACGAAAAAATTATCGCCTCCACAGCTTTCGGGCATTTCGCAGTCGCCGTTTCAGAACAAATAGGTGATAACGTCGAAAACGGCAACATAACATCTATCAAAGAGAATTTTGTCACGGAATTCTCCATAATTTTCGATGTGCTGTACAACCAGTGGCTGGCTTCCCACGAGGCCAAAGTATCCGAGTGTGTGTTAGAAGCTTTAGGACCTATCACGAGGCTCATACCTGAGAGACAGTTCAATGAGACAGTCAACAAATTCGTGCTTTCATTGCTGTCTCTATATCGGAAACCAAATATAAACCACTATTGTATTAGTCAGTGCATATCCTATTTACTTTCTCCGTCATCTTTGAATCCAAAATTGAGTTTAAATGACAGTACAATTAATTCCATAAACCATATTTTATTCAACTTGGTGCTTCTCGAGCCGGACTACGACCAACCACACACGGTGAAGAATCACTTCGAAATACTCCGTTGCTTCGACCACATGGCTGGACAGTTCTCAGATCAAACGATAGAAAGTCTCCTACACCAATGCAAGAATAATCAAGAGAAAGACAGAATGAAAGCCGTCATCATTTTGACACATTTGACAACGTCCTCGCAAGTATTCGTAGACAATTACGCAACAAAGTTTATTAGCATACTCAAAACAATGATAAATATGGAGCAAGGATTGAAAATGAAGAAGTTACTGGTCAAAGCGATTGTGGGATTAGTTTATAGAAATTGTATAACGACTCCTGAAGATTTTGCTATGGTGGAGTTTATAATAAAGCACTGCGGTTATGAAGGAGGTCCAAACGCTTCAAAACACGAGATTTCAGATTTACATGACACGTGCAAAAGTTCACTGATACTAATGTGCAATTCTGTGACGAGCATTCGCACCCAATTAAGAAACCTTTTATTAAGTGCCCTTACTGTTGAAGAATTTACTCCTTCAATAACGACAGTGAGCCATTGTCTGACATCATTACTTCAAAACAATTCAGCTGTAATTGACGAGGGAATGTCAGATACTGAAGCAACATGTCCTCCAGATTTAGTCTTTGTCCGATGTATAACTCACATTGTAGAACCCGATCAAATTGAACGGAATAAGAATTTACTGATATTTTTAGAAGAATATTCGGGAGATGTACATAAAAATTTGAAGAATTCGTGGACTGTGGAGATTCAGAGGCTATTGAAGTTTGTTGAGAAAAGCGAATCCAAAGATCAATGGCACAGCATGTTGCTGGACCTTTTAGTGTCGGCTGTGGAACAAGTGAACAGCAATAAATGGGTGGAAGTCATTGCCACCATGTTGTCCCAACAAATTCTAACCAAAAAGCAATCCCCTATGATTAAAGGTGTTTCGCTACAATATCTAGCAATTCTTGCTTGTCATATGTCCAACGCAGCAGTAGTCGAGAAAGTTCTAAAAATAATTCTGCTTGCTTTAAAGTCTATCCCAATGGAAAGTTGCAACTATGTCAGCAAAGCTATAGGTATCGCTTCTAGACAGCACGGAGAGTTTGTATTAAATGAATTAGATGCTATTTATAAAGAAAATGAATCTAAAAGAGGCAGTAAATTCATGAACTTCCTTACGTCGAATCGTTCCAAGAATGAGATGGAATTGAGTGTAGTGAGATATGCAGTTATAACTTGTTATGGAAAAGTGGCCAATGAATGCTTAGATGTACACGTTTTAGCAAGATTGGGCGATAATGTCACTTCGATACTATTTGAAATTCTGAAAACTTTGCCGCCTTTTGATTTGTGTAAAGCGAGCGTAACAACGTTGTATGAAATAGCTAAAGCGCTGCACCCAGCGTCTCATCATAACGTCGCTTTAAGGAATAGGTGGCAGCTCCTAAACGCTGTGCTCGAACAAATATACAACACTAATTTAGATAAGCGTAACGTTGAATTATATCCAATTATAGTTAAAGCTTCTAAAGCGTTAACTAAACTACAAAAAGGGATACTACCCGAAGAAAGGAATACTATACTTCGCGTGTTTTTCAATAGTATATTTGGAGAATTGTCTTTATTCAAACGCAAATACGAAGTCGAGGGGAATGGTGATAAAAACGATTTGTTAGCAAAGACGTTGAACGACAGCTTGTCTTTGTTGCACGATTTGATAAAGGAATTAATCATTCAATCAACATGTTTAAGTACAATCGATGATTTAATCGGGTTATTGATGGAATGGTTCCGCCATGAAAACGATGAGATCCGAACAGCATCCGTTTTAATTCTACAAGTCATATTCGATACTTATATTAAAAATGTTAAACTGAACTACGAAACGCCTAGTAAGTTCGGACAGATGGGCTTTTTGCTGGGCCTCGTCATTCCTGGCGTCGCTGATACTAACTTTGCAGTAAGATTAACAACGATCGATTGTATAAAACTGATTGTTCAAATCCAGGATTTGTATGAAGGTCATACGGTGGATCCAGACGATGAATGTTTGTCGAGCCTTTCAAATCTACAAAATAATATCCTGACAAACGATCCGAACATGATCAGCGTGTATTGTATAGTATTGTGTGATACTATATCGCCTAAAATTCCTCATCATCACACTATGCAGTTTATTGAGAGTTTACTAGAAGGATACGACGGCCAAGAGTTCAGAAGTGTTGGAGTCAGTTCAGTTTTAGACGCATATATTATAAAGAAGGGTCAAGATTTGTTCCAAAATATTGAGAGGATAGTTGAGGTGATGCTGGGGACGATGGAACAGGTTAATGATGATGCTCGCACCAAGTTGATGAAGCCTCTGACGTCACTGACGCGTCACCACTCCAATGCTGTTACTGCAGTGCTATTGGGACAGAGGATTCCTCTGAAACCGTGAGTTAATCATTTATATTTATATTATGTTTGCAGGTAATTTCTTAGCTTTCCTTTTTCTGCATTATAGAATTGGGGTTCCCCATAAAATTGACAACGAAATCCGCGCAACAAATCCAAAATATTTAAATAAGGAACGCGGGTGAAGCCGCTAATCAGCTAGTTTAAAATAACAAAAAAATTCAAGCTTACGAAAATTATACGAAAAAAATTCTTGTCGAAAATGGGACCTATTGCAAAAATTCTCTGTACAATTTCAGGTGTGTAATAGGATGTTGGCGTTACTTAGCCCGTGACGAGGGATTATCTCCCGCCATCACGGACAACTTCCTGCGGCTGATGACGTCCGTGGAACTATACGAGGACCCCTACCACGTCACAGACAACCACGTCGCTGCGCTGCAACCGCTCACTGTAAGTCGTGCATGTTGTACACCCCTGCTGTAGATCGGGAAACAAAACATAAGAATATAAAGGCATTTACATCTTAAATAGATGATCTCGTGTGGCAGACTGTACAGTCTGATACAGGAGCGGCATTTTTGGCTCCTAAACCGAGGGTAGTTTGATGGCTGAGTTGGTGAAGCGACTCTCGCAATCATGTGTCTTATCTCACGTTTGTTTGCCAAATTCTGAAACCAATACCTACCTATCATGCAATCCCTCTGGTATTGCTAATGTCTATAGGCGACGGTAATCACTTGCCATCAGGTACCTCATTGTCACTTGTGGTACAAAAAAAGGCTCAAACTATATTAATCTTGTTCCAGCTAATAAGTGCCCTAGGCGAAATGCTGCAAGAGTCCTCAATGAGGCCAACTTGTCTGGCCAAGTTTTCGGACCTATTCGCTGTCCTATACACGACGTTGGCTTGCTATATTGAGGCAGAGCCGCCTGCGTACGCGCCGGCCAGTAAGGGACAGGAGAGGTTCGGTTTCGTGCCCAATCGGGAATCCGTTCGGCTATCTCCGGCGAAGATTACGATTGGTACGTTCAACGCGTTTTTGGAGCAAGCTGGTTGCCATAAGGTATGGAATTTGTATAATCATAAGTACATACTAGCTATCCCCCAAGGTTAACGTATCTTTTCCTGGGATAAAAGTATCCTATTTTTTTTCGAGGATATGATATACTTTTGTGCGAAGTTTCAACAATAGCCGTTTAGCAGTTTTTGCGTGAAAGCAAAAAAGGTTTCACATCCAAACATTCACGTTTATAATAGTCAAGATATTTAAGTGTTAGTTTCCTTAAATGTTTAAATTATTGTATACAGACTGTTTTTTTTTCTTTTCAAAAATCCAATTTCTCATTTGTTCGATGATCACGTAAACATTGTGAAATGGGCAGGTTCGTGAAGCGTGCTCCCTCTGCCTGAGCATAGAGCATAGCGACAGCTCTACGACACTGCTCGACCTAGCTCCGATACTAAGTGCGGCAGTCAGTCGGGAGTGTCCGCAACACCTCGCCAAACTAGTCGCGCGTGTATCGCTCTACGCTCGCTCCTCTCTGCCGCCGCAGAGGTGCGCCGCGCTCGCGTTGTTGGCCGACTTACTTAACTATAGGTACGTTTAGTAAATCATAATATCATGGGATATTTCACTAGGTTTTAATTGTTCTAGAAATAGAGCTAAGATTTTCAATCCAATTATTAGTGAATAGGTTCCCGCGGTTTTACGAGTACCCGCATTTTGATGAAAGTATATGCATTAGTTCGGCGATGATAGCTCAGTGGTAGTGACGTCGGATACCGCGGCGAAGGTCGTGGGTTGGAATCCTACAGTGAGCTTGAGCTTTCGGTGAAGGAAAACATCGTGAGGAAACCATAGCACGTGTAGCACGCATAGGTGTGTTCCGACATCTGCACTTGAGAGCCAGTTCCCACCAAGGCTTTGTGCGCTTACCACCTTCGGCCACATTATCACTTACCATGGTGAGATTGCGGTCAAACACAAGCTTATCCAGAAGTAAAAATAAAAAAGTTTCAAACATT
Source organism: Ochropacha duplaris (assembly GCA_951361185.1). Taxonomy (NCBI): domain Eukaryota; kingdom Metazoa; phylum Arthropoda; class Insecta; order Lepidoptera; family Drepanidae; genus Ochropacha; species Ochropacha duplaris. The sequence continues at coordinate 13,794,733 of OX592691.1, forward strand.
ACCTCCTACATATATTTTTAGAGTGATCTTTAATTTCCTGGTTGAATTTTATGTAGATGCAACGACAACCCAGTCCTGATAGAGACAGTGGTGGCGAGCCTGAACACTGGGTGGAAGGACTCGCACGAGCGGGTGCGCGCGTGTTGCCTCCGCGGCGCCGCCAACCTGTCTCGCCTGCGCGCCCCGCAACGCGACCCTGCGCTGCCGCACGCGCTCGCCGCACTCAGTCAGGGGGTCGACGCGCACGCGCACAAGTAACTACCACCACCACTTACTCTTATACGTTTTTAGTATGTTTTTTTCCAGGTTTTAGGGTTGGACTCATTTTTCAAAAATATGTGATCTCAAAATTTCTGACATTTACAGTATGCAAGATATTGATAATTTTAAATAAATTTTGAGTCATGTTACAAGTTGCATGTGTTTTCTATGGATAGGTTTTCCAGTTTTTTATTTATAATAATAAAATTAGTTTGTAGAAAATACGAAAACAGTTATAGCGCTGCTGTGAAAAATATTTCTGCACCGATGTTTCGAAGACCAATACTTATTTGTCTTTTGTGTATGTAACCTATATCCTTTGTCAAGTGGTGTCAACAATAAAGAATATTTCAACATGGATGACGGAATAGCCTATTGCAGATCTTTTGCCATTCCTTAAACAACGTTTACCGAGTAAAGAATGCATTTTTAATAAACAACTCTCCTTTCCACCAGAACACCAACAGACAACGTCCCCCTAGCCGCAATCCAAGGCTTAAGTCGTCTCTTAACAGAATTAAACGGCTTAGACAAAGAATACGATCGGGAGCTCCTCTCAATTTCCCAAAAGATCCGACCGTTCATGAACACAGAGTGTGCCCAACTGCGAGAACATTCTATCAGACTGTTCGGTATAATAGCGGAGAGGGTCAAGTCTGAGGCGTTGGTGGAGCAGGCCGTGAGCTCGCTGCCTTGCTTTCTACTGCATCTGTGTGATCATAACCCCGCTGTCGTTAGGGTATGTACAATCAGCCTTATGGGGTATCTTCCTTGACTTTTTGTCTTTCCAGCTCATTGTGTCAAAGCGTGATTGCGAGGAGAATAAAAAGTTATAAGTAGTTTGATTTCAATGCTGTTTTTGTGATTTAATCTAGGTTCTAATCTCCTAAATTCTGATCTATGGGAAGATAATGTATTGGTATTATCTCAGCCTGTAAACGGGAATCATAAATCCATTTAGTATCCTGAAGAACTAAACATTTTAAGAGGCTCTTAAAAAAATCTCCATTGACAAAGCCCGCAACGATATAACACACTTTATACCCTCACAGGCGAGCAAATTCACTTTAAAACAAGTGTTCAAGACGTTCAATGTGAAGAAATCCAACGATTTCGTCCAAACACATCTCGTGGACGAGGGTAGGCTGTACTTGGACGAATTCCTGTCGGCTCTGCTGCGACATCTCGCCGATGAGATGCCGACTAGTATCGCCAAGTGTCTGCAGACCGCAGTTAACTATCTGCACTGTGCCAGAGACGAGATGAAGCCACACCCACCTCTGTTGCTTGGTAAGGAACATTCATATCTTTACGGACATTTTTCTGCAGATAGGGATTTTATGAGTATTTTCGACATCTCTTGGGAAAAATTTAGAATTTTTTGTCGGATCAAAAAACTCGCGCACTTTCCAATGTAATAATTCGTCTTTATCTTATTTAAAACAGAGTTGCAAATTGTATGCAAAAAAGAAATTAAGAGCTATCCATACGGCTGTGTAAGTGACGACAGATATTGCCTCATGATGTTTTCCTTCACTGAAAGCTTAATTTAACTGTAAGATTCGAACGGCATTCGAAGTCACTCACTACCAAAAAGCTATAATTGCATCAAAATAGTGATAAGTTTATTTGAACCACCGCCCCCATATTGGACTTGGTGTCTTAACTACCCTGCTGTGGGCAGGATTTAGTAATTAAATAATCATTTCCAGGCCTTCTTTACGCTGAACTCTATCGCCTTCGAGAGAAAAACTTCGAAGACACAGATTTGGACCCAGAAATCACCCGCACCGCCCGCTCCCGTCTTCTACAGCTGATCAAAGACCCCAACTCACAAGTACGACAGAACTCCGCAATGGCTCTCGCCAACATATGTCTGGTCTATGCTTTAGACGCATGACCTATACTTAAATATGGAATGGTTTACGTTAAATTGGAATAACATTTGATGGCTCAATTACTAGTCTTATCCTATATTCGGGAATAGGAATAAGTAATCAATTAATTCAAGTCATGGTTGATCTGTTAATTTAAGTTCTGTAACTTTCTGGTACCCGAATATGGGGTAACAATTAAATGTTATTGGACCATATTATATAAGTGAGGTGTTTCTATGGAAGAACCAGTGTGATGGATTTGATATTATGTGGTATAATTCAAAATAAGAATATAACTGTCTTGTTACCATGGCCAATATAGAGGCCAAAAGCTTTGCTTGTGTTAGTGGCTGTTAAAGATGCTTTCATATGGTTCGGCGCTAGAAGAGATTTATTGAAGACCAAAGTCACAAGTTCCAAAGTGCATTTAAACAATAATCCAACTTAAAACACACTGAATAAAACGCCTTTTATATTCGGTCTCTTCAACACCATAAAATTTCTGAATAAAATAGTGGGGCAATCAAAATTTTATGTCGATAATTCATTTGATGATCTTGAATTTTTCTCGATGTCCCAACTAATGCAAGTTCGGAGATCTACTAAATGGGTTATGTCATACAAGATTCATAATAATAATGGTTTTAATGCTATAACAAACAGAAGGATCTCTCAGGCATTTTCTACATTTCTTCCCAAGGCTGTAACATCATCATAGTAAATATGTATGAGGCTTACATGAAACGTGACTAGAAGTTGATTGTGTAAAAGTTGTACAGATGTTGAAGTTACCTATTATCTATATTTTTTTGCGAGATATATTTTTATACTTGTGCCCTGTCTCTTGGATCTGAAGATATAACAAAACATTGTTGGATTTTCATGGTGTGTTAATGGCTGGTCTATGGTACGTCAGTGTAATATCTTAAGAATTGCTAACAATTGCACATTTATATATATATTTTTTAAGACCTGCGGGCTTACTCTTGAAAACAATTCCGATCCATTGGCATTGGGATTACGACGTTTCGTACTCTTGAATGCAACACTAGCGCCATATTGGCTCAATATTGAGCGGATCTTGAGTGAACTAAACATGATTGGCCAATGTCGCCAAAACTGTACTCTTGACACATTTTGACAGGTCCGTATTGAAATTAAAAGTGTGTTTGAATTGAACGATTATTGGGATTATCACAATAACATAAGAGTAACTTTCCTTTGAACACATCACTACTGCAGATGTTAGCATTGCTAACTTCATGTCGAACTTGAGCGATTCCGATTTCAATCCAATATCAACGAAATTGGTTTCTAGAGTACGACTTTTATAATTAACCTTGGATTTGGATTGGAATTGTATTATTATTGATTGATATTGAGATTGTTTTCAAGAGTAAGCCTGCTGGTATGAAACAATTGAATTTGAATCCTAGACCCATGATATAGTTTTAATTTTGAGACCTTATAATCGACTTGTTACAAGTAAATTAAACTGAAATCGAATATTATAAAAAGTTATTTTAAGGTGTTTTTTTACGGATTGTTTCTTGACCGCCTCTAAATTTTCGATCGCTCGATATGTATAAATGTAATTATATAACTAAACGATTTTCTGTTTATATTGAATATTAGAGTCCATAAGGTCTACTTTGCTTTGCGTCTATTCTTACACTTTTGGTGGATTTTAAAATATATTGCACACGTTTTATTCATTACTTTAAGTACCTATTTAAGTAAATAACATTTCCATTTTAATTATATCCTTTTTCATTTTTTTCTTTCGTTCGTTTTTAAACGATATTTTTTAATGATTGCTGATAAATGTGATATTACCATTATTGTTTTTAAGGGAGTAGTTCGGACTCGTAAATTTAAACTATTATTGGAAGAAAAAAATTAAATGAAATTATGGAAGCATGTATATCTAATAAATATTTATTCGAAATTATAAATAAAATTTAAAAAATGACCTTGAGCTATCGTCACTCTTGTCGAACAATCGTGTATCTAAAAAATGTGACTACAATAAAAACGATGTAACAAAATAATAATAAGTATAAATAATTGTGTTTACGTTTGACAATAAAGTTATATGGGTTAATTAACGTCTTTTCAATTTTTTCAAACTTTCTCTAGCGGCCGTGTCGTCGCATGCTTGACATCTGTACATTAAATCCACGTTGTAATTTCTAAATACACTCTAATAAGAGTTATTTTTCAATGACATGGCACTATTATAGGATGTTCATATCTTTTGGTAGACAGGGACGACAAAATAATGATGTTTACACATGTAGATGACTTCGAATTTAATCGACCGGTAGGTATAGTCATATGGGCATACTAGCTATCACCCGCGTTCCCGAGGTATCATCTTTTCCTGGGATAAAAGTATTCTGTTTTATTCCAAGATCTGATCTACCAAATGTGCCAAGTTGTATGTCTAAATCTGTTCAGTAGCGTTTGCGTTTTATTTTAAGTAGGACTCGTGTTATGTATTTTTTACGATATCAACATCCATAAATATGGCGGAAATTAAAAACCACAGGCTGTAAATTGAATAATAAATGGGACATACTTGGGTGTCCTTGCCAGCCAGAACTCTTTGGTTGGATCTGTGTGAGCCCTATGTTGCTTGCTGTCCCATGCCACAGACTCCATTCGCCATTCAGGTGACACGTAAGGTTGTGTCAGTTTTGGTAACGTTATCTGTTTAATAATAATAACTTTTTTAGAAACTATTTGCAAAAGTTTTACCGATGAATTATAAATGCGAATTAGGCTGTCTGTCAGTTACATTTTCACGCTTAAACCGCTGAACCAATCTTATTAATTTTGGTATAAAGATTGTACCTTGGACAAGGAAATGGGCTATTTTTTATCCATAAAAAATAAGATCCCTTATAGGTACAATTTGGTGTGGCGATACTTGAAACTTGGTCCCTGGGCAATGTCATCGCCAACATATATCGCCATATATATAAAATAAATCCCTAATGGGTGAAAAAGGGATGAATAGGCAAGTTACTTACCGGGTTAGCAGGAGCCGGTAGACCGGAAGGGAGCGGAGCCCTAACGGAGCGGGGGATAGCTTCCTGCACTTTTTTCGAAGCCCTCATCGTCTCTGTTGTGTAAAACTCATCTACCAAACGCTGTCGGTCTCTGTTTAATTCACATTTCTATCAAGTTCTGCATCCTTCTTAAGCTACAGGTAAGTGACTTAAAAACAGGCAATCAACAAAAAAAGCTTAAGCTTAAGTTTTTTTTTCTTTTTAAATATGTAGGTATAAAGAAAGTACCATAGATTAAACCATCACTCTATGTGAATATGATGTAGTCACCTAAGCACTTAGAACTGATACCTATTCAGTGCGCCAAAAATTATGGCCCATAATAGGTATGTACCTACTGCCAAGTTTCGAATTATATTTATAACTTATACCTAGTTAATTGACTTACTCTGGGCCCTGAAAGTCGTCCATGCTAACAAAGTGAGTCATTATAATACGAGGCCGCGTCTTTCGGACAACTTCTCGCTCAGGATTTGGGGGCTTATGCTGGAATTTTTATGATAATAGTTCAAATGTAAAATTTGTGTGAGTGGTACCGTAGTTAGATTCAATAGTAGGTAGGTCTCAGACCAAATCAAAAAGGTAGATAGAGCCCCGCGGGATAACGTAGGTACGTGCAGGTCACGCACACAACTTCGTGCACGATGCTTCACTTCATTGGAGACTATTGTTTACGTAGCCTACGCTCCGCTCCTACCTTTTTATTTGTTCTGTAAGGTAGGTATAAACTTACGTAAGGCTCTTGAATTTGTCTAGGGTTTTTATGTAGGATTTCATGAGGTTTAATAAACAAGGTAAACGGCACATTCGGGATTTTCCAATCAGTAAGCGTGTTAAGATCTTTCAGTGGAGGTGGTCTTATTCTTAAGCAACCGGATTTTTCTTTATAAACTGTTTTTATTATCGGTTTTATCTCACCGTCGTCAAAATCGGTTCTGAGTGTTGTTTCGGCGTTAAAAAGCATGGTTTCATATCTGCGTATGTGATGGGGGTGCATTTTGAGAAAATATATCGTTTTATCGACAAAACTTTTTAAAAATCCTTCTGAAATAAATATCTCAAAAATAAATAATAAATCTAAAAGCCACTCATCGAAAAACTATTTGACACTTTGTTTTTTATTTAAAATATTTCTTATTATCATTGATATGCATGTCTTGTAAAAAGAGGATTAAGTATAAACTATGAACAAAGGTTGGTTACGGAAAATGTTCGAGTTTCTTTTTTAAAATAGATAGGTACTTTATTAGATTGATCAGACAGATAGAATTTATTTATCACACAGGTCGTGTGTGAAAAATGACCATTCTTCATTCCTCCTAAATTCAAAAATAATCAAGATTATTTTTAAGACTGGACCACGTTTCCATTAAAATAAAAGCAGTTATCTGGGAAGGGGTTGGCGGGTGTAGTAGGTATACTAAGCATTCAAAACGGTAATAGGCACAAATCTATAAAGAAACAACCACATTAATTTATTTAAATTATATATTAAGTAAGCTTATATTACAAAGAAAAACTTAAAAAAAAAATCAAATTAAAATAATAGGTATCCCAGCATTAAACCTACCTGCATAAAATATTCATAATTAAAATGTATCTAATAAAAAATAATATCTTAATTTATAAATAGGTAAGAACTGTAAAAAAAATACAAGTAGAGATACTTTGTTTGCCACTCATCGCATCGGTGGAGCACCCTATCATGTCTGCCTCCCGGATCGCATTTGTCTCATCCTCTTTCTATGAGCATGGACAGTAGCATTCTCGTCACACGCTCTGCATCTATAAAACAGGAGCACTCTTAATTTGTGCCAAACCATTGCTTGATGTGCTCTATCTGATCTCCAAACAACTTTCTACAATCATCAACCGAAAAATTTGTAAAAACTGTATAAACAAGCGGACCAAAAAAAAAGATACCGCGGCGAAGGTCGTGGTTTAGAATCCCACAACGAGCTTGAGTTTTGGTGAAGGAAAACTTCGTGAGGAAACATCAGCACAGTGGTAGGGTGCTTCGTAGTAACCGATTGGCAGGCTACCACCCTCAAGTTGAAAGTCTGTCGCACCTATCTGTGTGTTCCGAAAGCTGCACTTGAGTTGAGAGCCAGTTTCCTTCTAGGCTTTGTGTGCTGACCACCTACAGCCACTTCATCACTTACCATGGTGCAATTCGAGTTTTACTGCATAATTTACTCCAACATAATTATGGCGTGATCTACTAATTAAAGGTCAATATACAAACTTGGATAGAGGATATCTGATCCAGAACTCTTTGGTAGGATCGCAGTAACCTCTTAACTGCTTATTATCCCAGGACACTGAGTCCATCCTCCATTCCGGAGATACGTAATAATCTTTGAACTTTGGCAAGTAAATCTGTTAATTGGGAATGATAGCCGTGTCAGTAACTTCGGTAGTCACGTCGGATAGCGCGGCGAAGGTCGTGGGTTCGAATCCTACAAGCTTGAGCTTTCGGTGAGGGAAAACTTCGTGAGGAAACCATAGCACGGTGGTAGGGTACTTTATAGTACCCGACTGGCTGGCTACCACCCTCAAGTTGAAAATCTGTAGCCATGCACCTATTGGTGTGTTCCGACAGCTGCACTTGAGAGCCAGTTCCCATCTAGGCTTTGTGTGATTACCACCTTCGGCCATATCATCACTAACCATGGTCCAGAATTATTCATCACTAGCTTATCCAGAATTTAAAAAAAAATATATTGCTGTGACCACCAAATGTCAAGACAAAGAATGATTCCAGCAATCTTACTTTTTACAGAAAAAAATATTTACATTGTAGCTCGGCAAGAAAACATATTGCAACCTTTGTAAGAAGCCACTGACTTAACATAAGAGGCTCTTGTAGATACCAGGCCTCTTACCAACCCAAAGATAACCCAGTAAAACGTTCCACTAACAGGATTAGCCGCTGCCGGCAGACCAGGAAATGGAGCTTTAATACTGGACACCACAAACTCCGGCGATGCCCTTCTCGCCGCGCTTGTGTACATATCATTGCAAATAATTTCCCTTGTTGTAGGATTATCAATGTCATCCATGGTGACTGCTGGAGTCATGACCAAACGAGGCCGCGTTTTCTGAGCATGCTCTCGGCCGTGGTCGTGCTCTTTCTCCTGGATTTATCGAGATTATGATTAAGGTGAGTGATGGTTCTGTTCAGTATATTCGGCTCGGAGTTGGTGTCTCATAATCGATAGATCACGCCCTCTGATTCTCGTGATTTCTATATTACTAGCTGTTCACATTTTCACCCGCGTCCCCGTGGGTCCTTATCTTTTCCCGGGTTAAAAATATAGCCTATGATATTCACAATAAACGTGGCTTTTTATTAGTAAAATAATTTTCAAAATCGGTTCAGTCGATCCAGAGATTACCCCTACAACCTCCCTTACAAACTATACCTCTTTATAATATTAGTCTAGAAGTATAGATTAATATTTGGTGAAACCTGCCAAATTTCAAAGCTTAAATAGGTAATCAGTAGGGTACTTTGTAGTAGCCGGGTAGCCGTCTGGCTATCTACCACAATCAAGATGAAAATCAGTCGCCAAGCACCTGTGTTCGTGCCAGTCGCCTTCTAGGCATTGTAAGCGTTTGGCAACACATTGGCTGCAGCGTTTGGCAATACCCCTGCTGTTTGCTTGCATGTCTGACTTCTGGCACAAAAACAAAATAACTAACACACGGCTTCGGAATGCTGCTCGGGTTGGTATCAATGATATCACGAGGTTTATGCAGTAAATGGAAGGGGACATCATTCTTCCAGTTGGTCATCGTGTGGATGTCCTTTACGGGCAGAGATTCCTTGCGACCGGACTTTTTCTTTTCATGAAAAACTGTTAAGACCGGGGCTTTGATTTCACCGTGACGAAAGTCGTTCTGGTACGTTGTTTCGTATACAAAGAGCATATTTTCTATATTTGCTTCTGAATTAGACATTTTGAAGAATTAATTCCTTTTGGGACTTGTATTGATTGAATTATTTCGATTTGTGACAGCAGGAAAAGTTGACAAAACTTGACAGTGTTTTTTTTTTTCGTTAGTGGTTTTTTGTGTATTTTTACATTGTCAATCACGACCAAAACGGCATTCACAGCAGCTTAGAGTATACACTAAGCACGGCAGATTTACTGCCCTTCATAGATCTGTCTGGTGACCAGAAGGCTTTCGAGTAAGTAGGTATTTGGAGCAGGAACGCCGCCAGCCTTCTGGGCACTTTACCCACGGGCAGTGATATAAACTCGATATTGTATTTATAATATCGAGATTATACAGATGTATAAATAGAATAGGATATGTGAAATGTAAAAAGAAAACCTATTCCTTATACAGAGTGTCCGATAAGTAGTACGACAAACTGAAGGCGGAGATAAGTGGACCGGTCACTTACCAAATATATAATAATAATAATATATTTAATCATCTCATCACAACACAACAGTAGGATTAACAAAAGAGAAAAAGAAAAAACAAGAAAAGAAAAGCAAAAATAAAATATTATCTTATGTATAAAGAAAAAAATAAATTAAATTAAATAAAATGTGTGTAGAGTACCTACTGTGTGTGTGAGAGTTGTTCATTTCACGTATAGGTAATGCTATGGCTCCTACACTAGGCTAAGCCTGTCCTGTAGGTAGCCAATTCTTCGCCAAGATTATCAAAATAAATTGAATAATATATCAATGATTGGGTGTGTTTATGGGGTGTGGGTGAGTATGCGAATGTGTTTAGTGCTTGAATGATTATATTTGCTTAAATGTTATGTGATAACTTTTAGAAGAAGTTCGATTTTGTTGTAAGTTTGATTTAATAGCCATTTGAAAAGTATTTTCTTAAGTTCTCTAACCGTACAGTATTTAATATATAGTAAAAGTGTCGACATTTTCAAGAAATTTAATATCAAACATTCAAAAATCATTGCATAAAATCAGAAATATCTCGAAAATTGCCTCTCGAAAGTGACACTTGTATGGAGGTAATTTTTGTATATTTGGTAGGTGACCAGCCCACCTATCTCACCTTTAAGTGTATCGTACTACCAACCGAACAGCCTGTATAATGAACTATGTAATTTTTTCAATTGTTGAAATAATGTTTAGTATCACTATGTAAAAAACGACGAATAAATGGGACATAGATACTAACAAGGTTTCGAGTCACCTGATGGTAAGTGACAACCGTCGCCTATAGACATTGGCAATACCAGGGGATTGTTAATGTGTTGTACACCTTATTACAATGCCTTAAAGGCGAACTGGCTCTCAAGTGCAATTGCCGGAACACACCAACAGGTGCTTGGCGACAGATTTTCAACTTGAGGGTGGTAGCCAGCCAGTCGAGTACTACAAAGTACCCTACCACCGTGCTGTGGTTTCCTCACGATGTTTTCCTTCACCGAAAGCTCAAGCTCATTGTAAGGATTCGAACCCACGACCTTCGCCGCGGTATCCGACGTCACTTACCACTGAGCTATCATCGCCTTAAAAAAAAGGTCCAATGAAACACCTAAAATCATAATTTAAATAATTTATTCACCAATAATTTACACCAAGTAATAATAAACAATTAAAAATACAGATTAAATTACAAAAAACAAATTGTTTTACATATAAAATAATATATTCCATACCTATATCACATAAATTGGTTATATATTAAATTGACTTACGAAAATGGAATCTTTGAGTCAACATATAATAATAAGGGAGTATCAGTTATATCACATTAAAAACATAATTCAACACGAGTCCCTATATTTTGATAAAGCATCAAATATCACCAAAATATTATAATGCATAGTAGTTTAAATGTGAAATAATGTAAGTGGGAGTAGAAAAAAAAGATAAAACCGACGATGCACTCCAATGGAAATATTTCTTGATTATGTAGATTTTTGAGAACACTAAAGGATAGCGAAATTAACAGATGCGTGACCTTTAAAGATTATTAAATCTCAGATTTTCTAACGAATTAGTGGTTACATGATTTGTCCCCCACCTCCCTGTTTTACAAAAGATGAACTTTTAACACCAAAAACGTTTAAAAAAAGACACAATTAAAACTGTAGCATATCTAGGTAATATTTAGTTAGACTCTAGTTCTGTTTCATACTACGAGATCAAAATTACATTGTTATATAAAAATAGTTAAGTAGATCTTTATATTTAGACATCATTCTTTAGTCCCACACGTTTTGAATACAATTCCTTCTAACTATTTAAGATAATTTTAACGGGAGAATGACTTATGACCTTTGAGGACGAGCAAATAAAAAACAAGGGAAAAATTTACGGTAGGGTAAACGCGCCTGAAGGTAAAGTTGGGTAAGGTAGGGTAAGGTATCTTTTTTCTTTACCAGGTGCCCGGTAAGTACGACAAACTTAAGGAGGAGATACATGGGCAGGACACCCGGCAAATATATAATTATCACTTTTACTTTTAATTGCTACCGAGTGCATTTGTTGATGCCGGCGACGAGACAGTTGAAATTAGGCTAATTAGCCCCTTTTTAGCCTCCCGTTTTAGGAGCATTTTTTACTTTTCATTGAATTTATGCGTGTTATCTCTTGTAGTCAGAATACGGTACAGTCTTTAATATAGTTTGTTAGACGTCGGATTTTATACGCTATGCTTATATACATAAGGTATTTATTATATTGCATGTATAAGTATAGCTCTTAATCTACTTTGAATAAGGTAAACCGGATCAGGTACTCTGTTTCGGTATTATATATATTTTTAATCATATTTGATCCCTTGAGGGGATCATTTACATAAATTCATGTTTATTGCGTTATTTATGGGGCATTAGGGTTCAAATTGTGATAAATAAGAATTAACCCTTAAGTATTTAAAGTGGTATAATAGCGCTATTATGGACACAGCTACAAGAAGTATTGTATTCAATTAATTTACTAGGAAAAGCACTCATTCAGTCTATGCCTCGCAAAGACTACCTTCATACCTACATAACTTATATTATTTCATAAATATTAATTAGTTTGTGAAGGACGTTTACTCGTTACACTACACACTATAAAGACAGTCAAAAGTCCATTTAAACATTCATTATTCTACCTACATAATTAATTTTTGATAATTAAAACAATAGTTTACAATACATTTGGTTCAAAATTCATAAATGCCCTTGCATGCATACATAATATATTAAAAAAGAATTGATTATCATTGAAAACGCATTTGACACTTAAGTTCCCGCCAAGATGGCGTCGAGAGAAACAAAATGGCCGCCGAGTTTAGCAGTAATAAAACTGCAGTAACATAAAAATAACGCAATATATCACTTTAATAACTGCCGAATGGGCGTAATTAACTAGATTTTGGTATTTATCGCCTATTTTGGTCCATCTGTGTCAATCGGGGACCTTGATTTCTGTCCAAACGGGACAAAATGGTGAGGCGGGACCACCCCAAGACCAATTGCGCGGTATAGCTAAGTGGCTTAAGCCTGATTTGATGACACCAGAATGCCCGTTGAAATTGCTTTTGTCTATGGTCCCGGGGCATAGTATTGTCGTTCGACCCACCGTGCTTACATCGACTGTTGTAGCGAGTTCTTCGTTCAATAGCGGCTCACAGGACGATAACACTGAAAAGATAATACAAAGTTGTATTCATATCAGTTTAAATACCAATTGTTGCGAAGACGCTGAATTCACTGGAATTCAAGTTTTTAAGTATAGCCCTTCCATGAATTAATAAAGGAGGATTTTCCTAAATAAAATTTGTTAAGTTACAAATAATATGAGTGATAAGAGAATTATACCAAGGTTTTACACCCAATTTAAAGCTAATTAATTACTTTCTCAGAATAATAAAAATTGGCCGTAAGTAGGTACGAGACCCACTGGCAAACGGAGGTTTCCACACAATAATAATTATTACACTTAAATTTTGTTTCTATAATTAAATCATTAGTAGGTGTCATAATATTATGTTAATGGTATCTTTTTTTACTATACTTTTGTATACATGAATAATATTTACGTAAAAGAGTTTTTAAAATAGAGCCCGAAAAATGATGAAATTATTTTACATTAAATTTTTGTCGCGGGTTTTGATTATTGATATTTTTTATGATAGAAGCCAACATTCTGGAAATTTTCAACTAGCTATCTAAAAAGATACAACCCTCTCAGGGACAGACAGATGTAACTTTAGTAGGTAAGTAAGGGTATCTCTATAGGCATGTTATGAAATGAAATGTTTATTCATCCAAATAGGCCTTCACAGGCACATATGAATAGTCAGACTCTAATGCTCGGCTCGGAAGGTTGCTTTTGCTGAGAAGAGCCGGCAATAAACTCAGCAATTACTCTTTTAAAAAACAACTTACACATATTTCATTCAATAATTGGCCGGTTGGCGTGGTTGGTTAACATACTGCCTATCACGCCGCAGGTCGTGGGTTCGATTCCCATCCAGGACACACATTTGTGTGCATGAACATGTCTGTTTGTCCTGAGTCTGGGTGTAATTATCTATTTAAGTATGTATTTACAAAAAAAAAAGTAGTATATGTAGTATATCAGTCATCTGGTTTCCATATTACAAGCTCTGCTTAGTTTGGGATCAGATAGCCGTGTGTGAACAAATGTTCCAGTATATTTATTTATTTATTAATAATTATTTATCTAGTCTCACTGAAAATACTTGCGTGTTAAGGCGGCAAAATTAGTAATATACTTAAATAAATATATAATTTTGGATACGGAACCCTAATACATTAATAATAAGGTACATTATTGCATAACTTTTTAAACTATCATGACCTAGGACTATGGCTAGTGCCTGATAAACGGTAACCTCAGTTCTTTGTTCTATCTATGTACATTATCTTACGCAATCGTATACAGCTGCGTTTGATAACGTCGGGACATCATTATCGGTGGCTTAGGCATTGTCGACCTTGTTATCATAACTACACGGTACATAATACCTGCATATGTTGTAATTATTGTTGACTGATTATAAAGTACTATACTAGCGGTTACAGACGAACGAAAGACTTTAGATTTGGTTTGAAGGATTTATGTTTTCGATACGAGGTTATGTTTTGAGTAGGTGTTTACTTATCTTATTATTTTTGACTAGCTGTCCTCCGCGGTTTCACTCGCGTTCCCATGGGATCTTATCTTTTCCCGGGATAAAAATATAACTTATGCTACTAAGGGATAATGTAGCTTTCTAACGGCGAAAGAATTTTTTAAATCGGTCGAGTAGTTTTTGAGTTAAATCGTAACAGACAAACAAAATATCAAATCTTTCTATAAGTTTAGATTAGCTATTCCCTGCGGTAGGATGTGAAAGTTTATTTGGATGTGAAGATGTTTGTTACCCTTTCATGCAAAAACTACTGAACGGATTTCGATGAAACTTGGCACGGCACACAGGTAGATCACATCTTGGAATAACACATAGGATACTTTTATCCAGGAAAAAGATGAGATCCCTCGGGAATGTGGGTGAAACCGCGGGGGACAGCTAGTTTTTAAAATGGCTCCTTAAAAATAAACTCTCCCAAATAAGATAAGAGAGATAAGATAAACATTTATTTTGGACTCACACAGCATCAACATTGACAGTTTCATTTACATCACAAATTACACACAGAGACAAATATAGGAACAACAACAAAATTATACAAAATACATACACTGTGTGAGGCCAAAAAGGCACCTATCTCAGCATAAGCTGCGGCCGTAGGTACCGCAGCGCTGGTATTCTGATAGGGCCAGCGGTGCCACGGACAGTTGCGGCACAGGCATCCAAATTATATTAAATGATAGAAACACTTACATTGCACATTATCCCAGCTAATGAACTCTCCCATGAACACGAGCTGCAGTTTAGATGACTCCGCGAGATCAGCCACAGTCTTCAACCGGCTGCTGTCGTCTGCAGTCAAGCGCTGCTTGCACAGCACGTTGATCACCACTATAGGTCGCCCGCATAGAAGGAACGCTGGAAAATTATAGCTCCGTATTGGTGACGTGAATACCAAGGTTGTATGGTCTTGTTGCCACAGGTTGCTGTTTGTTCCGAGTCTGGGTGTAATCTATTTAAGTATTTATTAAAAACCGGTCAAGTGCGAGTCGAGATTCCGTACAAATTTTGTTTTTTTATTTTTTTGAGAAAAATATATAATATTTTAGTATTTGTTGTTATAGCGGCAGGCAACAGAAATACATCTGTGAAAATTTCAACTGTCTAACTATCACGGTTCATGAGGTACAGTCTGGTGACAGACAGACAGACGGACGGACAGCAGTCTTAGTAATAGGGTTTCCGTTTTTACCCTTTGGGTGCGGAACCCTAAAAACCTATAAGGTAGTATATCAGTTATCTGGTTTCCATAGTACAAGTTCTGCTTAGTTTGGGATCAGGGAGGGTACGACGAACTCGCATGGATTCCCAAGTTTACCCAAACTGAATTGTTCTCTCATAACTATTTTCCATACATTCTGATTTCAGTTCTGACTTGAATTCAGTTTAAACTGAGTGGAATCGCAATATGAGTTTATTAATTTCATCTTTTTTTATTTTTTTTGTTGTTGTGGATAAGCTTGTGTTTGACCACAATCTTACCATGCGTGGCTGAAGGTGGTAAGCACACAAAGCCTAAGTGGGAACTGGCTCTCAAGTGCAGCTGTTGGAACACACCGATAGGTGCTTGACGACAGATTTTCAACTTGAGGGTGGTAGCCAGCCAGTCAGGTACTACAAACAAAGTACCTACCCTACCACAGTGCGATGGTTTCCTCACGATGTTTTCCTTCACCGAAAGCTCAAGCTCATGTAGGATTCGAACCCACGACCTTCACCGCCGTATCCGAAGTCAATACCACTGAGCTATCATCGATTTAAAATTATGAAATTATCTACTAACCGAAGTAGTAGGGATTCGCCGGTTCTGGACCACCCCAGGCGGGGCGCTTAGTTAGGTCCTATGGGGGCGCTGGCTACTGGCCGCGAATCAACTTTATACCTACAGTGAATAAACTTAATACCGACCGCGAATCAACTTAATACCTATCGCGGATTAACTTCGTAGCTACCGCGGATTAACTTAATACCTACCGCGAATCAACTTAATGCCTACCGCGGATTAACTTCGTACCTACCGCGGATTAACTTAATACCTACCGCGAATCTACTTAATACCTTACGCGGATTAACTTTATACCTTAACGCCTACCGCAATATCGGAATGTTATTTACTTCATACCTACCGCGGATTATGCTTATACCTATTGTCAATTATCCATTTTGTTCGCGGTGCAATTTCTACATTTCTCAGCTCTCGGGTTTACTTTAGTTTTGTCGGTATCTTTTGTGTCCAGGTACTCAACCTTCTTTTGTATACATTTGCAATTGTTTATTTTTATCTATTGTCTATTGCGTAGGCGCCTAAACCTTTTCTTTTATTGTTTCTTTGTTGTGTTAGTTTTTGTGCAACTACCTTTATTTAATTTTTTTACTACAGCTTTATTGCACTAGTGTTGTAAAGAACCTTTTTTTTGTGTCTCGTCTATCCACACCAGTTTTGACTTGTCTGTCCTTTTATGTACCGTGCTATAGGTGTTTATGAGTCGTACTGAAACACATGTATATTTTGATTAATCATCATTTATTTTACTTTTTTACAAAAACCTAACCCAATACTTCTATCTATATATCCAATGTAGTCTGTCTTTTGAAACTTATCCAAACTTAGTCAACATTTATTTCAAATGAAAAATAAATATACTAACCTAACCTAACCAAAGCACAATTTGAACATATTACACAACAATACATCATTTAACTCGGTGTTGCGATCGAATATTCTTACAAAATCACACATTGTGTGTCCATTTAATTTGTAGTGCAAATACATCAAGCAGTATTTAGCACATACTGAACTCCAATCATTTTGTATCCTTTTACTATTAAAATCCCATTGTCTCGAGTTCCTCTTCAAAAAGGTTCGATGGTGACCCATTGGTAATCTACCATACGAATCAAAATATTGACCAACACCATTTTCGTTTATATGCATTGCGACCCAATGAGATCCAGGTTTTGTATCAGGATCTAAATTGCTTATTAAATATATTGGAGCTTCGGCGTATATAGGCAATCGATTTGCGGCATATACATTATATTGTAGGTTCGGGTGAATTTTACTTAAATATTGCTGAATCTCTATAGTATCCATAATGGAAGTATACTAAATCTACCTACTCAGTTCAATACATAAGATGAAAGTGTAAAATTACATGTAGTAACCTGATACTTATAGTACCTACTTATGTACAAGGATGGTATAAATAATACAAGAACATGCTTCTTCAAACTTATATTTTATTAACATTATATCTTAAAACTATTACAATTAATCACTAACTACTATAGTCAACACTAACATTACGGTTTTTATCAATTTCAATAACATTATTTATATCGGTATTCAAGTTAACATACTTTCTATCGAATTCAAGTTCAAACCTGTCTGGAACGTCTATTCGTTGGTTTCTGTATAAAAAGGGTGGTTCAAATCATACAGCATCTCACTGTACTCTCTGATCTACACCATATATGATCTCTAAGTGTCTCTCGTGAACCGTTGAAATTGTTTAACTGCTGAATAATGGATGTAAGTATCTTTATTGTCTATCTTTGTTTATTGTATGTACTGTTGATTATTATAATTTCTTTATTTATGTGTTCATCGTGTATGTTCTTTAACAAATAATTAATATGATGTATTACAATTGTTTCAGTTCTCTGAAAATACCTTCAAAAGTTATTATTATGCCGAGACCCAGGACGACCCCAGTGATGAAGAAGGTACACTTGCCTCGAAAGTTAAACAAGCTATCGCAAAACGGGCAAACAATAACATTGATGATTTTTTTGAGACACCTAAGAAGAAGAAGAAGCTCTCAAAAAAATCATCCACCGTTGGACAAGCTATGAACGGAGGTGTCGCGTACATCAGTTCCAATAAGGACAATAGTGCGTATTCATCACACTTAATCAAGATTGAAATTTACGACACACAAAAAATTAAAAATATCGAGCCGATGGAACAATGGAAGCATGCCGATATTCGTGTGAAATATTATGTGGAAGTGGAAGACAATAAGAACTTACAAAGTGTGAAAGACATTATTTTTAACATCACCAAGGAGTTGGCAACCAAAGACGATTGTGCGAAATATTTTATAAGTACTGATAAATAAGATTGTGTTTAGATTAAATTTTAGTTAAGATGTATTGTGTTTTATCGAACTACGTTTATTTTATGTGTATTGTAAAATTGTTAAACCTTACTGATAATATTTAAGTTCTTTGTAAGTTTTTAAACCTTTTGTTTTTATGATGGTATTCAGACTATTGTAATATATGTATTGTGTTCATCGCCTTTTAAAAATATGTTTATTTTGTATGCCTAAAAATCTCAAATAAATTTTATTGTATATTGTAAAAATGTTAAATCTTATCTTATTAGTCAAGTTCTTTGTTGAACCTACAATTTTGTATAACTTTTTCAACCTATTTATCTTTGTGATGGTATTTAAACTATTGTAGTGTTCTAAGTCTCTATGAAGAATATTTAAATTTTAATATCGTGGTATTTTTGTGAAATGTATTGTGTACGGACTATATAAAGCTCACAAATTTACTTTGCACCAGAACAGTTGTTGTTATTCCTCACCATGGAAAGGTTAAGCTGTGACGTCTACAATACTGAACTGGTCAGACTCGCTGAAGGTGCAGAATCATTGGATTTCATATCTTCAGATTTCGACCAAGAACTCTACGACCTCTGTGAGAAAATAGATCAGGACAAAACGTGAGTACAATTTTGTTGTTATATATGAACTTGTTGTAACATGTCTCGTCTATGTCTATGAAGAGGGGGTAGATTTCTGGGTACTTAAGAGGACAGTGTTGTGTTTCCGAATCATTCGTGTCTTGTAATTGTATTTTATTAGCTACTAAATCAGAAAAATGTATCGTGGTCCTGAAATTTACAGTTTATCTCAAAGTGACATAGCAAGTTTGGGCAAAAACCTAATTTTACAAAAATTTCATAGGATGATTCGATTTTGGTTCATAGAAAATATTTTACCGGGGACAATGATAGGAGATCCGGAAATTACTCCTTATTATACTCCCTGTAACGGGCATAATTTAATGGATCAAGACGTAATTGATGGTGTTTTACCAATGCAGGCTTATTGTTTACTGTGTAAATAATAAACATGTTAGTATTTGAGGTGTTATATGAATACTATGTATGGTGGGTTTGTTGTTAAATTTATGTTAATGTTTTTCTTTTGTTTTTCACACAGATCTATACAAAATGGAGGAGGTTTAAAAAAAAGACCAGCGACGACAACACTGATAGAAGAGGATTCAACATTGAAGAGGATTCGACTTCTTGAAGCCCCATCAACATCAACTTCGTCTGTGTCCCCATTTAATGTAAGTACAGAAAATAGAGATAAAATTGAATGTTCTGTGTGTGGTATATCAGTGTTTAAAAAATACTTTGCAAACCATTTAAAGAGTAATACTCATAAAAATAATGTTTTAAAATCTGACAATGAATTAGAAAACGTTGAAATTATTGAAAGTGCGTTCGGAAAAAGAATTATTACCTATAGAATTAAATCTAAACTAACTTTTGAACAGCCATTAGAAACACCCGAAATCTTTTTGCAAAAGATCAAAGACTTGATATATAAATTATTAGATAGATCAAATAAAGAACACACTGTTGTTAAAGTAAATTTTATTCTTAATGCTGACTTTACACAAGAAACAAAAAACATTTTTAATACGTTTGATTTCCAAATTTCTAATTATGTTATTTGTCTTGGGGATGATAAGGATATAATTTTTTCATCTATTGTTACTGAAATTAAAAATAAAATTTCTAATTTTGAAAGAAAAGATAGCGGATGGAGTTTAGTTAAAATAAAACACTTGGACATGAACGTTAACAAATTTAACCCATTACGTGGATCATCATACATAGACTTACCATTAGATATAAAACACAAAAAAGCCGTAATCAACGTTCAAAACAATGATAATGAATGCTTTCGTTGGGCAGTATTGTCAGGGTTGTTTCCGGTTAAAAATCACTCTAATAGAGTAACATCTTATTTACCTCATAAACATTTCATAAAATTTGATAAGCTTTCTTTTCCATTAAAAATTAACGATATTTATAAATTTGAAAAACTAAATGACATAAGTATTAATGTTTTTGGTTTAGAATATGAATTAATGAGTAAGACAAATAAAGTTGTAGGTCCGTTACACTTAACAAAACATAGGAAAGATAAACATTTAAATTTATTGTACATATCCCAAGGTAGTAACGGACATTATTGTTATATTAAAAATCTTTCAAGATTAGTATCTAAACAATTATCATCATCAGAACATGAAATCTTTATTTGTGATGGTTGTTTATTAAATTTCACATCACGTGATAATTTACAACAGCATCAAAAAAATGACTGTTTTCATGTATGTACAAATTTACCATCGGAAAGTGATAGGAAAAGAAATTGGTTTAACGAATTAACTCCCTCTAGTCAAATCTCATTTAATAATTATGAACGTAAGTTAAGAATTCCTTTCGTTGTGTACGCTGACTTTGAAGCATTTTTAAATCCGATACATGGTTGTTCTTACGACCCTAGTAAGTCATCAACTAATAACATACAAAAGCATGAAATGTATAGTTTTGGATACTATATTAAATGCTCATACAATGATAGTTTTTCAGCTTACAAAACTTATACCGGTAAAGACTGTGCTCAAATATTCATGAAAACTATCAAAAAAGACCTAGAAAATATTTGTAAAAAAAATTCTTTTTATAGGTGTCCATTACCACTAACACCCGAAAATAAAATAAGTATTGCCCAAAGCGAGATTTGTTATATTTGTAATAATGATTTAAATGGTAATTCCTCTATTTCATACAATTGGTATACGGGTGTGTTTGAAGGGGTTGCTCATCCATTTTGCTCTGAGAAATACCGCTCACCTAATTTTGTTCCAGTATTTTTCCACAATTTAAGTAATTATGACGCTCATTTTATAGTTCATGGACTTAATTTTGAAGAGGGAGATATAGAAATAATACCTGAGAATAAAGAGAAATATATATCTTTTTCCAAGGTTTTAAAAATTAATAATCGAGTTATGAAATTAAGATTTCTCGATTCACTTAAATTTATGTCTAGTAGTCTTGATAACTTAGCTAAAAATTTATTACCTGATCAATTCCGTGAACTCAAGTTGCAGTTTCCTTGTGAAGATGATTTTAAACGATTAATACGGAAGGGTGTTTATCCATATGAACACATGACTTCATTTGATTCCTTAAAATTAACTTCTCTTCCTACTCGCGATGAATTTTATAGTTCTTTAAATGATAGTGATATTTCCGAAAATGATTACCGCCATGCTCATGATGTATGGAATCACTTCAAATGTCAAAACATGGGTAACTATTCTGATCTTTATTTAAAAACAGATGTTTTGTTGTTGGCAGATATATTTGAAAATTTTAGGGATCTTTGTCTTAAAACATACGAATTAGATCCTGCTCATTATTATACAGCACCTGGATTAAGTTGGGACGCTATGTTAATTTCTACTAAAATAAAATTAGAGCTTTTAACAGATATTAATAAAATAGCTTTTATTGCAAACAATGTTAGGGGTGGCATATCTCAATGCAGTAATAGACATGCTAAGGCAAATAATATATTTATGTCTGAATATGATCCAAATTCCCCATCGTCCTTTCTCATGTACCTAGACGCAAATAACCTTTACGGATGGGCTATGTCTCAATGCCTCCCAACAGGTAAATTTGAGTGGGTAGAAGTTGATACAGATTTTAACATCACCGATGATTCCGAACACGGTTTTATTTTAGAAGTAGATTTAGAGTATCCTACCCACTTACATGATTTTCACTCAGATTTACCCTTTTGTCCTGAGAATATATGTTTAGGTAGTAAAAATCGAAAACTGATCCCGAATTTAACTGATAAAAAGAAATATGTCCTTCATTACAGAAATCTAAAACAATGTTTAAATAAAGGTCTGCGTTTAACTAAAATTCATAGGATACTAAAATTTGAGCAATCTGCATGGTTAAAAAAATACATAGATTTAAACACTCATATGCGTTCGTTGGCAACCTCAGATTTTGAAAAAGATTTTTTTAAATTAATGAATAATTCCGTTTTCGGTAAAACGATGGAAAATGTAACAAAACGAGTTAACGTTAAGTTAGTAAATCACTGGTTGAATAGAGGGAAAACCCAAGGTGTCCAATCTTTAATAGCAAGACCTGAATTTCATAGTCTTTCAATATTTTCAGAAAGTTTAGTTGCAGTACAATTAAATAAGACTAAAGTTTTGTATAACAAACCAATTTACCTCGGATTTTGCATATTAGATTTATCAAAAACGCTGATGTATCAATTTCATTACGATTTTATGAAATCAAAATATCAAGATAATCTTAAACTACTTTACACAGACACAGACAGTTTAATTTATCAAATATTTACCGAAAATTTTTATGCAGATATTAAATCAAGTTTAGAATTTCACTTTGATACATCTGATTATCCACCTAATAATGATTATGGTTTACCATTAATCAATAAAAAGCGTTTAGGATTTTTTAAAGATGAAAATAATGGTAAAATTTTCAAAGAGTTTGTAGGACTACGTGCAAAAATGTATGCGATGGATGTGCAAAATAATTTTATCGCTAAAGCTAAGGGAATCAATAAATGTATATCAAAAAAATTTAACCTAAATGATTATAAAACATGTTTATTTGAAAAGAAAATTCTTTATAGTGAAATGTTACGATTTAAATCAATTAAACACGCCATTTTTACCCAAAAAATAAACAAAATATCACTATCACACAGTGATACCAAAAGACATTTACTAGAAAATTCTACCGATACGCTTGCTTGGGGTCATTATAGAATAAAGAACATTTAATTTATTACTGTTTTCTGTACTATATAAAATATAAATATTGTTGTTTTATTTTTATATTGTTTTAACCTCTTATTTATAAGTACATGATGTGTTTACCTATTAATAAGTTGTGCATAATATGTTAGATTTATTGTTTGATTTGATTTAAGAATAGTTATTGAAAAGAGTAATTGTTGAGTTTCTTGCCGGTTCTTCTCAACAGTAAGCCAACCTTCCGAACCGGTTTAAAAATCTGACTATCAATAAAGTATGGAGAAGACTTGTTTGAATAAAAAAAAATTAATTAATTTTATTTCTTTCATTTCAATGTGTGTTCAATCCTTTAAAAATATATATTTAAAAATTGTAAGTCGTGATTTATTATAAACAATATAATACATTTCATTCTAACGATTTGTTTTATTCATTCCAATACCCTTTTAGAGTTTACACGTGTTTTTAAAATGATTCATTTTTTTCATCCTTTTACTGCAATAGTCGCAGGTCCAAGTGGATGCGGAAAGTCTAATTTCGTAACAAATTTTATTAAATACACTAAAGAAATATGTAATAGAAATTTTACCCAAATTACTTGGTGTTTTGATGAAATGCAACCATTGTACAATTTACCAAATGTGAATTATCATCAAGGTATACCAGATTTGAACATGTTTGATGGAAAAGATGCACATCTTATTATTATTGATGATCTTATGAGAGAATCTGATGGACGCATTGTTGACATTTTTACTAAAGGTAGTCATCATAGAAACTTAAGTGTATTTTACATTACTCAAAATTTATTTCATCAGGGTAAAGGTCAAAGAGATATTTCTTTAAATTCAAGCTATATTATTTATTTCAAAAATCCTCGCGACAAGACTCAAATTCGTTATTTAGCACGCCAAGTTTCACCAGAAAATCGTAAATTTATCGAAGACGCCTACAGGGATGCTACTAAAGACGCACATGGATATTTGATGATGGATCTAAAACAAGATACTATTGATATATGTCGAATCAAGTCTAAAATATTACCATCCGATGGGTATTGTACAGTGTATGTCCCCACAAAAGAGTTTAAATATGTCAAGAATCGACAAATACCCATCATTTGCAAATGATGGATCAACGCTTCAAGACGTACAAAAATTTATTAAATGCTTTATGTAAACTAAAACCAAAACATCAACAAGCCCTTCTAAAATCCTGCAGTGAAAAGGAAATTAATTTTATTTGTGAGTGCATTCATAATATATTACAAGGGAACGTAAAACTTGAGGAAAAATCTAAGACTAAACTACAAAAATTTAAATCTATACTTCGAAAATTGGTACGTAAAAGTGCCAATAAAATAAGAAAAAACATAATTGTTCAAAAAGGTGGATCATTTCTACCTATCATATTGGGTGCTATTTTAAGTGGGCTAGTAAGTACACTAGTTTAAAATGGAACATGCAAAAAAAATGTTGTTAGTTGAACCAGGACTAATAGATAAAATAAATCAAAAGAGAAATGAAAATTCTACCTCAAGGTTAGATACTGAAATGCAGAACATTTTGAATAGTGATATGGATGATCGTAAAAAATGTAAATTGTATTTACAAATTTTACAACGATATCTTCACTTCACGGAAGAAGATCGTCGACCTCTTGAGATTCCAATAATTAGTTCCAATAATGATTTTGTTGAAACCACGACAAAAAATGAAATTTCAAATATAAACAACGACTTCAAAATTAAAGATTTAGTTGCTAATCAGACATTGAGTAACGAAGAGAAACAGCAAGATAATTTTAAAGTTGAAATAAATCCTCTCTACACAAAAAGTCAAATTCTAAGTTTGGTACCTAAATCATATATAAAAAAAGGTGAGTTGTTATTGGATTCGGTATCATCGAGTAAAAACAAAATCTCTTGGGATGATAACGGTACAGTTATCATAGATAATGAAGTAATTCCTGGAAGTAATATCATAGATTTAGTAAACGACTCACTTCGTCCGTTAAAAAAAAGCGATCCAGTAGGTTGGGAAAAATTTGCTAAAGCATTAAAGGATTTAAAAATACCACTAACTTATGTTGGAAACCCAAAAAGAAGTGATTACATATCTCAAATGATAGAGATCACAGAACCTACCACAAAAGAGAAAGAAGTTAATATTACACCAAAAAGTTCAGATAAGCACATAAATAAAATAAAAAAGAAACTTGATTGGGAAAAATGGACACCTTATTAGAAATAAATGATATTTATTATGATGTTTCGAACCCCGCTGGATATAGCAGTATCGAAAAATTATCAAAAGCTATGAAAGGTAAAATGAATAAAGAAGATGTCAAAAAATGGTTGCAAGCCCAAGAAACGTATACGCTTCACAAACCGGTCCATAGAAAATTTCCACGTAATAAATACGTTTTATCTAATCTTAATGAACTTTGGCAAGCTGATTTAAGTGATATGAGAACTTATTCTAAATATAACGAAAGTTTTAATTATATTCTTTGTGTTATTGATGTGTTTTCTAAATATGCATATGCTAGACCAATGAAAAATAAAAATTCTGAAACTATTAAAAGTTGTTTTGAAAGTATATTTAATGAAGCTAATACTACTCCAACACATATACAATCTGATAAAGGAACTGAATTTGTTTCTAAAGATGTACGGAAATACTTTAAATCCAAAAATATTAACTATTACACAACGAATAATCCCGATATTAAAGCAAGTATTGTAGAAAGATTTCAAAGGACACTTAAGATGAAAATGTGGCGTTATTTTACACATAAAAATACTTATAGGTATATAAATATATTACAAGACTTGTTATTTGCTTATAATCATAGTTACCATTCCAGCATTAAAATGTGTCCCAATGATGTAAATTCAAATAACATAATGACTGTTTGGAATAATTTATACGATAGAAAATCTACAAAAGAACAATCTACTATATCACATTCAAAATTCCAAGTTGGTGATCATGTTAGAATAACAAAATATAAACACATATTTCAAAAAGGATACGAATCCAACTGGAGTGATGAAATTTTTACAATATCTTCAATAATAGAAAGATCACCGTGGATTGTGTACACATTGAACGATTTGCAAAATGTTCCGATTGTGGGTACATTTTATGAAAAAGAATTGCAAAAAGTAAATTATAATCCTACCTCGAGTTACAAAATAGATAAAATAATTAGCTCTCGTTACTCCGGTGCCAGAAAGCAATTGTTAGTGAAGTGGAAAGGTTATCCTGATAAATTCAACACTTGGATTTTAGCTTCTAGCTTAGAACAACAATGAACAAAGAAAGTTTTTATCTCACATTACTTAGTAATAGTTCTATGGATTACTATCCAGAAAACACGACAACTCGTTTTGCTACTAAATTACCAAAGTCCATTGTAATGGAAGGATCATGGGTAGTTGGTGTTGTTGAATTTCAATATCCATGCACAATATTTACCATTCAAGATCATGAAAATGTTATTTACATATCTAAACAGATGACAATGCCTGGTGAAGTCAAACCTTCCCTTGTGTACTATAAAACATATATACCTTCAACAAATTATGATAATATCAATCATATTTTATCGAAGTTAAACGATATTAAAGAAAATATTACATTTAAATATGATGATAAATCAAAAATAGTCTCCGTTACTGTAATGGATGAAACAATAAAATCATTGACGTTTTCAACAAAATTGTGTCTCCAACTTGGATTTGAACCTAATACAAATTTTGTTCTTCAGGGAAGTCAAGGAAAATTTCCAGCCAATTTGCTTTTAGGGTTACCATCTCAGTTATTTATTTACAGTGATATAATCGACCCACAGATTGTTGGTGATGTAATGGCCCCCCTTCTAAGAATTATACCATTGGATCCTTCAAAATATATTTATGGTTCCAATAATATGCACGTATTCTCACCACCTCACTACTTTCCTCTCATGCGTAGAGAGTTTGATACAATTGAAATAGATATAAGAACAAGTACAGGTCAAAAAATACCATTCCAGTTTGGAACAGTGTGTGTTAAACTACATTTCAAAAAACTATAATGTCTCCTCGATATGATAACTCAACTTGTCCCTATGAACATTATTATTCACATCAAGCTGGATCTGGTATTGGAGTCATATATAGGGGGGTACCATATCAACGCGGCAATGGAATTGGTAGCTTTTTAGGAGGCTTATTTAGATCTGTTATTCCGTTATTCTCTAGTGGAGCTCGAGTTATTGGTAAAGAGGCTTTAAATGCTGGTATGGGACTTGTATCGGATATGTTTCAAGCACGTCCTATGGAAGATGCAATTAAGACTCGGTTGAAAGAAGCAGCTTCTAATTTAAAACTCAAAGCCGATAATAAAATCGATCGATTGAATATGTCGGGATCAGGTTATATAACTAAGAGGAAACGGCTTTCATCATTCATTCCACCACTAACAGCTAAAGTGAAAGCCGCCAACAAAAAACAAAGATTGAAACATAATAAAATTAAAGACATATTTTCATAGAATAAAAAATAATAATGTCATTTTTACATAATCATTCATGTGAGTGCGTTAAATCTGAGTTAGATTTATTTGCTTTACCATCTACGCAGACCAGCATCGAAAATGGAATGTGGATATACTATAAACCTATTTCTTCTCTTGCTGACGATGGACCCATTGAATTTCAAATACCAGGAACTGGTGATGACTACATTGATTTGTCTCATACTTTGATTCACATAAAAGCTAAGATAATGAATCAAGATTCAACCAAATTGCTCACAACATCAAAAGTGGCTCCAGTGAATAATTGGTTGCATTCTCTATTTAGTCAATTAGATGTTTTTTTAAACCAAAAACTGGTGTCACCTCCAAATAATACATATGCATATCGTGCCTACATAGAAACATTGTTAAACTATGCCCCAACTGCTAAAGAATCTCATCTTACATGTGGTCTTTGGTATGAAGATACGCATGGAAAAATGAATTCAACTGATGAAGAAAATAAAGGATTTACTAAAAGAATGGAATTAGCAAGTGAAAGCAAAGAAATTGAAATGATTGGACATCTACATGGGGATATATTCAACCAAGAAAAGTTTTTGATTAACGCTGTTGAAATGTCTGTAAAACTAGTTCGCTCCAGAGAAGCATTCAACTTAATGTCTTCTACAAATGATTTGAAGTTTAAAATATCCATTACGGATGCAACACTTATTGTTCGTAAAGCTCGAATCAATCCATCTATTTTACTGGCTCATCAAAAAGTTTTATCCTCAACTACAGCTAAGTATCCAATCACCCGAGCCGAAGTAAAAGTATTAACAATACCTTCAGGGGTACAGGGGAAAACACTTGACAATATTTTTTTGGGGCAAGTACCGAAAAGATGTATAATTGGATTTGTTAATAACGCAGCATTTAATGGTAATCTCACAAAAAATCCATTTGATTTTCAAAATTATGATATAAATACTTTTTCACTATACATTGATGGTCAACAAATACCATCGAAAGCTATACAACCATCATTTGAAAATAAAGTATTTACTTCTGCTTACCATACCCTATTCTCTGGAACGGGCATTCATTTTCTTAACGAAGGAAATGGAATATCTAGAGAACAATATGCTAATGGTTACTGTTTATTAGCTTTCGATCTAACACCAGATTTGTCAGCTAATTCAACAACTCATTGGAATCTTATAAAACATGGTAGCGTAAGATTGGAAGTTCGTTTTGAAACGACTCTTTTGCAAACTGTTAATTGTATTGTATATGCAGAATTCGATAATGTTATTGAAATTGATAAAAACCGTAATGTTAGTGTTGACTATAGTAGTTAGTGATTAATTGTAATAGTTTTAAGACATAATGTTAATAAAATATAAGTTTGAAGAAGCATGTTCTTGTATTATTTATACCATCCTTGTACATAAGTAGGTACTATAAGTATCAGGTTACTACATGTAATTTTACACTTTCATCTTATGTATTGAACTGAGTAGGTAGATTTAGTATACTTCCATTATGGATACTATAGAGATTCAGCAATATTTAAGTAAAATTCACCCGAACCTACAATATAATGTATATGCCGCAAATCGATTGCCTATATACGCCGAAGCTCCAATATATTTAATAAGCAATTTAGATCCTGATACAAAACCTGGATCTCATTGGGTCGCAATGCATATAAACGAAAATGGTGTTGGTCAATATTTTGATTCGTATGGTAGATTACCAATGGGTCACCATCGAACCTTTTTGAAGAGGAACTCGAGACAATGGGATTTTAATAGTAAAAGGATACAAAATGATTGGAGTTCAGTATGTGCTAAATACTGCTTGATGTATTTGCACTACAAATTAAATGGACACACAATGTGTGATTTTGTAAGAATATTCGATCGCAACACCGAGTTAAATGATGTATTGTTGTGTAATATGTTCAAATTGTGCTTTGGTTAGGTTAGGTTAGTATATTTATTTTTCATTTGAAATAAATGTTGACTAAGTTTGGATAAGTTTCAAAAGACAGACTACATTGGATATATAGATAGAAGTATTGGGTTAGGTTTTTGTAAAAAAGTAAAATAAATGATGATTAATCAAAATATACATGTGTTTCAGTACGACTCATAAACACCTATAGCACGGTACATAAAAGGACAGACAAGTCAAAACTGGTGTGGATAGACGAGACACAAAAAAAAGGTTCTTTACAACACTAGTGCAATAAAGCTGTAGTAAAAAAATTAAATAAAGGTAGTTGCACAAAAACTAACACAACAAAGAAACAATAAAAGAAAAGGTTTAGGCGCCTACGCAATAGACAATAGATAAAAATAAACAATTGCAAATGTATACAAAAGAAGGTTGAGTACCTGGACACAAAAGATACCGACAAAACTAAAGTAAACCCGAGAGCTGAGAAATGTAGAAATTGCACCGCGAACAAAATGGATAATTGACAATAGGTATAAGCATAATCCGCGGTAGGTATGAAGTAAATAACATTCCGATATTGCGGTAGGCGTTAAGGTATAAAGTTAATCCGCGTAAGGTATTAAGTAGATTCGCGGTAGGTATTAAGTTAATCCGCGGTAGGTACGAAGTTAATCCGCGGTAGGCATTAAGTTGATTCGCGGTAGGTATTAAGTTAATCCGCGGTAGCTACGAAGTTAATCCGCGATAGGTATTAAGTTGATTCGCGGTCGGTATTAAGTAAATAACATTCCGATATTGCGGTAGGCGTTAAGGTATAAAGTTAATCCGCGTAAGGTATTAAGTAGATTCGCGGTAGGTATTAAGTTAATCCGCGGTAGGTACGAAGTTAATCCGCGGTAGGCATTAAGTTGATTCGCGGTAGGTATTAAGTTAATCCGCGGTAGCTACGAAGTTAATCCGCGATAGGTATTAAGTTGATTCGCGGTCGGTATTAAGTTTATTCACTGTAGGTATAAAGTTGATTCGCGGCCAGTAGCCAGCGCCCCCATAGGACCTAACTAAGCGCCCCGCCTGGGGTGGTCCAGAACCGGCGAATCCCTACTACTAACCGACAGTTGAATAAGCAGTACAACTAGCTACCATTGATTTTACAGCAATTTCACGTGAGGTCTACACGTGATGTATAGGTTACACACCGATAATTACGGGATTAATTACGCCTTCTTATCGCTCGTTGATAATACATATCTCTTCAAGTGTATGGATTTTATAGCACGAGTTTTTAATTATAAATCTGTTCTATAGATTGATATTTCCAGAAATTGTTACTCATAATATTTTCAACGAAGTTAATAACACTCGTGCGAATTGTGTGATTGGAAATTTATTGGTAAATATCCAATCACACCATTATAAAGGTTAGATTCATTGATATCTAATAACTAAAGATAAACAATCCCAAGCAAAAGTTCTCTCAAAAGTGTCTCAAATTGTGTTGGGTAATACTAGTTATTTTTTTTAAGTTTAATTCACAAAGCTATGTACTAAGGCAATAAAATTTTACGACTCATACCTGCTAACCAAAATATATCTTAAACGAGCACTGAGGCATGTTTACCGTCGGAGCGTTCGAATGCTACTAGATTAAAAGACCACCCAAATGTTCGAGTGGGTAGACATTTGGTAAGGCCATTTTTGTCTCTGATTGTGTATCTTTAGTTATTAGATATCAAAGGTTAGATTAGAAATAAATAATAATATTGGAACGAAGTTCCTAATCGCGCGTCGTGCTAGACGGAAAAAAAATCTTACGAAAAATTGACACGACACTTTTTATGACACTATGTATGTTTATTAAGCTGTGCGGCGTGCGCATGTTTCTCTGTCTGTCTCTCTCTCTCTTATAGAAAGCAAGCCAGATATTTTCATTTATATATATATATTTAAACTAGTGGACCCGGCAGACGTTGTCCTGCCCTGAAATTAAAACAAAACTTAGAACCCGATTCCAGCGCCATCTACCGGGTCCAATTTTGTTTTCAAATCATCGAGGAACCCATTGAAATACACACACAAAATTTCATCCAAATCGGTCCTGTTACCATACTCCTCCTAAACGGCTTGACCGATTACTCAAATTACTAAAATGGCTATTAAAAAATAAGGGTTGATCGTAGAAGGGTGAAAATTGGGGATTGTATGTATTTTTGTATGTTGTATCATAAAAAAAATAGAAATTAGAAATTTTGTCTCAAAAAAAAAAAAAAAAAAATTTAGGGGTGGACTACCCCTAACATTTAGGGGGATGAAAAATAGATGTTGGCCGATTCTCATAGATACCGGATAAGCACAAAAAATTTCATCAAAATCGGTTAAGCCGTTTCGGAGGAGTATGGCAACTAAAACTGTGACACGAGAATTTTATATATTAGATAGAAATGTTTTTTTTTATATATATACTCTCTCGACTTATATAACTTCGTGCCATCCGGGTGTCCCTTGACACCTCTCAAGTTTTTTTTAAATTGTATCTTGGGTTTTACACACTGTCGGTCATCTGATCCAAAACTAAGTGGAACTTGAAATAGGGACACTACAACTGACACACACTGACTACATAAGAGTATTTTTGTATACAGGTGTGATGCAAGTAACGACAAACTTAAGGGGGAGATAGATGGGCGGGTCACCTACCAACATATACAAAAATTACCTCAGTAAAAGTGTCCTCAATTTCGAGATATTTAGATATTTTTGATTTTTTTGAAGTATATCGATTTTTGAATTTCCCGTTTTATGCAGGGTACATATTATGGTACATATTTAAATCTATACTAATATTAAAAAGAGGTAAAGTTTGTGAGGTTGTAGGTAATCTCTGGATCTACCGAAGCGATTTTGAAAATTCTTTTACCAATAGAAAACCACGTTATTTATGAGTGTCATTTTTATCCCGAGAAAAGATAAGGTCCACTTCAAAATCAACCTATATATTCCTCTACCAAAAAACATAAACTGATCTGTAGATATAATAACATATAGGCATGAAATCCTTCAGTGAATCATAATGGTATTCAAAGTCATGTTCCGTATCCACATTTGGTGAGGCACCAGTGGCTTTCAAGGTTTTAAAATATTTTGAATCTTATCATTGTGAAGTAAGGTTTAAAACTAAATAACTAATTCAAACTTTGAAACAAAACGCAGGAACTCCTTTAGTTATGGTGATAAGAGATTATTAGGGTTGTCAAAGGTTTGGGAAAATTGATTTCAACAGCCATTTTTTTAAACATGCCGCTCAGAAAATAAGTTTAGAGTACAAATTTGGAATATTTCATGTAGATCATAATATAAAGAGCGGCAAATATTTAATAGACTGAGAATTATGGTTGATCACTTGCAAATTAGACAAAAAAAAAAAACTCAATAAAACACAATATAATAACTATCATAAATTAGCTTTAAAGAAATACGGATTGCATTGATTGAGAGCGATATAGCAAGAGACTGGTAACCAACGAATCTTGGAAGCACTGTACAATAGCGCCCGCTGATTTGGGGCTTCACTTATTTTTTTCGTGTAGTGTAGTCCTCTTCGTTGTAAGAACTTTCACCAAGGCTTTTAACGCGATAACGCACAGTTTTCGAGAAAAAAAAACCTAGTTTCAGAAATTTCTAACTGATTCACGTATAAATATCTAAATAACAGCGGGAGCTATTGTACAGTGGAGCCCAGATCTTTAATTAGGTGAAAGGGGCCGTTCAAGTATTACGTAAGCACTATGGGGGGGTGGGGGGGTCTTTGTTTTGCTTATTTTGGATGACATGGGGGGTAGGGGAGTCTAGATGATGATTATGTCATCGGTAGTTATTTACTTTTTTACACGAATGGCAACCCTCACATTGTCTATGCTTGAAAACGAAACGTATTTTCGGGGATTCCCGCAAATAATGCATACGTTTAGGCATTATTGTAAGCATAGCAACGTTGATTCCATTAACCAAAGTTTAACGTTTAAATAAGATGTCGTTTCAAATAGACAAATCCAAGTTATACCAAAAATTATAATGTTTTTGTCCCTTACTCTATGTTGAATACTATATCAGTAAAATCTTAATCTCTATCCTAAATCTATTTTCTTATTTTTAAAATTATAATTATAATATAAAAAAAATACATTTATAATTGAAAAATGTTTACGTAAGCATGGGGGGAGGGGGTAAGAGCTTTGCTTACTTTTGCTGACAAGGGGGATGGGGGGGTAAATAATTGTAATAAATCTGCTTACGTAATATTTGAACGACCCCAAACGATGAAGATTCTCGTAAATTTAACATATCCAAAACTGTATCATCTTCCATAACCGACATATAAATTGTAAGTGACAACCCTAAAATATTAATATGCATGTTTATTTATGTTGTATATTGGTAGCCAATGAGCCGTTGCATTTGTGAATATACCTACATACACCGAAACGAAGCCGAATATGGAACACAAATACCAATTGCGCTTTAGGCAAGCGGAACTGACCTTTATTGTGATAACCATAAGGTAAATTGTAAGGCTAAAGTAAATGCCAGTGTTGTTTTAAAATGACAAGTAATTAACATAACGCGTTTATACTGTACGATGCGATTTTATGTGCAATTAATGTTCTTTTCATGATCATAAAATCGCAATAAGTACATTTGTTTCACATTTATAATATATAAAACGGCCGCCTGAACTATGTACAAGGTCTTTATTTAACCATGTAAACCTGTATTTATTATGAGATAGTTGAATGCAAGCCTTGTTGTATAGATTCGTCTTTTTTTTATGACGTTAGAAAGTGAAGGATATATTTCAAACCATCTTAATGAGACCTATTTGGTATACGAAATCCATACTTAATATTATAAATGTGAAAGTGTGTCTGTCTGTTACCTCTACACGCTTAAACCGCTGAACCGATTTAGATGAAAAGTTGGTATAAAGATAGATGTAACCTTGGAGAAGGACATAAGATACTTCTTATCCCGAGAAACGATAAGGTCCCACGGGAACGCGGGTGAAACCGCGGGGCGGAAAACTAGTAACCTATAATTAAATAACCTTTTTTAAATGACCTAAATCCTAGAACAAAATCTATTTAGCTAAAACTATCACTGTGTTACTATTGTGTAAGATTAGATACCTAAATTAAATCACAAATTAGATTTCATACCTGTCTCTAAATCTGTCAACGAGACTGGGCTCGGTT
Organism: Ochropacha duplaris; assembly: GCA_951361185.1. Classification (NCBI taxonomy): domain Eukaryota; kingdom Metazoa; phylum Arthropoda; class Insecta; order Lepidoptera; family Drepanidae; genus Ochropacha; species Ochropacha duplaris. The sequence continues at coordinate 13,829,730 of OX592691.1, forward strand.
CGGCTCGGGTACGCTTCGGGTTCGATTTAGGCGTAGTATTTGTTGCCGCATTTTTCAAGTACGAAGATGGATGGAAGGTATCTAAAGGTACGGCGCGACGTTTTATTAATCTAAGGGAAATACCTTATGAAATCATTGTATTGTCATCGGTCCTTGATAAGTGCACCCCCACCCCGTTAAAGTATCATAAGAAGGGGGGGGGGGGGGGGGGGGGAGAGGCTGCCTATCGATGACAATAGGGGTGTTCAATGAAATCAACTCATCAGAAAGATGAATTTTATAACATGTTCGATGTATAATCCGCTTTTATCCGCTAATCGAAAACACGCTATTTTTAGGTATTGTATACTGTTTAATATTTGATAATGTTTATTCAATATAGGTGTTACCGGGCAGAACCAATTTCAGGACAAACTAGTTTTGCCTAGGCTAAACTATTACTTCCTATACGCGGTCGCTCACAGCCTCTTTCTATTCAAAATCGACATGGCTTGATTAAAAGTGTAGCTTTGTTGTTATTTTTTTTATGTTTATCAATTCTAAGATTTTGAGTGAACAAAGATGAAGCGACCGCGTGCGTATGGGAAGAACTAGTTTAGCCTAGGCAAATCTAGATGGTCCTGAAATCGGGATTTACCGGTAACATAGGCAACATCCATCTTGTAATAGGCCCCAGTTCGGGGTTGACATAAAAAGGGGTGCGAAAGACATACCTGTATAAATAAAAAATGTCAAAGGATCAATACAACATTCACACGGTCAAAGGCTACGCCGCGGTTTTATTGGGAAATGTCATGTTTGCGTGTCGTCGCGTGTAAATGGCTTATATCCCTGACTGACAGTCCTTTTTGCTTCAATATCCGCAATAGATCTGACCTAGTAGATATATAATTAGATGTGATACAACCGGTGGATTTTATTCTGATTTTTATTATCATACTAGATATTCCCCGCGGTTTCACCCGCGTCCCCAGGGGCTGAGTTTCTTGCCGGTTCTTCTCAGTTGAAGGCTGACTTCCGAACCGGTGGTAACTTCTGTAATTCGACCTTCATAAGTGCCCTTCTAGGGCCTAAACTGAATAAATGGTTTTGACTTTGACTTTCCCGGGATAATAAAGTATCCTATGTTTTATTCCAGGATATGGACTACCTGTGTGCCATGTTTCATCAAAATGCTTTCAGCCATTTTTGCGTGAAAGAGTAACAAACACCCATCTGTCCAAACCTTCACATTTATAATATTAGTGGATGGTTAGTGACTACCGTCGTCTATTGACATTAGAAATACAAGGGGGATTGCCAACGTGTTGCCGAACTTTTACAATACCTACAAGGCATCTGGCTCTCAAGTGGAACTGCAGGAACTCAGGCATCTGATCTTCAACGACACTCAAATTAATCTACCACCTATGGTTTCCTCACGACTGAGGAACCATTTCTTCACCGAAAGCTAAAGCTCATAGCAGGATTCGAAGACGCTATCATTCACTATTATCAGCTAAGCGTTCCATGTATTACTGCAGACTCGGTTATGGTTCAAAATGCTGACATCTTCTTTGAAACAGGAGTACGCGAGTTCCTTCACTCGAACAATTTCATTTAGAGATAATATTTAAAGCAAGTATAGTACATAATATATACAGAAGGCCTTATACATCTTAAATAGATAATCTAAACAGCGTCCGTGTAGCAGGCCTTAGAGTGACTGTACAGTTCGATACGGGAGCGACAGCAGCGTCCACATTTCTGGCACCTAAACTGAGGGCCGCTTGATGGCTGAGTTGGTGAAGACTCTCGCACTCATGTGTCTGCTCTCTCTTAGTATTTTGTTTTAAATATATCCGTCACTTTCTAACGTCGTCAAATAAATAGAGTAGGTACTACCTTAAAACCTGGAGACGTTTTACAAAACTCTATAAACCGTGTCACGAAATACGATAGGAAATGTTTATTACTGTCGAACCGATAGCTGGTTATCTGGATGATATACAACACTATCTATAGGAAAACTATAGATAACTACTAAAGTTTCTTTAAAATATGTGGAATATAATAGTCTAGAAATAAATATTCACGGGACATTTTTCAAACGGCCGATCAGATAGCCGTCAATCTGATCGCAAACTAAACAGATCTTCTAGGATAGAAACCAGTGATCAACTTTTTTCAAAACAGACTCAAGACCAACAGACATATACATACATGCACACATATCTGTCCTGGATGTACAACGGAACGCTAGGTTTAAATTAAATTTTTATTTTTTTATCCTAAATAAGCTTGTGTTTGACCACAATCTCACCACGGTAAGTGTTGATGTGGCCGAAGTAAGCCCACAACGCCTAGATCGGAACTGACTCTCAAGTGCAGCTGTCGAAACACACCGATAGGTGCTTGGCGACAGATTTTCAACTTGAGGGTGGTAGCCAGCCAGTCGGGTACTACAAAGTACCCTGCCACCGTGCTATGGTTTCCTCACGATGTTTTCCTTCACCGAAAGCTCAAGCTCATTGTAGGATTCGAACCCACGACCTTCGTCGCGGTATCCGACGTCACTACCACTGAGCTATCATCGCCTTAAAAATATAAAATATAGCCCATGTTAGACAGTGATCATGTAGCTTTTCATTGGTGGAAGACATTTTAGAATCAGTTCAATAGTTCCAAAGATTCCTACAAACAAACAAAAAAGAACCATACCTCTTTATAATATTAGTATAGGAATGGGTTAAATAGGATTCTAAGTAGATATCAAGCTTGGTGAGCAACATTGGTGAGTCAAAATTCTCGAGCAAACGCACTCGAGCCAGTGTATTCCAGTACATCTGCACTCGGCAAGCATCAATCATTAGCATACATGATTCTATTCGCTTTATCTTTTGTCTCGCAAATATCTAATCTATTAAATATTGATTGACTGACGGAGATCAACGCTGAGTCTAAAACAATATCTAATAAATAAACCGCGAAAAGAGTAGGTATATGTTTTACAAAATAACCCCGCCCTAAGAATTACGTATTTGTTTAGAAACTGACATAATGTATATATGTAGTTTATCCTGAGAAATTCACACGCTAATACCTACTAATAAATAATTACATCCAGACTCAGGACAAACAGATATGGATACAAATGTCTATCAATGGGAATCGAACCCATAACAATCACGCCAACTACGATGCCGATCTAGGATCAAACAAAAGTGTATTCATCACAAACAGTTTCATTTAACTTCCTGTTATTCGTATTTTGATATAAAATGCACAATACAACATATGGTTCGGAAACTGTCATGGAAACTGTCATGTAAAGAATTACACAGATAGTGCTTAACTACATCTGCAATGCGATGTAACCGACTGTCGCAGCCAAAAAATGTTTCAGTTCTTAGTTCATTATATCTACATGTTTTCTATTGGATTTAGAATGAAACTGTATACATAACTAGCTTTCCGCCCCGCGGTTTCACCGACGTATCCCTTTTTTATCCATTCAGAGATTGAATTTCGAAAAATCCTATCTTATTATTCGTCTACATCTTAAAAACAATGGTAGGGGAGGCGAATAGGGGATTTCGGGATTTACTCGAGCGCGTCAGATTAACATAAGGGGGGCAACCTTGCACCTTGTGAAGTACTCTCACCAAATCTGAGCCTTCTATGTAGTGTCGAACGCCGAGGGTAGCCCGTCAGATTAGTAAAAAAAAATCGATGGTTTGAAATACTCGAGCGCGTCAGATTAAGGTAAGGTAAGTTAGTTACATGCAAAATAGTGTACATTTCAATAATCTGACAAATTGGGCGTGACGAAAGAAAATTGGAGACTCGCAAAGTTGCAAAAAAAAAACGTCACCTGGATTTTCTCGAGCGCGATTGGTTTTTTTTTTATTTTGAAGGAAATTAGTCACGAATCACGGAAATATCTTAATCTGCCGATTTGCACAAGCCGAAGTGGCTAAAATCATTATTAAGTGTATAGTCCAGGAATATTATGAGTTTCACCTCAGAATGAGAAATAGTCAGCTATTAACTTGTATAAACCTTTATTTTGACACCCTAAAACTTGTCTCAAAAGCTACTTATCTTAGGGTGCCCGCGACTACTGATTTTTCAAGGTCAAAGGTCACAAAATCATTTATTGCAAATATCTCGTTTCCTATGGGTTTTTTGGTATATGTATTCATAATAAATATTGTAGAAGATTAAATTCTCTACAACTTTTGTACATGCATTTTTTCGATATCTTGAACCATTTTCGAGATTTCGATATTTTTTATATATTTTTTTTTTCAAACCGTCAGATTAAGGAAATCCCTCAACATAATTGTCAGATTATGGGTCAGTACAACAAGGCCATCAAGAAGAACCGCCTGTATAAAAATCTGACGCGCTCGAGTAAATCAAGGTCACGATTTTTTTTTGCATTTTCAAAAATCGCCCCTGACTGATGGTCGCGTCCAAATCGTCAGTCTTTAAAATAGGAGCTACTGGAGGGTTCACTTAACATCCCTTATCAATGTCTGACGCGCTCGAGTAAATTTTTTTTAAAAATATTTTCGACCCCTTCGTACGGCCACCCCCACCACGCAAAACGGCAGATTATTATTTTTCCGTTATCAGACAGACGTGGCGCGACTACCCTATTAATATCTGACGCGCTCGAGTATTTCTTGGTGACTGTTTTTTTTTACATTTTTGAAACCCTGTAGACGCTCCCCCCACCGCTGAAGGGGAAAATATCACATAACCTTTTTTTCTTTATTCCACCTAATCTTCAAATTCCAGTAGGTCCCAAAGACGCTCGAGTAACTACAAATTTAGCATCAATGCCTCCCCTACCACAATACCTGTGAAAAAAATCAGCTTTTAGGTCCAAGGGTGTAGACTGGGCTTTGATGAGTCAGTGAGTCAGGCCTTCTCATTTTACATACCAACTTTGAACACCCGTTTTACCCCTTCAGGGGTAGAGTTTTAGAAAAATTGTTAGCTTAAAAACACAGTTTCATGCTTCGAGCTTCAAAAATGGCCGACTTCCATACAAACTTTCAACCCCGGTTTTACCCCCTCAGGGGTGGAATTCAAAAATACGCTAATACACGTGTTTCTTTATTTTTTATTGTTAGTCTAAAAACAAAGTTTCATGGTTCTAGCTTCAAAAATGATGCGACTTCGCTACAAACTTTCAACCCCTTTTTCACCCCCTTAAAGGTTGAATTTTAGAAAACGCTAAAATATGTGTTTCTTTATTTTTAATTGTTAGCCTAAAGACAAAGTTTCATTGTTCTAGCTTAAAAAAATAGCGGACTTCCATACAAACTTTCAACCCCCGTTTAACCCCCTCAGGGGTATAAATTTAAATAACGCTGATACACGTGTTTCTTTATTTTTAATTGATAATCTAAAAACAAAGTTTCATGATTCTAGCTTCAAAAATGACCGACTTTCATACAAAATCAGCTTTCTAGGACTAAGGGTTTAGGCTGGGCGTTGATAGATCAGTCAGGACTTCTACTTTTATATATATATAGATAAGTAGATCATTTTATATAAATAAAATTTAATTGGTAGGTCGAACCATAATAGACTAGAATAAGGTTAGTAGGGAAATAAAAATTAGAAAAATTGGAACAAAACTGAAAGTGCCTTTATTGTGATTTTTTTTAACAGGACATCTGTCGGTTCAGCTAGTACATAATAGTCCAGTCTGAACGATAATGAGAGATCAACGCACAGCATAAACTACTGGAGATCGCTTAAAGCTGTACAAAATGCTAAGACCATAGACACCCTTACGCGGACTGTAGGCGAGCGCTTAGGGCTCTCAACCGTGATTGCAAATCTTAGACGACTGACCGCTGAGGGCGCCCCAGTTGGGGCACGAACCTCGGCTCAGGCAGGGCGTTGTCGGGGGGCACAAAAGTGATCGGACTTCGCATAAGCGATTTAGAGGAGTTTAAGGAGATGGTCGGATCAGTGAATGCAGCTCGGGCCGCTGATTACGGGGGAGACGGTTTAATAGCGTGGGATTTCCCGATCGCGGATGAAAGAAAATCGTAAATGGTATGTTTAGTAAACTGTAGGTTCATATAATATTCTGATTAGTAATTATTATGCTCTATAAGTTAAAATTATAGCTATAGAGAAATCTCAAATCATTACGTGACCATATTTTAGAATGTCAAAGTATAAATTATTATTATCCACGACCGTTGCGGTCGATTATTTGTTGAACAATGGCTTATCATGCTTCTAGGTCATAATTCACTATCGTTTTCCTCTCGACAACGGCCATAACACCACTTCAGCTTAAACTTAGATTTGAATCGTTTCATTTGCAATTTGATGCAGTGCAGATCTTGTCAGTTATTAAGGAAATTGCACATATAAACAGCAGTATACAAGCTATCTTATTCGGCTATTTTAAGATGTAATTTATAGGACCAATTAAAGTTTGAGACAATGCTGTTTAAAATTTAGTGGTTATCTTAATAAGTATACCTAAAAACCAGATGCTTTTGTCATTGGACTTAAGGTCACATTGACCTGGTGAAGGTTAGTGTTATTATGGCAGACGGACATGCTTAAATTACATCGATCGAAAACGAACTCATTAGAACAATTTCAACGTATGAAGCCTTCAAGCTTAGTAAGAAGGGACCTACGTCGAAATAAAAAAAAAACATAGTTCATAACAAACATAAATCTGAGTTCGTTCGTATCCTCATCATAAATGTATTATATTGTCCTACTTTACGATATAGCCGCCTAAATTGTTTGCAGTGTAATTTGTGTAACTACTAGTAACACTGTAAAATCAATAAAAATATTGTTTTGTATCGTTCTAGTTCCTACTAATATTCCAATGAAAACATTTTTAAAGTACCAATAGCTGTTCGTGAAAACAATTAGAACATTACCTCACAGTTTCAAACGAAATCAAAGCGAGTCGGTGAAGTAATCAATTCACACAATGGTACATGAATTGAACCAATTATGCAAATATGGTTTGTTGAATGCTCGGTGACCGTCTGTAGACGGTTATAGGCGTCTGTCCCTAGGTCTTTTCAGTCATTTTGTAAGTCTGAGACGTTTTATTTTTAGCACGGGGTCGATCATTTATGTCACCTTCTACCAAACGAATGGACAATTTGTTAAAAGCATTTAAATTGCAATTCTCCATCTAATACTGACCTATTTTATTTGATAAGATATCTACCATAATTAAGATGAAATGGTCATCACCATTTACAATAACATTTAAATCTATATTAATTAGTGCCGAATCATGCAATTCGATTTTAAACCTTGTTCCCTTGACCTGTTGCCTTGAAATGTGTATGTACCAAAAGGTTAGGTACACCAGTTCAATACCAATTAATAAATAAAACATAAATCTACAAATATCTAAGCAATTCAAATTTCCTGGGTTATTCTTCACAAACTAAGCAGAGTTGATTTTATGGAAAACAAATAACTGATAAACTCTAGCCAAATACCTGTGGCGCGTCAGTCATAATCAGATTTAGAAATAAACAAAACACCATTGTTTATAACTGTACTAATGAACAAAAGCGTGCGTGAATCTGAACTCAATTCGCAACCACTCAGTCCAATGATACATCGAACAATACACTTATCCACAAAAGTATATTCAGCTAACAAATCCTAATGAATCTTGTTAGTGGGCCAATTCGCGATTCCATTGCCAACAATTGAGGCTCAAAGTCAATTTATACTTCATTCCTGTCAATCAAGCGGGGCGTCTCTATAATAATGACGATAGATGTCAGAGACGGCATGTTTAGACTTGTCGTCGAGTGTTTGCGGAGCGGTCAAATGTTTATTATTTAATAAGACATTGTTAGCAACTGTCTTATTGAAAGTTTACCTAGCTACTGTTGTTATTTGGATTTCCAATGTGGCAGTAAACTTGATAAAATACTTTGGGTATTCGATTGGTTAGACAGGCGGTGATAGCTCAGTGGTAAGTGACGTCGAATACCGCGACGAAGGTCGTGGGTTCGAATCCTACAATGAGCTTGAGCTTTCGGTGAAGGAAAACATCGTGAGGAAACCATAGCACGGTGGTAGGGTACTTTGTAGTACCCGACTGGCTGGCTACCACCCTCAAGTTGGAATTCTGTCGCCAAGCACCTATCGGTGTGTTCCGACAGCTGCATTTGAGAGCCAGTTCCCATCTAGGCTTTGTGTGCTTACCACCTTCGGCCACATCATCACTTACCATGGTGGGATTGTGGTCAAACACTAGCTTATCCAGTATAAAAAAAAAGATAAAAAAAGACAATCCTGGAATGCAAAGCTTTCGTGAAAATATCAAAGTCAGGATTTGCTGGATTAGAAGAACGGTTAGACAACTGCAGTATAAATTTTGTTTCAGTAGACATATATGTAGAGTATGAACGTTTATCGATGAATACCCCTGCAAGTGATAATCGACTTCAATATCACTCTAAATATGTAAGCACTTCCTTCCGTTCTAAATATTAACTATTACATAAAACTCCTCCACTTCCGATCCTTATAAACATGGCATTGTAAAGACCGTTTAATGAATAGTTACGAATACACATGCCGGAATGTTCATGCAATAATATGGGCATGTAACCGTACGATTATGTATCGTCTATAGCCTTTCCGTTGGCTATCCACGCGCAAATGTTTACACGCATTTATCAAAACAATCGCCGGGAATCTTAGGCGTTACCTCGGGAGATGCATTTGGACCGATCCTGTTTGTGTTATATGTTCGCGAAATTATGATACTGCATAGAAAGATAATATTATATCCATAGATAAACATTATAGATAGACAAATTGGTAGGAAGATCTGAAAAACTAAACAGCTAGAAGATAAGACGGACTTTATCATTGTTCTTTTAATCTTGAGGATTTGTGCACATCATGGGATGAATGACGTCACATTAATTTGCATAAACTTATACTTGATAGATACTCGTATTATTCCAAGTGGTATGCAATGATATTACCCAAGAATCATTTAATTGACTTACCTTGCGGAGTAGCAATATATCGGTCAGTGCGCAATGTCGACAGTTCGTCGATCAAACGCCTTGCGTCGGTCGATTCGGTCAGCAGGCACACTTGGTCCAATTTTATATCTTCAACTATTATTCGTTTGTTTCCCGAGTCGAAAATGAAACCTAGGTGTTGGCTGTAACAAAGAACAGATGTTAGAATTTCAAGTGACTTCTTAATAGCCTGAAAAAGCCATCTCACGATCACTAGGGCCATCTCGATTATGGCAAGTGATTACGTGGCCGAGATCAAGGAATCAGAAAAAGGTTTTACTAAAAAAACGCAATGGATTGGAGTCTATAGTTCATTTGAATGTTATATTTATGCTGTTTTATCAAAGTTTTTAAATGGCCAATATAACCGGAAGTTTACGATTGTGTTCTGGACTGTTGCCTTACCTAACAGTAGGTCATCAATATTTTATAATAAACATGAGTATAAAGCATGACATTGCAGAGACCCGTTTAAATTGGAATTCACACTGATTTATTTGTAAACTGTGTGACTAACGATAGATAAAACGGTAATATAAATAAGTCGAGGTTTTTGTTATCAAATTGCAACTGTTTTTGTTACTCATTGGATGTCGTTTGGGAACTAGCCAGATAAATTGAACGATAGCAATTGCTGCTTGCTTTCGGTTTTTTTGGCAATTCCCAATATGTTATGTAGCAATAATAGAATCTACTTCTCCTAGATATATATTCTTCTCCTGTATAATAGAATCGAATTCTCTGCTAAAAGTTAACTAAAAACTAGGCGTTTACTGCTACCAAAAATAACATTTTCGCGCTTTCTGAAAACTGGCTCTATACTTTTAAAAATTTGTTTCAATAATAATTCAATTCTCGCTTCTCGTTCGAAGTAATCTTTACTAATTATAAAGTTGAAGAGTTTGTATGTATGTTTAATCGTGATAATAATCAGGAACTTTTAGTCCAAATTGAAAAATTCTTTTAGGCTTAGATAGCCTGTTTGAGGTAGGTTACTTATCCTTGGTGAAATCGCCGGTAACTAATGCTTGAGAAAGTTAATTATGTTATCAAATAGATTTAGGTAGATACCTACGTACTAGCTAGCAAAACCACCACGCCAACCGGCTGCTGAGTTTATTGCCGGCTCTTCTCAGCAAAAGCAACCGAACCGTGCATTAGAGTCTGACTATTCATAAGTGCATGTGATTTAATTTAATTTCATTAATCTCGAAAACAATCTCAAACTTTTTATTAATGTCAACATAGCTGATCAACACATGAAAAGCCAATTTTTTAACGATTTCACGATACTGTTTCACCATAGTAAGAGGTTATCAACCCAACATATGCGATCTCAAAATATCCAACTTATAGGATCCAAAGATTTCATTATGATATCATTTATTACAATATATGGCCCGAGCAGCACCGGTTAGAAAGTCCTTCAAAAAATAGATGTCATCGACCGATCGTTCTGACTAACTTCGCACACAACATGAAGTTTTTAATAAGCATTTAAATAACCTGTCTAGACCATAGTTCAATATTGTCTTTTGATAACATTTATATATATAACCGCGTATTTATTTGTATCATTTTGTAACCTGAATGACCGGTAAAATATTAGACACATCGTTGTGCAATGCAAATCCGCGAATTTTACGATAATTTAAGTACAACAACATACTAAAATATTAATAAATTAATTAAAAATAGCAATTTCCTTTATTTTGCCATACGTATGTCATTACTTCACAGAATTTTACTTAACAATCTTTATTAGTACAATTAAAACTTGAGGAATATTGATTTTTGAAAAATGTTATGATGCAGTTTTAGTTTTCATCAAAATCGGCCTCGATTTCCTCTAGAAGGATTTAGCTATTCACGCCCACTTGAAAAATTAAAAATTCTACCTGTATAACAGAATAATATTCTACTTACATCGTTAAATTGATAACATTTCCTTGTGTTGTGTATATGTTATTAACAATCGTTGTTGATGTTTCATCGAGCGAGAACCGTTCGTTAGTTAAGAATTTATGCGATAACATTTACCCTGATATTGGAATTTCTAAAATTGTAAGAATAATGTTGAAATTCTACTAAAACCAACAAAGTTTTGTGCTTTGATTTCTAATTAAGACCTTTGGTGTAAATTAATAGATATCACATTGAAGTACAGTTTTTTTTCTATTGGTAACATTTTTAATAACAGACAACTACATATAGGTAATGGGGCTCGGAAACTGTTTCATTGCCATAAAGATACCCGTGTGAACGACAGAAATATAATATTTATATTCTCATCAGTTCTTTTTTACAAGCGCATTAAAACCCGGTTGCTTTCAATAACAAATTTGCATTCCGAACAAAAATATTGATATTTAATAACCGGTTATATTTAAATCGGTTTTTACTAGTTACTCCATGTAAAGTGATTGCTTCTTAATACATTAGGAAATGAATTTATTGAGATAAACGTCACTAAAGATATGGGTTATGTAATCATGGAAATACGTGCATTTCCACGTATTACATGACGATAAAAAGTAAAGGACCATCTATCTATACTATATCACTCGAAACTCTATCTTATCAACTTCAAGTTATTATTGATCTAAAACAATGTACAATTACTACTGTTATTACAAACAATTACATGTTATTAACATGAAAGATTTTGGCACTTAATTAATGGTTTTAACGCGCTGGACAGAAGGATCAAAATAGTTTCTGTAGTAAATGTAAGTAGGTACTAGCTAGATTGCTATTTATTCGGCTTATAACTTAATTTTTAGTGTTTTAATCATTATATATTTAACTATGCCCAGGGCCGGATTTAGAGGTGTGGAAGCCCTGGGACAACAAAGGAGTGAAGGCCCCTAATTATTTAGCAAATAAACTAGGATATGATTTGTGTTCCAGTTTCATTCAGCCGTTTTTGCGTGATTGAGGAACAAACATTCAAACTCTCAAACATACAAACTTACAAACTTTCACATTTATAATATTAGTGGGATAACATTTCTTCCAAGTATTTTAATCATTTATTGCGAGATACATCTTTTTTATTCTTTGTGATATTTAGAAGTTTACGATTTTTTTATATATTGGTCAATTTTTTTTAATAAGTCTAATTATGTGAGGGACCTTCTCTTGTGTAGGCCCCAGGCCCCGTTTGCCCTCCCTTAAATCCGGCCCTGACTATGCCAGTATTCCAATGATCTACTTCCTACCGCGTACCCCAACAAACCATTTTTATAAAATTACTGATTTACTTCTAAGACCCTGGTACACGCATAACAAGTTTTCTACCCTAAAATCATAAAGAATATGATACATACCTCTCTATTCGTTCCGATATGCAGTATTCCCATTTGTGACTATTGCAGCGCCATTCTCTGACCCGTCTCAACGCTGGCGAATTCAATTCGTCGCATAATATCTTCAAGGCCGCTTCGTCCACCACGTCTTGTACGGCTAGTATTGATAATCTGTGGAAAATAAAAACTATGTAAAACTATTTTCTAAATGACGTAATCGACTGTGAAGTTTCCAGAGGTAATCTTTACATTTTTCCGGGAAATTCTGTCTGAACTTCAGAACGTACATCGAGTTAAGAAGTGTTTTAAAGTCGGATTACTCGTAACGAACGGTACGATACGATTAACATAGAGCTTTTTGTGCTCTGTATTAGACTACAAGTGTACCCGTGTTCTCGAGGGAGCCCTTTAGACTTAGAACCCTTTTAATTTTAAAAAATCCTACTAATCTACAGGACATTAGATTTTTTGATTAATCAGTGAATGGTATTTCGCTTTTATAAATTGATGATAGATACTTAATGTTCTCTTGACGCTATAATATAATTAATTATATTATTATTTTAATTATTTTTATGCAACCGAGGTCTTACAAGCTCGTCACATAATAGTAAGTGACTACAGTCGCGTATAGACATAAGTAATTCCAGGGGGATAGCAAATGTGTTGCCCATTTACAATGCCTAGAACGCCAGTGACTCTCAAGGCCAACATCCGGAACGCACCGATAGGTGACTTGACGACAGATTTTCAACATTATTATCTCTCAACAGGCTTGTCTAACGAAGCTACAATTTGCATAATGGCTTTATCAATAAATTCAAGATTGTTCATCTGATCCCAAACTCTCTTATAGTTTGGGATCAGATGAACAATCTTGAAGAATGGGATCCAGATAACCTATAAGTTATACATACTTAAATCGAACCCTAACTCAGGACAAATGTGGGTTCTCCCTGGGTGGAAATCGACAGGTCGTGTTATTACAAACGACTAACAATGTAACCATTGTAAACAATCTAAGAATGAATTGGATAGCTAATACAATAAAAAAATCACAACCTTATAATACAAATCAATGTGCCATAAACTATAAATATGCTAAATGGATGAATGGAAACGGTCCACATCGGAACTTATCAAGGATAACATCATTATGCTGGTTGACAACAGAACTATCGCATTCATAAGCCGATTAGTTACGTAGCAAATTGCCCAATTTTATTTTGTTACACTTGTTAGATTGAAGTCCTAACGTGGCTATCAATATCTTTTCTTTACAAAGCTTTCTGTTTCTTAAAATTCATTCAAAAGTCCAATTGAATTTTTTGAAGATACGTTTTGTTAAGATGCCTTGACATAATTATGAATTTGGCGGATAAAAGAGCATAGTCAATACTTTTTTCTGGGTCAAGTTCAGGCACATGTGACCTGTATCTACATTGTCTCTGACATCCTCCTCGGAAAACTGCATTGAAACTGCATTTTTAGATACCGTCTTTAACCTTAATTTTAAATGAGACGCTTATTTTAAGAATATAAAACACTTACTTGTTTTCCAAAATAGTCCTGCAGACCACTTCTCTGACACCAGGATTGGTGATCTTATCTACACTAAGCTGGTGGAGATTCCACGATGCGAGACGGCAACACCTCATGCCATTCCTCTCATACTTGAAAACTTCCTCGACAATCGGCCTGTGGGAGTAAGCCGAGAGCAAATCCAGGATATCGTTAACGGGTGCTGTGGCGAAACCGTTCGGTAGCGTCATCGGGAGTTTCGAAGGCATTGACAAACTCTTTCTATGGGGTGTCCTTGGGGTACTTGAAACACCATTAAGTATAGTCTCATTGAACGATATATCAGTCCACCCATTCACATGCCCATTCAGATGCTGTACGCTCTCGCATTTCCTCGGTTCCAAGCTCAAATGCTGTTTCACCGTACTCAACCTAACGATATCCATTCCACGAACTTTTATGAGATCATCTAGGGACTTAAATGGACCTTTCTTATTGCGATAATCCACTATATTTGCAGCTATCTCCTGATTAAGACCTGGGACGCATTGTAGCTGGAAAACGCTCGAAGAGTTGACAGAGCACAGTTTGCTTTCTATCGATAATCTAACGCTGTCTAATGATTGTGTGCAGGAGCTCGCTCGCGATAACTGCTTTCTTGAGTTCGTGCATATTTCTGGTCTTAATAGTTCTAGTTTTTCGGCACCGATACCTAAAAAAGAGGGGCATGCTAAGTTCTGTCGAGAATTTTTAGTAACAGGATGTAAATGTATGGGGCTAGAAGATGTATTCGCGGACGGATAATTTATTGAGACTTTTGGTTACTTTAGGCAACGATAGCTGGTAGGGACGTCAGATGGCGCAGCAAATGCCGTGGGTAATAATTCAAGATGGGAAATATCATGATGAATGGTAATGAAATGAAATGAAATTGTTTGAAATTGAAATGAAATTGTTTATTCATCCAAATAGGCCTTCACAGGCACTTATGAATAGTCAGACTCTAAATGCTCGGAATCTAAATGGTAGTAACTAGTAGGTACTTTGTACGTGTTGCCTGGCTGGCAAAAGTGTGAGGCCAGCAAGCACCACAATGGATGGTGCTGCACTTGAAAGCCAGTTCCTTTCTAGGCTTTGTGCTCATCACTTTCGATCGCATCATCACTCACCATGGTTATGGTAAGTGGTTACCGCCGCCTATGCATACTTGCAATATCAGGTGGATTACAAATAAAAAAAAATTTTTTTTTTAAATTTTGGATAAGCTTTGTGTTTGACCGCAATCTCACCATGGTAAGTGATGATGTGGCCGGAGGTGGTAAGCACACAAAGCCTAGATGGGAACTGGCTCTCAAGTGCAGCTGTCGGAACACACCGATAGGTGCTTGGCGACAAATTTTCAACATGAGGGTGGTAGCCAGCCAGTCGGGTACTCCAAACGTACCCTACCACCGTGCTATGGTTTCCTCACGATGTTTTCCTTCACCGAAAGCTCAAGCTCATTGTAGGATTCGAACCCACGACCTTCGTCTCGGTATTCGACGTCACTTACCACTGAGCTATCATCGCCTTAAACGAAACATGATGAAACTCAAAAAAACTTTTTGTATTTCAGTAGTCATTTCAAAGGTAACCATATCTCTATGAATTTTTTATTGTTTCCTTCTACAAACATGTATGTACAAGGCTGCATGAGTGCATGATACACTTCCTAACCTACGTAATGAACAAATTGATCCTATGTATTCAGGAGAATCAATTACAGACAGCTATAAATATGTCACATTCTTGGTAAAATATTTATTTCTTCAAGTTTAAGTTATGCCTTTAACAAAATATTGTTATTATTAGACAGTAATGTAATTTATAGGTGTTAGTATAAGTTAAAAGTCTTTTTTTATAGGTATTTTGATCACAAGTAAATGCATTCTTATAATATGATCATTAAGTATTTCAGAAATGGTACTTGAATTGAATCTCTTCTACAAAATTGTGGGAGACATTGTGACATGGGGCCTGACAATTGTTTTAATGATAAAGGTTAGCGCACATTAGGCCAAGATAGATGCTTTGTAAGGTATCTTTTACTAAAGCATTCTAAACATGTTGCTTAAATTTATGTACATAGCCAAATTCTAAAGTGCAGTAGGCACCTTATTATAGAAGCATAAACCCAGTCTTAAAAATGTACCTTGCACTTTATGGAGTCTACAAACATACGGAGTACGAATTTTGATGTAAAAATATGTTTGAATAAATATACTGTGACACTACTGTGAGGATATTAATTTCTTTAAAGAGATGTGAAAACTCTGAGAGAAGCTCGAGAACTCAATTTGTAAAAACAGCTTGCACCATTCTTAATTGTAAAAAATTTAATAATGTTGTATTCAGGTAGTGAAAACTGTATCTTTCTTAGTGTAATGAACACAGGTTTTTACAGTATTGGTATTTTTAGAGGATGTGAAATAATGTCACAATTTGACAAAGGTAAAGATAAAGATAAATTTGATAAACTTATATAATTGGTCTCCATTTATTTTTATACTTTTCAGGAAATACCATGCAGGAAAACATCATTTGTATGAGAGGAATCAAAGTAAACATATATGTTCATCACTGCTAATATATTAAGTATTATGCTTTTAACTACGACTCGTGGTACCAATTTTTTTTGGTTATAAAATAAAACATTTTGACATGCAGCATTAAAGAAGTGTCTCTAAATTAGATTTAGTCTGATTTTTAATTAGCCGGACTAAACTGACAGTTACGAGCGCAATATGGTTAAAATTACTGTTTCATGGTTTGACCATATCACTTTTTATCATTTATTCATTCTTTTAAGAAATAATTTATGAGTAAAGAAATATTTCTTACGACAACTGTCAAATCAGTCCACCTCATTAAAAATCCCAGTATAGGTAGTATAATTGACAGTAGACTCAACAAAAACTACACTTATAACCAGTAAACTAATTTATTGGGCTCACAGATCTGATAATGGACAATCATAAAAAAATACAGAATTCCAGGAATTCCAATATATAATAGAATTCCATAATTTTCTCATGCCCTACCAAAATTTTTGATTTATTTTTGTATTATTACTGTTTGCCACCTTTAATAGTTGTTTTTTTGTATACAAAGTGACAGGAAGGCTAGCAGGTCACCTGATGGTAAGTGACTACTCTTACCAATGGACATAAGCAATACCAGGGAGGTTGCAGTACATCACACATGTATGATAATGGTTCACAACCACAATCAAGTTTAAGACCTGTCACCAAACACCAATATTGGTGTTTCAGCAACTGCACTAGAGAGATGGTTCCTCTGAATTTTGTGGCCTTACCACCTTCAGCAACAGAATTAGAGTAGGAACTAGTTTCTGGAGTTATTTAACTATTTCATGATGTTATAAACAAACAGGAGTAAAAAAAAGTTGAATGATTTCTTTACTAAAATAAAAGTTTTTGGCTTGACTCACTCACACCGACAGAAAAATAAGAAGGAGGTCTGCATATTTACCTGACACAAGAGCAAGGTCATCAACTCGTTTGAATCGGCCTATCATCTGGCGATGTCTAACGATTTCCCGCGCTAACTGCCTGTTCACTCCCGGCAGGGTCATCAGCTGTTCCTCAGTTGCCGAGTTCACATTCATGAGCTCCGGCAACTCTTCCGATGGCGGCAAACTGAACGTGTGGCTCAGACTTGACTTGTTCAGTTTACTCCGCCTTACGAAGCTACGGAACGATCTCTGACGACCCCCCCTGCTCCTAACAGAGCTCGGACTTTGCCCCATGTCACCCGCCACTTCAAAATTAATTATCGATCATAACATTAAAAAAAAACACTAAATTCACTGAGACATATTTTATCAAAAAAGACTAAAAATAGATCCTTACGTCTCACTGGCACTGAGTTACACAGCATAAGCACAATTAAACAAGAAATCAACTCGTTTACCTGTTGAAGCACTTATCGCGTGAGCAATCACCTCGTACTATTTAATTAATTACGTACGATTTTTAAAGGTATTAAAAAACAAGAAACTACATAGGTACACAACTTTCCCTCGTCAGCTAAATCGCAGCAATGAATGAATGAATGAATGATGATGACTGGTTGGTAGACAGCAAGAATGTAGACTTGATGTAGACAGTTGTGATTTGTGACTAGACAGTGACATAACAAATACAGATAAAAAATGGAATCAAAAGTATCCGATAAATCGGTAAATCTAGTGATCGGTATATATGCCAAAGAAACATATTCGACTAGATCCTTGTACTCTACTTGACTACTTAATTCAAATCTGTAACCCCACGTTCATTATTTTATCGGCGTTTTGCGTTTTAAGTATACACAGCGAGCGAGCTCACACATTAAGATACTAATGACAATAATCAAATCTCATAAACTGAACTGAAACTAGCATGACAGTATGATTGAAAGGTCTTCAAAATATATGCCTGAAAATACATCTATGATTTCATTCATACCTAAAAAAAAATATTGAATCAATTTAGATTATTTTTTAAACTAATATCAGTCTGATAGTGACCTTGGAATATGGTAAAAAATTAAAGCGAAAGCTAATAATTTGTGGAAATGAAACACATAATTAATCAAAATAGTAATTATGGTAGTTAATTCAATTTGTTAATATATTTTTTTGCCTTTAACGAAGTCGGCCCTAGGGCATTTGAAACATGGAAGAAGTCTTTCTTGCTAGGAGTTATTCAACGAGCCATTTGGACAAGACTCATTGAACGATATATTCTCACACTTAATGTCGTGACTGTTCAGGTGTTCCTCACTCTCCCATTTTATCAGGTCCAAACTCAAATACTGTTTCAATGTGCTCAATCTTACAACGTCCATTCCGCGAACTTTCTTTAGATCGTCTAAGGATTTATATGGACCTTTCTTATTTCGGTAATCTACTATGTTTGCAGCTACCTCTTGGTTAAGACCTGGTACACACTGCAGCTGGAATATGCTTGAAGAGTTGACAGATAATAATTTGTATTCTATCGATAATCTTTCACTGTTTAACGATTGCGCCCATGTACTTGCTCGTGATATCCGTTCTCTTGATTCTGTGCATATTTCCGGCCTTAATAGTTCCAGTTTATCAGCATCAATACCTAAAACAGATATTTTAAGTTCAACGATAGTTTCAGCTTCATCCATATCCAATCAAATTAAACTGACCAAGTTAAGGGAGGGCAAACGGGGCAACCGCCTGGGGCCTCCACAAGAGAGGGGCCCTCACAAAAATTCTATACAACGTGTTCCTTTTGATATCCCATAACTCTAAGGTTATATATTCTATAAGTAAAAATGATACAAATAGTCCAAGAACAAGTGTTCCAAAATACATAGTTTCGAAGATATCATCAATCATAAATAAATTAATAATAAAATTGTCACCTGTTTGACGAACCCTTATTTTACGTTGCTACAAAACTTACGCGGTAGTGTAGTAATGTGCAACTTGTAAAAAACATTTACGTGTGTGGGTGGGTGTGTAGGTATCGGACACGCGGTGGGAACAAAGGTTTCTTTTCACTATATAAGGTATAAGGTAAAATATGTTTTATTTATCCTATTCACAAAACTAATTTGGGGCTCCCACACCTCTAAATCCGGCCCTGGGAGTGATTCATGAGGAAGGTTTGGGTTAGTTAGTTGTCATGTGGTAAATAGATTAAACATGATGATGACTGTTGAAGAAGTGGGAGTTTTATTGGTGTGCGCCGCATAAACCATAATACCTATCCAAGTATATTACATCCCGATACAATACTACGACAGTAAAACACGTTGGCTTATATGCTCTGCTACCCGTGCAAAGCCGGGGCAGGTCGCTAGTACATAATTATCTCTAAAACCCGGAAATAAAAACAGTTTTACTTAATGTGGCTAAGTAACGTAAGAAATATTATTATCATAAATGCCTACTAAACTTATTTTCCTGTTGACTGGTTTATAACTAATGACGTTAAAAATAATTTTATGGATATTCAAAAAGATAAATTGTAAGAACGAATTTTTATTTACACACAATTTAATTTTCCTTGCTGGCTTTTTGGACTCTGACCAAATATTACATCAGGGTATTTTTGAACAAGATTACCGTTATGGCTTAGATTAATAAAACTATTATTTTCCATAAATACAGATAAGCGATATTAAAATTTAAGGAGTTAACTGCTACATCTGTAGGAATACGTCCTTTTTATTCGTCTCTCTACTTTTTTAGGTAATGTATGAGGTTACGTAAGTTTCGCCCGATTTCTTATCATTGGTTTTGCCTGCCTTAGAAAAAATGATTCTGTAGTAAGTTACAACATAACTGACAAAGACGTCAAAGTGAGAGCGAACGTAAAGATGATGGGTTTTCGAAATGACGGTCACATGAAAGACCCGCCTTTTTTTATTGATAAATGTTTTTTTGGGAGTAAAACACGGAATAATAGCACTCTCGTTATTAGGTATCGCTTATCATACGTCTACTCCCAGTAAAGGCTCAGGCTGGCGCTGAAATATTCTGGGGGCTCATTGCCTCGCTTAAATAAGAAAAAAAACAATTCGAAAGGAAATAAAAATAGTATTATATCATTGGTCTATCATCTTCAACTACTTTAATATACATAATAAAGGAACAGACATATTTTTAGTAAAATCTGTCAAATTTTATTTAGTTCTGGGCACACTTGAATAATACTCGATTCGACTCGTTCGACTTCAATAATACATTGTAGGTTCTTACCGATACTTTTAATCGGGAGAAATACCATAAAGTAAAAAAATCCTTCATCATTAGAAAGCCCAAAGAGTATGTAATATATTAAGAAAGCCTACGATAATAGATAATAGCCTCGGGCCGGTTGGCGTGGTTGGTTAACACACTGCCTATCACGCTCGGAACAATAACTAACATGGAAGCCGGGCTAAAATAAGAAATGAAATGCATATACTTTACCTTTTTTTACTTTCGACGTTAATAATGCGTGGGAAAGAGACATATAATACCGTTCTGTTTCGTTATTATGCAGGTTGTCACAAGCTATTTTTTGGCTAGTGATGGGCTTATCATCGACATTGTCGTGTCGATATAAGTCATCAAAGCAAACAGGTAAATATAGTTAGTAGGTACTAGCTGTGCCCGCGACTTCGTCCGCGTGGAATAGTGACTTTGGGCATATCTTTTAGTTTATTTTGGATTAACAAATGTTCGACGTGATTCTTAAAATTGACATAACTTTTTTATTTAAGAACCGATTGACATGAAACAAACACTAAATGTTAAGTGAAGCTTACCACAATATATTACTGAAAACCACATCCGAATACGCCGTTTCTTAGATTAGCTTGCACAAACAGACAAAATTCTAACAATCATTGTTTTGGGTGCTATTGCGTTGATAAAGGACCCAATAATATTTTTTCTCATATATCTTCCATGTACAGATAGCGATCCGTTACATTTTTATTATGTGTACCTATAGATAGAATACTTTTCAATTATATATTTTTTAATTAATATAGTTTATCCTTTTCTTAACATTCCCATGTTATTATAATTTATTATCAGTATAGGCGCTGGCTGTCGACGGATAATCTGCCAAGTGTAGCTGTGGTTTACTAACGGATTTACCACGACGGAACTTCGGCGTCGGAATATCAGTCAAGTGTGGTAGGAAAGAGACGATAAGAATTTGACACAAGTATAAATGAAACTACAATTATTAATTTAATGTCTTTATTAATCATTAAAATCCATACTAATACTAATTTACTAATTAATATTATAATTATAAAATATTCTAAATGCGAAAGTGTGTCTGTCTGTCTGTTACCTCTTCACGCTTAAACCGCCGAACCGATTTAGATGAAATTCGGATAGGGATTGTTGGAGTCCCGGGAAAAAACATAGGATAGTTTTTATCCTAGAAATCACCCTTTAAGGGGGTGGAAGTTTGTATGAGAAAAACCTATTGATGCACTGACTCCATTTCATTTTCATTTCACCATCATTAGGAAATCTGCAACAGTATTGAAATGATTATCGATAACCATTTTTACATCACTAGTAACCTATACTTGCGACAGTGTTATTTTTCAGAAAAATCATAAAATAAAGCAAATACGTGAATTATTTTGAGTAGATAGGCATAAAGTACTATTTTTATTTATCGTCTATCACTTTTTTTATTTCCAATATTGAAAAATATATCTCTAAACTCACCGATGAAATGTTAACGTTTCGTTCTCATTTTCTTTTCTCGAACTATGGGCTTTACACCCTTCAACAACACAAGACATCTTGTCCAGGGCACTGTATACCTCTCGTATATACTTTCTGGCCACGTTCTCAGACAGAAATTAATAATTAACTCGCTTTTTTCACTTAGTAAATTCGTCAAACTCCCGACTCGTATCAACAAAACATATAACTACAAAATTAAGTTGATAGCCAACGTAAGTATTTTGACGTCTTGGATCGAACTTTTGTATTTGTTAGCATTATAAGAGGGCCAAAGAGGACCATTTGACATTTTGCTTGTGACACGTTCAAAAATAATAAAAACAAACAGCCATGTTTTGTTTCATTCCCACATTACGATATGCTAATTGACATAAATGAATAAACTGTATAGTACTCAGTTTTTATTTTAGCCCGGCTTCCATGCTAGTTATTGTTCCGAGCTATCACGCCGCAGGTCGTGGGTTCGATTCCCATTCAGGACAGACATTTGTGTGCATGAACATGTCTGTTTGTCCTGAGTCTGGGCGTAATTATCTATTTAAGTATGTATTTACAAAAAAAAAGTAGTATATGTAGTATATCAGTCATCTGGCTTCCATAGTACAAGCTCTGCTTAGTTTGGGATCAGATAGCCGTGTGTGAAAAATGTCCGAGGATATTTATATTTATAGCCCTCTGAAATTAAAAAAAACCGTGAATAGTTTGCATTTGACTGACAGTACTCACCTTGGAAGATGGATGGTGAAGTGTCTCCAAATATATAAGTTACTCTATCCATGGTGAAGTGTATTTAATCACCAAAATGGTCTCACCGTGATTCGGAATGTACCGTTTGTGGTGTCAACGAAACGTCGAAGTCAAAATATTGATTTTGGCGGTAATTTCAATATAATATAGAGTCATCGATGATACGATGGAGCCATAAAAAACAAATTGGAATATATTAAAATTTTTATGACGGTGCATTTTAGTTTTATTGTCATTCCGAGATTTTTTTTATGTCACTAGTGACAACGAGGCAGGCGGGTCACCTGATGGTAAGTGACTACCGTCGCCTATAGACATTAGCAATACCAGGGGGACTGCCAACGTGTTGTACACCTTATTACAATGCCTTAAGGGCAAGGGCAACTGGCTCTCAAGTGCAACTGACGGAACACACCAACAGGTGCTTGGCGACAGATTTTCAACTTGAGGGTGGCAGCCAGCCAGTCGAGTACCACATAGTACCCTACCACCGTGCTTCCTCACGATATTTTCCTTCACCGAAATCTCATTGTAGGATTCGAACCCACGACCTTCGCCGCCGTATCCGACGTCACTTACCACTGAGCTTTCATCGCCTTGTAAAAAGTTACCTATTATAATTCAATAATACCTTACATAGGTAGGTACTTTTATAAATTCAAAAAATAGCGCAGGATTTAACTGATATCGAGCAGTTATTTCAATTCATAACTTTTACATAAGTAATTTTAAATAGACTAGCTTTCAGCCCTGCGGTTTCACCCACGTTCCCGGGGTTAAATATATTTGTGTTGTTACCCATATTTACAAATAAACTTGCAAAAACTCAAATAATTATCTTTTTAATATTAGTTGAATATGAAAAAGGTAGAAGGATCGTAGGTTAAATCGATGATGCGGTAGGTTTTTGTAATAAAACACAATTTGATCAGAACAGTTCCAGTGCTAGTTTATTTAATTTATTTTCTGTACAATATAGCCGATAAGCTTATAATCAAAACATTAATGTAACCAGGCAGAGTAATTGAATGTGTTGAATCACTGCATTACCTCTGTAAAGTGAATTGATTTACAGAGACGAGTGTGCGACGAAGTTTCCATGGAAACTTTAATTCATACCCAAAATAGTGAAATGGGAAACATAACTAAAATGTCACCAATACATTATATAAGGATGTTCACTGTCTGCTTTTTCATATTTCATTTTTCTTTAAATTGAATATTAAATATTTTATTACACTCAATACAAGTAAATCGTTCGATTCTGGTCTCGCGACCGTTGCTTAACGGATAATTATTATATATTTTTTCTTTAAATAATATTTAAACAACTAAAACTTTCACTATAAATATTGGAATCTACACTAATGCAAAGCGTAACAAAACTATTACTGATTGAGAATCTAATTATAAATCACTAAGCTTTAACAGCTTTATTTATTTTATACAACCAAAATGGCTTACACGCATTGCATCTGGTAAACAGTCAACTCTTTATTTTTAGTGTAACCAGTGATACCACTATACTAAAATATATAACTACACTCTATTATACACATGTGCAAGAACAAGAGGTCCCAAATAATACTGCATATTATTTATGGTACTTAGTAGAAATTATCACATATGACGATCAAAGCTGTAGGTACACCCATGTACAGGGTCTCCGTTATGTAGTACGACAAACTGAAAGGGAAGATAAGTGGGCGGGTTACCTATTAAATATACAAAAAATGACCTCAGTAAAAGTGTCACCATTTTCGAGATATTATTATCTTAAATTCAAAAATCAATACAAAAAATCTTAAATATCGAAATAATTTGAAAATCGTGACCTTTATACTGAGGTCATTTTTGTATATTTGGTAGGTGACCCTCCCACCTATCTCCCCCTTAAGTTTGTCGTACTACTTAACGGACACCCTGTATAAGTGATTTCTTATTATATTATAAGGTCTATTGTAATTTACACATGTATTTAAAAGTGTGTAGTTATAAAATGTATAAGACGCTAGTGAACATCAGCAGTGTAAGTAAGTAATACATCGTTTTAATAATTTGTTTTCAATACATGAATAAAAGAAATGTTTTTTTTTAAACAAAATAATTTGGTTTGTCTTTTACTAACTGTTGAGCATGAAATAAAAGAGATTGACACGTTCAATATTTCTTTATGCCTATCTGAGGATGTTACGTGGCTAATACATTATTCACAGATTATTATAAAGAAAAAACATTACTTTGTTCTATATAAAAATATATCACAGAAAAAGATGTAAGGTATTTAAAACGCTATTAATATAATCAAACGGATATTTTGACTAGTACATAAATGTTTAAAATAGATAATAATTTTTTAACTGAGCAAAATAAAATTAATAAATTCTGTGATCGAATCATTTTTAATGTTTTATACCAATCATAAATATTAATACGATTATATAATGCAATTATATTATATAAAAATATTTGATTGCTATTTACCATGAATATAATACGTATAGTAGGCGGCCATATTAACTTGGCACTTCATTCCGAGAGCCTTGTCAACATGGTCGAAGAAAGCCCTTACGGTTTACAAATACATCTACACATATTAATCAATTATGCATTAGAGCCACCTAACATTTTTTCCCCATTATAAAAATAGACAATCAACCAGCCTTCGTTTTCATTGAATCTGGTACTATCCTTGTACAAATATTACATTATCAAAACTTGCCAAATTCATCTATATTCATACAAATGAGTTATTAATCATCGATGTTATATTTTTTGACAAACTTATTAGCCAAGCGATTATAAAGACTAACAATAAGTTCTTCAAATCTATTCGAAGTTATTGATAGATCATCGAGCTAGAGATAATTAAACTAAATTTCTGTTATTTTATGAAAAATAAAGCTCATTAATAATAATGAACGACTTCAATAACACATAGCAACTGATCAAGCGGTATTTGTAGCTGCCATAACTTGACCTCAAATCATAGAAATAAGTTTGTCAAAAACACTCGTATTATTATTATCATTGTTAAAATTAATTAATACCTAAACTACTCAAGTTAATAAGTTATAATATGAAGATATTTTCCATTGTTAATAATTGATATAAATACTTAGATGTAGGTATGAAAAGTTATGCCTCTGAAGTAGAAGTAGAAAATGGGGGTGAGGGATTTAAGTACTCTCTAAGATATGGTTTAGAATTTTATTGTTTTCAAAAATTTATTTTTACTTAAAATTTGATGGTATATCTTAATAATAGTGACCTTTAATGCTAACTAAAAGTATATCACTAACCGATGAATTTTAAATAAGAGAGCACATAGGCAAGTTATGTAAAATGAAACGCAAAAATTGTTATTGAATAGTTTTACTACAATAATAAGCACCAAACCTAGTTTGGAATGTTCAGTATTGCACCACATTTGAACAGAATCCAATCTCAATATTAATAACTTACACTGACAATGTATAAAAAGTATTCAACATCCATTGTATATGGGACGGGAAAGTAAAAATGTATCTCCAAATATAAAGTATATTTCAATAAATAAATTCAGTTACCTCAAAACACAATAAAGGTCACCATTAACAATCCAAATTCGAAGAAAAGGCTTTACAAATAAAATGACCGCGACACAAATATTAATTATGAGCAAATAAAACTAATAAACACACGCAGATATCATAATACCCATAACATGTAAATGGTTTGTACAAATAGTGACTTCATTGTGCATTTTACATGTTTCTATCCAATCATTGCACGACCAGTCTTCACAGAAGATCACAATTATGTAACTTCTTTTAATCTCAGATGATAAATTTAACTTTCACAATATTTAAATCGGGATTTCCGCATCGTGTTCCAAGGTTTACCTTGACGCTATCTAAATAAATACTTATTTAATATCATAAATCAATATTACATGTAAAGTTGTATTTAAATGAATAGGATAGTATGTAACTCGCTTTTCGTTTATTAGCGTAATGGAAATGTATGAAAAACAGTTGTTCCTATTCGAAATTTCGGGGCATTTTTGGACTGAAATTTATTAAAGTATATACAAAAGATTTCGCTTTCTAAAGGATTTAATGCATAGTTGGTTGAAAGTTAGTGGAAAAAAAAGTATATTGTAAAAAGTATAATATACTCAGTATTTTTAGTATAGTACTAGAAATACTGA
This sequence comes from Ochropacha duplaris, assembly GCA_951361185.1. NCBI lineage: Eukaryota > Metazoa > Arthropoda > Insecta > Lepidoptera > Drepanidae > Ochropacha > Ochropacha duplaris. The sequence goes on from OX592691.1 coordinate 13,856,832, forward strand.
GTATAGTATAAAAAATCGGTAAAATTTAAGCCTTCAAACAAAATGCCCGTCGCCTCGTGTGTTAAGTTTACAATTAATATAAATCTAATTTCTCATTATATAAACAATACAGTGTCTCTCCGCCGGCGTTAATAACGCCTACCGTTCCATATGAGCCTAGATGGTGTCTGAAATACTGACATAACAAAGCTGCCCGCTTGCAGATCGCGAAACACTCCAGTATTTCAGAAACCCAATGCAAATTGAAAACAGTTAACCTCACCAACAATTAACAATTCAACGTGTGGTACAGACAGCGCAAGCCACGAATTCCGAGCGCTAATTTAAGCGAACAATCGAATCGTCCACGTAAATCGATCGAATATACGAATACGCTTACCGTCCGACGCGTGTGCCTAACGGGCGCTTAAAGTACAAGCCAGCAATCTATGTAATAGTGAATGAACGGTCGAGTCCGCCCGGTGTGCAAACGTCCTCGCCCAACTGTGTTTATGTACGCCCGCCGCACTACCTATGTACCTGAAAATTTATATTTTTAATTCATTACTGAATATGAATAGGGTAGTAAAAAAAAAATATTTAGTCCGTCGGTAAAATTATCAAAAAATATTGGACACGTATTTTTTATTTCGTTCCGTAAACGAAAAATGACGAGGATACAGTGCGTTGGAATTTCGCGTGACGTCACGCCGTGGTGCAAATTTTACCACGAAGTGACGTCACAAGCCCCACTCCTATACTTTGATGCGCTATAACTTTGTATATTTTTAATGATTTGATAAAGCAAAAAATACGTGTCCAATATTTTTTGATAATTTTACCGACGGACTAATTAAAATTATTTTTTATTAACCCAGGACATTACCCTATTGTATAGACAATCAGAATCAAATCTGTGCTCAGAATTAATTTTGGGAATCCAATAAAAACTTTTTATTTGTGTTTCGACTACCAAAGATTGCAGATTTGATACTAATATGTTGAATTTGAATTCCATAATGGCGTCGTTAATAAATATTTAAGAAATACTTAACGTTATTGTAACGACTATATTAAAAACCCATTTTAACAAAAATCTTTGCCGCCTTCGACTTTACGACTCATATAGTCCTTCGAGCCGGATATACAATAGACTTACTGACACTAGACACTAGCACTCCGAGTTGACTTCTTTTGAAAACTGTTAGCCGCCTTTATTTCTATCCTATTCATATGGTCCTTCGAGCCAGACAGCGTCGGAATAGAGGCACTTACCGACACAGCATCTCTAGTACAGCGGCACTAGCACTCGGAGGAGGAGTTGAGGTCGATGGGGGGTGGTCTCTTGGCGCGCGTGAGTCGGTCTAGTTCGGCGGCGGCGTCGGAGCGCGCGGCGGCAGCGGCTGCAGCGGGGGAGGCGTCGGGCCGCGCGGGGCTGCCGGTCTTCTTGTACAACAGCGAGTTGAAGAAGTTGGCTAATACGCCCTCGTTGCCTGGCGTGCCGGGGCCCAGACCTATCTTTGCACCGTCCAACTGTACACAAATAAAGTGGTCATGTTATTTTGTGTTGTGATGTTAAATATCAGCAGATTCAGAATGAGATTCAGATGTTCAGATGGCCGGTTGGCGTGGTTGGTTAACTAACTATCACGCCGCAGGTCGTGGGTTCGATTCCCATCCAGGACATACATACATTTGTGTGCAGTACACACATACATACATTTCAGTCTGGGTGTAATTATCTATTTAAGATTTACAAAACAAAGTAGTATACGTAGTATATCAGTTATCTGGTTTCCATATTACAAGCTCTGCTTAGTTTGGAATCAGATAGCCGTGTGTGAACAAATATCCCAGGATATATTTATTATGAATTTTTGAATATTTTGAAATGGTTAGAAAATAATTTCGCACGAATTGCTTTATTTATCAGTATAAAAGTATAGTATAAAGTATTTATATAGTAAAATACAATATTAATTTATAGCGCTATCGTACACAAACGTGTCAATTTATATTACATTAGACCGCCGGCGCGGTCCCCCTCTTTCTACCGCGCCGGCGGTCTACTCTCCCTCAGTCTTACGAATTTTCGATCAGGTTTGACCTGACATTTTTTACCCATCCCAAAAAAGTGTACAACGCCGCTAAAGAAGCTTTGACTTAAAAAATATTTTTCATGCTCTAGTAGTACGTGTAGTAGTACCTGTGCAGTGGGTCTCTGTGCGGCTCGTAGTGGCGAGTCAGCGCGCGGCGCCGGCGCACCAGCCTGTAGCGCCGCCAGTTGTCGTTGTAGGAACGCCTGCTCGTCTTCAGCTTGCACTTCTGCTTCACGGTTTGCACCACTCTGTATTAACAATTAACATTTCAATGAAAATGTACTCGTGTGTAGGAATTCGTTGTTTACACTAGCTTCCCCCCCGCGGTTTCACCCGCGTCCCCGAGGGAATTAAAATAAAATATAGCCTGATATATTCTCGCTTATAATGTAGCTTTCCAATAAAGAACACAACTACTGAACTCGTGTTTTGTAATATTCTGTAATGAACCTATTTACACAAAATATATACATATATAAAAAGTTATCCTTTATTTATGTCACAAGTGACAACGAGGCAGGCGGGTCACCTGATGGTAAGTGACAACCGTCGCCTATTGACATTGGCAATACCAGGGGATTGCTAATGTGTTGTACACCTTATTACAATGTCTTAAAGGCGAACTGGCTCTCAAGTGCAATTACCGGAACACACCAACAGGTGCTTGGCGAAAGATTTTCCCCTGGTCACGCCATAACTTAAGAACGACTTTACTGATATAATTCATCTTTTTTTTTTAGTTTTCTAATACTTTGAAGAAGGTTCTTACGAGAAGAAAAATGGGCAGGAAATTGGATAATTTCAGAAAACCTAAATGACTTTGATGAAAGTGAATTTTACAAACAGCTGTTTTTTTTTGGATATGTACAACGCGGGAGAAACCGCGGGGGACAGCTTGTGTTATAAACAAAGTACACTCCACTCACTTTCCGTATAGCCGGCTGCACGATGACGTCTCTGTAGTAGTCGTCGGGCTTGCACGACTGCATGTTTTCATATAATATGCTAATTTTCTTCATGCTGTCCCAGCCTGCTGGTCTGAAATGCATATTATTATCATTTTTTATTGTTGACGAAACATCAATCTATCTAGTTTTTTTAAATTTTGGATAAGCTTGTGTTTGACCACAATCCCACCATGGTAAGTGACGATGTGGCCGAAGGTGGTAAGCAAACAAAGCCTAGATGTGAACTGGCTCTCAAGTGCAGCTGTCGAAACACACCGTTAGGTGCTCGGCAACAGATTTTCAACTCGAGGGTGGTAGCTAGCCAGTCGAGTACTACAAACCACCGTGATATGGGTTCCTCACGATGTATTCCTTCACCAAAAGCTCAAGCTCATTGTAAGATTCGAACCCACGACCTTCGCCGCGATATCCGACGTCACTACCACTGAGCTATCGTCGCCTTAAAGTACTTACATAAGCACCGCATCCTTCTCAACGATAAGGGCTGGCGTCCTGAAGGGCAGTCCATATATCCTGTGCGTCAAGTACTTGTAGAGCAGGTCGCAGTTCTTGTCCTCCTTGGCGCTGGTGTAGAACAGAGCGGCGCCGTACTGGAGACAGAAGCGGCGCACCCACTGCTGCATGAAGTCGAAGTGCTCGTCGCGGTAGTCATGCTCCTTCTCTAGGGTGCTCATGTAATCAGTCTGTGGGGGGGATTAGAAATGAAATCTTTTTGGGTTCCGTACCTCAAATGGAAAAGGGCTTTGTCTGGCTGAAATGAATCTATAATCCCACTAATATTATAAATGTGAAAGTTTGGACGGATGGATGGATGTTTGTTACTCATTTACGCCAGAACGGCTGAACGGATCTGGATGAAATTTGGCATTGAGATAGATTATAGTCTGGAATAGCACATAAACTACTTTTCATCCCGGGAAAAGATAAGATCCCTCGGGAATGCGGGTGCAACCGCGGAGGACAGCTAGTAATATTATAAAGAGGTAAAGTTTGTGAGATTGTAGGGGGTAATCTCTGAATCTACTGAACCGATTTTGAAAATTCTTTTACCAATAGAAATAAGCCACGTTATTTGTTAGTGTCATCCCACGGGAACGCGGGTGAAACCGCGGGGGACAACTAATATCAAATACTTAAGTCTGCATACTTCTAAGGCAACGCAATCAAAATAATGCAGCATATTTTGACTATAGCTAGGTAATAAAAAAAACTGCTGGATGCGAGCAGCTCAGGATCGGTCGTTTTGGAAAACTTTAGGGGAGGCCTATGTACGCCGTGAGAGAAAAATGTCCCTGGATAATTATTATGATCACGTTGCTCACCTTAGTGCCCACAACAACAATATCAAGGCCCAGGTTGGTGGTAAGCACAGCCTCAGGCAGGGGGCTGTCGTCATCATCACCGTTCTCAAGGTCATCAGACAAGTTCCTCGAGGATCGCTTCATGGGAGACGAGGCCGTCGGCTCCAGCTCGTCACCCGGTTCCGTATACCTCTGCCATTTCTGTACTTGCTGTTTTTTACTTTGTAACCTTTGTTCTGAAACAAAAAATGTATCAGTACGTATTATTCTATATCCTTTCTCCTGAACTACGCAACGGAATTTGATACGGTTTTCATTTTCATTTAGAGAATTTATCTGGGAAAGTTTATAAAGACGTAAAGTTTGCGAGTTTGTGAGGTTGTAGGGGGCAATCTCTGAATCTACTGAACCGATTTTGAAAATTCTTTTACCCCGGTAAAAGATAAGATCACATGGGAACGCGGGTGAATCCGCGGGGGACAGCTAGTACAATATAAACTTTAATTAATAACGAATGATTTGGAAGAGACACGCTACAGGGACGCATGATGTAGTCACCAAAATATAACTTTTTTATTTTTATTTTCACACAAAATATATTTACCTACAGATCAATAAAAAATTACAAAAATATAACAGATTTTTCAGGCGAAAAAGAAGTGTTATCTTTTAAAAATACTGAGAAATAATAAATTTCCTATCGCTGCAACATATAAGATGCATTTTGTTCACTCGTGTAATAAACCGTTTCCACAAAACGAGATCATTGGTTAATTAAAAGCTGCAATCCACTACGCGCATATAATTAATTAAGATTCCAATTAGAAGCGGCATACGAGGAAATTAAATCACACTCGGAGCAATTAAACAAACTAAGAAGAATGGAATTTGGAGATATTTACTAAATGTAAAGAAATATTCGGAAATACTAAAGCAACGTCGAGTAAATTCGGGCAATAAAAGATAATCCGACACGCATGAACACCACAAATATCACGTGTCATATAGATGAACAGCGAATGAAATAGAGTTTCTCTTACTAAAGATAGTATTTTTCGGGTCTTGTAGGACTTTTGATTCTACTGTTGTCGAAATAAGAATAAAAAATGCGAGCAAGTATCAAGATTGGTTGCACTTTTCAGAATACTATAATAAAGCTTATTAGTGCTTGTAGTATCAATAGTAGGATGTAAGACGTCAATTATTGATTCTTTAAGTTTCTAAAAAAACTTAAAAATAGAGAAAAGAAAATTTGGTACGGTCCAGCAGTAAACTTCTTTCGGCTGAAATGATCATGAAAAATTCTAAAATTCTATATGTTCAATAAAGTTATATTAATATTGTGTTAAGTTTATTTTACGTATTACAGCTTACGCCTTACGGAACCCGCGTTTCTTTTTCACCCTTTTCTATTTTTATCTATATCTTGCTTATTCTATCATTATGTACGACATTTATACAATGACGAAATTATAAATAAACCAAGCTTTTTCAGAATCATCGATCACTAAATAAAGAACACATAAGGTAACCAAACTTACTCACAATAAATATTTATATTGATGATGTAAATATTGTAACACAAAAACTGTTGGAAACAGATAAATAAATAATGTATTCTCGGAGGAAGGTCAAAGATTACTAATGAGATAGATTGGATAAATCGAAAGCAATAGTTGGAAACTTAACAATCTTTCTTTATTGCGATCTTATTACCTCAGATACATTTGATATTACCTAGCGTTTTTCTTTTTCAAAACAACAATTTTATATTGAGTTGCCATTCAAAATCAAATCAACTCTGAAATTGCGAAAAAGAAAGTACTGTAATTATAGTAGAGACGTTTTAATAAGAGGACACAGCAGACTAGTCTCTGCCTCAGATTTACCCGCGTTCCTGCAGAGTATCTATTTGTACCAAAAGCAAATCGTTCATCCATTCCATTGTGGTTTACAAACACACACACAATCTTTCACATTAATAATACTAATAATAGATAGAAATGTTAACCGAAAGAGCATAATGATGTAAACATAAGCCTGTTTAATATCAATACTATTGTAAAACCAGTGTCACTCAATAAATAAATAAAACGATCAGATCTCGGACTGATAATCCACTTGTGTATTCATCGCGCGGCATTGATTCAATATTACGCGACATACCGTCTATGACGTAACGATCGAGTGAGTCACTATCGAAAAATAGCATTTAGGACACAATAATGTGACAATAATGTGATAAACGCAGATGTTTAGGGGATGCTAGGCGGGATAATATTATGCCATCAAAAACATAATTTGTAAAAAAAACAAAGTCTCGCAACTCAGTTCTTCTACCGTAAAATGTTGTGAGATCCATGTAAAACCAAGTCGGTTAATTTATTCAGTCACTACTTAAGGGTCCTTCTGTCTAAGTTATTACGTAATTAGCTAACCTAACAACATCTTATAGTGACCATATCAATATTAAAAATCTTTTATGTTGAAATAAATAGATTGACTTGGCAATCGCACTAGACAATTTACTTTAACATAGTATGTATTACTTGTGAGATACATTGTATTTTCATGCCATAGCCAAGTTACGCTACTCGCATCCAGTGGCTTCCCGCCACCCTAACAATATCGTCGGTCCACCGTGTGGGAGGCCTGCCCACACTGCGTCTTCCAGTTCGTGGTCGCCTGAGAACCTTAGTTTTAGTTTCCTTTATGTATCTCAAAATGTAAGTTCTAGTGCATTCGTGGATTAACTGTTTTTAGCTACGACCCCTAGAGTTAATAACTAGCCAATATTACCAAAGAAATTAGTCATGATAATGTTACTCAGTCCTAATAAATAAATAAATATCCTCGGACATTTTTCACACACGGCTATCTGATCCCAAACTAAGCAGAGCTTGTAATATGGAAACCAGATGACTGATATATTACAAAACTACTTTTTTTTACATAAATAGATAATTACAACCAGACTCAAGACAAACAAACATTTTCATGCACAAAAATGTATGTCCTGGGAATCGAACAATATAATAATATGCAATGCTAGTTATGTATTCGATAAATGAAACAATTATCTGCACAAGAAACTATGAATACACAAAGGTAAAACGCAGTAATAGCCATCTCATAGCCTGCAACTGTGAGAAATCTAATAAGGATGCAATTGGTGATTCACTTGGCAATGAAAGCTGTATTGTCATTGTATTGTTTTCGCGAGACTCGTATATATTACTATTTCTTTACTGTTATTGAGGAAAGAAAAATATTCAGCCATTAGTCTACTTTGATTATGATCAGATGAGTTATCTGGACACTGTCATTTAGAGTGCTTTTTACATTGAAGCAGCTACTTTTATGTACAACTACAGTCTAGCTAGTCTCTAGATTCATTATTATTGTAGTTTAAGGCGATTTAAGTATCTTTTAGACAATAATTGAGCTGCTAGTTTCTTGGTGTCATATTAAATTTTAATAGAAATGTTGACTGACATATCAAATCGAATTGGCGTATGAAATGAATGCTATTTACATATTTACTCAGGTTACGCTACGTCCCATGATTTTATTTTTTTGTCTGATCAATGCACTAGATTGATGAGTAGTGTTGTGATGACTGGTACCTATGACCTTCTGAATATTTTTTTTTGTTTTATGATATACAAGTTTGTTAAGTCAATATACACGTTTTCAATATACACCATCAAAAGATCTACTCTTTGTTGTTCAATAGGTAATTATAAAAATCATATACAGAATTAATTTATTTGCTATTTACAATTATTTTTTTATGATTTATACACTTCTTTTTGCTGTTTTCAGCAATTAAAATAAAAAAAAATGATTTCGTGTATTGCCATAGGGCGACATAATCGGCTATACAATTAAACCCTTAAATAACAAAAAAAAATAACAATTGACTGTGATTATTTGTAAATATTTGTACCTGCAATTATACTTAATATAGGAGGCATAAAATTTAGGTAAATTTGTATTTCTTACCAGGTGTGAGATCCAATTTATCTATATGGTCGCCGAGCACAGAAGCCCAGCTCTGCAATTGGTCTAGTACACCCCATGGCGTTGTCATGGCTACGGTGAGTATCACCAGCGTGTGGGGGAACGTCTCCTCGCTCAGGGCAAATTTGAGGAGATTTGTGTGGCCTGGATCTCCGTCCAGTACCCATACACTGAGGCGTGTGTGGTCTGCGGATGGAAATACATTTATGATTAAATGGAGTGCAGACATGCTTTGAGGCCAACGCCTTTTTATGGTGATGGTAGCTCAGTGGTAGTGACGTCGTATACCGCGGCGAAGGTCGTGGTTTCGAATGAGCTTGAGCTTTCGGTGAAGGAAAACATCGTGACGAAACCATAGCACGGTGGTTCTCAAGTTGAAAATCTGTCGCCAAGCAACTATTGGTGTGTTTCGATAGCTCCACTTGAGATCCAGTTGCCATCTAGGCTTTGTGTGCTTACCATCTTCGACCACATCATCACACTATGGTGAGATTGTGGTCAAACACAAGCTTATCCAGAATATAAAAAAGAGACAATTAAAAAGATGTGTTAAGCACAAAAACAGCCAAAACAAAATGATTCAGCAAATATCGTACATGTTTTCAAATCGTTTTTTTCTACCAAACAAAAATAGATTACTTAATTTTTTGCACTAGTATAGAACCCAATCTTTATTAACTGTTTCTTGGACTCTACGTACAAGAATTCCAAGTCAGCAGTTTTTTTATATAATGCTAATTAAGGTACATAATTTAAACAATAAGTATCTTTATTAATATCATTTTAAAGCAATAACTAGGAGTATATTTTCATTGAAGTACCCTTAAAAAAGCCAATTATTTTACTGTGGTAGAATAATAATGAAATCGTAACTGAATGTCAATTTAATACATGCATAATTTAAAGGCAAATGTCCTGGGATATTAAACACACATTTTGCTGATCTCAAACTAAATAGACATTGTTCTATGGTAACCAAAACTTCTATAGTTTATCACTGGATATAGGCCTCTACAAGAATTGTATACAGAGCATAGTGGTTTATTAACTAAAACGACTAAAACAATTTGAAATAAGCAGTGCATTGAATCTGTCATCAAGCACCTGCCAGTCCACCTGCAGTGTTCAACACTTTCACACATGATTGCATTCTACGCATTGTAAATGGTCAGCAATACATTGGCAATTCTATTTGTTGCTAACATAGATATAATATAGGGTACAGTAGTTATTGACCATCAGGTCTCGGGGGAATAGGTTAAGAAACCTATAAGTATAGGTAAGTGTGCACCATCGTAGACCACATCATCACCTATCATCAAGTGAGATAGTGGTCAAACATGATATCTATCTATACATAATAAAAAAAAAGATTTTTCACATCAAAAAATACTAAAATTGAACTTGTTTATAGGATTCCAATAAGAATCTATGTTATTAACATTGTAACTAGTAATCTCAATAAATGTAAATACTTAGTTATGTTTTTATATTATCAGTATGGAAATGATCTGTAGATCGGGATTAGTAATTTATGCCTCAGAAATGGTAGCTAAAATGGCTTTTGTGAAATTTGGTGTTAACATACATACCTCCTCAAAGAGGTAAGTGACTTATGCTTACCGCTTTGGGCATGGAGTCATTTTTAACACTGAAACTTGTTACTGCACACACTCAATTTCAATTCTTTTATAATTTCAATGGGTTTGTGAATATACTTCAAATATTGTCAAAATCAAATCTCATTTATTCAGTTTAGGCCCGGGTAAGGCACTTATGAACGTTACAATTGACTCTAACTCCGGTTCAGATTACACTTAAACTGAGAAGACTCCGGCAAGAAACTTAGCAAGGCAATTTTTTTTTCAGCAGTGGACCTTTTTTAAATTTATTTACATTTTCATAAGTACATTTAGATAAATTTTCAAATATTTTACACTATGCCAGGGGGATGCAAGTGCAGAGAGAAGAACCATCTATTTCTGTCTTCCACATAATGAGCCACCTTATAGTAGTTACTGAAGTTTTAAGCTGTATCAATGTTTTGTATCCAGATTTATTAGTGAATGAGATAGCTAATGTTTTGAACAAGCAATAGGCTAGTTTGACCATAATCTCACCATTTGATATGACATGACTTAATGAATCCTTGCAAGTGCCATAAATTGCGGTTTTACTAGAAAGAATAATGATTTGAATAGTTTATAAGATTTATTTTGAATGTAACTGTAACTTACCATCTCTATATTCATCCCTAACATCTATATATGCATATTCGAGAGCTGAACCTTTCTTTGGGTCCTCTACACCTTGTAATTTTGCTACTAATGTTGTTTTACCAGTTTCATTATCACCCAAAACTAGCACATTTTTATTTGAAGGTAGTTTTGTGTTCCCTTGGTTCTGTACTTCTTCTAAGATCGCCGACCTGAAAAAAACACCAGATTCGTCATACAAAGATCGTGTGAGGATGGCCTATATAAAAGAAAGTCGTCGCGTTCGCTCGGAAACCGAAAGATGTGGTGGGTTTCCACTAATACTTTACATACAAAGGTAAGACGTTGCAGTTAGGTCACATATTTCTCAAGTATACAGCTTGACATCACGTAGGTGTGACACATTGGATGGATCCCCCTATATGGGGAGTGCATGTTAGCCGTAAAATTTGATAGTGAACCGTTACCATAAGTTGTCCTTGACGTCTCCGTTTTCTTTCTTTTTAGATCTAAGCCCATTAGCCTGGCCGTTTGTCTCCATTCTTCAGAAACTTAAGAAGATAACAACGGCACAGAAAGGCTTTTATTTCGTTTTCGTTTCTTCTGCCGTTCATACGTCACTCTGCGATGATTTGTGTGATGCCATAACAATATTAAATATTATACCAAATATACTACCTACTATGTACTAATTAGAAAGGAACCGAAGATGACCCAATTGATATACTATAAAATCAAAGATATTTTCTTTATTAATTTTATTATATAAGATTAAAATAAATTCAACAAGCATTTATAGGTGAAATTCAATATGATCAAAAGTTGCTAAAAAATCCTACCGTTATATTTTATATTTTTTTAAATCTTTTTACTTTCAACCAAAAAATACATTAATAACTTAAAATTCGCCAAACTGCATTACATTATATACTACAATTTGTATTTACATATTCGTATATCATTCACAAGATCTTTTAGAATTGAAGCACGAGGTACCCGAATATTTTGCCTGAAATTAGTTTATTATGTCGTATTAGTCGATTATTATGTGGCACTCGTACGTACGTATCTCTAGTTAAGAATAAAAAAACGGAAATTTTTGGCGGGAACTTGCGAATTAATTATGTTACGTTCTCGTTTTATTTTTCATTAAAATAGTGATAAAATGTTGACCTGACATGACTTGACTGACGATGACTAACTTTACTGTGAATATGATATTTAAGTGATATCTTGGAGCATTCAAGTATGATATAGATCTACACTTAATATTATAAAGCTGAAAAGTTTGTTTCTTTGTGTTGAACTCACTACCGCGTCTTTTCCCCGCCCATGGCATGACCATTGACCACCCGCGCGCGATACTTGATCATTATTTTGGTCATATTCCGATTGTCCCAAAAAATCCGTGAAGCTTTAGTAGAAAGACCACCAATTTCACTAAAATCTTAATGTATTTGTCTTTGATTATTAAACCAACTTATACGGACGAAGACTAGACAGACAATTAAGTTATGGTTTAGGCTTGATAGTCTTGTTACTAAAGCCTTTAAAATAAGTAAATAAATAAATAAAAATTGCCACTCACTCACTGTCAGCCTTACTGTCAGTGTCAAAGAGTAGTCAGTGTCAGCACCAGCAGGTAAATAATGTCAGTGTCAGTCAGTCGCTGAACATAATAATTTCGTTACCCATACGAAGGCTAAGTACATAGGGACGGAAATTTACAAGTAATATAAAATCTCATAACAAAAAGAAACAATTAGAATTTTAGTAAAGTGAGGAAAAATAAACTAAGTACTTTATTACTAAGAACTAAAAATGTCTAGGAAGCCAAGTTCCGGTAAAAAAGGCAATTTGGCTCAGGTGAGTCATTGAGATCTTATTTGTTTGTCCTCGGGGCCTATCCGGCTATAACTTATTTGCTAATGATATGGCGTATTTTCAGAAAACTGTAATATTTGATTAGGAATAATACAATTTTCATTTTGCTATCAGAAATGCTGGTTTGTAAACAGCTGATATAGTAGGTAAACAAAGGAGATTCTCAGACCCTCCCAATAAACATTTTTTTTTAATATTATTCGATTTCAAATTGATTTGAAGCATAATCCTTGTCTGTCTAAGGTAAGTAATATTTTAGAACATTTTCACACTTATCTAAAACTGTATTTATAGTAAAGAATCCAGACATCTTACTTTGTTTAGTCTAGTCTAGCTCCTGAAAACCAATAGGCCATTTTTAACAAATTTCATATTTTATTCCATCATTTAGAAGTATTACAATCACCTTATGTTATTACTTGGTAAAAAGGATGGAATTGTAATCATCATTCCAATTTCTCAAATATATTTTTACTTCTTGCCATTATTCTTATCATTAAATCATTAGCCTTACTTATATTATGAGAAAGTAAAGAGGTAGAGGAAGACTGAAAAAGAGATGTATGGATTGTGTGAGAGATAATATGAGTAAGAAAGGAGTGAATTCTGATGTGACAGATAGAAGTGCCAAATGGAAGAAATGTGCACATTGCACAGATGATGATATTATGACAAAGTATTTTTATGTTTGGTTTTCATAGCTAAACAGATTCTGATAAAATTTGATTTGAGGTTACCTTGAACCCTGGGGATAATCCCTTAGTAAATAAAAACTGGTCAAGTGCGAGTTAGACTCACGCACTAAGGGCTCCATAATTTTTTTTTTAAATATTTTTTTCTGTTTTTAGTATTTGTTGTTATAGCAGCAACATAAATACATCAACTGTGAAATTTTAAAGTGTCTAGCTATCACGGTTCATGAGATACAGCCTGGTGACAGACATACAGATAGTAGAGTCTTAGTAAAAGGGTTTCCGTTTTTACCCTTTGGGTACGGAACCCTAAAAAGGGGTAAATAAATAAGGGATCTATGATAAATTCAAGAAAGACAGATGCAAAAAGCTAGTACAATTACAAAGTAATCAATTTCCTGTCTTTGTCTACAAGTATATTTGGTGTCAATCCTATTCTTACCTTTGGTACTTAGTATTTAATTGTTAGGTTTGTGTTTAATGTGTCTAGGTCTTCACATAATGCAAGTCTTTCCAGTTTCATAAAACAATCTATTTCACAGTTTGGTCTCATAGACATCCCAGACTTAGATGATGATGAGCCGATGGACTTATCAGATGATGACTTTGATCTGGAGGCAGAGCTGGCCGCAATCAGTGGTGGCGGCAAGCGGCAGAAGCCGAAGAAACCAGCTCCTGTACCGGCAGCCAATTTGGATGCTATGATCGCTGCCAGCTTGAAAGATATACCGTCTGATGAGGAGGATTCCGGTAATTGATTTGTTATTTTTAAGTTTTTAAGTAAGGACAGAATTTTCAGTTTTCATTCGCAATATCACTGGGATTGCCAATGTGTTGATCTTTTTGTAATGCCTAGAAAGCAACTGGCTCTCAAATATAACTGCGGGAACACCCTGTGAGGTCTGACAGATTTTCAACTTCACCAAATTTTCTAGGGGATGACGACGACCCAGAACTCCTGAAGGAGCTTAGAGGTCTCTCCCTAGACGAAGATGAGCCTCCCGCGCCGCCGCCTCGCACCTCCCGTCCCGCTCCGCCGCCCCCTGCCCCCAGCGGGGAGGGCAGCGTCGTGAGTCTGTTGCAAGATAGGATATCAAACTACACGATAGCTGAGAAGCAAGCTAAGGACAGCGGGGAGAGCAGTCGGGCTAGGAGGTGAGGTGTAATCGAATGTTTCCATGTATGTTTAACTTTTTTAGCAAATGGCTTTATTTTCGTTTGTTTGTGGAGCGTTTGTTGTTGTGTAGCCATTAGCTACACGATCAAAAATGGTGATGATTTTAGTTGTTTACTAGCGTCGTCGTCGGAACCCTTGCTGTCGCTGTCACTCCCAAAAAGATCAACCGGGGATTATTCATTGTTGGACTTCTTAGGAGTGACCCCCGTAGACTTCTTCCAATTGGTACTTCAATTGCTTAAATTGATGCGACAATCTATTCAGCATACCAAGCTTTCGCCCACACTTCATCCGCGTTTCCATGATCAGCCACATTATTGCCAATTTTCATCAAAATTGGTTCCTGGTAAAACATCTGTAACAAACACTACTAAATGAGGAACTGGTAAGTACTAACTATGGTATGCATTGTCCCAAATGCACTTGGTGGGGTTTTGGCTTCCTCTAATGTAGCAGTGTACCTTGGGTATTCATTGAAGATTATGTGATAGTTTTGTAAATATAATATACTTATCTTCAATGCGTATTTATAGTACTGTAACTAGACTGTAGGTAAGTGTTATACCAGTTTTGTTCAAGTTTAGTACAATGCTTTATTAAATGATCCTGCCACCTACACTCCGACTTTAGTTTATTAATACATCAACTTCAATATCTGTGCAACTGGTGTTAGTTTTTTGATTTTACAATTAAGTGAAAATATCAATTAGACTAAATCTCTTGCAGGTTTGGCCGCGCAATAAAAACCTTAAACGACCAATTAAAGCAAGCCAGAGCGGGTAAAACAATAAGTGAGGACGACATCCCCCCTCCCGTGACCATCGCTAAACCAGCTGAACCTGCGCCTGCGCATCTAGAACAACCCTTAATAGATCTTGGACCCGAAGTGCCCCCGAGTGCTCCCGAACCAATGGAGCCGCCGCCGCCGCCACCTGTTGAACAGTTGGGTCCAAGAGAGCAGGGGTTGCAAGTCATATTGAGTAAGTAATTTCGCTGTAGATTGCGAATATCAATGTTAATCCTAAAAATATTATAAATGTGAAAGTTTTTAATGTTTTGGTATTTGTTGCTCAATCACGCAAAAACGGCTGAACAGTGTTTTATGAAACTTGGCACACAGGTAGATAGATAGATATAACTCTTTATTGGTACACCATTAGTATGTATATACAAGAAAAATAACACAATAGAAAACAGTCATAGCATAGTCAGTGTCACAATGGGCGGCCTTATCACTAATAGCGATCTAGGTAGGTCATATCCTGGAATAAAAGATAAGATCCCTTGGGACAGCTAGTTTTAAATGAATACGGATGATTGGATTAAGTAAGTTACGTAGGTTATTGGTGCAATTCTTTAGGTTTTGGTAAATGGAAAGTTCGTGAGGAAACTATTTTATTGGGATGGTACTGCCTGAATGGATATCATTTTGAAAACCTCTCACCCACCACGCCTTTACAACTGCACTTAAGAGCCAGTTTCGTCTATGGTGGGTTTTCTGGGGTGCTTAATATTATATCTTTGGCTACATCAGATTGTACTTAAGTGACCGCCGATACATTCTGCATTCACATTTACATTCATGCTCTTAAAAAATATTTAAAGGGCATATTTTTATGAAAACACTTCGGGGCAGTTTTGCATATTATTATGTTCCTGATAGCGGAACGGCTATCTCGTTCTACTTTACTACAGGTGTAGTTTTTGCTCGTAGAGTCAGTAGAGTGGTTGAAAGAAATGCAAGATTTGATCGGATATAATATTTGATGGTTTTGTACTAAAACTACATTATTATGCTCTTAAAAAAATCTTTAAAATGAATATTTTTAGGGGCAGTTTCTTAGGTTGTCAATAAGATCCTGATAGCGGTTCAGCTTTCTCATAATTTTTTTTCGAAAAAAAGAGACCGTATTTCGTGAAATTGGGTGTTTACATACAAAAATATCTGATCCCCAGAACGCAAAGAAGAGTTCAAAGCTGCCGCCTTAGCATCAAAACATGCCGGCGATAAAGCATTAGCGCTCGAATACTTAAAAGTGGTGAAACAGTTTGACGTAGTGGTGGAAGCTTATAAGTCAGGACAGGATATGGACTTGTCTGAACTGCCGACTCCTGATATGATCGCGACTGCCTTCAAGTCACAGAAGGTTGAAGAGCAAACGCAGAAGACTACAGGTAATTATGTTCTTTAGAAATTAAAAACATTTATTTGTGAAATAAGGTAATAAGATCTTAAATAAATAATGTGTTTTGATAGATGATTTAGTTAGTGCTTCTTGGTACCTATTGCCATGAAAATATTATAAATAATATAGTAGTTAAAAATATAATCAATTTTCCACTCTATGTCCTACATTTAAAGTTTAATTTTGCTTACAGAACCTACACCAGAGCCGACCCCAGTGGCCGATGGGTCGACTCTCATAACAGCGTCTACAGTCGATGAAGCGTTAAAACAAAGGCTTGCTGCTTTTCAGGTATTAAAATATTACGACATCATTAATAAACTGACCAAAGATAAAAATAGATTAAAAATAAGCTCTTTCTTCCGATGTATTCCCGCAGTTGTACTTGAGAGTCAGTCCTTCAGCAATTGTAAGGTCGGAAACACATTTGCACTCTCTCTATATATAAGCGGCTGTCATCACTTACCACCAGGCAATCGGGTAGATTTCTGAAAAAAATATATAGATACAAATGTAGTATATTTGAGACTGTATTTTATTTACTGTCCAAATACAAATTTTGGGATTACGAGCGTAATAGAACACATCTCTTTTACGCACTATTCGTGCTAACTTGACTGTATTTAGAAGATATATTTCAGCAACAAGAAACGAAAGCCAAAGAGGAAGGCAACTCGTCCAAGGCCCGGCGTTTAGGTAGAGTTGTGAAGCAATATCAAGAAGCTATAAAGCTGCATGCAGCTGGGAAACCAATATCCGCCGATGAATTACCAACTCCACTGGGTTACGGGCCACTGCCTACTGAACATGTGAGTATACTGGCCTAAGAAGAACAGGTTTCTTGCGGGAGTCTTCTCAGTTTAAGTGTTTTCCGGGGTAGAGTCAATTATCACCGGTTCAAATGGGTGGTTTTGCTAGAAGAGCCGGCAATATTTCGGCAATTACTCTTTAAAACCAACATAAGTCTGTCCCCCGCGGTTAGTTAAGGGAATTCTTTAAGGGTTTGGGAATCAGTGGGTGGTATTTCGCTTTTTTTATTGACCCTAGTATTGCAAGCGTTTCAAAAAATATTTTTGTTTCTAGGCGACCCCCTCGCGAGCTCCTGCCCCCACTCCGTCCCCGCGCCCCTCCCCGCGCCCCTCAGTGACTCCCTCCCCCTCACCCTCCCCACAAACATCTCGAACTGGATCCACGAAGTACGACAAGCAGATTGCATTCCTGCTGCAACGACAGAAGCAGTTTAAGGAAGCGGCGTTGAAGGCTAAAAAGACTGGTAAGTGCTAGTAAGCTAGGAATACTTTAAATTATATATTACTACTAGACTAGACTAGCTGTCTCCCGCGGTTTCACCCGCATTCCCGAGGGATTTTATCTTTTCTCATGGTAAAAAGTAGCTTAATTTGTTTATTTGTTATATTCAAAGGCGATGATAGCTGAGTGGTAAGTGACGTCGAATACCGCGGCGAAGGTCGTCGGTTCGAATCCTACAATGAGCTTAAGCTTTCGGTGAAGGAAAAACATCGTGAGGAAACCATAGCACGGTGGTAGGGTACTTTTAGTACCCGACTGGCTGGCTACCACCCTCAAGTTGAAAATCTGTCGCCAAACACCTATCGGTGTGTTCCGACAGCTGCACTTGGGAGCCAGTTCCCATCTAGGTTTTGTGTGCTTATCATCTTCGGCCACATCATCACTTACCATGGTGAGATTGTGGTCAAACACAAACCTATCGAGAATAAAAAAAAAAAAAATTGTACCGTATACTTTAATATGAATTTAGTAAAAAGCTGCAACTTTGACATGAAAAAAAAAAGAGTAAACTTGCACTGTCTTGTTTGCTGTGTATTCGATTTATAATTTGCATCTTTTCCTTCAATATGTTTAACCGTAGGTCAAACTGCTTAGTATCTTATTCTACTTCAAGATTCACCAAAGTTCAACTTGTCAGAATAGGCATATCCATAAAAAGTTTAATAAAACATTACAGATGTATAGGTCGCTGGTTCAAATCTGGCTCGAAGGACCATTTAGGCAGCGGACTGTAGTTGTTTTATAGGTAAAATAAAATACTTTGATAAATTTGATGCGCCGTGTATTCAGACAGAAAAATAAGAGAGTCAAAAATAAAATGTTACCACAACACAAAAATAAAAATTACAGTTAATGTCTCCAACAGATGATATTCGTACTTTTTATTTCCTCTAGGTGATATAGACAAAGCGAAAGAATATCTACGTGCAGCGAAAGGCTTCGACTCAATGATAGAGGCGGCGAAAGGTGGTCTTCTTGTTGACGTAAAGTCCTTACCTTTACCGCCTAAGGCTAAAACAGAGTTGGAACATACGTGAGTAAAACATATTAGATAATGCTTTTGTTAAATCAAAATGTAAACTGTGTAAAGGCATTTTATACAGATTTACTCTATGTAATCTATATACATATCTATTTTCTGATAGAGGTAGAAGCGTTATAGTCTTTCCAATATGTAGTAAATTTAAATCGCAGCCGAACATACCGCATTTTTTCTTACTTAACAAAGTAAAACTAACGAACTGATGTACGGGTTTCGCCGGGTTCCATATTCGAGCCAAAACTCTTAATTGTTTATATTACTGATTTAAACATGCCGTTTGATAAATGTATGATTTTGTATTTCATATTGGTCTTGTAACTTACATCATTAATACGATTGTTACCAGTTCTTTCTCATTATTGCTACTATACAGTACTTTGTATACACCCCTTTTCAGTTTCGACGTAGTATCAGCAGAAGACTGCGATCCAGAAGATTCTTCTCCCATCACAGGCGACGATGATGATGTTCTCACGAGACTTCAACAGCAGCTGAACACACAACTAAAGCTGTGCTTAGAGAATAGAGACCATAATAGAACGATGGGTAATATAGCTGAAGCGAACAGATTTGAGCATCTGGCTGTTGGGGTGAAGCAGGATTTGGATGTCGTTGTTGTTGCTAAGGGGTATGTTTGAATTTTATCACCTTTTTACTAGTTTTCGTAATGTTACTCCAGCAAGTGTTATGTTTGCAGGTATGTTGTGGTTTTTACCATCCCCTGCAATATCTTTTCCAACTTTTTTAAAAATAATTTAGATTATTCTTTTAAATCTTTTTGAATTCAAGGTCAAGTCCAAATGTAACACCTCATAAAGCTCATCTTCACGTCCTCATTTGATATCTTTCATATTTTCAGTTTAGGCAAAAGTCCTCCGAAGTTCCACTACGAATCGCGACAGTTCTCAGTGGTGCAA
Organism: Ochropacha duplaris; assembly: GCA_951361185.1. Classification (NCBI taxonomy): domain Eukaryota; kingdom Metazoa; phylum Arthropoda; class Insecta; order Lepidoptera; family Drepanidae; genus Ochropacha; species Ochropacha duplaris. The sequence goes on from OX592691.1 coordinate 13,876,627, forward strand.
TGCAATACAGATCTTAACGAAAACGACTTGGAGCTGACAATCGTGCGAGGCATCGCTTACAACGTTCCTAATCCTAAGGAAGTTGATACTTATGTGAAATTCGAGTTTCCTTTTCCACAGGTCAGTAGAGACACTAAAAATTAATTTAAAAAAAAAAGCGTATAATGTTGTATGATAATGTCACTATGAGGATCAGCTAAGGAAGCATTTTCTGCCGCCTTTTTAATGATTCTGCGCCATTTGCAGATTGTTTTAAAATTCCAAAGCCGCCATTTTTATTTTTGTCCTTTAGAGTTAGGACAAAGTACATAATTTGTTGGTTATATATTTAAATTTTGGTTCAACGCCCTTTCCTACAGTACCCATTAAAATAAACCTGTATAAGAATAAGATAAACTGCCTGTAAGATTTAACTCTAAGTTAAACCTAAGCAATATTAAACTGCCTAAAAATACTGAATATATTGTAATAATTCATCATTTTTATGATATTTACTACAAATATGCCTTTTAATTTATTTATTTAAATTATGGAAAAATAAAAGGAATATACTACAAATAGAACTACGAAACTAATAACAATAACAGATATTTTAAATCTACTCCCTTAAACATTTTTCACTAAGAACTATAATTATAAAATTATTACGGTGGCAAACGTTTATAAGCTTAGGTTACGTACGCGTACATTATATATTTATAGTATCCAATTACAAAATTAATGGTATATTTAGGACGTCACTGAATTGATATGTAATTCCTATTGCAAAAAATATGTACGTAATTCCAGGAGGCGCCAGTGTCAGATCGTACGTCACTGATAAAAGACACAAACGCTCCGGAATATAACGCAGTGCTCCCACTCACTATACAACGAGCCTCGAGGCCTTGCCTCAGGGTTTTCAAACGACACGCCATCAAACTAGAAGTTTATTCACGTGGGTAAGTATAGCATTTATATTGTAGCTTTGTGGGTTTTAGTAATTATTGTGTTGTTGATTTAGAGTGGTAGCATTTTTAACTAAGTTTTATGTTCTACATAATTATGTGTGAGTCACTAAAACTTTTTAAGAGCTTATTTTATTTCAATATCGGTGAAAAATGTGGTAAAGTTTGAGTTTCTTGCCGGTTCTTCTCAGTTGAAGGCTGACTTCCGAACCGGTGGTAACTTCTGTAATTCGACCTTCATAAATGCCCTTCTAGGGCCTAAACTGAATAAATGGTTTTGACTTTGACTTTTGACTTTGAAAAAAAAAAACAAATGGCCCTTAGTACTTGTGAATATCTGACTCTAACGCACGTTTTGGAAAGTTGCTTTTACTAAAAAGAGCCGAATCATCTTAAAATGGTTAAATCAATATGATATCTATGAACTTATTATAATTATTGAAAGAAAATAATTGGGTCGAACACAATCATCGCATGATCATAATCATTTTATGGACGGTATTCGTAGTTTTAGACCACTAGTTCTTTTCATACATTGGTTGGATGTTTACAAACATTTTAGACAGGGCTGCCACCTACTAGAAAAACAAAAGAGTGTTTACGAATTTACTTGGAATATCTGTCAAATATGTAATAAAAAAAGTGTTAAAGGAAAGGGAAAATTAAATAATAAAATTAAAAAGGTAATTAAAAAGGCTTATAAATTACTAGTTACTGCATTCCCGGTAAAGTTTGTCGAGATTACTTATTGAAATGACCTCTTATCTTCCAATAAAAGTCCTTTGTCCAGAACAAACGAGACTAACCAGCGAATAAACATATGAGCTCAGGAAAAATCTCAAAATCACGGTCATTTTATCTATACAAAATAAATAAACTAAATGATGTCATAATAATAAAATAAATAAAGGAAATCAAGTTTATAAATGCACCAATTCTAGCAGTATTAGCCAACAAATTTGATAGCCCTATGTTGTCAGCGAGGTGAATATTTAATATTTCAATTTTAACTTATTTTTAATAATATATTTCTTGATATTGAAATCTAAATACTTATTACCATTTGTAAATTATGTTTAATTTTCATTTTAAATTTTCTTAAATAATCTTTTTAAATATATAATCTTTGCAATAAAAAATAGTATTTAAAGTGCGTGGCAGCCCTACCCATAGCATGTAACGTGTAACATGTAACATGTAACGTAGCGTGTACATTAGCGCATGTACGTGTGTATACCCACGACAGTTGCTGTGGTGACGGATGGTTGTGTTGCAGCGGCTGGTTCCGGAGCGATGACCTGGTCGGTACTGTCACCGTCAAGTTGGCACCCTTGGAGACTCAGGTGACGCTGCACGAGGCCTTTCCTGTAAGTATCTCATATAATTTTTGTAATAATCAGTCCTACCCTACTAATATTATGAAACTGAAGAGTTTGTTTGAACGCGCTAATCTCAGGAACTATTGGTGCGAATTGAAAAATTATTTTAGTGTTGGATAGCCCATTTATCGAGGAAGGCTATATATAATATTACGCTATGTTGCTAAAATCCCACCGTAACGCGGGTGAAACCGCGGCGGGAAACTAGTAATATTATAAATGCCAATGTAACTAACTCTGTCTATTACGCCTAAACCGCTGAACCATTTTTTGTGAATTTTGGTATATAGATAGATGGGATCTTGGAGAAGGACATAAGATAATTTATGTTTCGGGAAAAGATAAGATTCCTCGAGAATGCTGAAACCGCGCGGGGAACAGCTAGTGATAAATATGGCATATTTAAGCGATGAACCACGTCGGTTACCGCTGCGAAGGGTTCGAATCGTACTATAAGCTTGAGCTTTCGGTGAAACATCGTGAGAAAACCATAGCACGGTGGTTGGGTACTTTGTAGTAGGTACTCGACTGACTATCGCACACAAGTTGAAAATCTGTCGGTGTGTTTCGACAGCTGCACTTAAGAGCCAGTTCCCATGTAGGCTTACCAACTTCGGCCACATCTTATTCATGTATTTTTAATTATTTTTCTTTTGTTTGTTTTTTGTTATTAATTTCTAAATATGTTTTTATAAGTTGTGTATGTACGTCCATTTATGGTGAAATAAATATATTTTCTTTCTTTCTTCTTTCTTTCATCATCACTTACCACAAATTAATAAATAATATTTCCATTAAAAGTTAATGGATGGGCGCCGGCCGGCGGGGGGATCGCTAGAAGTTAAACTGCGCGTGCGCACACCGCTACTACAGCAACAAGTCGAGAACACTACCCACAGGTGGCTCGTCATAGACAACTGAGATTATTGTCTCTGATTTATTGCTTTTAAGGGGAATAACCGCATAATGTTTTCCGTAAATTGTAAATTATCATTACGGCTTCCATTAAGGCGCTATTTTCGCAGTCGAATGAGGTCTTTCCATATAAGCTAAAAGCTTAATGAAATTGTCACAAACTATAAAACTTCACAAGGGAATTCACACCGTAATGCTTACACTATAAAGATCAAAGTAAGTCGTGGGTCTCAAAACAAAAATCGTCCAAGTAATTTGATTCTTTTCTGCTTAGCAATATGGTGTAAATTCGTTTGTTAACTATTTTAATACGTCCCTTAAAATATAGTTGACATGATTATGTTTATTGTAAATAGTGTAATTATGTATATGCATTCGTAATATTTATTCTGATTATCAATTTATTTCAAATGTTGCATGCATTAGAGTCCAAATTGGTTGTATATTAACTAAAGATATTTTTTAAATTATAAATGGTTATGATTTTGATCTGTAAGTATATTTGTACTGTATCTATGCAATTGTTTACGTGTTTTTTTTAACTGTTATTTTTGTTTTATTGATCTTCTAAATTGGTTCTTATTCTATTGTATATAATCGATTTTAAATACATACAATCCATTGCAAATGTATTGCGTGAAAAAGTAATTAATTATAGACCATCTACTTAAGAGTGCTTTAGAACTTGGGATTTTTTTTATTGATCGACACATTCAATCGATAAAATTGTTGCGAATATAAACCTTCTGTTAGCACATGTACCTCTAAAATGAAATTAGTCTGGTATTTTTTGGATCAAACTCATGTTACTGACTTACTGAAAAGTTCTTTCCTGTACCTTTATCTGGTCGATTGATGACAACATCGAACAAGTTTGATTTGGCTATTATTGTTATATTATAATTAGATCTGTTATGTTTAGTATTTGGTTAATCTAAGACATCATGCAACAATTTCGATAAGCCGACCACAGGCGTCTGTCTATTGCTTTGTTAAGTATGAAAACTATCCTACTAATATTATAAATTTTAATGAGAATGTATGTTTGGGTGTTTGTTGCTCAATCACGCAAAAACGGCTGAACGGAATAAAACATAAGATAAGTTTTATCCCAGTAAAAGATAAGTCAAAGTCAAAACAATTCAAGTCATTCAGTTTAGGCCCTAGGAGGGCACTTATGAATATCGAATTACAGAAGTTACCACCGGTTCGGAAGTCAGCCTTCAACTGAGAAGAACCGGCAAGATACTCAGCAAAGTTACATTTTTAAAATATTTTTGGACCATCTGACTATATTGGCTTTTTTTTTCAAATATGGGTTGGGTATGCGTGTAAAACCGCGGGGGACAGTAAGTAGTTCATAATACATTAAAAATTGCAGAAAAAGGCAGTATATTTTTATTTGAACCCTTATTTTTACCCGACTGCACGACGCAAAGGGTAATGTGTTTATTTCCCTATTGTTTATTTTCCTGATTTATTTTTTAGATTAAATAAGTATAAGATTTATTAAGACATGGGTGTAAACCCAGAAATAAAGGTTGCTTTAAATATGCTTAATGCAAAATGTAGTTATTGTATCATTATTTGTCAAATATTTATGATAATAAAGTATTTTAAGTATAATGTTATTTGATTTTAAAGTTACCAAAATTATCCTTTTCTCGTATTGTTTATGACGTGAAAATCTCGTAGGTTGTTGTTATGACTCTTTGGATATAAAACTGGTATATTTCTGGTTATACAAACGCGATATCAATCTGGTGTACCTACTTTGTTTGTTAAACGCAAATGTTTGATTCGCAATAATATTGACTTCAATCGACTTTAAACTCTTAATACGTGACGTAAAATCTGTTTTTCATTAAACAACGTGCTGGACTTAAAATTAACAGCATTTGAAACCATTTTGTGATCTACTTTGATGATGATAAGGTCTGTTTTCTATTGGTTTGAATTATTGGAAAATCACGCCTAGAACTCGTGTCCCGTTGCTGCATAAATTTAAAAGTCGATTATTAAAACTAGTAATAACCAGTTCAGGATCATGATTCCGTGGTTGATTGATTATGATTGGTAGTTGCTAAGTGAAATTTAGCAAATAATTTAGTAGGTACGAAGGATATAACACATTTTTATGCTAAGAAGATATGTAAATTATTTTCTGGTTATATCAATTTAGTTTTGAGAACTAGTTCTTGCTTGAGTAAGATTTTACCTTGGCAATGTTTTTATTTCAAGTTTTTTTTATTGTTTGAAAAGTAATTACAAGTTATAGTAAATAAAAGTATATTCAATTTATTTTATTGCATGAGTACACAAACACAATATTAGGTCTTAAATAAGTTAAGAGGTAGGTAAATCAACCCTGATAGGGTGTCGCAATTAAATTAATCATTATAGTTAGCTATATTTATGTTAGTATTTTAGTAGTTTTACATTTATTTCTACAATTTATGTTGGTATTTTAGTAGTTTTACATTTATTTCTACAATTTATGTTGGTATTTTAGTAGTTTTATATTTATTTATACAATTTATGTTGGTATTTTAGTAGTTTTACATTTATTTCTACAATTTATGTTAGTATTTTAGTAGTTTTACATTTATTTACAAGTATGTAGTGCAGTGTAGGTACCTGTGCATTGAAATTTTACAGTACCAATAAGAACATTATCAGATATACGGTCATAATGATCTATTTTTCATAGTATTCTTGTATTTAAGCCCAGAAACAGAACAAGCAAACATAATATTTATTTATTTTGGATCTATTAATGCTATCAATATAGTCGCAATGTAATCATCTTCAGCATTGTTGTCTCATAATGAGAACATGAACTTTTTAGGATGATATAATACTTGAAATAATACATAATATATCAATATTTCTGTTCCAAAAGCCTTTTCAGAGAGTAAAGTAAAAAATTGGCAAAAGTATATGTGGCCCATGAGGGGATCGAACCCGCGACCTTCGCGTTATTAGCACGACGCTCTAACCAACTGAGCTAATGGGCCAGTTGACTAGACTCGTGAAAGTTAGAATCATATAAATAGTATGTACATACGAGAGAACCTATGAATCTAATGAAAATTCAAGTTTATGAGATACGAGAAATGAGAACCTTTTCCTGTTTTGGCCCTTACTGAAAAATTACAATAGATGGCGTTGCACACCGATATGTTTTCTAGGTATTTTGATATAAATCTTATTTATATTGAAATTTTTGTATAACTTCATGCTTTGTGGAACAAATCTCTGAATATTTTTAGTTATTTCCTTTTTGTAGAATACAAAGACCTATTTTATAAGTGAGTATCTTTCTTTCGTACCTCTGAAAAACATCTCAAAAGACGAAGAAAATATAGAAATGTTACTAATATGCTTCTGTTATCTCTAGCGTCTTGACACGACATATTTTGTTTGTTTGTTGGTGGGTTCATATTTGGAACTACAGAAAAAAAAAACTTTCACCAATAGAAAGCCACATTATCACTAATGTAAAATAGGTTTTAAGTAAGTTATTTTAATTATTTTGGGAACGCGAGTCGGATGCTACTGTTTAGGTATGAAAATAATTGAATATTCTATTCATGTAATCGACCATCTATAGCTACCGTCGTTCGTCCTCTGATGTTATAGATAGAGCACGTGGTAGCCGGTAGCCACGAGGGGTACCCACTAGGGGCAGCCACGAAACAAGACTGGTAGTCATCGATTGTCTATGACAGGTGACAGGTAGCACGTGCGGTGCGTCTATTCTATTTCTGTTTGTTGACAATATTTGAGTGGTCTCGCAGACGGAGGGTCCCGTACAATCTAACTATACAATATTATAAAGAGGTAAAGTTTGTGAGGTTGTAGGGGGTAATCTCTGGATCAACCGAACCAATTTTGAAAATTCTTTTACCAATAGAAAGCCACGTTATTTGTGGGTATAGTATATTAACCCGAAAAATTAAAAGATCCCACGAAACGCGGGTGAAACGACTCGCACTTGTTTTATTTCTGCATCTAGTCTACTGATTAGTAATTTTGATATTATTATAGAAGCAGCGTAGTTACTTCTTGATTCCTGTTTCTTCGGGCATTATCACTTAGGTAAGTAAGTTTTCTTTTGTGTCGATTGACATAAAGGAACAAGGTTAAAGAACTTGGCACCTAAACCATTGGATAGTATGAATAACCGGAATAAACCGGTTACGGTTGGCGCTTTGCCATAACGCGACACGCTTCCCTCAAGATATCGATTTACGTCGGTTTACGTTTCAGGAACTCTATCTGTGATATGGGACTCTGTTTAGTGTCTGTAGGTAAAAAATCTTCTGATGAAAAAAACACGTTTTCAAGCGTTTTTCTGAATTAGGATGTTCGTTTATTCGAAAAAAAAAATCAAACACTATCCAGTGTATAAAACATCCAAAAATACGCGAAATCGTGATTTCAATCGTGAAAACGGTTTATTAAAACATTTTTTTGCATATATCTTATCTACATGCAAACAGTAGGTAGTTCATTGCGAAAGGAACCATTTTTGCCATTGTTATAAGGCTGTTTTCAAGATTGAAAGTGATTGAAACAAGTTACGTAATAGCCCCTACCCTACTAACTGTTGACGTCACAGGCTCAATGTGACCTCCGCTCGGCGGGAAGGTCGGGGTCGGCAGCAGGAGGGTTGTTGTTAAAGGTAGAGGTCACGCACTCTGTTCAAATGTTGTGTTGACATTGTTTAAATTACATAACCGTTAAAGTTTATGTAATTCAAAGAAATATAAGGCGAAATACAATGAGCTTGAGGTTTCGGTGAAGGAAAACAACGTGAGGAAACCACAGCACGGTGGCCAAGTAGGTACTTTGTAGTACTCTACTGACCGTCTACCACCCTCAAGTTCAAAATCTGTCGCCAAACACCTGTTGGTGTGTTCCGGCAGTTGCACTTGAGAGGAAGGCATTGTAAAAAAGGTCGAAAACACATTGGCAATCCCCCTGGAATTGCCAATGTCTATGGGCGATGGAATTCGCTTACCATTAGGTCACCCGTTTGCCTACGTCTATATTAGAATTCATGTATGTATTTTAATTTGTTTAAGAAATTGGATGTTGTCTTTAAACTGAACCTCATACTTTGCTTGATGTAATTCACCATGGTATTCGCACTTGAATTATAAACGATTTTGTTTTGACTTAAATCTTGTATTTATTTTCAAACGTATAAAGGTCAATTTCGTTCGATCAGAAAAATATATAATACAAGACAAACCCAATCTTGTTTGACAAAACCAATCATCCACCATATGAAAAAGGGTACCTTTACCTACAGTAAGTTGGTACAAGTACGAAAATCTCTCTTCTACTAACAAAGACATGTCGATTATTGTCGATATCCCCTTTGGTCCTGAAGTCGGTCAAATCAAAATGTACGCCCAAGCTTTCTTCTTTGTTACAGCAAGAGAGCAGATAGGTACCGACTATGAAAATATCATTGAACTCTAATCTTAGACCAATAAACCACGGTCTAAGACTCTAATCAATGATGGTTTCAAGTGAAGTGATTATTTTCAAATCAATAAGATTTTAATTCAACTAGATTTCTTCATAATCATTATTCCCGTTTTTCTCCTTTGTTATCCGATTTTCTTTATTTGTTTAGTATCTATTGACGAGCTTTAGTACCTATTATAAATTAAAAAAAAAACGTTATTTATTTCCTAAATATTTGATGGTCGAATTTCGTCCAGTGGGCGAACATAACAATAATAAACCATAGTCAACTCTAGGTACGTACTATTTCTGAATTCTTAATTTAAAATTTGCTAATTCACATTTTGTGTGCGTCATTTTACACTCGTTTTATTGAACGCGACTTGCTTGAGACGTAACGTACCTATTATTGTAGGTCACCAATTCAATGTAACTAGTCAACTGATATAAAACTTTATTTTGATGCTTTTATTTCCTGCAGCATTGCAGGCGTGGGCTAAATTCTGTAGAGCTGGCTATATATACTTATATGCATTTAAAAAATAAATGGTTAGCCTACATAAAATACTCAATGAAGTTACGTTTGAAAACATGCTTCGATATCTACAAAGTAGGTATAAGAATGATAACATTACCTACCGGGCCACATCATTTCATTAAAAAACTAAAAAATCTCTTTTATCTTTTAACATAGTGACACTCCCAAATCTGTAAATAAAAACATCTAATGAAGTGAAGAAAATGACTAAGATTCTCTACGTTTTTTTTTTATGTCACTAGTGACAACGAGGCACGCGGGTCACCTGATGGTAAGTGACTACCGTCGCCTATAGACATTAGCAATACCAGGGGAATTGCCAATGTGTTGTACACCTTATTACAATGCCATAAGGGTAAGGGCAACTGGCTCTCAAGTGCAACTGCCGGAACACACCAACAGGTGCTTGGCGACAGATTTTCAACTTGAGGGTGATAGCCAGCCAGTCGAGTACCACATAGTACCCTACCACCGTGCTATGGTTTTCTTACGATGTTTTCCTTCACCGAAAGCACAAGCTCATTGTAGGATTCGAACCCACGACCTTCGCCGCGGTATCCGACGTCACTTACCACTGAGCTATCATCGCCTTACTCTACTCTACCTTTCTAAGACAGATATTATTTATAAACGAAGCATAAACATCATCTAATCCACAATTTGACGCATAGAATTCCGATGAAACTACGCAGTTTGCGAATTCTCATTCACCTACACGTCAACGAATTGTAAACAGAGCTGGCCTCGGCATTGCGGGGCTCGGGTGTGCTCGGGTGCTCCCGAATCGATACAGCCTCGCGAATGTCAAGTTGAAGTGGGCTGGGGCTCGACTGGGGCTTTGGTGAGGGAGGGACTGACGTCATACGCCCACGCCGTCCCCACCGCTGCTGTTAGGGTTTGTGGGCTGGTTATCCAGGGAGAACGTAAGCTATGCTTTATTTTTGCATTTTATCGCCTGGCGATTGGTTACCCAGTAGGTCGGCTAACTAATTGATCTTTTATCGTCTATGGTATGTGAAAACACCAAAGTTATCGTAAGTTATTAATAATATGGGTATTTTCTTTCTTGTGTTAATAAAAGCGTTTAGCTGCGTTTGTTTAAATGCTGTTCGTTGGTTAACGCATCACATAAAAACGGCTGGACCGATTTGGCATGTTTTTTTTAATGTTTGTAATTGTTCGAATGAGGTTTAGATGAAAGATTGGTAAAACTGAAAGTGTTTTTTTTGAGGGGACAACGTCTCAAACTCAAACTCAAATTTAATTCATTCAGTTTAGGCCCTGGTAAGGCACTTATGAACGTTACAATTGACTCTACCACCGGTTCGGAACGTCTATCGAGTCAACTAGTTTATTATACTTATTTACTTTACACAAATATGGTAAACCTTTTGGAGGAACCATAGCATGGTGATAGGTTTGTAACGTAGGTGGACGCTGGCTAAAACTCTCAAGATAATAATTTGTTGCCAGAATTTATCTGGTGCGTTCCTGCAGCTGGATTTCATTGAGAGTTGCTTTCCAGTTTTTGCATTGTTTACAAACTTGGCCCACAGCAACCCCTATTCAATGTAAAAGGCATCACTTCACTTTGATTTCAGACGATTTAAAAGAAATTTTGAACTGAAAACCATCGGAGAAAGGCTATTTAATTTGTCCTTTTTTTTTATGTCACAAGTGACAACGAGGCAGGCGGGTCACCTGATGGTAAGTGACAACCGTCGCCTATAGACATTGGCAATACCAGGGGATTGCTAATGTGTTGTACACCTTATAACAATGCCTTAAAGGCGTCCTGTCCTGGAGTAACAATACGTTTTATCCATAAAAAGTATCGCTTTAAACTGGAATAACGACCTAATATGTCCCCGATTTGCAAAGTCACGATAATTCTGCTTGCGATCCGTATAACGGAATGATTTTATAAATTTCCAAGTTGTTTGTTAGTAGGTATATATTTTTACTTGATTCAAATATTTTGGAGATTTGTCTTCTCATTACTTATTAAGATTAGGATCGGTTTTGTTTCATGAAAGTTTTATAATTCGTACTTCATCGTGTTGGAGAGCTTCTATTTTCACAATCTATTATCTTTATCAGTTCAGATTAATCTGATAGAAGATAACAATAAAATCGATGAGAAAATAGTTAGGAACAATGTAGGTATTGCCCATTTAGCTGACTACAACTCTCCAATTGAAAATGGACACCTAATCATGTTTCAGTATCTGCACTTTAAAAAAAGATCCATTTAGGCTTTTTTTTTTCGTAACATTAGAAGAACTTTTATATTTGATTTTTTAACTAACATAGATATTTACATTATTATAACTACAATTAAAAAAACTAATCTAATCTAAAAACTACCTAAAATAAACTATAAAAGTGCGTCGAAGAATTCCTCCGCATCGCCGTCGACTGGTAACGTTCCCAAAAGACTGGCAGCATTGCCACGTTGAATGGCAATGCTTAATCTTTGGCCAAAGTAAAAGCCAGCCTTTTGGTCACGGGAAGCGCTTAGGTTTTATGTTGTTACCACCTTCGTCTCATTACAAGCCTATCGATAAAAAAAACTTATAACTGTCATCAAATGCTTGTTTTTATTTATAATTTGTGTCAATAATAATAATATGTAATTTTTTTTTGTGTTGTACGTGTCTATTATTTTAATCTAATGTGTGATGTACAATAATCCAATTATGAGTTTATGTTACTTGAAATAAATGAATTTGAATTTGAATTTGAAATGTCTTTAGCTCTCGGATGACGTGATTACGTACCTTTGTTGCAGTGAGTTTCCATCAGAAACAATCTCTACATCAATAGAAATATAACAATGGAATGGTTCGACTCATTCATTATATATCTAAAAAACAATTTACGTAATAAAACCGCAGATATAACATTAAATATTTACATCTTTTCCATTTCCATATAAGAATGATAGCTTATATGATTAAGCAGGATTTCTTAACTACTTACTTATTTATAAATCCTGTTACCAAAGCCAGATTTTTAACATTAATATTACCTTGCGTTGCGGCATGTTACTTGGACGATCTTTCAAACAATTATAAACATCTTCTGGAATCATCATTTATCATTCTGAATTTGCACCTGTACCAAACCATTTTTGAAGCGGCTATATTCTGTAAACTTCTTCGATATTATTGTAGGTAATTACGATAGCTATAATTAAAATACTTGTTCTAGAACATTAGGTATATTTCTTCGATCAATTATTGTTCACAACTAGACTACGTCTCCGCGCTTCGATCGTAAAAAGCAAAGTCAATGCTCCAGTCCACGCTCTGCCAAAAACCAAGAAAGAATCTACCCGCTACGCTTACAACTAGGCCACTGTGTTGCCAGTAAAAAAGTACTCAATCGTACAGTTACTCGAAAAATTACGGAAAATACATTAAAAACCTTACACTCGACCATCCTGATGACATGTATGTCCTCATACATGCACCAGGTGGAACCAGGTGAAACCTTACACTTGGCAGAACGCGGTATTTTTAAATACATTTTATTTAATGCAGTATAACTTACAATCACTACAGCAATAATAATTTAAAAACAAACATATTATATCGCTACAACATAACATACATACATTATATCGATCATGTAGAGAATTAAATAATCAAACATTTATAATTCATGACAACATATTTTGATACGGAAGAAACTGATTCACAATCAACTTATAGCCAAATTACCATATCCTAGTAACCAAAAAAATCAATAAAATCTATCCTTGTAACCTTGTAACCAAATAACTTATGTATATCCTTATAACCTTTTAACCAAATAACTTATATATATCCTTATAACCAAATAACTTATATATATCCTTGTAACCTTGTAACCAAATAACTTATGTATATCCTTATAACCTTTTAACCAAATAACTTATATATATCCTTGTAACCAAATAACTTATATATATCCTTGTAACCTTGTAACCAAATAACAACTTATATTTATCATTGTAACCAATTTACCATTTTTGTATCCTTGTAGCCAAATATTAACAAAATCAACAAGATGGAACATTTTAAATACTCTAAGAATAACTATCAGGGTAATTAAGATTTGTAATAATGACTATTCTGTTTATTCGGTCGCACTTTGTTCATTCTCCGTATCATCTAGACTCAGGGAGGCCAAATGGATCCATGGTTGCATCCTATCAGCAGCAACCGTAGTTTTGCGTTTGTTCTTCATCCCTTCAAATCCCGGGATTGGAGCGATTTTGTAACGATCATTCCCTAATACTTTTATAACCCTGAAGGGGCCTTCATAGGAAGGCATTAGTTTCGTACTTTGACCTTTATTTTGGAATGCCACTTTCGTAACTTTAATCAGGTCGCCTTTGCTGTAAATACGCGCGGGATACCTACCCCGATCGTAATATTGCTTTTGCATAGATTGGGCTTTATCAATATTTTGTTTGACTGCAGCGCGAAGGCAAGATAAGTCGGTAACCTCACGGGTGTCTTCCACAACCGCGTTAAGGGCCGGCTTGACCTCACTATTCATCGCTGTACCAAACATGACCTCAGCCGGTGTCTTACCTATGGTTTTCTGTACTGTATTGTTCAACCCCCATTGTATTTTTCCTAGTTTGCTATCCCATTCCTTCTCGTTGTCCCTTATGTTCTGCGCTGTCAAAGAGTCTAGTATGGTCCGGTTGTAGCGCTCTACCTGACCGTTAGATCTCGGACTTGCTACTGCGTTCAAGACGTGTGTTATACCTCGGTCAAGGCAGAACCTTCTGAAGGCATGCGCAGTGAAGCAAGAACCTCGATCGCTCACTAACCTGTCAGGAGCTCGAAATATATCGAATATGTCTTGTAATACCTTTACCACATTTTGAGTACTAGTATTCCGAACTGGTTTAATAAACAAAAATTTGGTGAACGAATCTACGACAGTCAGTATGTGTGTGAACCCTCTCTTAGATTTTACAAAGGGCCCAAGGTGGTCGATATGCAAGGTGTGAAATGGAATCGCGGCCTTTTCTATAGGATGTAGTAACCCCTCTCGACCATTCGTAGTTTTCTTGGCATACGCGCAATCAATACATGCACTAACATATTTTTTTACGAATCGTTTCATTTTCGCAAACCAGTAGGCCTTTTTTATACGTTCCAAGGTCTTCTCGAAACCGACGTGGCCTATGTCATCGTGATTCATCCTGCAAAGCTGCCATCTTGCACCCTTTGGAACTACCCACCTGACGTTTTCTTTGTCGCCTCCAATACACCTAAACAATTTATTATTCTTTAGGACGTAATTGTCTTTAATGTAATCCAATCCCTTAGGATCTAAGTCACTGCTGACAATATCTCGTATCCTACATAGCTCAGGATCTCCCAGTTGTAGGGTAAGTAGCCAGTCGTCATCGGATATGACCAGCACTGGCGGGTATCTCACGGGATCCAAAGTGTCCGCATCGTGAGTAGGGTTCCTGGATAGAGCGTCGACATGACCCATTTTCGTCCCTGCTCTATATTCGATACAGCAGTCGAACTCCTGTAACGCGATCCACCACCGGGCAATCCTAGGTATAAGATCACGCTTCTCAAATGTGGAGCGCAGTGCACTGCAGTCTGTAACCACTTTAAAAGCTATCCCTAAGAGGTATACTCTAAATTTTTTTAAAGCGCAAATAACCGCCAGCGTCTCTAACTCATATGAGTGAAAGTTCTTTTCTTCGGGAGTCGTCTGGCGGCTATAATAAGCCACGGGATGGAAAGGGCCTTGACTTTTCAGCGGACGCTGTAGTAATATTCCTCCAATACCTACCCTGCTGGCGTCCGTGTGGAGTTCCGTCTCAGCCGTGGGGTCATACAGAGCCAAGACCGGCCTTTCCACCAGTTTAGATTTAAGAACCTTGAATGAGTCTTCCTGTTCAGTCAACCACTCCCATGTAGCGTTCTTTTTAAGTAACTTGGTGAGTGGATGAGCTAATTGAGCAAATGACTGAATAAACTTTCGGAAGTAACTCACGAGTCCTAAAAATTGGCGTACATTGTGCACATTTTGTGGAAGGGGAAAATCTACAACGCTCTGAATTTTTACTACCCCTGGGCGCATACCAGCTGAGCTGATTTCGTAACCCAAGTAGTCAATTTTATTTTGCAGGAAACTACACTTTGATAAATTTAGCTTGAGTTGTGCATTTTCTAATAAATTCAGGACTTCTTCCAATCGATCCATACACTCAAAAGCAGTTTTACCAAAAATCAGTAGGTCATCCAGGTATACTGTGGCTTTGTTAAATCGAGCTTGTCCCAATACATGGTTCATCATCCTCTGGAAGACAGCCGGGGCGTTCGCCAAACCGAACGGCATGCGGTTGTACTCGTACTGACCGTCCGGCGTGACAAAAGCAGTCAAATGCTTGCTCTCCTCCGCAATCGGTACTTGGTAGTACCCTGACATTAGGTCTAGTGTAATGAACCATGCCTGTCCAGACAATCTCGCTATTTCATCCTCTATTATTGGGATGGGGTACCTCTCTTTCACGGTGATCGAATTAAGCTGCCTGTAATCCACGCATAGTCGTATGCCACCGTTCTTCTTCCGCACGAGTATTATCGGGCTTGCATAGTTAGATGTTGACTCTCGGATAACATCCGCTTTTAACATCTCGTCGATCATTTCTCTAACCTTTTCCCGTTCATGGTAAGAGAGGCGGTACGGCCTATATACTACAGGGCGCTGGCTATTCAATTCGATATTCATTTCAGTTACATGTGTACCACCGAGGTCTACCAAGCCATGTGCAAAACTCTGTTTGTATCGCCGTAGTATGTCTAGGAGTTTTGTTTTGGCCTCATTGGAAGCCGCTTCGCCTATCTGTACTAGACTTTCATCAAGTTGATTGGTTGAGGAAGATCCGGTCGGTGTGACCGTCTCCATAGAACCCTCCGCAGTCACGAGTCTGTATACTGATTCTACCCTTTCAGCCCTTGAGAACAATGCGTTTTCCTGGAGGCAGCATGGGATCGCACAGGGTTGTATTGAAACGAAAAGTGAACCGTTCTTTACTTCGTAAACCCCGCCGCAGATAATGTATTGTTTACCTAGTTTACCCACTACCTTTGTGTCAACTATTACGCTGCCCGTGAATAGAGTCTCAGTCATAGCTCTGACGCTAACAGCTCCATAAAGCTTACAATATGCCAGTATCCTAATTTTCTCCAGCCGCTCATCATCCTCGTCTTGCACGTCATTAGGTATTTCAGTGCCGACATGTATAAATTGAAGCCTATTCACGTCTTTATAAATAATTATGTGAGGTTGCTCCGTAAAACTTTGACCAATGAGTAATTGCTTCTCCAAAAACCGATCCTCTACTACGCGACACAAAACTATAGCATCTACGCCGTCTATTGATAAGTTCAATTTTGCGGAGCCCACCGAGCATACAAGGTTGTTACCGAAACCCATCATAGAAGTTGAGATATGGTCATGAGTTAATCCGAGTTTTGCAAAGCTAGACTGTGCAATCAAAGTGACTTCGCTACCAAGATCTACGAACGCTTCCAGTGGCACTCCTTCCACGCTTACTTCTTTTATAAACTTATTGCATGACTTCCTACTAAATATACGCATGGTTTTTGCCAATGTGTCAGCCTTCGTTGATCCTGTGTCCAGTTTAGAGTGACATAATTCAGCTTTGTGTCCTATTTTGTTACAATAACTGCATTTTACTAGAGGTTTAGGGCATCTCGAAAACGGGTGCCCTTTTTCCTTGCAATTGTAACAAAACAAGCCAGGATTTATTTTAATGTTAGCCCGATTATTTGACCTATCATCACTCGCATTTATATTCTTGTCTTTAGGAAATGACTGGGGAATGTAAAGCTCTCTATTATTGCTAATCAAGAACTTCAATAACTCGTCGGGCTCGTCACATCGTAGTGCTAAAGCGCTGGACCTTGTGGTCCTGTCACTAATGCCGTGAATAATACAGTCGACGGCGCGCTTACCGGTAATGTAACATTGATTGAGAAGTGCTACCTTTTCGTAAAAGTAGTTTTGGACGGGTTCATTAATTCTACTCTTGCGCCTTAGCATGTCCTCAAGCATTTGCCCGTAGTTTTGTTCGCACGGAAAAGCGTTTAATAATTTTGACTGCCACTCGTCCCAATTATATAGTATTGAACTCTGGCTTTCATACCAGGTTTTAGCTAACCCTGACAGTTTCTGCATAGCAAAATGAACTACGGCCCTTTCATCCCAGCCATAGACCTTTGCACATTCATTTACCTTTTTTAGCCAGATATCCATACGCTGGTTTTTTTCTGAAGGATTAAACTCAGGTATAATGTTTTTACTATCTCTATTCGAAAACTGTGTGCTCTGGCCTGGCTGCGATGGAAGGATGTCTTTGATAGACTGGATAATTTGGGTTACATCTTTGGTAGAAAAAGAAGGGCTACGTGACCTTTTTGCGTTGTTTTCGTTGGGACGTCTCCCGTTGCCCGCGTCAGACAGACGGCTGCAGCTGTGGCTGCGGCTGCGGCGGCGGCGGCTACGGCTGCGGCTGCGGTGGTCGCACCTCTCGTGGCGTAACCCACGCTGCTCGCTCCGTTGTCGGCGTTGCTCGGCGTCTCGATCTCGCTGCAGATCTAGCTCCAACAGACGTACCCGCTCCTGCTCTTGCCTCAGTGCCACTTCGCGCTCCAGCAAACGGGGACTGTGACTGCGGCTATGGCTGCGACTCTGTCGAGTGCCGTGACCACGAGTGATGCTACGCCTGGAGCTCGAACGGTTGCGTCGAGGAGTTTCCACGCTACGTGCTTTATCATCTCCCGGTTCCATCTCCTGAAACTCGTATCATGAAATTGTGTGCATTAGAAATAGTTCGACAGTGAAAATATATGAAGGTGGAAAGAAAATCTAAAATATCTTGGAAACTGTGCGTCCTACACAAAAATAACGAAATCAAGACCCCCTTTTAAACCCCCTCACTGCAACAGCAGAGAACCAGAATCTAACTTTTTTTTATTATTATTTTTTTTAATCGTGGGTAGGCAATTTTTTTTTTTTATCGTGGGTAGGCGATTTTTTATTTTTTTTTATTGTGGGTAGGCATTTTTTTTTTAATTAAAAAATGATCGAAATGGAATGCACTAATTTTAATGAAAAGTAATTAAATATTATAGAATTAGCTTGGAAGGTACGCCACAGAGAACCAGGAGCTTACATTTTTTTTTATATTTTTAAAACGAGGGTAGAAACGAAATGTACAGAAATTAATTGAAAGTTTTCACTAATTAATTATGATAGAATTCACTTGGAAGGTACGCCAAGTATTTGACCACGTGCAACGGTACCTGGCATGGGCTGTGATGTACAGAAGTTTAGCCTAAAACTATGTTTCAGACGTTCAACACTATTAACTCGTTCACGACGAATCACTAATTAACTTTTCAGGCAATTTAGTAATTATGTAACTTAGCAGAATAAAATAAGATGTAGGCGTGTACTTACGATTTCTTTTTATCCCCGGCTTCTGAGATGTAAACTTCTTCGATATTATTGTAGGTAATTACGATAGCTATAATTAAAATACTTGTTCTAGAACATTAGGTATATTTCTTCGATCAATTATTGTTCACAACTAGACTACGTCTCCGCGCTTCGATCGTAAAAAGCAAAGTCAATGCTCCAGTCCACGCTCTGCCAAAAACCAAGAAAGAATCTACCCGCTACGCTTACAACTAGGCCACTGTGTTGCCAGTAAAAAAGTACTCAATCGTACAGTTACTCGAAAAATTACGGAAAATACATTAAAAACCTTACAATTCCTAGATTTCTTTATTTTTGAAAATTCAATTCGTCTGGAATATTCAGTTATGAACTTATTGTAAGTTGAAGTTGCTTTGCACTGGCAAAAAAAAATCTTTTTTAGAAAATCTGTAGGTACCTATCAACTTTTTTTCAAATCATTATTTTTCAATGCATTCCCCTTTAATTTTAGAAAGGGGAAAAACATAAAATTGTCACCAAAGCCATGCACAATATAGGAAGAGACCTACTTTTTAGAAACCAACTTGCTGGGTACCATCCTCAAATTGAAAATTGCAGCAAGATATTGTTGTTAAGGAGGTATGTACTTCCATAATTAAAAAAAATATTAGTTTGATGCTTTGAAATTAAGTAAGCTCGAATTATGTAGGTATTTGCCATTTTGATAGAATGGAAATTGAAAACGAGAGCAAGCTCTTATGAAACCAATCTGAACGAAACAAGGGTTTCTTCATTACATTTTGTCTTCGTAGGTATTCGGTTTGTATTCGGATATCCTCTCAATTCGCAGTTTTCGCCTTTTGTGGTGAATTAAATGTGGCCCAAGTTAAAAGTTAACCGCGTTTGTTTCTTTATGAATGGGATTACGAATTTATTCAGTTATTATTTGATACTTTTTTCGTTATTTAATTATTTTTTTACAAACATTTATGAATAAGGACAGAAACAAATCGTTAGGATTATAGTGATACTTAATTAGGTCTGTAAATTATTGAATCAGCACCATCGTCTACCCACGTAATAGACCTTTTAGAAGGGTCCATTGGATGCGGATAGCACAAAGCCGGCCATTGTGGAGATCCTTGGGGGAGGCCTTTGTCCAGCACGTCTTCCGGTTGATATGATGAGAGTTACACTGCATTAGTTTAGGACTTAAAATATACTGTACAACTAACTTGGCCATCCAAAGAGGAAACGCTGCCAGCCTGCTGGGAACCTTGCCGATCGGCAGCAGCGGCAGCCTCGAAGAAGTTTTTTATATATTATAGTTGTACATTTGTTTGTATATTTTGTACATTTGTTGTAAATAAATAAATATCTATCACTGACTAAGACAGAAAAGTAAAAAAAGTTATAGGTAAATAACATATTTAGATTTTTTAATCTTTCTTCAATGGCATGAGTTCAGAAGAGACCACGTCTTGTAACTTGGACCAAAATTCAGGGGAGGGTGTTATATCGACCGGGTTCACTCATGAATGGTGTGTTGACGTCACTAGGCAGGACAGGGCAGGGCGCCGCGGTGGTGAGGGGTGAGGGGGGAGGCTTGCGGGAGGGGAGGTGCAGGGTTGGGGGAAGCCTTGAACTTGCTTCATTGATTTTGCTAGCCCTGCACTTGAACTGCAGTAACGCGAGTATCCAGGAAACGGCGGCTATTTTAAACGTTTCACTCTCGCTTGTTATGTTCTATTATTATACTTTTTTGTAGCTTGTTGTAATTTGACGATTGGCGTGGTTTGCAAGAACTACCTCGTCGTGGGTTAGATTCCCGCCAAGGACTGGTATTTTATAAATTTTTAGTATTTATTTAAAAAGTTGTTAGTTATTTATTATAACCTACAGGTATTATTGGGTTTGTCAATCTAAACAAATTTAACTATGAGGTGAACTCTGAAATCTTGATAAAACTTTTCATAGCTACAGATCAAGATTACACCCTTGGTACATTTGTATTTTTGCTATTGTTCCCAAAGCGTAAAATAACTTGAGAGGTGAAGGGACACCCGGATGGAACGAAGTTATATAAGTTATATAAGTCGAGAGAGTATATATATATACAAACAAATGTACAACTATAATATATTAAAAACTTCTTCGAGGCTGCCGCTGCTGCCGATCGGTAAGGTTCCCATTTCTATATATATATATATAAAAAGAAATGAAAATATCTGGCTTGCTTTCTATAAGAGAGAGAGAGAGAGAGAGAGAGACAGACAGACAGAGAAACATGCGCACGCCGCACAGCTTTTAGTGTCAGTTTATTTTATTTTATTTCACAAGTGACAACGAGGCAGGCGGGTCACCTGATGGTAAGTGACAACCGTCGCCTATAGACATATAGTTGGTCGGGTGACAGCAACTGTCACCCGACCCTACCCGACCCGACCCGACAACTGACACTAAAAGTGTCGTGACAAATTTTCCGTCTAGCCCACTTTCACATTCACAACGCGCGATAAGGAACTTCGTTCCAATAAATGAAATGTTTTTATTTCCAAGAAAGACGCACTTCCAGACAGACATACTAACTGTAAATAATCAAATATCATTAGTTCTAGACTATTTCATTAATCTCTAAAGTCGTGAAAGCTTTTACACCTGAATAGTACCTACCTACTTTTAAAATTTGTACAATACAATTCCTCGATAAACATATTCCATTCTCACACGGTGAGATCGCGGGCTAAACCTAATTTTCTCTATTTATAAAGAGGTAAGGTTTTTGTTTATAGGGGCAAATCTTTGGAACTATTGAACCGATTCAAAAAATTCTATCACCATTAGAAAGCTACATTATCACTGTCTAACATAGGCTATATTTTTTATCCCGGGAAAAGATAAGATCCCTCGGGAACGCGGTTAAAACCACGGCGCGGAATAATAAACAGCTAGCTAAAATGCCTTTCTAACGAATTCCTATACGTAATAAATTACGTCTTATGGCACTAAACATCTCAATGTCACTGACACATATTCAAGTGAATAATATTAAATGGCTATAAATACAAAATTACCATCACCTCGTCATTTTAGTCACCGAATGACGGCGGGCGCGTCATTCGTCATACGTCAGAGGTCGCCGCGACGTTCGCGTCGGACGCGTCGGGGAAAAGATATAACGAGGTAGGTATTATCATTTTATTATGTTTAACTAAGTCCATTGAATTTTTTATTTGTTTGTTTTTTTTTTATTTAGACTATGTTAGAATTATGTTATTTCGTGTTTATTAGGAGGGCACTTATGAATATGAAGGTCGGTGCGTCAATAGTTACGTCAGCTGGGTTAGATTTAGTCAATATTTACCAAAAATACTTATTTTTTGGTAAATTTTGACTATCTTTATACAATTTTTCTGTACGTGTGTTTGTCACTGTACTCCTACTAAAATTTTGGATCAATTTTGATGAGATTAGCAGCAAGGCATTTTCTTTTCTGCATTGGATCTTTCTTTTAAATTTATTTACAAACGATAACAGACACAAAAAGTCATGGTTGTGGATATTTTTTACTTAGGCACTCAGGTCAAGAGTTAAAAAATGAATCAGTTACCAGGAAGCAAAAAACTTTAATTTAGTTAACTACAAAAAATGTCCGAAGGTTTATTTCATCATCAAAAAGTTATGAAAACACATGGTTCAAGTAAACACGAACATAAATCTGTATAACAAACAAAATATAGTTTTTATGTGTGCCACACACAGGGCCAGTGACGTCATCGTGTTTTGTACTGAAGGTTAACTCTATCGCTGATATGAAAAAGGGAGTAACACCAGATATCATGAGTTTACGTTGAAAATATACATTCTTGATATTAAATATCGAACAGATCCTACTTTTAATCCTACTAATATTATAAACGTGAAAGTTTTTGTGTGTATTTGGATGTTTGTTGCTTAATCACGCAAAAACAGCTGAACGGATTTTGATGAAACTTAGCACACGGGTAGATCATATCCTGAAATAAAAAAGGATATTTTTATCCCGAGAAAAAATAAGATAAGATAAGGAATGCGGGCGAAACTACCGAAGACAGGCTAGTAACAACTAAAATGTAATTTATTTCATTTAATTACGTAGGTACTAATTATGAATAATTATTCAAAGACAATTGGAATATTCCATTATAAATTAAATAACCACAATAATGGTTTTCCTTCAACGTTTTTTTCGATGCACGCTTTAAGTTAGTGTTCACGCGCAGGAAAATAATAGATAAAGTGCGGACGGCAACCGTGTCACGTAGGCGTCTTATGCGCAGGCGCAGGGCAGGCTACGAGCTGCGCCCTATGATCTTATCGTAGGTAAATAAACATTAATCACCTTATTGTCTATGTAAGAAATGGCTTTTAGGTGACTATACGCTAATATTTGAAGCTATCCCCCGCTGTTTCCCCCGCGTTCCTGTAGGGTCTTTTCATTTTTCGAGTTAATATATAGCCTATGACACTCAAAAATAACGTGGCTTTCTATTGGTAGAAGAATTTTCAAAATCGGTTCAGTAGATCCAGAGATTACCCCCTACATTTTCACAAACTATCTCTTTATAATATTAATACTTATAGATTGTAATATGTTGAAATTAAAAACATGACCGGTATTTGAGAAAATAAATATCGGAGGATATATTTTCATAGCAATACTATATTTTCTACAATATTCCCACGGTGTGGCTCGACTTTTATCACTAGATGGCGTTAGTTGAAATATGATACAGTAGTACATTTTATCAATTTGTAAATATTGAAGAGATAAAGTACTGCTACGTATTTATTTAAAAATAATATTACTTATACACTATTTTTTCACGTAGTAGGCAGACGACTTGTATTTTTTTTTCATTACAGTGCCCAAATTTTTGGTCAATGTCATTGTTTACTCAAGTACCTACCTAATGATGGCAGGATGGTGATTGATTGCGAATGATAAGATTATAGCATACATTCAAACTAGTTTTTACCTGCGAATGACTATAAAATGGTTGGAATCGTTCGAATCAATATTACATTACAAATCGTTATTTCGATGTGATTCATTATGCTTAAGGTATTTGTGGAAGAATGACGCATTTAAATAATGTTCTTGTAGACAGCGTTGTTTTATAAATTAAACAAGTTTTGAATTATGATTTACATAGATAGTAGAGCATACTCGTAGGTCTCAGGCACAAAATATGTGGAACAATGAGTTTTGATTGTCTATGATTTTATTTGCGACTTTTTAAAAATTCTGGATAAGCTTGTGTTTGACCACAATCTCACCCTGATAAGTGATGATGTGGCCGAAGGTGGTAAGCACACAAAGCTAAGATGGGAACTGGCTCTCACATGCAGCTGTCGGAAAACACCGATGGGTGCTTGGCGACAGATTTTCAACTTGAGGGTGGTAGCCAACCAGTCGGGTACTACAAAGTATCCTACCACCGTGCTATGGTTTCCTCACGATGTTTTCCTTCGCCGAAAGCTCAAGCTCATTGTAGGATTCGAACCCACTACCTTCGCCGCGGTATCCGACGTCACTACCACTGAGCTATCATAGACTAGCTGTCCTAAGCGGTTTAACCCGCGTAGCCGTTTTTTTTTTTTTTTACAAAAATATAGCCTATGTTACTCAGGAATATAGTTTTCTAATAGAGAAAAGTTGCTCGAGTAGTTTTTGAGTAAAATCGTAACAAAAAAAAAACAGCGACAATAGATACCTAGCGTTATTCAAAGAGGATAATATTTCACAGTTTCATAAATTAATGAGTTTTAGGAGATTTTAATCTATTAAATACTTTGAGTATTAATAATCAAGATTAAATAAGTAAGTACTTATATAGGTATATTAATACTTGTTGTAAAACCTACTTTGTAGATTCTAATGAAAATAAAAGTACCTAAATGTGTTCAAGTACTTCAAAATATACCGTCACGTATTTTCTTTAATTATTCCAACAATAGGTACATCTACTGACTAGGGGACAGAACTATCAATGCGCAGCATAGACTCTGGGGATAGTAATTTGAAAATTAGCTTTAAATTGTGACCCCTAGATTCAGGCTAGCGAAAGTTAATAAATCTTTTCTCGGGAATTGTGTTCGTTTTTACAATAGGATCCCACGTGAGGTAGCTGGAATGTCTTACTTTAAATTTAAAATTTTTATTAAACTTAGGTTAATGAACAAAGCCTACTATAAGGTGACTCATTACATGGAAGACAGAAATATATGGTTGTAGTAGCTTCTCTCTGCACCTGCATCCCCCTGGCGTAGTGTAAAATATTTGAAAATGTATCTAAATGTACTTATAAAAATGTAAGAAAGATCCACTGTTAAAAAAAAAATTGCCTTGCTGAGTTTCTTGCCGGAGTCTTCTCAGTTTAAGTGTATTCCGAACCGGTGGTAGAGTCAATTGTAACGTTCATGAGTGCCTTACCAGAGACTAAACTGAATAAATGAGTTTTGAGTTTGAGTTTGAGCTCATAGTACTTTTTATAACGTAGGCATTCACTGAGAATGAGATTATAGGAGAACGCGGACCAAAAAGCTAGTTCAACTGACCATAGTTACGTTAGGTATAATTCTATGGATTGTTTTATCAATCCTTCGTACGAGACGGGGTGCTACCAGTGGCGCAGCTAAGAAACCATGGGCCCCGGGGCAAACATGAAATTAGGGTCCTATCTAGGTATACAAACAAACTAAATTGATGTGTCTTTCTGAAAATATATTCGGT
The DNA here is from genome assembly GCA_951361185.1 of Ochropacha duplaris. Classification (NCBI taxonomy): domain Eukaryota; kingdom Metazoa; phylum Arthropoda; class Insecta; order Lepidoptera; family Drepanidae; genus Ochropacha; species Ochropacha duplaris. The sequence goes on from OX592691.1 coordinate 13,902,157, forward strand.
AATTATAACAAAAATCTATTATTATTTTTTTTGTCTGTCTGTTTATTCCGGATTTTTTTGTCTGTCTGTTTATTTCTGAAACGGCCGTTGATGTTATAAGGAGTAACTTAAGCTAAGTAGCTTTTAAGAACAGCTGAAAACAGGCGTTTTTCGTGGAGGCTGAAGGGCCCCATAAGGTTGGGGGCCCCGGTGCACTGTACCGACTAGCTCTACGGTAGCTACGCCACTGGGTGCTAACATTTCCATTTTTTTTCCAAAGTTCAAAGTACAATCTGAAAATGGGATATAAAATATCACGTGATATAACATGTTTGGCTTCACGAGGTGGTCTGACATTATCAATAGATTGAAGGGCCGCTCCCACTTAAGTATTAAACTAATCTACGTTAGTATTATTTACTAACGGATATATTTATCTTTAGGTAATATTTCAGCCTCATCAAAAAGGTTTAGCGTGTGTTTTATTGGCGATGTATGGAATCTAGTATTTTTTTCTTTTTTTTCTTTTGCGAGTCCAGAATGATAGCTCAGTGGTAGTGACGTCGGATACTGCCGCGAAGGTCGTTGGTTGGAATCCTACAATGAGCTTGAGTTTTCGGTGAAGGAAAAAATCGTGAGGAAACCATAACACGGTGGTAGGGTACTTTGTAGTAGTACTCGACTGGCTGGCTACCACCCTCAAGTTGAAAATCTGTCGCCAAGCACCTATCGGTGTGTTCTGACAGTTAAACTTGAGAGCCAGTTCCCATCTAGGCTTTGTGTGCTTACCACCTTCGGCCACATCATCACTTAACATGGTGAGATTGTGGTCAAAAAAAAGCTTACCCGGAATAAAAAAAGAAATGATGAGATTTTATATTTAAAAAATGTTACATTGCCGAGTTGCTTACGGGTTCTTCTCAGTTGAAGACTGACTTTAGAACCTGTGGTTACTTCTGTAGTTCATGTGCCCTCGTCGAGCCTACATTTAATATTATGGTTTTGACTTTGACTTTGAACAAACACATAAATACTATTATAATACGTAGATACGCCGCCAAGCACCAAAATCAAAGTATAAGTAAAGAAGTACAATAAAAAAATTCTAATGAAATATACCTACCCACCTATGTACTCATTCATCAGGCACGCGGTCGAGTCGTGAATTAATTTTTGCTCAATCACAACTAATTTTAAGGCGATGATAGCTCAGTGGTAAGTGACGTCGAATACCGCGGCGAAGGTCGTGGGTTCGAATCCTTACAATGAGCTTGAGCTTTCGGTGAAGAAAAACATCGTGAGGAAACCACAGCACGGTGGGAGGGTACTTTGTAGTACTCGACTGGCTGGCTACCACCCTCAAGTTGAAAATCTGTCGCCAATCACCTGTTGGTGTGTTCCGGCAGTTGCACTTGAGAGCCAGTTGCCCTTGCCCTTAAGGCATTGTAATAAGGTGTACAACACTTTGGCAGTCCCCCTGGTATTGCTAATGTCTATAGGCGATGAGTCACTTACCATCAGGTGACCCGCCTGCCTCGTTGTCACAAGTGACATAAAATTTTTTTTTACAAATATTTTATTTTAATCCAATAATTAGTGAGAACGCTCAACGATTGCTTTCTTAAACATTGATTACACATTACTACTAATATTAAAACTGCTAAAGTGTTTGTGTGTTTGTCACCACTCATCACCGTTATGGCTGATCGGATTTTCAGGACATCTACACTGATATTAATATAATAAAGAGGAAATATTTGTATTTTTGTATGTAACGAATAAACGTAAAAACAACTGGACCGATTTGAAAAATTCTTTCACCATTACAAAGCTACATTATCTCCGATTAACAAAGGCTATATTTTTATCCCAGGATAAGATAATATCCCACGGGAACGCGGGTGAAACCGCGGGGGACAGCAAGTAATATAATAAAGAGGAAATATTTGTATTTTTGTATGTAACGAATAAACGTAAAAACTACTGGACCGATTTAAAAAATTCTTTCACCATTACAAAGCTACATTATGTCGTCCTGGGAAAAGATAAGGTCCCACAGGAACGCGGGTGAAATTATAATAATAATAATAATAAAGCCTGTATTGTTTTCCATTTTTTACAATTTTTCATGTTAGTAAGTATATTAGTGGGGTTAGTGTACAATCATGATATTTTTATATGTTTACTAGCTGTCCCGGCAGACCTTGTTCTGCCCTATTTCTCTAAAACGCGTCTTTGTTTTGTTTCGATTGACGTCAAATGATTGACAGCAGGGGGTTTATATGGGAAAAAGAAAAGGGCTGTTTTTAGGGTTTTCCCGGCAATTATTCGAATTTTTCTCGCCGTAAAAACCATCCTTGAACTTCAACGAATATTTAAAAAAAAGAATTGGCCAAATTGGTCCAGGCGTTGTTGAGTTATGCGCTTACCAACACATTTTGCGATTCATTTTTATATTATAGATGTGAGTTAGTTAAAAAATTTCTTGTATTATTATGTTACTTTCATTAATATTTTCTGATTTTCAAATGGATCCCATTTGGGTGAAGGCCTCCTCCATTCCTTTCCATCTCTTCCTATTTTTCCGTTTTCGAGCCAGTTAGTTCCGCCAATCTCTATAATTTCATCGGTCCACCTTCTATGTGGTCTGCCCACGTATCTTTTTCCTATAGGTCCCTTCCATGTTGTGTTTTGGATGGTCCATCTATTGTCCGTTAGTCGCAAAATGTGTCCAGCCCATTGCCATTTTAGTTTTAACTAAAACTAACTTTTTTTTTTGTTTTTTTTTTATGTCACAAGTGACAACGAGGCAGGCGGGTCACCTGATGGTAAGTGACAACCGTCGCCTATTGACATTGGCAACACCAGGGGATTGCTAATGTGTTGTACAGTGTACACCTTATTACAATGCCTTAAAGGCGAACTGGCTCTCAAGTGCAATTGCCGGAACTCACCAACAGGTGCTTGGCGACAGATTTTCTACTTGAGGGTGGTAGCCAGCCAGTCGAGTACTACAAAGTACCCTACCACCGTGCTGTGGTTTCCTCACGATGTTTTTCTTCACCGAAAGCTCAAGCTCTTTGTAAGGATTCGAACCCACGACCTTCGCCGCGGTATCCGACGTCACTTACCACTGAGCTATCATCGCTTTAAACTAAAACTTTTAACTAAAAAAAGCGGGTGAAATTACTTATAAAATCATTTTTTCATTTTCAATCTGCAACAGTTTTCCATCACGAACATGGAACGTGCCTACAGTACAGTATAGATCCGTTTTAACAACTTACGTCATGTGATAGCACCGCGCCGTACGCCTCTCCATACATTGATTATTTGATAATAGTTAGTACAGCTAAACAAAAATAACGCGCGATAAACATTTATGAATAGATAATGTCGAGATATGAGATTGGTGATACTGTTGTTGTATGTTTGTCAGGTGGTACAGGTTTTAGCCGGTAAATGTAAATCCTAATCCCATCAAAAACATAAATGTAAAATGACAGCGAAGTTCAATATTATGATATATGCCTTGGTTGTTGACTTCAACGACAAAAGAAGTGAGATCTAAATGGGTGCCAAGTTCAATGGTCAGTCCTGAAATTGATTTATGACAACAAAAAATATTTTATAACAGTTTAAAATATCAGTTCTTCTTATAACTTAGGATAATATATTGAAGCCGAAGGTTTGACTTGGTTAGTTCTCATATGAAATTTTGAAAATTGCGCGCGAGTCGAGAGATTGTTTGACAGGTTAATGTCGCGAGTCAACAGATGAAAAAAAACGAAAACGCAACGTCACTTCGCTTCGCAAGTACCCGCCAAAAAGTTCACCTAAATACTTTTTTTATTTGTTACAAGACTATCATGCCTAAACCATATCTTTATTTACAATATTCTTCTTTTATGTAGTCATGTTAAATCACATTAACGGTAAAGTCTAGTCCTCGTCCGTATAAGTCCAGTCAGGTTTAAGTGAAATTAGGGATCGTTCCACTAAAACTTCACGGACTCTTTGGGACAACCTGAAAAGTCACGATACACGCTTTCATTTCATCTCACTTCATTTATGCACTTATATTGATCATTATTGGACAAAACACCACCGATATTATTCAATAAAACTCAAAATACACAAATTTAATGAAAATAAAACGAAAACGCAACGTAACTTCGCAAGTACTCGCCAAAAAGTCAACCAAAATACTTTTCTACAGACCACAGAGTCAATTAGCTCATTGACTCACACGCTAACGAGTGCTAAATGAACTTTTTAATCTGCTTAAAAAAATACTACGCTGTTAGCCTTTGAAGTTTGTATTTTTAGATGTGGGTATATAACGTAATATTTAAAAATCCGTTTACCTTTTAAAAAGAAAGACGTGTTGACGCTTTACGGCATCGAAAAAGAAAACATTTCTAAATACCTATATATTTATTTTGTAAGGCGAAGCTCAGTGGTAGTGACGTCGGATACCACGGCGAAGGTCGTGGGTTCGAATGCTACAATGAGCTTGAGCTTGAGCTTTCGGAAGGTGAGGAAACTACAGCACGGTGGTAGGGTACTTTATAGTACCCGACTGGCTGGCTACCACCTTCAAGTAGAAAATCTGTCGCCAAGCACCTGTGTACCACCTTCACTTACCATGGTGAGATTGTGGTCAAACACAGGCTTATCCAGAATTAAAAAAAAATGTTAATACATAAATATGTTATCTAGTTTCCATATTACAAACTCTGCGTTGTTCGATATCATCCGAGATGGACGTGTGTCGATTTCCCAGGAAATTACGTTCAGTGAGGCCTTTATTATAGTTAACCTCCATGATGATTCGGACTGTAAAAAGGTCAGCAACACATACACTTGTCTTTGGCGATGGACACTTACCATCAGATCAGGTGACCCGCCTCTCTGTTTATCAGAATTCCGTCATGAATAACCTTCAGGAGTCCTTCATATTAAAAACACAGATAAAGTCTGAAATCCGACAATACCAAACATCTCTATATTATATCAAATATTGATACTTTTGGGGTCAGAGGGCATTGCCCTACAGTTTATTTTCATCAAATCGATCCTTCGTGCGACCCTGTTAGTCTAATTCGACTGTTTACTTGATTTATTTTTATTCTGTGTTCTTATTTTGCGGCCAGTTTCATTCAACTCAAGTGCTGGGCGTGGCATGTTATACCTTAGTAAGAAATAGTTGTTACTTCAAATTCTTTTCGGTTTTTGTTGATTTAGGATATAAATCGATACCTATTCATTTAATGTAGTAGGTAATCTCTTTGTGATAGTGTTAGCCACTGAATGATTAGTGGTAGGGTACTTTGTAGTACTCGACTGGCTGGCTACCACCCTCAAGTTGAAAATCTGTCGCCAATTTAAGCACCTGTTGGTGTGTTCCGGCATTTGCACTTGAGAGCCAGTTCGCCTTTAAGGCATTGAATAGGGTGTACAACACATTAGCAATCCCCTGGTATTGCCAATGTCAATAGGCGACGGTTGTCACTTACCATCAGGTGACCCGCCTGCCTCGTTGTCAACTTGTCACTTGTGACATAAAAAAAAAATTCAAGTAATTCCATTCTGTAATCTCTATTTGTGTATTTCAAATCTATACTCGTAACGAAGAATAATAAATTAAAAAAAAAGGTTGATATGAAAAATTTGTTAAAAATACGACAGAAAGTAAAAAGGGGATTGTTTAATGAAAGGAAGGATTGAGCGAATGAAATTTAAATCAATTTAGCGGGTGGGATAGACGCATGAAGTCAATCGAAAATAAAACATCCTACTAAGTATTTGGTTAAAACTTATTTGCTATACTTATGCATACAGATTTGTCACCTGGATAAAAAAAATAGTTTATAATTTATAATCTCTATAAACGCATAAACAAATTCGATCAGTGCGCCAACATCAGCCTGAGCAATTTTGAAAAATAACGGATTTTGGTGCAAAGATAGATAATAACATTGCATACTTTTCAAGCTGATCTAAGAGCTTTGATATAATTTCTCTTCAATGTTAAACTGCTAAGTAATCAACCTACTAGCCTAGTCTCTCCATATCCCAGAGGATATTCATTCTAGATAGACAGTAGCTTCATGCAATTAGGGTAGTCAGATGGGTTAAAGAAAAAACAGGACATATAAACGGCTGGCCAGGGCCAGACGGTCCGATGGATTTATTTAGAGTAGGAAATTACGTCACATGACACAAAATAGATCTATGAAACCTCCAAGCCATACTTTTTAAAGCAAGGTGTAGGGTTAGTAAAATCAGGGCTTAGGTGCTTCACTTTTCCTGGGATATGGAAACTTTTTTTTACAGCAATAGCGTTATGGGCTTGTGAGTCTTTACCCGCCAATTTTACATGAAATGTTTTTGTGGGAAAATCGTTGTTTTTGTAAGGAATTATTGGGAAACTAAGTACCCTTGTTTTACTAAAGGTGGGAGGGTAACAGTTACAGATTTCTTAATTTTTCTGCGTTTTTTGGGAGCTTTTTATTCCAATGCCATCCAAAGAGTAATGCTGACATTTGTGGCTTCTCGACCTCTAAAAATGACTAGATTTTGCTGACTTCTAATCGCATGCCTACACAATCACTGTCACTTATTGATAACGAATCAGTGACATTGACAGATGTAAACGTGACATTTATAAAATGATTAATAAATTAAGTGAAGTGGACTGATATCCTTAAGTTTCCTTGTGCCTATTTTCATTCGAATCCTACAATGAGCTTGAGCATTCTGTGAAGGAAAACATCGTGAGCAAACCATAGCACGCTGATAGGGTAGGTACTTTTGTAGTACCTGGTTACCACCCTCAAGTTGAAAGTCTATCGGTGTGTTCCGGCAGCAACATTTGAGAGCCAGTTTCCTTCTAAGCTTTGTGTGCTTACCACCTTCGGCCACGTCATAATTTAGCATGGTGAGATTACGGTCAAATACAAGCTTAATTATCCTTTTCTACCTTAAGTTAACATACAAAACAAGAAGTTGTTTATGTTATTTTTGTTCTCTTGTATTAAGGCACAGAAAATAAAAGGTGCCAAATAAACAGTAATATTATTGGGGCGGAAGCTAGGTTAAAATAATAATATGTAGGTAGATTTATCCAAAATAGTCAGATCTTACAAATAGTTGCTCTCCGCGGTTTCACCCGCGTTCTCGAATGATCTTTTCTTTTACCGGGTTAAAAAGTAATCTATTTGTATGCCAAGTTTCATGAAGATCGGTTTAGTAGTTACGGAGTTAATCGCGGACCAACATCGTGGCACGAAATTTTTGATATAGACTAGTGTTGCCAGCAAGCTGTTTTCGTCTTTTTAACGGTTGGTAACTTCAGTAAAGACCTTCCCAAGTACCTTCTTAGGGCCTAAATGTAGTTGTAAGTGGCAAGTAGAGCTTACTTAATTGAGATTTTGTATTATGTTATTATAACTTATCCAGTATCGTAGTGTCAGTGGGTCAGTAAGGTCTTATAGCTCGGAGGTCACGCACTCCATATCGTAAATAATATTACTATGATGATTTTATATTCGTTTTACATAATTTTATGCGATAATTTGCATTGCTATTAGTTATGGCACATGACCACTTTAAGCTTCATTAATTATACGTAATAACTAGCTTTCGCTCCGTGACTTCACTCGCTTTCCCGAGGGAATTAAAATAAAATGTATTATGTTAGACAGTGATAGAATCGGTTCAATAGTACCAAAGGTAACAAAACCGGCCAAGTGCGAGTCTTTATTCTTTATTTTATTTATTGAGTGAGTCTTTATTTTACTTTAATTTTATTATTTATTATCCTTTTATATATATAGATTATTAAAGTAAAAATACTACTGAGTATTTTGTGAATATTTCAAGTGCCTACCTGTTGTCATTATTGATATCGAGCAAAACAGGGAAAAAAATTGCGTTTGTTGTATGGGAGCCCCTCTTAAATATTTATTTTATTTTGTTTTTAGTATTTGTTGTTATATCGGCAACATAAATAAATCATTTGTGAAAATTTTAACTGTCTAGCTATCGCGGTTATTGAGATACAGCCTGGTGACAGACAGACGGACAGACAGCGAAGTCTTAGTACCTATTACTAAGACTTCGCTTCCCGTTTTTACCCATTGGGTACGGGACCCTAAAAAAGAAACAAAACTTACGTCTCATATAAGTAATATTATTAGGTATGGATGGGCTTTCATCTTGGTGGTAGCCAGTCAGTCGGGTACTATAAAGTACCCATTATCGTGCTATGGTTTCCTCCAACCCATATGACACATGGCACTAACTACCAATGAGCTATCATCACCTTTCAATATACAACTATCAAATTATTTGTTTTTGATGATATATTAATAAATACCTATCACCCAGTCTGTCGTAGAGACAAATAGATAATAATTGTGAACTATGTTTTATTTATTTATAGTATCACGTTTTTACGGGGCGGCTGGCACGCTGCTTATCACGCTACGGGTCTCAGGTTCGATTCTTATCCAGGACAGACATTTGTATGCATGAACATGTCTGTTTGTCCTGAGTCTGGATGTATAGTCTGTTTAAGTATGTATATTATAAAAAGAAGTACCTATGTAGGTATTATATCAGTTATTTGGTTCACATCGTACAAGCTCTGATAGCCCTGCTGGAAACAGATTTTTTCTAAACATTTTATGGTCGATTTTTTTTAAATTCAGTATAGGTTCGCGTTTGACCACTATCTCAATTGATGTTAGGTGACGATGGTGCACGCTTGCCTAGAAGCAACCTATTCACTCGTGACTTGAAGATTCCCAGGTTGTAACAATCGGGAAACACAGACAAAGAGTTCCACTCCTTCGCAGTACGCATAATGAAACTCGAAGCGAATCGCTTCGTGAGTAAAGATGGAATGTCCATAACGGTGGCGCATCGCCGTGCGTTTGGTTGTCCGATGATGGAATGGGCTTGGTGGAATTATGTCGTGTAATTCCAACGCACACTCTCCGGCTGGCAACTTTACGTCGATGCTCAAGGCTCTGAAGCCTTGCCTCGACCAATGCATCGTTGTCAATGAGCCAAGTCAATTCCGACCAGTGAACGAATACTAGTATACCCAAATTATCTAATCCATCTTTCATCTCCAAATCAAATGAGTTCGAACAAAACACGTGACTACTCATAAAATGTTGCTAAAAATCCATCTAACGCAATGTTTTTGTTTGGCATATCAGTTTATTTGCACCAAGAGAGGCGGGAGGCGCGTGGGCAGAGGTCCCGAGCCCGACACTCGATAACAGGCCGGTTCCAGCCGGTTCTAGCCGGTTTTACTATAGGTACCTATACTATGCGCCTACGCATTAGTTTAACACTGATTGCTGATTGTAGCTAAGTATTTTAGCAAATTTATCGCGGGAATTTTTAAGCGTCCGAGATATCTGGGAAAAATGTTGCTAGGTACCTGTAATTTAATAAATAATAAATAAATATCCTGGGTCATTTTTGTAAATACATACTTAAATAGATAATTACACCCAGACTCAGGACAAACAGACATGTTCATGCACACAAAAGTAAATGTCTGTCCTGGATGGGAATCGAACCCACGACCTGCGGCGTGATAGGATCTATTTTTCGAGATTTTCGATTACTGTTACATATGATGATGTTTAACTGACAGCTGATTTTGTATCATCATCATCATGTCAGCCGGAAGACGTGCTGGACAAAGGCCTCCCCAAGGATTTCCTCGATTCGGTCTTATTTGTAAGTATGTATATCTTCCTAATATTATAAAGAGGAAAGCTTTGTTTGTATGTATGTAACGAATAAACTCAAAAACTACTGGGCCGATTTCAAAAAATCATTCACAATTTGAATGCTACATTATTCCAGATTAACATAGGCGATATTTTTATCCCGGGATAAGATAAGATCCCACGGGAACGCGGGTGATACTGCGGAGGACAGCTCTGCTAGTATAGTTATATCTTTGTCAGAAAAAAAATATGGTTTTGGCGAGAGTCAAAGACATTGTGCAACGCTATATTTTATGTAACCTGACCTTCGCGTTCGGAGTTTGATAACGTTAAAAACATGTACAAAAAACTATATGTGGCCCATGAGGGGATCGAACCCGCGACCTTCGCGTTATTAGCACGACGCTCTAACCAACTGAGCTAATGGGCCGATGTGTAACATGGGCGAATATTTTGATTATAACAAACAATATGAAACTACTGTTATTTTACGATTGCTAATTCATTTGTTTTACCTGCTTACGAAATCCCATAATAAGCCCGAAATACTAAAATTGAGATTATTAATTATAACAAAACTTCATGATTATTATAAGTTGCTTTTTGTATTTATTTGGTAAGCATAGGTATTTGAAGAAATAAATAATATAAATTATATTGAGTGATTTAGAAATTAGGAATATTTTATGAAAAGATAAAACAACCATTATTAATCAAATTGTCACGCTATTACATTAATATATTCACATGTTAATTGATAAAAAGTATACTACCACATTAAGGTTATCAGATAAGTAGGTACCTAAACACTTTATATTTTTCGCATTGTTTTATTTTTTTAATTGCAATCACTTTGATAGAGGTCACCAGTTACTTTAATTCCTGTTAAATCAGAACTGGAATGAAAACTTGGCAACAGGATTATTTTTAAATATTGGAAATGAGAATTTGTCTTTGAAATCCCTAACATCACAGACTGGCAGGTATGGTAGGTACTTTAATTCAATTAAAAATAATAATTTTAAATTTCGAACTAGGTATGTAGCTACTCACTTTTTATCGTTAATTCATATTATTATACAGCAGGTTGTTTTTTTTATTGAAGCATAAATTGGTTCCAAAATAAAAAATCTACTTGAATGATACCTACCGATTCATAATCAGATTTTTTTCAAGCCCTGCTGGTATAGCAGGTCTCTGTCAATCTCAAATTAGGTATTTAAAAAAAAGCTTAATTGTTCTACTTCCATATCAACCCAGTACCAAATTAGATAGGTATTTACGAATACAACATACATACAAATAGTGCCGTGACCCCGTCTCAGGCGCAGACACGATATCAATGTTGACATTTGCCAATCTTGCTATGGCAGGAGGCATTTGCGTAAGCGAATTATCTCGCTAATTACCAGTGTAAATTGAGCCCTGACGGAATTCTATGTAACCGCACTTAATAAAAGTTTGAGGTTAGAAGTGGGGAGAGGGGAAGGTCGTTACGATTGGTGGCAGTTATCAATTGAGTAGTTAACGTGGGGGCTTAGTAATTCATATGAAGTCAGTCGGTGGTGGATCGTCACCGACTGAACACTTCCCAGCGAGTTTATGATTTTTTTTTAGGAAAATTTATTTCAGGATTATACCAAACATTTTCTGTGATTTGTTGAATACGGGGTCGTACCTTTTTTTAGTTATAAATAGCTTATGTGGTAATCCAAACCCAGAACTAGCCAAACATCGCGATCGGTTCAGAGGTTTAGTTGTGAAAACGTAACTAACAGACAGAGATTCACAATTGCAGTTTATTACTAATGGTAGCTTCCGCCCCCGAGGGGGACATATGATTTCACAAGGTAAAAAGTGTCTTATAAGTTATGTCGAAGTCTATGCCCTATACCTAATTCTGTTGCTCTGTGGTAAGAATAATAGGATAGGATAAGTGGGATAGTAATACAATAAATATTTTTATATGAGTGTTATTTTCATTAAATAAAAGTGTTTTGAAAAGTGTATTTCATGTTTTTATTATGTGATGATAGTCACGGACCAACGAATGACCTCTTTGTGGGAAACAAGCGTGTAGGTAGGTTACTGTCGATAACGAAAAGAAAAACTTAATATCATATTTCTCTAATTGACTTATCAATCGGCTACATAATACCTAAATACTTTAATTAGCTTTACAACTCAACGATAAAACGGAAAGTAACATTCTAGTACACTACACATAGTTACAGCCACTGATAATAACAGAAAACAATAAAATGTACACGACGTAAATATGTGGGAATTGTAATTCAACATGGCCGGCTTTATCTGAGCAAAACAATGCCACGCGGTGAACGCGTGGCAGCGCGACTCGGCCTAAAAATAGAACGCACCGCGCTGAAATCCACCACCATCATAACTTGATCTTCCCTTTTCCGCTCGCTCTCCTTAATAATGACGACGAAGAGGTGTTCGTCCCAAGATCAACAGGTCAATCTCAAACTGGTCAGTTAAAAGTTCTTTAGCGCCTTGCCTCCGTTTGAGAAGGACCACGCCCTGTAGATGCGTCTCGCGTTCCAAATTTGAAATTCTTGGCAGTGTTTTGTTTCATCACTGACAAGGAATTTTGGCACGTTGTTTTTTTAATAGTTAATTAGTAACCATTGCACAAAGATTATTCAGCCAATCATTTATGTCTGTAACAGATAGAGTCAGGTAAACAGATGTTTCTAGAAATTAAAATGAAGATAAACAATGTAGGTAATGGAAATAAACTTATGAAACTTGCCTACTTATCATTCTGAGATCATTCTATCACAAACAAAGAATTCAGTTCAGTAATTATTTTTAACTTCAGTGGCTACCTACTTACATCATGAAAACTTTCAGAATCATAAAATAATATACAAACAAAGAAGCCAACCAAATTGTGTATGAGTAACTATTAGAAAAATCCTCTTATATCCACTGATTGATCTTTCGCGGAATAAACATTATTTTTAAGGTTCAAGGCAATGATAGTTCAGTGGTAAATGACGTCGGATACCACGGCGAAGGTCGTGGGTTCTAATCCCACAATGAGCGTGAGCTTTCGGTGAAGAAAAACATCGTGAGGAAACCATAGCACGGTGGTAGCGTACTTTGTAGTACCCAACTGGCTGGCTACCACCCTCAAGTTGAAAATATGTCGCCAAGCATCTATCGGTGTGTTCCGACAGTTGCACTTGAGAGCCAGTTCCCATCTACGCTTTGTGTGCTTACCACTTTCGGCCACAACACTTACCATAATGAGATTGTAGTCAAACACAAGCCTATCCAGAATAAACAAAAAGGTGTGTTTTCGATAAAATTATCATCATCAATTTTGCTAAACAAATTACAGAAGCAGAGGACTACGATGAACAAAACGAATGAGTCAAATTAAACCCTCTGAAAATTCCGAGACCTGATACAAGATTCAGTTATACATATAAGAAAGAAAGAAAGAAAAATATTTTATTAATGCGCGCCATCCGACGCAAACCAAATAGCAACACAAACTACAAAAAACAAAAATTTCCTTTTTTATAGCTACCGCCATAGAGAGAAGTAATATAAGGGCAACACTGCTTTATACCTTTCATTTAACTATCATAATAAAAGTACTTAATTAAGGTTATAATGAAATGGATATACAATTTTCCATTATTTTTAAATAAAGGAGGAAATTAAACACTAGTGTTTGAAGTTTGTGCGTCGTATGTGCGCAAAAATAGGGTAATTGCTCAGCATATTACTGAGACTTAAGACGAACCTAATGTCTGCAGCGCTGATTTTCAGCAATAACCGATGAGCGACGATTCCCACCAGTGGAAATTCGATATCCAGTAAGTACCACATATTATAACTATCGAATTATATATAGCAACCAGTTATTGACATGAACTTATTTGTTTACAGAATGCTTTATGCATATCTACCTGGCATTTATAGACTCTTTCACGCTAAAACTACTGGACGGATTTTGTAGAAACTTGGCACACAAATAGATCACATCCTGCAATATAACATAGGATACTTTTTATCCCGGGAAAATATAAGATAACTCAAGAAAGCGGGTGAAACCGCGGAGGGCAGCTAGTACCTACCTACTAAATATACTTTTTTTTATGTCACTAGTGACAACGAGGCAGGCGCGTCACCTGATGGTAAGTGACGACCGTCGCCTATAGACATTAGCAATACTAGGGGGACTGCCAACGTGTTGTACACTTTATTACAATGCCTTAAGGGCAAGGGCAACTGGCTCTCAAGTGCAACTGCCGGAACACACCAACAGGTGCTTGGCGACAGATTTTCAAATTGAGGTAGCCAGCCAGTCGAGTACCACATGGTACCCTACCACCGTGCAATACTAACTGTCGTGTCTTGCTCTGACTCATTGCTTTAAAATAATCAGGCATTTACATAAAAATATCAATCGTGGACTACACGTTATATCGCGCAAGTGGGGGTGGTGGAGGGGGGATAAAAGATAGCCTATGTTCTCTCCCAAGGTCTACTCTATATCTGTGCCAAATTTAATCTAAATCGGTTGAGAGGTTTAAGCGGGAAAGCGTAACAGACAGACAGACAGACAGAGTTACTTTCGCATTTAAAATAACCACCGCGGCGCCGCAACAACTACGTCCCTGCATTTTAAATATGTAATATCTTCGGAAATATTCACTTTTTAGTAAAGGATAAAAAATGGTTATGGTGGGTTATCCCTAAGAGATAGACATATACCATCGCGGACTGTTTTTGTTGAACTTTTTAAGGTGGACAATACTGTAGTACATTATTTTGGTCTATCTCGTAGGGTTCAGCCAGCGTTTGCAATATAAGCGCAAAAAAATGCTTAATTACGACATCACATTAGAAACCTCTAAATTTATCAGTGTTTCGCTACTATATTATGCATGTATTATACATATAAACTTTCCTTAAGAATCACTCTATCTATTAAAAAAATCCGTTGCGTAGTTTTAAAGATTTAAGCATACATAGGGACAGACAGCGGAAAGCGACTTTGCTTTATACTATGTAGTGACTAGCTGTTCCCCGCGGTTTCATCCGCGTTCCCGAGGGATCTCATCTTTTCCCGGGATAAAAAGTAGCCTATGTGCTATTCCAGACTATATCTATCTCCATGCCGAATTTCATCCAGATCCATTCAGCCGTTCTGGTGTAAATGAGTAACAAACATCCAAACTTTCACTATATAATATTAGTAAGATTTTGTTGTTCTAAACTTATGTAAGTATAAAACGATCACATTGAATTGTATCAGGTTTTTAATGTTTGCTGAGGTCCGTAGTTATATTTGATTATGAATAACTTGATCCTATAGGATCCTTAGGAAGTAAATCATAAATAAATTTGACACAAAGTTAATTTGATAAAATAAATAAATTAACGTAGGATACATTATAAACTCCTTAATTATACATTTTTATTGAACACAAGTTTTTTTTCTTTCTTCTGAATAAGCTTCTGTTTTGACTACAATCTCACTATGGTAAGTGATGATGTGGCCGAAGGTGGTAAGCACACAAAGCTTAGATGGGAACTGGCTCTCAAGTGCAGCTGTCGGAACACACCGATAGGTGCTTGGCGACAGATTTTCAAATTGAGGGTGGTAGCCAGCCAGTCGGGTACTACAAAGTACCCACCGTGCTATGGTTTCCTCACGATGTTTTCCTTCACCGAAAGCTCAAGCTCATTGTAGGATTCGAGACCAAATTTTAAAACTCGAACGTGTCGAATACAACCACAATAAAAAAATATACATAGAGGCCGTTTTCGAAATCGAATCTAAATTTCGGAATCATTTTCCTTAAGCGTTAAAGTTCAGTTTCAAGACAAAATTCCACTCATCCAGTGTGGAAAGGTAGATGTATGATGATACATAAGCACTGAGTTTTCGAACGTAGTGATTGTAAATTGATTTCACTGTAGTTTAGTTATCGAGAAATATTAGTTTTAGTACTTACCTAATCTTTACGTTTATTATTCCAGAAGAGGTATCAATATGGTGTGGGATTTAACTAAGTTAATTAAAAATAAACTAAAATAGAATAGACACAAAATTATTAATTCCTAAACGTAGGTACCTAAATCTAGGACCTGCTTCAAATAAAAGTCTTAACGACTAAACAGACAATAAAATACGATGGCTTCCCTAGAACCTGACGTAAGTTCTGAGTAAATCGATACCTTTTCTGTGAAGAAGTGTTAATCAAAATAAACTTTTTCTTTGGATCACCAAACAATTTAATCTCTTCTCAGTAAAGTCTGTTTACTAGCTTAAACAAGTAGCTCAAAACCAGACATTGCGAAACATTAAAACGATATTGCATCAAAAAACTGTTGCCATACAAAAGTTCCGATTGTTAGCAAGAATAACATGGTATCAGCCACCGAGTGCCGTCGACTCACGAGTGGGGTGGGCCCGTCATGCTGCGATCACGCACTGGTCGCGTGCTGCGCGTGACGTCAGCCGCGTCACACAACATCGTCAAAACAACACTCGTAATCCCCACACAAACGATTACCAACTCTATCACCAGCACATAAAGAAACTAGCATTATTTCATTGTGCAATTCCCTGCCGTAGTTTTCCGCTCACTTTGCGTAAGTGCAATATTTTAGACAATTGAGAAGTGTTATTTTGTTTGGCGTACGTGGCCGTGACACAGCGTCATTTCAAATGTTAAAAAACGGGAAGTTCTATATGTTTTAGATGTTTTTTTTTGTTCTTATTAAGTAGCTTTTGTATATTCATTCATGCAGGAGTCGCCGTGTGTAAAACTACGGACAAGTTGTTTATCAGTGGAACAATGTAAATACGCGGCGTCATCGCGTGTACCGAGGCTATAAAAGAGCTCGCGTTGATTTCTCGACGCCCAGTGCGGATCGCGCGGGCACACTGAAAACATGCACCTAAAATACAATCTATGACTGACAGGAATTCATTAGTAGGTTAGATGCCATGTTATGCAATTGGATTTATTTGTAAATGAAATCAATTGAATGAAAGTACACATGAATCAATTGAAAGCGGATATCCCGAGGAATGTAAACAAATCAAGTGACGATTACCAACAACATAGATAACAATGTAAACAAAATAATATAGATGAACATTTTAAATAGACAATAAGGAACAGTAAGACCCAAAACGACCTATGACATCCCAAGTATACTTAAATTGCAATAATAAAACAATTTGAAACAAACACGATTAATAATGCTCTTTTATATTAAAATGTGAAAGAACAATGCAGTGTAAACAGGCGTAATTAAAAATAGGTCATGGTTGGCTGAGTCATAAGACCACAATAATACATTTTCCTGTAAGTATACTCGATCTTGATAATGTTTATTTAAAAAATGGACATTATTGTTGATAAAATAAGGTAAATAATGAAGAAGAAATGTTATAAAGAGGAAATCTATGGAAGGATAAGGGATTACTCAGAAACGATAAGACAGACAATGGAGCAACTGTATAAATATCTGGAGATGACTGCACATGTAATGGTACGTTAAATAAAGAATCTTATGCACTAGATCTTAAATAATATAACCGAAACAAAAGGATCACATTAAATTAACAGCTCTAGCGCAATAAATTAATTTACTGAAGTAAATAATTGTAATGAAGAGTTTAAACCAGAATGCATGATAGAGTAATAATAGCTGCAGGAAAAAGCAGGTTTAGTCATAATGAGAGTCAACATGTCTCAATTAGTAATTATCGGTCTGTGATCGAGCCACATATTTTTGTTGCGCAAGATTGACACGCTAATTAAGTGTAAAACATTATTATAAACATGTCATAATTATATGATGATCACAAAGATGACACATGAAGGGAAATCTATCTATACAGTCATCTCTACCACTATTATCACTACTACTCACGAATTCTCAGATAAAATAACTGCAACAAATTTTAAAGGATTTTAGAAAATTAAACCCCTAAAGGATTCCCTCGGGAATGCGGGTGAATCCGCAGGGAACTAGTTGTTTAATAAAGGTAAAGGAGCTATAGTGAGATTTTTTGAAAATTTGGTGCTACTCTAATCCTTGTAACGTTTTTCACATCGATTCTATACTTTAGGTACATATTTTGTTTCGTTCTGGTTTTTTCTAAAGATGGTATTGTTTTCGATGCTTTGATTCATGGGTGACATCACTATGAAATAGGACATCACTATGTTAGTTTATTAGCTCTTCTAGAAATCAAAGTATTATTACCGTAGATGGACAATAAATAATATGAATCTTGCCCTACTTTAGGAAGTTCTAAGTTTTCCGATATAAACCTTTAGTCATAACATTTGCAATGACATTTGATTTCAACTTTTACCCGGCTTACAACGGCCAAAATTTAAAATCATGCACCTAACTAATTGAAAATCTCAATAAAAGCATAACCAATAATATGGCTTTTAGTAATACCAAACGTAACAAATACATTGAAGCAGAGCGTTACAAAATTAAAGATACGCGAGCTGCACGCAGTTTGTGTGTCAATGTTCTCTAGTAAGCGCAGGCGCAGGCGCAGGCGCAGGTGGGAGCGGGCGCGCCCGGTGACGTCACACGACAACACGGTCGGTTCACGCGGCGGCCGCGTGTGCGCTCACGCCCACCGCCGAGCCGGCGCCCGCGCAGCTACGCAATTAAAATGCTAAGGAGATCCGTGCCATCAGCCAGAACATGCCAGAGCCACGCACCTAAGTAATGTTTGGCGATACATGTTTTGACACGTACATGTAGGTAGGTATGTATTTACTGCAGTTGTTGTGTCGGAGTGTCAACGCATATTGAATTGTATGTGAATTCTCGATAGATTTGATCCATTATGTATTTCGAATAGCTACTATGATTGCCCTATCGATGGAAAACAGAATTGTGCTACATCGTGCTGGAATACACGTTTATAGGTCGCCTAGAGCTAGTGCATTGAGCTATGTGTTCACTAAAATTATCACATCTCTAAGTAAATTCGTAAGTTTGAATCAGTTTTATTTAGACGTAAAATTAGCACCTGACGAATTCAATGAGGCCGTGTACGTATAGTATACCTAATAGTTGCAATTTAATTTAGATCTAGCTAGGAAATGATAAGAATTTGTAAAAATAATAGTTAAGGAATGACAGAAGGGACGTGAGGAAGAAGAAAGCAAGCCAAAACAAGGTTATTTTTGAGTAAAATTACCATTTGTCACAAACACCAAAAGTGTGTGCAAAATTTCAGCACAGTCGGATGGGTGAAACTGGTTTAAAAAATTACAGGATTTGACCTAAACTGACTAACGGAAAGTAAAATCAAAGCTTAAAATTAAATTAGACGTAGTGTTGTATAAGGACCTGCAGGAACTGGCAGAGAAGACAGTAGATTTGAAGAAGGTACACCGAATTAACCCAGTTTTAAAGTATCAAAAGTAGATGGAATCTTTGCAAGTACCACCACACTCTACCCACTGATAGGTTAAAATGTAAAATGACAATCTTCCACTATTAGTAGACATCGTAACTTGTTTAATAAAATACTGTAAGTACAAACGTGCCGGTTACGCCCACAATATTATTGTTTGACTCATAACTCGTTGAGTATTGGATAAACAGCTTTGACGATCGAAGTTGAATCGATGTGGATTTCTATAGCTACCTATTGTAAAAGTGGTAATCTAAAATAAACAAAACTCTACTAAAAAACATAACTGATTTGTATCAAATAATTTAATTCCAACATTTAGGTACGACGTTTTCAAATTGCGTAGTGAATTATGTTAATTCTCGTACATTTATAAGTAAGCTGCCTTGTTTGAATTCGAGTCCTTGGAAAGCAATGAACATTATTTGATTGAGTTCGAATTATTTTGAATTCAAAATACAATGGGTGCATACAAGAGTTTAAACTAAACAATTTTAATGTCAATCTGATGATCAATATTTAAACGTACCTACGTGGTACCTACCTACTAAAGTATAGTACAAGCCTGAACTTGGCTAAATTAAAACTATCCCGGGATTAAATTTTTCCCAGGACAAAAGATATCCTATCTCTTATTCCAGGATATAATCTATTTGTGTGTCAAGATTCGTCATTATCGTTTTAGTAGTTTCGGAGTTCATCTCGGACCAAAATGGTGAGGGGAATTCGATTGTCATTCAGCATTGCCATCCAAAGAGGCAATGCTGCCAGTGTTCTGGGCACGCTACCACCTGACAGCGATCTGGACCAGTTGGCCTATTTAGTGTAGTCAATTTTTTTTTTTGTTATTTTTTGTTATTTGCGTAATTAGATTATCTGTAATATATTAGTTAGTCTTAGTTTAATTACCCATTAAATAAATGATTATATTTATTAGATCCAATATTATAAATAGCATAAAACAATCAATAAACTGCTGCAATTCTTTGTTCTAACTCAGTTTCTATGTGCGTATTTAATTTATCACATCCTGCCACAAAGTACTGAGTTGGTAGGCAAGCATCGCAGGCGCATTCTGTGAGTACTTGTGTTATTGTATGAAACTATATTATGTTTAATGTTTTGATTTATACTTCTTGTCATTACATTTATGCAGTTCTGCTTGCATTACCTACTGATGTCACGCCTTTGTCACCGCCAATGATAGACTATAAGATCATCCGTTAGAAAATAACTATAGTTTTTCTCGATAACAATACGAGGAACAAAACGAGTAAAAGCGATGATAGCTCAGTGGTAAGTGACGTCGAATACCGCGGCGAAGGTCGTGGGTTCGAATCCTACAATGAGCTTGAGCTTTCGGTGAAGGAAAACATCGTGAGGAAACCACAGCACGGTGGTAGGGTACTTTGTAGTACTCGACTGACTGGCTACCACCCTCAAGTTGAAAATCTGTCGCCAAGCACCTGTTGGTGTGTTCCGGCATTTGCACTTGAGAGCCAGTTCGCCTTTAAGGCATTGTAATAGGGTGTACAACACATTAGCAATCCCCTGGTATTGCCAATGTCAAATAGGCGACGGTTGTCACTTACCATTAGGTGACCCGCCTGCCTCGTTGTCACTTGTGACATAAAAAAAAAAAAGAGGAATCTGGCCAATTGGCTAAATATATTGGCTACTATTGTTAAACATTTAATTCGAATGTTTATGATCGTTGAATGTTGGCTCTTGTTTTAAATATTTCTGATTCTAATGATATGTGCCAATTCCGACTGGGAGGCATGGTATCTTTTAAATTTTATATTTAACTGCATTCTTTTTAAAGCAATGAGAAAGAAATATTTCTTATACATACTAGATCAGCAAAAGAAATGAGGGTAACTAAAGCATTAATTAAACTGTGTGCACAGTAAGTAAAATCGGATATTAATGATTTTTAAACAAAAATGCGTAATCTAGCGAGCAACATTAACATTTTGAGTCCGGGATTCCCCTTGGCAAACAGATCACAAAACCGAAATATCAAGATTTTAATGACACATGCGTATCCAAAAAGCAAGCGGGAATCTGACTTTTACTTTAATAAGAAACCGTATCAGCGTAGATATGTTTGTCTGGACTTGTTAGACTTCTTGAAAGGTCTGTAGGGTTGTCTTAGATCGTTTCATCTCATTGTACCTATTTATGCTATATATCAAAGACCTACTGGATTATCTGGAGCCCAGTATCTTTGGGTGTATGCATACCCAAAAAATATCCACTGCAAAAAAAACATATCTTGAGTTTATTGCTGGATTCTTCTCAGGTTAAGTATATTCCGAACCGGTGGTAGAGTCAATTTAAACGTTCATAAGTACTACAGGGAGTAGTACAGGGACTAAAGATTTTGATTTTGTTTGACATCGTGGAGAAAAGGGGTTCGAGATATGTTTCATTCAAACTACTTTTCTCCATCGAACAACAACTCTGTAGAGTTTATCAATTTCATAGTTTGCGTAGAGTTAAAGAAAGGAAAATATGAAATGAAATCCATTATCGTTGACCCCAAATAATGTATTAGATTTATAGTCGTTGCTTCAAACTATAATGCTGCTTGTTTGCAGTGATCGCGCGAGAATAGCTAGCTGTTGCGTCATGTTGGTGTGGCCGCGACAGGCCTGTGCGATCCGTAACTGGTTGGGGGGCGCGGCACGCGACGGATGCGTGACACGCTCGTCGCTCACGTGCGGGCAGCGGTCGCGGCACGTCGCGGCTTGTCGCCGGGTCGCGCGTACTTGCGTGCGGATAATACCATCGATGCTCCTAGAATGGATACATTCTCTTTTTCCATTGAGTGTACACTATTTAAAAGTTTCTTAAATATTTTCATACGTAGCTTAAGTATATGTTTGATACGTATACAATTGAGAAATTAAAAACAAACAAATATTTATGTCATAAAAAATACAATCTTAATCATCTTCAGTCCATTAACTTTCAACCCACACTTCTTAATATTAGATTTTGAAATCATCCCCTTGTCACACTTCGTCGACCCCCTCCCCAACCCTTTCCGTGTGACTTTATTTATGGATGGCCCCTAATAAATAAATAATAGGTAATAAAAATAAATTAAAAATTGATTATGAAATACCTGTACGTCATCATCAGCCTCTGTCAGCACATTTCTGGACATAATATTCAGATGGTTTAAGTCAATCAAGTCAGAAAACTTATACACATTCATCATGGAATAACACACGTACATACAACATAATAAATAAATACTCTCGTAGTATTTTGTAGCAAAGTGTAAGTCTATAAGAGTATTTCCATAATACATATAAGGTTTTCACTACGTTGTCTCAAAACATACACAATATTTTTTATTGAGTATAAAACAAAATTAAATTTTAATTTGCTACGATTTTTTGCAATGCTACGAAAATTAGTTCAAATAAATCGTAGCGGGTCTACGAGAAATACGAACGTCAATTAAGTAATAATTATTTCTAGATTTGTCTCTTTCTATAACCCCTTAATAAACAAAGATGAAAATACTTTAATCAACCTCTCTGTAATAAGAATGCCATTAAAAACATAACTTGTAAAAATATCAAGTCTCGAAACTCAGTTCTTCTTCCGTAAAAACTTGTGAGATCCGTGTAATACCAAGTCGGTTAATTTATTCAGTCACAACTTAAGGATCCTTCTGTCTTAAGTTTTTACGTAATTAGCTAACCTGACAACATCTTATAGTAACCATTGTAGTACTCGACTGGCTAGCTACCCTTCCAGTTGAACGTCTGTCGCTAAGCACCTGTTGGTGCGTTCCGGCAGTTGCGCTTGAGAGCGAGTTGCTTTTAAGGCATTATAAAAAGGTGTACAACACATTAGCAATCCCGAAAGTATTGCTAATTTAGGTATATAGGCGACGGTATTCACTTACCATCAGGTGACCCGTCTGTCTGGTTGTCAATTGTGATTAAAAAAAAAAATACCATAAACTAAAATCTGAAAGTTATCTAATGCGTCTATAGACCTTGGTTGATTTTTTCAACATTCCCGCTCATTGATTTCCTTTGATATGATCTATATGATTCACATATAATGAGGTGCATGTAGTCAATAATCATAATAAGTATAATATACTAGCTGTCCCCCGCGGTTTCACCCGCGTTTTTAGCAATATAGCCTTCGTAGATAAATGGGCTATCCAACACTAAGAAAATTTTTCAATTCGAACCAGTAGTTCTTGAGATTAGTGTGTTCAAACAAACTCTTCAGCTTTACATAGGTATTAGTTTTACCCGCGTTCCCGAGGTATCTTATCTTTTCCCGGGATAAAAAGTAGCCTATGTGTAGACTATCATCTATCTCTATGCCAAATTTCATCCAGATCCGTTCAGCCGTTCTGGCGTAAATGAGTAACAAACATTCATCCATCCGTCCATCCATCCAAACTTTCACATTTATAATATTAGTAGGAAGTAGGATAACAAACTCCCCGGGCTTTCATAAATCCTTTTTTGCCTTCCCTATCGAATCTATCTGCTAAACAACTTTGTAGCATATTTTATACTTTTTTTAATTTCGTCATTAATCAGTGTTTCGCTGTTCTCTTAAGCGATGATTGCTCAGTGGAAGCGACGTCGTATACCATTACGAAGGTCGTAGGTTCGAAAACAACGGGCGGATTGGCTCCATCGATATAGTATAATAGTCTGTTGGCTCCGGTTACACTACCTATCATGGTGTCGTGTTTTTGGGTTCTGACTGGAAAATCTGTATCTGAGGTCTATTGTCCTTGGTTGTACGCTGAGTCAGAACCTTTATTCGTGACATCACGCAACATCGCACGGTTGTTTTTTTTTTTTTACTTTTTCTAGTAATGTTTGTATGTTTATTTCTTTCTTTAAAAGGCTGTAAGTTTTTGTTTTTGTTTATTTTTTTTTTTTGTTTTTTTTTTAATTCGTCCGTACGTCACCAAAGGCATGAGCTGAAAATCTGCGTTGTGGTTTTACCGCAGCATTATGCTGAGCTCAGGCCTTTTTTGACATCGCTGCGCGCTATCTGCATACACTAATATTCTCGTTGTGTGTTATTTTCTTGTTTTCAATGTGTATATTATGTTTGTTGTTGTGTGCAGTTGTGTCAGAATAAATGTTTTCTTTTCTTTTCTTTTTCTTTTTTTTTTCATGTATTTTTTTTGTAACATTTATATGTAGGTACTTATGTTTTTTTTCTTCTGTGATGTTGCGTGTACGTCAATGTAATGTAATAAAAATAATTCTCTTTCTTTCTATCACGCCGTGGGTTCGATTCCCGTCCAAGACATACAAATCTATTTGTTCTACGTCTGGGTGTAATTATTTAATTAATTACTGAAGTATAAAAAAAATATGTAGTAGGTAACACAAAGCTATCTGGCTTTTACAGTACCTACAAGCTCTGGGTAGTTTGAATCAGATTGAAGCATGTTAATAATCTGACAGGATATTTTATTTATTTAATTAATGAACTTGCGGTAAGAAAAAACACCAAGAAAAGAACACAAGCTCAAACTTGTGACCTCTGTTTAGGAGCTACATAAAGTGCAAGGTTAATTTTTAGGACTGGATACGCAGATCCTGCTCTTTTTAATTTGCTTATACAAACACTAGCTGTTCACCCGCGTTTCCGTGGGATCTTAATTTTTCCCGGGGCAAAATATAGCCTATTTTCATCAGGGATTAAGTAGCTTTCTGATGGTGAAAAAAATTTTCAAATCGGCCCAGTAGTTTCAGAGCCTATTCAATACAAACTAGCAATCAAATCTTTCCTCTTTATAATATTAGTATAGTTTTATGGAGCTTGTTAGAACGTTTAGTACTGAAGGCATACTACCATATTTTTAACGAATATTTAAATGACAACAATGCTCGGGTAGCGCTCGCTCTTGCATGACACATCTTATGTAATAAATAAGTCTAAGTTTGGTTTGAAAAGAGTAATTGCTGAGTCTATTGCCGGCTCTTCTCAGCAAGAGCAACCTTCTGAACCGTGCATTAGAATCTGACAATTCATAAGTGCCTGTTAATAAACATTTGTGCGCAAACCACAAGGGCCGCGACAATTTGGGTTCAAAATAAATTTGACACGATATTAAAGTAGATGATGGCAACAGATTCTCCGAACTAAAGAACAACATAAGCAGGACTTACCAATGTATAGGTCGTCCTATCCAGCAGCGCGTTGATCTTATTCTTGTTACCGGCCGGTTACGTTTTACGCCAAAGAATTCTTCAATGTACACGCAAAATAATAATAATTAGTATGTATTTTTCGGTGCTTTTTTCTGTCGATCTTTTCTTAGAGTCACGTTTTTCCAATGACGTTTTACGAAATTCAAACAGAGGAAGGTTTTTGTTTCTTTTTGCTGTGATACCAAAAAGGTTAGTCCCGCATCAGTTGATTAAAAAACCAACCTTTGTATTTTAATTCAGAGAAAATGTGCCAACAAGTGTGTAAAATAACGAAAATAACGGTTTTTTACTTATTATAATAAAACATATTTCTCGTAAACGATACATTTTCCGCCCACCAAAATACATAATTTGTATTTTAAGTTATGAAAAAAAAAAGAAATGATAATGTTTAACATAAAGTAAAACTACGATAGGAATGAAATAAAATTATCTTTTTCTATAAGTTTCCTATTTACAAATAAGATAAGTTACCAAAAGTTAATCTAAATTCATAGGCAAAGGGCAAAGTTTAGTTAATGATCGTTTGAATAGCGTACCGTTAATCGTACGAACAGTAGCTACACGTACCACTCCATCTAGACCAGTATGTAATTGAACCACCTTAGCAATGGGCCAATGTAAGGGAATAGTATCTTCGCTTTTAATTATAACGATAGAATCGATGGATAAAGGTTTACAGTGTTTGGTCCACTTCGCACGTATAGTTAACGATTGTAAATATTCAATCTTCCAGCGTTTCCAAAATACTTGTTGGAAGCGCTGAATGAGTTGCCAGCGGCCTAGTCGATTTAATTTACATTCAGTTAGTTCGCTTTCTGGAATTGCTGTAAGTGGTTCTAACGTTAAAAAATGCCCTGGCGTAAGAACGTTTAAGTCATTTGGGTCAGAGCTGATTGGACATAGAGGACGTGAATTGAGCATTGCTTCAATTTGGATGAAAACCGTATTAAGTTCCTCGAATGTCAACGCTTGATCACCAATGATTCGGTATAGATGTGATTTTACTGCCTTTGAGGACGTGAATTGAGCATTGCTTCAATTTGGATGAAAACCGTATTAAGTTCCTCGAATGTCAACGCTTGATCACCAATGATTCGGTATAGATGTGATTTTACTGCCTTTATCTGAATCTCCCAAACACCACCAAAGTGGGGGCTTGAAGGCGGATTAAATCGAAATTGTATATGTTCAGTTTCAGACGCTTGTTGCATATACATATCGAGTTGGTTACATGCTCCGACAAAATTTGACCCATTATCGGAGTGAATTATTTTAACTCTGCCTCTTCTACCTACAAACCTACGAAGGGCTGCAAGATATGCTTGAGTTGACATGTCCGACGCAACTTCAAGGTGTACAGCCTTAGTGGTAAAGCAGACGAATAGGCAAAGATAAGCTTTACCTATTTTGGCATTACGATGTTTCCCTAATTTTATACGAAAAGGTCCAGCGTAATCAACACCGACAACAGAAAAAGGTTTTACTTGATTCACCCTCGCGGCTGGTAGGTCTCCCATGAATGGTTCAATCGGCACTGGACGTGCACGAAAGCACTTTATGCATTTCGACAAACAGTGTCGAATCGCTCGTTTTGGGGACAAGATCCAAAATTGTTGAGTAATCAAATATTGAACTGTGTTGATACCTGGATGACAATTTTCGCGATGGATAGCTTCAATTATACGATAAGTTAATGTTGAGTCACGAGGGAGCAGTGCAGGATGTTTGTGTTCAAATTCCAATCCAGATTGCGACAGCCTACCGCCCACCCTGAGAATTCCACAGTCATCAATGAATGGGTTTAATTTACGCATTTGTTTTGATAATAATTTACCTTCTTTAAGGCGTGTGATCTCTTCGCCAAAATGTACAGATTGAATACGTTTAACTAGCAACAGCAAAGCTTGATGAAGTTCTCCCTGACTAATACATTTATCAGTAAAAATAGAAGACTTATTTCGACTGTTGTTGATGAACCGCAGACAATACACTAAGACACGTTGAGCTTTACGAATTGAAGAAAACTTCTCAATAAGATTGTCAAGCATATGCAAATCTTCATGAACAAGCAAAGTTAGTATACGTTCTTCGACTTTAGCATCAGTTTCATTGGTGTTTGCTTTAACAGGCCAAAATTCAGGAGTGTGCATGAGCCAGGATGGACCCGCCCACCATAGACGACTCTGGACTAGATCTTCAGGCAAAAGACCTCTGGAAGCAATGTCAGCCGGATTCTCTTCAGAAGGCACGTGGTTCCATTGAACGTCTGGTATAGCATCGTGAATATGGCTAACTCGGTTTGCGACGAAAGTTTTCCAGCGACTTGATGATGAATTAAGCCATGCAAGCACAACAGTAGAATCTGACCAGGCAAAGGAGCTGGATTTCGGAAGTAAAGATGAGTATGTATCTTTAACGAATTTCATCAAATCAGACAGGAGAACTGCTGCACAAAGTTCCAAACGTGGTAACGATATTTTCCTTACGGGGGCCACGCGGGATTTTGCACAGATGAAGAAGACTTTGACATTATCATCAAAGTCAACGGTGCGTAAATAAACGATAGCTCCATATCCAACTTCCGAGCTGTCAGCAAAGCTATGAAACTGACATGATTGTATTTTATTTACAGATAGACATCGAGAAATTTCTAATGTTTTTATTAATGGTAACTGATCACAATAACGCTCCCATTGTAAAATAATTTCGGACGGAGGGGTTTCATCCCAATCAGTTTTTAGCATCCATAATTTTTGGATGTAGCATTTTGCGAGAAGTGTCAACGGTGCAAGAAATCCTAACGGATCGAAGATACGGGCAAGTTCACTGAGTATCGTACGCTTGGTACATTTACGAATTAGAGGTTTAACGTCGAATATGAACTTATCTGTGTGTGGATTCCATTTCAAGCCAAGTATTTTGATCGTGTTAGAAGTTTCCATATCTAATGCTACGTTATCATTTTTGATAAGACGTTCCTCTGGAGATAGATCGGCGAGTAGCTCAGGAACATTACTAGTCCACTTACGCAATTCAAAACAGCCCTTTAGCATTAGATTTATGACTTCGGATTTCGTTTGCTTAGCTTGCTCTAAAGAACAACATCCACTGACTACGTCATCAACATACACGTCGTTATTAAGAACAGAAGCTGCTAAAGGATAATCATCACCATGATCTTTGACCAACTGCTTGATCGTACGAATAGCAAGGTACGGTGCGGCAGAAACTCCATAAGTAACGGTATTAAGTTGGTACTCATTAATAGGCTCAGTTTCGTTAAATCTCCAAAATATTCGCTGAAAGTCACGGTAGTTCTTATCACATAAAATTTGTCGATACATTTGCCGGACATCAGCAGTGAATACTACGGCATGAACGCGAAATTTTAATAAAAGTTCCGATATGTTTGCCTGAAGTTTAGGCCCGATCAATAAGGCATCATTCAATGAGACCCCAGTAACATCCTTCGCTGACGCGTCAAATACTACACGAAGCTTTGTCGTAACACTCTCAGGTCGCAAAATACAATGATGCGGTATATAATATTTTCCTTCAGCTAGTTTTTTTGTGGGAACTCTACTCATGTGGCCACTATCCAGATAGTCTTTCATGAAATCATTGTATTGCTGACGTAAATCTGTGTCTTGTAGTAGTCTTCGTTCTAGGCTATGAAATCTTCTGAGTGCTACTTCACGGGACCCTGGGAATGTATTACGTTTATCCTTAAAAGGCAATGTTATTATGTATCTCCCAGTTTCATCACGTGTATGTTCATTATTATACTTAGCTTCACAGAGTTCTTCATCTGGTGATAGCGTAGTATAAGCAGGTATGTTATCTAATTCCCAAAACCTTTTCAATTCCTCGTTAAGGTGATTATCATTGCTGATATTTTTAACAAAGAAAGAACTAATCTTGTTATAGCTATCGTTAATGGATTCGACATTCCCCATCAAAAGCCAGCCAAAAACAGAGTTGAGCGCTGACGGTTTATTTGGCCCTCCGCTTACACTTCCAGTAAGCAAGAGTGAAGAAAAAATTTCGGCTCCTAGAAGAATATCAATATTACCTGGAACATGACATTCCGGATCTGCTAATGTTAAGTGTCGTACATGATCCCATGTTGCTTTGTTAAGTTTGATTGAAGGCATTTTTCCGCAAATAGTAAGTAAAGTGAATGCTTCAATATTGAAAAGAATTTTACTACCAGTACCTATGTCAATAGTAACCTTGCCGGAAACAGACGATGAAGATTGGCCTAAACCACAAATTTTGCGAGAAGATTGATTGCTTGTTATTCCTAACAGATGCACAGCTCGTTCCGTTATAAAATGCGCTTGACTGCCTGAATCTATCAAAGCTCGAAATGTTTGGAATTGACCATTAACATCTTTCACTTCTACTATCGCAGTTGATAGAAGAATAAGAGAATTATCATTGATAGTAGTTAATACTTTTGCTGAATTCTTGCTTAACGATGCTTCTTCTTGAGACGGTTCTACTGGTTCTTCCCGATGCAAAAGGCTATGATGACGCTGACGACACTTCTGACATCTAAATATAGATTTGCAGTCCCGAATTCCATGAGAAGACTTCAAGCAGTTGAAGCACCAATGATTATTTTTAGCATAATCCAAACGTTCGTCTATAGACTTTTGTGCGAACGATGTGCAATAAGTGATAGAATGAGCTTCATTACAAAATGAACATTTAAATGTACGGGTATTACTCGTTGACGGAGTAATAGCAGCTTGAGGCACCTTTCCTGTGTTGGATAAAAACGTTGCAGTTGAAGGCCTTTTGTTTGCAAAATTATTAGATTTTTTATCATTAGGTTTGATTGCCGAATATCCTCGTGTGCGTTCAACATTACCACTTGAGAAATGTGAATCGCGGACAAGAGCCTCACATTTTGAATAAAGAAAATCCTTAAGTTTTGAATAAGTTGGTATCTCGTCGGTAGGATGTTCTTGTTCGAATTCACAACGAGTGGATGAATCAAGCTTTGATAGTAGCAAATAAGATAACACAAAATCCCAATGATGAGTAGGCAATTCAAGTCGTTTAAGAATAGATAAATTTTCATTAAATAAATCAAGAACTCTACGGAATTCCAGAGCATTTCCTGATTTAAAAGAAATATTTTGCATTTCTTTCCAGCATGTAAATGCTAATTCACGATTATCCTTATATCTCGCTAAGAGTGCATTATATGCTTCACGATAATATTTGCCAGTAGCTGGAAAAACTCGAATTAGTGCAAGCGCGTCACCTGATAAAGTAGACACCAAATAATGCATGCGTTCAGTATCAGACAAGGATTCGTTTTCATGAATTAGCGAAGAGAATATATCATAATATTCCGGCCAAGCTTTTATATATCCTGAAAATTTCGGAATATTTATTTTGGGTAGTTTTATTTTAGCATTATTTAAGTGGATATTGCCACTACACGTATCAAAAGTTTTATTTAAATCATTATTCGTTGTAAGCTGCTTATGAATTGTTAAAAGATCAAAGTATATTTCGTCAAATTGAATACGAACTTGATCTTCGGCATCTTCAGACAAAGGGTCAATAAGATCAAGTAAACACGCATGAGCATCTTCAAAATTAGCAGCGTGTTGCTTGGATTCTGTATGATATGCAATGAATTTATCGAGTAGACTTTCGTCGTGCTGTGCCAACTTCGCAATTTCTAAAGTTTTCGATAATCGATTAAAAGCAAGAGTACGCTTACGACGTAAAGCTGGCAATTCATGTACCGCTTTAGTCATACACTGATCCATGTCTGAAGATTTTTTCGATTTTATTCGACGTTTAGGTTTATAAGACATAATCAACAAAACAATTGAACCGAATCAATAAAATGACGTATTTAGTTATTATTTTACACTTCCAGAATACGGACACCAAATAACAGAATTACCAGAATAGGGACGCCAGATGATAGATATAACAGAATATGATTTGAATGTATCAACGATAAAATAATATTGTACCGAATAATAATGCAAATAAAAAATTACTTAAATTTGCATTGATTTACAATAAAATCTCCGCTGACACTATTCCCGTTAAGATTCTGATGTTACGATAAATCGATGCGTGCGTGTACATACGTTACGAAAATACTATTAACTCACCTATGTGGTACGATCACAGTACGGTTTACGTTTTAAGTTGACTTTACCTATGAAGTAGATTGCAATCAAGTTTTGCGTGATAAAATAGTAGTAGAACCAATAACGAACGATATTAGAATTAATGCTTGGTCCCTGAGAATTAAAAACGATAAATAGGAACCTAGCCGAATAAAGAGATTTCGTTATTAGATACTACCTACCTACGTTTTGACGATATTACGATTTGCAAACTAATTTCATAAATTTTCGTTTTGTTAGAGAACTCTAAATGGCGATTTAGTTGGAAAAGAATTTACGAGAAATATTGTGAAATAGACTTAGTTATAAGTCCCTGGTTTCGGCACCATAAAAATGTGCGCAAACCACAAGGGCCGCGACAATTTGGGTTCAAAATAAATTTGACACGATATTAAAGTAGATGATGGCAACAGATTCTCCGAACTAAAGAACAACATAAGCAGGACTTACCAATGTATAGGTCGTCCTATCCAGCAGCGCGTTGATCTTATTCTTGTTACCGGCCGGTTACGTTTTACGCCAAAGAATTCTTCAATGTACACGCAAAATAATAATAATTAGTATGTATTTTTCGGTGCTTTTTTCTGTCGATCTTTTCTTAGAGTCACGTTTTTCCAATGACGTTTTACGAAATTCAAACAGAGGAAGGTTTTTGTTTCTTTTTGCTGTGATACCAAAAAGGTTAGTCCCGCATCAGTTGATTAAAAAACCAACCTTTGTATTTTAATTCAGAGAAAATGTGCCAACAAGTGTGTAAAATAACGAAAATAACGGTTTTTTACTTATTATAATAAAACATATTTCTCGTAAACGATACAGTAATCACCGTTTAATTAGTAAAAATATTGTATATCTTCCAATAGTGTTATTCCAGAGTGTGCCCCAAAACGTGTAACTTCATCTCATTGCTATTTTTGTACATACAATATAAACAACTACTCTAAATTATATTCCATACCTATTGTTTCTGCACCATTATCCCTAAATACTAGTCCACCCACGCAATCCTGGAGTATGACGTCATCGTCGCCAAAAATACACAGAAACGAGATATTTCGAGAAACAAGATCCTATATTCATTTGTTTTATGATTATAAGGCCGCTTTCTCACTACGCCACGACAAACCAACACGACATCAACACAACATTAAAAGTTATGTTGATGTCGTGTTGTCCATCCCTTTTTCACTAGCACGACTCCAACACAACACGACTGTCACATTTTGTTCACTCGCAAGGAATGTTGTGTTGGTGTCGTGTTGCCTGCAGTGAAAAAGTCCCTATAGAGTCTGCAAGGCGGCTATGTTGTCACAACAAAAAAGTTGATCCGATCTAGCGGACAAGACAACATAGCAGAATTGTTGGTTCAAAGTTGTGTTGGTGTTGTGTTGTCCTCTTGTGTGAGAAAACGGCGCATATATTAGTATGGCGGTTGGAGTTGTCACAACATTATGTTGTGTTGGTTTCGCGTAGTGAGAAAACGGCCTAAATAGGTAAAATAAATATTTCTGATTTTACAGAAATATTGAAATATCTCGAAACCTAAATACTACTGTCATTTTTGTTGGTAGGTGACCCGCCTACCGATCTCGCCTTTAAGTTTGTCGTACTTACCTACTGCTTACCCAACATTATCTGTATATCATAAAGAGGTAAGGTTTATTTGTTTGTTGGGTTGTATTTGGTTATCTTTGGAACTACTGAACCGGTACGAAAAATTCTTTCACCAATGGAAAGCTATTTTTTTTAAAGATTTTTGGCTTGGTTTAAGCCATTTCTTTATTTTAAATATTCTTCTTTTATGTCACGTTGTATTGTCACATTCACTGTGAAGTGTCCTCTTCCGTACAAGTCTAGTCAGGTTTAAGTGAAATTGGCGGCTGTTCCACTAAAACTTTTCATGGACTTTTTCGGACAACCTGAAAAGTCATGATACACGCTTTTATATCATTTCACTTCACTTGTGCACTTGATTAATCGTTATTGGATAAAACACTACCGATATTATTAAATAAAACTCAAATTAAACGGATTTAATGAAAATAAAACGAAAACGCATCGTCACATGCAAAGTCCGAAAGTTTCTGTTTAGCATATAATATTGTATATACATATATTTTTTAATTACTTTGGGAATATGGAAAATCCTTATATTTTCATCATCAATCAATAATATCTTGCTGAGTTAGCTACCAATGAAACGAAGAATCAGTTCCGTGAAATAAAACTCTACACCACAATATTATTATTATTATTGTAATACGATCGATTGCTTGGAATGTAAAATTACGAAAAGGTGTTACCTACGATATCATGTAAGTAACTTTAATGTTTATTATTTATGCAATTATATTGTACATTAAGTGTCTGAAATATAAAATTACTATTTGAATACTTTTTTTTACTTTTAGATAAGCTTGTGTTTGACCGAAATCTCACCATGGTAGGTAAGTGTTAACCATGAAATTGTGAACCAAAATCCAATTGAAATGGGTATGAAACCGCGGAGGTCAGTTAGTCTATCAAACGCCGACTAAAAACGAGCTAATTACGTCAATCGAAAATATTCTCGCACACGCCACGCCCGAATGAACTTTGTACTAACGATGAAGCCCGACTTATAATCCAATACGAAATTAGTACAGGCCATTTATAAATAGCTTCTCGGTCCCGTTATAGCACGGACTCGGTTACTACAGGACTATAGACTTCAGCTATTTCCATATTCAATAGCAAAACGATGCAGAACTATGTGAAAGCCTTTTTACAAGCTGTCCCCCGCTGTTTCTCCGCATTCTCGAGGGTTCTTATCTTTTCCCGGGATCAAAATTGTTTGTATGTTTTATTGCAGGTTATAATCTACCCGTGTGCCAAGTTTCATTAAAATCCGTGCAGTGGTTGCTTGAATGAGTAACAAACATCTTCACACCTCCTGACGACGAAGGAAGGATAGAATGGGATAAACTAAGGTAGCGAACTCGCCTGACTGTATAGCCTATAGCTTGCAACAGGGGTATCTATCTCACATTAACGACCTTGGATAATCTCTTCACATACTTCTTAAAGACATCCATACAGTATGCTCTCTCGGGAAAACCACGACGGGGAGAGCGCGTTTTATTCATGTATTTTTTACGGCCTAGAAGGTGGTCTAAGTTTGAACGCGGACTGTTCAATAGTTTTTGATCCCAAACCTTCTTCAGTCTATGCAGAACAACTCACGTAAGTTTCATCACAATCGGATGAATGGTTTACGTACAAACGTCCAGTTTTATTTATATACCTACTAGCTGTCCCGGCAGACCTTGTTCTGCCCTATTTCTCTAAAACGCGTCTTTGTTTTGTTTCGATTGACGTCAAATGTTTGACAGCTGGGTGTTTGTATGGGAAAAAGAAAAGGGCTGTTTTTAGGGTTTTCCCGGCAATTATTCGAATTTTTCTCGCCGTAAAAACCATCCTTGGACTTCAACAAACATTTTAAAAAAAGAATTGGCCGAATTGGTCCAGGCTTTGTTGAGTTATGCGCTTACCAACACATTTTGCGATTCATTTTTATATTATAGAAGATATATATTTTTTGTCATGGGTCGTTTGGGATATATAAAAGAATCTTAAATAAAATATTACCTATATTATCAAATGAAACAGTACTGCATCAATCCAGATAGGTTGGTAACAAAGAAAGCGCATAACATCTTTATAGCGGTTTTGCGTCATCGCATCGGTCTCGAGTCGACTCGACTCGGTCGGTCAGTTACTCAATTTATGTGTTGTGAAACCGCGGTACTGAGGCCGCACACCGAAATTAACTGTTTCCGCATGGTTTTTGTACAATTTACCCATCGGATTAAATTAACGAATTGATCTTGAGTGAGATTTACTTGTTTATTTTATACAGTTTTTACGCCTTGTGGCATAAACGAACGGATTTATCAGCGTGCTCCGTTTTTATTCGGGATTGGCCTTCGAATACACCCTTCACTTATTTTTATGTGTTCTGAAAAGAAAACTGTTGAATTATATTTATTTGTATTTTACATTATTGTGATTGTGCTTATTTTCAAACATATTTAATATATTGTTGGTATATGTATTTATTATGTGTAGGTATAGATGTAATATAAGTTTTATTTATTTACGTATATGTATATAATTTTTATTTCGTATTTATTTTGTTATTAATAGAGATATACACCACCGTCCTGTATTGTATCTGAATTTCTTTCCATTCTAAGGTTGTCTGGGAGAAATCGCTTCTTAGCGATAAGACCGCCTATTGTACAACTTATAATAATGTGTAAGTTTTGTTATTTCTGTTAAATGTTTTTGGTGTACAATAAAGTATTATCTATCTATCTATTTATATATTATTATTTTGTTGCATTCTAAATTTGAAATTCGGAACATTATAAAAGAAATAAAATTGACTTATCGAAAGTTTTTTACTTATTTGTGTAATGTGTATACATACATAAATATGTATTTAAAACAAAAAAAATATAGGTAGTACTAACATTTTCATATTTTTCTTGATTCAAAATCATTAATTTATCATTATTTTTATCACGCCCTCTTTCAAAATAACACAAAGTCACCGTGTAGAAAAACGTATTAACTCAATAATTTTGAAATTCTGCTTGCGGTTATTTGTAGGCGTGTGTCAGTCATAAATGCACTTATTACACTAACACCCCACTATACATGGCCTATTTTAAAGTAGAACTTAAGCTCCAGTAATTTGAAATCTATGTAATTATAATAGTATTCCAGTAATGATGTAACCTGCTCGACATTATGACACATTAACAAGTGCACATTGTCAAGAGCACCTTTAGCCCGTTATCAACAGAAAGTTGTGTTTTTCAGCAATGACGTCATACTTACACGAGTCGCAGGCGTGGCCGTGCCATGCAAGGCGCGTGGTGACGCAGTGTGCGTGCTAGAGCTAGGCATACTTGGTAAGATTACTAAAATTTTTGGCTTAACGCCGATGACGTCTATGATACCGGTAATAATAATGGAAAATTTTCAATTGTGCTTTCTTTTTTTTTTGACACAAATTACTTTGACATATGTAGCTAAGTACTAACTGTGTATTCGTTTATTGTTACGTACATAATATGGTACTGACATGGTGGAATTTCAAGGTCAACGACAAGCCTTATTGAAAAAACTATGTTTAAGAATTGAATTTTTTTGTTTGTAACTTATAAATAGTTTCGTATGACGCAATAAAATAAGTTATGTATAGTATTTTTTTATTAACTAGCAACTAAGAATTTTACTTGGCGATAATGTGAAATTTTCAAGAAACATGCAAAGTTTTTTAATTGTTTACTATACTATAAAATAATATTTCTAAAAATCTTAATATTACATTTCAATCTCCGTCTGTTCGTTCAAAATATCCTTTTAATTTGGAATCATTCTTTAACTTGATTTTTTCGATTAATTCATGATTTTGAGTTGGTAGTTCTAGAAGTAACTTAGCCATGTCTCATGACATCAAGGTAAATATTTTCAAGTGTGTTTTTATTATCTTTGTATCAATTTGCATAATTCTTTATTTACTTTTATTTTCAAATTGTTTAAATTATTTTCAGAATTTTTTGCGATATCACCAAGAGAGATAAGCGAATTCGCTGTTAGTAAGCATCTTATCAGTTGGAGCGTGTGTCTGGGGCGGCGGCGCGGCCTGCCGACAGTCGCCCGCCGGCCTTCCGCGCCGGGGACCCGTGGTCGATTCCTAACCTGTTGTCCGTGAACCGGATCAAGTTCAGGAAGTCCCCACATAGGGATACATTACAAGTTACGTGCCAGTGCTCATGGAAATGTATCATACGATACGTGCAAGGAATACAGTGTTTTTGCAAGTGAATTGGAGTGTCTGTGTTAAGTGTTTTGTTATAAGCGGAAAAAACGAACAACAGTTTTGTATAAAACATTCATTTTAATTTTCCTGGAAGCTTCACCAGATATACAATAACATATTTTCTTAAAAGCTAGAAACTACTTAAGTAGTTAGATAGGACAGTCTTAAAGATGAGTACAACTACAACTAGGTAACGATCATGAGATCTGGATCACAGTCATGTTGCGTGGAAGCTCACAGCACTGACGCAACGGTGGGTTGTACCGGGACCGGTACAGCTAAAGGAGGTGACGGAAGGAGCCTTAAGACTGGCGCTGGTGGAGCTCTTTCTTTTGCGTGTCTTTTAACGTGTTTTGCGAGGTGATCTGACCGCATGAAGCGACGGTTGCACACGCGACAACCGAATTTCTTCTCTCCAGTATGTGTGCGTTTATGTCTGGATAGCTCATCAGACCGTGAAAATCTTCGCTCGCAGCCGGGCCAGGCGCATCTGAATGGTCGCTCGCCAGTGTGGGTGCGGGCGTGCGCTTTTAGGTGAGATGATTTGAAATAGTTTTTACCGCAGCCCGGGTACGAACACTCGTAGAGACGTCGACGTGCTGCGGGTGCGGGAGCCACGAACCAAAGTGCCGTAGTCGGTACTAGTGCACCCGGAACGATTACAGCTGGTGCTGGTCTAGGAGCTAACGGCACCCAGCCTGGAGTAGCAGCAGGCGATGGAGCTTGGGGGACCCGTTGCTCATCTCGCGTTTCATGTTTAGGTTGGCACTCGGCATGAGGAGATGGCACACGGGCTTCCTCCACTTTGACCGGTGGGCTCACGGGCTCTACGACTGGTGCATTTTGAACTTGACTCGCGATATATTTAACTTGGGAATAACTATGACCGCGATTCATTTTAAATTTGAGCGTTTTCAGGATGTTCATGTCTTTAGGTGGTGGTGGCAGGAGTGGCTCCGGGCTGCAGGTGCCGTCTTTATGCGCGCGCATGATAACGGACGGCCTGCAGCACGGCTCCGGGGGCGGCGTGGTGAGGAGCAAGCGCGCCAGTTCGCACCGGGAGCGCTTGCTGAAGTCATCTTCACCTTCAGAATCAGATGGCTGGGGTGTGACGAGGCCAGCTGGTGGCGGTGACTCCCAGGCGCGTTTCAATGCAGCCTTTTTCAAAGGCAAATCAACCTGCGAGACAAAGACAAACACACATAAGTGAACGGTCGCTAGCTTGACGGAACACGCGCGCACTGCGTGATCGCACCGTGCGCTCCAACCATACTTTCGATTGCACAAATGGCATGAATATTTTTTTGTAATTTATTTTAGTACCAAAAAATTTAATACTTTTTTTAAAATTAAAGTTAACATAAACACAAAATTTCGAGAAAACTCACTTTGTTTTCCATCAACGGCGGCGTTGACGGCGGTGAGAGGGGTCCGCAAACTTCAAGCAGAGTGGACATTCTGATTAGAATAGTAACATTCAATGCAATAAAACTTTCTTTTTTAATTCACAAAACTTGTGTTTTCGCTGCGCGCTTCTGCTTTTAGGAGCCGTGTAGTTTAGTTGGCGGGCAGCAGACGAATAAACCGCTTCGCGAGCGGTTGAGGCACGAAGCGTGGGAGCTCGCGGGGCTCGGGGGACATGCGGCCAATGGGAGCGAGCGGCGCGGCTGCGTCAGCCAATGAGAGAGCGGTGATCACGCAACGAACGCGTGCCGGCGCG
Source organism: Ochropacha duplaris (assembly GCA_951361185.1). NCBI lineage: Eukaryota > Metazoa > Arthropoda > Insecta > Lepidoptera > Drepanidae > Ochropacha > Ochropacha duplaris. The sequence goes on from OX592691.1 coordinate 13,941,331, forward strand.
TGGTATTCACGTGCACACCGAGTGACGGCGAACGAGGTCGCGGCGTGACGTCATCGGCGCGCCCCCGCATGACGTCGCACGCGAGGGGCGCGGGCGCGACAAGGTCGCCGCTTGCTGTTTGCCGCCTGCACTGTATACAATCAATGACAATCGTCTGCATCTAGCTTTACTATTTTGACAGTTGGGGGTCGACAACCTCGATGTAGGGGGACAGCAGGTCCGCCGGCAATATTCAACTTTCCAGTTTGGAGAACGCTTCATGCATGTCTGTCTGTGTCGATAAAACAAACAGTGCCTACGACAACGTAAAGAAACTCCGTTAAATCATTACAAAGTAACATACGGTAGCGAAACATTAATTAGTCACAAATGATACCGCTTATCGTAATTCATAGTGATCGGAGAGTATGTAAAGTATTTCTCATTGTTGTTTTTTTTATTTAATTGTTGTAAGTATAATAAGATTAATTTCTAGAATAAAATCATAGAGTTTATTTTTGATATTTTTTTAGTTATAACATTTTATTGCGAAGGTCTCGCTTGCACATTCCAAACATTTAGCAACTATATGGGCGTATCACTGGGTGTGTGTTGGACACTGATTCAAGTTGCTCAATTATAAATTCTGCTTTCTACATCAGTATGTTGTTATTTGAATAATAAGGTTGTTGAACTACTTAATTTACAAATTGAATAACGGGACAAGTAAGAGAGGTCATAATATTTTGATAAGTATCTCTTGCACTAACGATATTACTCAGGGTACCTACTAATCGATTCTCTTGCTTCTATTTGTTTTTTTTTTATTTAGATCTAACTGTCTTTTGTTTTGAAAGGTTGTTTTGTTTGTGTCGTTGTTATTTAGTTAATTTTAATAATTTAAAAATCTGACTATAAACTGTCAAATTATTTAAATACCTGTGTCACTTGCTCTATGGATTTTCAAGTATTTTTTTTTTTGTGAGTTTATTAAGCAGGTTTTTACGGTATTTACAAATGAATGAATGAATCCTAACAATAAAAATATTCATGTAAAAACACCGTGACTAATCGATTCATAACATAAATTATCTCCTTACGTTCTCTTGTAATAAGTAATTATTATTGTATGTTTTATAACAATTTATTTTCAGGTTTTCACGAGCATATTTTATATATTAAACAATATTTTTTTATTGGAGTTTTATTTAATTTACTGTACCTACGTAACAGTCTCTTTAGAAATATTATAAATAGGCATCCTAAAACTAAATCTAATTTATTTCACTGATAAACTTCTCATTTCATCAAAATAATCTCAATATAGACTGCTATTGTTAATAAGACTCTATTAACGGTAGTGTAGCAACACCCGTTATACAAATTAAAAACATTGTTACATTCGCTTGGTTCGTGTATACGTAATGTCACGGTAGAGTGTGTTGGTTGATGCGCCGGCGCGGGCGCAGCGCATCCAGCCGGCCCGCAGCGATGTCGTGAAAGCGAGGAGCACGCGGTCTGCGAGTGACCGACTGATGAGCTGGTCTAATTCATAAACTGAAGCGAGTGCGGTAGCGGGGGCGGGTTGGGTTTCCGCACTTAGCCTCTTGATTGGGCCATTGTACGTCTTCTCACTCCAACCAAACCAGGTCATCCCAGAAAGCTAGCAGCCTTTTTAGACTGCTGAAGACTGAAGTGACGCTGATGATAGGAGGATACGTATCCGTTTATCTGCCACGCTCCTGCATTCCATAAGCGCGTGCTGTGGCGTTTGCATCGAGGGCTGTCTGTCACATGTCACATCTATGATAAATAGGTGTTTGTTTAGGAGACAGTGGCCGGTTATAATTCTTATATGGCGGGGCAGCATAAGCAGCAGTGTTAGAATAACATTTTATGTTAAAAATCTGACAAATAGGCAGTCGAGCACCTGATGGTAAGAGACTATTCTTGCCTATAGACATTAGTAACGACAGGGGCATTGCCAAGGTGTTACTGACTCAAGTGCAACTGCCGATCAGTGTCGATTGTTGTAGATTTTCAACATAAAAGAGATAACCAGTCAGTCGAGTAAGACTATGGTTTCCTCACGATATTTTCCTTCACCAATATCTCAAGTTCATGGTAGGATTCAAATCCACGATCATTGCCGCACTATCTAAAGTCACTACCACTGAGCTGTCATTACTCAAAGAATATGAATTAAAGATTAGGTATTGAGTAGTTAAAAAGCAACGTGAGCGAGAAATCTAAAATAACAGACGTTATTTTTTTAATTTAGGCTCTATACTTAAGGAGTAATTTAATATAACTTAAATTTTAAAAATCTTAATTTCTATTTATGTTTACAAAACGTTTAGTATTTTTTAACACGTAAAAAATATGACAAGTAATTTTTTCTTGGAAGAAAATTTCAATTAAATGCAAATCGCTCTGGTTCTTTCTCTTGCACCACACAAAATCATTCATGTGTGCTACATACAAAATATGATTGCGTTTGTGTGTGTATGTTTGGGAAAACACGACGCGAACGTGTTGGATGGAAGCGGTGCGGATGACGTGTGCGCAGATAACAGAGCGATATTAGTCACAATCACCCAATGATGATACGGAAACTGAATTGTATAGTTTCCCCACTTAAACAACTACATTTTACACGCGACTGCGTATGTGAGTCCGTTTATTGCAAAATCGTGCATTTTCAACTTGAACTAAAACCTCATTTAGTCAGTTTAGGGCCCTAAAAACATTACAATTTACTCTACCGCCGGTTCGCACTGAGAACACTCCGGCAAAGAACCAAGCCAGGCATTTTCTGCAGTTTCAAACCTTTTGTTACCCATATAAGATTGAATCCCACTAATATTATAAATGTGAAAGTCTGGGTGGATGTTTGTTACTCTTTCACGCAAAAATGGCTGAACGGATTTAGATGAAACTTGGCACACAGGTAGACCATATCCTAGAATAAAACATAGGATACTTTTTATCTCGGGAAAAGATAAGATCCCTTAGGAACGCGGATGAAACCGCGAGGGACAGCTAGTTTAAAATAAAAATGTTCTCCAGAGATCATCCCTGATGTCAACCAACCAACCAGTTACGGCTGCTTTCGCATTTTTAATATAGGTAAGTACCACAGAGGTAAACTCAAACTCAAATATTTTTTAATCGTCAATTTGATTCATGTTAAATTCTAACGCTCGGTTCGGAAGGTTGCTTTTGCTGAGAAGAGCCGGCAATAAACTCAGCAATTACTCTTTTGAAAAAAACATATACTGTCTTACTGATTTTCTAAATTGGATTTAGTTAGGAATGATTACCTATCAAGGAGTCATTTATGGAGCACGACAGTTTACGGACACTATAAGTGTCTTGAATGCCACAGGTCTTGTTTCTGATGGACACTAGCTGAACAACCGACTGAAAGAGTGTGTGCTATGTACTTACTTAAAAACAAAATCAAACGATCATGTTTTGATAGATAATCCTATATTTAGTTCTGTTTATGTTCAAATTGTGTTGATCTGTTCATTCAAATCCATTCAGCTACATATAATATGTATCCTAGTTACATTTAAGATTATATTAGTAGTATAATCTATATAAGTCTATATATATATAAGTGGTAGGGTACTTTGTAGTACTCGACTGGCTGGCTACCACCCTCAAGTTGAAAATCTGTCGCCAAGCACCTGTTGGTGTGTTCCGGCATTTGCACTTGAGAGCCAGGCATTGTAATAAGGTGTACAACACATTAGCAATCCCCTGGTATTGCCAATGTCTATAGGCGACGGTTGTCACTTACCATCAGGTGACCCGCCTGCCTTCGTTGTCACATGTGACATAAAAAAAAAGAAAAAAAAAGTATGTATAATTTGCTATCACGTCTTTAGGCGGTTTAGGTACGTAGGTACTTACTCGAATAATACTAAGTACCTAAGTATTACTCTACTATGCCCGCACAAGGTTGAATTTGTTGAAGAAGTCTTTTACATTTTGTGTGCATGAATACAAACGGATGCAAATTTTAGGTTCTGGAGGTTATTTGCATGCAAAATAAGAACACTCGAGGTTATTCGTTCACTTTATGCTTTTCTTAAATAATTTTAGGTATTTGAATACTTAGGTACATTATTATATTTATCTTCCTTGTTTTGGTGCCATTTTTAGGGTTCCGTACGTCGAAAGGAAAAAACGGAACCCTTATAGGATCACTTTGTTGTCCGTCCGTCCGTCTGTCAAGACCCTTTTTCTCAGGAACGCGTGGAGGTATCAAGCTGAAATTTATATCAAATACTCAGTCCCTTGGAGCTGTGAAAAAATCAAACTTCTAAGCAAACTCAATCAAAAGATAGGTACAGCCGTTTACGCCGCAAATTTCGAAACTCGCAAGGAAATCAAAACCTACAGGGTACTTCCCGTAAATCAGAATCTTGAAATTTGGTACGAAGCAACATCTTATAGCACAAATAAAGGAAAATTTTCGAAAACCGTTAATTTTTAGTTACATCATAATAAAAATATTTTTATACGGATCCCTCGGTGCGCTAGTCCGACTCGCACTTGACCGGTTTTTTTAATGTGCATGGTGATATCTGCCATGGCGGGATACAATTCATGTTGGTTTAAAGCAAGTTTTATAAAACCCATGTTTTAATAGCATCGTCTCTTTTTGTTATATGTGTTAGAAAGTGAAGGATATACTTATTATAAGCTTGGGTTATACCAAAGAAATTTAAATATAGATACTTTAAAGTCTTTGGGTTATACAAAACTTTATTTAAATCTTGTTAAGAGGTTTCAACATTATGTAAGCGATTAGATTACAAAAATACAAATTTCTTTGAAAATCTTAGTCCTAAAACGTATATACTTAAATGATGACCTAGTATGAATTTGATTATAATATAATTAAAAAAGTGTAATTTTTAATATATGTATTAACGCCATCTATTGAAATTTTTATGTACTATTTACCTCACGAATGCGTCTAGATAATAAAGTATTACAATGTTTTTGGCATATAGACTAGCTGTCTACAGGCCAAGTTAGTTCTGTGAAAATCAGATAGATGGCGCTACGTAACATAGTTGGCACAGATTTCACAAAATAGCATACATCTGCGATCACCGTAGCTTCTTAAAAGCACTAATATGTACAACAATTATAAAAAAAGAGAATGAAGAATATGGAACCTCTGCGTACCGAGGATAAAGTCGTGAATATAATTCAATAGAGTTATTGAGATTTTATTATCAATAACGCTTCGATCAAATCAAAAGTGGTGATTGTTCAAACTGATGAATATTAAGCCTAGATTTGCTATAGTAAGTATAATTTATGGTTGGTTACCATCCAGGAACAAGACGGACAGATCATAAAATCTATGCTTCGATTTTTTTGTGTTAGTCGTTGAAGTCTTTTCTTCAGTGCGATAAAGAAATATTGTATTTACATACATTTTAATTACTCTTTTATTTTTTATGTCTCCATATAAAATTATATTTGCAATAAGACATCAAATGCAGCAATACAAGTAAATTTTCTATTAATGAGCTTGTTTTTTTTTAACACAAACTCATGGTAAGCGCTGGCTGCGATTATTTCAAAGTTGTCCTGTCAAAAAAGAAACCCATAGAAAAGCACTTCTTCTTCTTAGTCGGACACTTGACGGAGTGGTCGTGGTTACGGTAAGTCTCGAGTGGCGGCTCTAGCGATGCATCTCCATTTGGCTCTATTGAAGGCATTGCGAGAACATTCGGTCATGGTGGACTTAATGAGATCGGACCATCTAGTCGGGGGCCGACCACGTGGTCTCTTGCCATCCATTCTGCCTTGCACTACCAGACGTTCAATTGAATAGAAAAGCACATTCCGCCACAATTTTCACGATTCAGCCGTTTTTATGTGATGCACTTATCATGGAACAGCATTTTTTCCAAATCCATAGGTAGGTTAGGTACTAATCCATACTTAATATTATAAATGCGAAAGTGTGTCTTTTTGTCTGTCTGTCTGTTACCTCTTCACGATTAAACTGCTGAACCGATATAGATGAAATTTGGTATAGAATTAGATGGAACTTTGGAAAAGGACATAGGATACTTTTTATCCTGGGAAAATATAAGATCCCTCGGGAACGCGGGTGAAACCACGGGGCGAAAACTAGTATCTACCTAGATCTTCGATACGTGCAGAGATTATCGGTCTGATCTTTATTAGGATTACTCCTTCACAGCTTTTGCTCTCAATTCATAACAAAAATAACTATCTTAACAGTACCCGCGGTTACAATCGCGATATAAAAGGAATCGGCAGAATTTTTATCCCCATTCTATCCTCAGCAGTTTTGGCTATGCGTTGATGGGTCAATCGGTCAGAGCAAGGCATATTTTCTAGGTAGGTATGTTCATTATATGAGCCCACGTCGTCCACTGCTGGTCAAAATCCCCCAAGGATCTCCACGATGGCCAATCTTGCGCTACTCGGATCCAGTGCCTTCCCGCGACCCTAACAAGATCTCCTTTCTTTGTACGCAGAACAACTCACCAAAGTTTCATCGTAATCTGTTAAACGGTATGTCAGCGCATAAAATACGACAAACAAACAAATGTTGTATTTTTTTAAAGGACAACAGCTATTTATTTACAACAAATGTACAAAATATACAAACAAATGTACAACTATAATATATAAAAAACTTCTTCGAGGCTGCCGCTGCTGCCGATCGGCAAGGTTCCCAGAAGGCTGGCAGCGTTTCCTCTTTGGATGGCCAAGCTGATCACCCGAGGCCTCGATTAATTTTTTACATAAAATATTTGCGAAACGACGAGCTTCAGACCCCCACGGACCCATGATCTCAACCGCAAAAGGCATAAATTGATAATTAGGACCAATACAGGCGTACTTTTTGAATTTTGAATTTTCCGCACCATTCGCAGCCGCTCCCGCGGCTTTACAAGTCGCCGGTAAGTGAGATGGCGCAAGTGTATCGACACCAACGGCTTGCCGACACTCCACGGGATCAAAGTCATTTAAGTATTTAATATAAAATGTAAAAAAAAACATTCATCGCCAATAAAAGGATTTTCATTACAATAGTGAAATGCAATAATTAAAAAACCCCCGCCTTAAAGAATTTATGTAACTAGAGAAATAAAAATCCAAAAAAATCCATCGGGGGCTGCCATTAAATGAACTAGTTTTTATTTTATGTTAGTTTTTATAAAATATATAATATGTTTAGTTTTGTAGTTTTATAGTAACGTGAATAATTTGGAGATATTTTATTGCTAGAGGTATACTTTATTATATTTATTTTGAAATTTAAAATTGTGATGACAGCCCCCGACCGATTGTCTTGGGTTTTTTATTTCTCTAGTTTCATAAATTCTTTAAGGCGGGGGTTTTAATTATTTTATCCTTTTTCAATGACATTTTAACCGACGTGGGTTTTTTCAAAATTTTAAAATTTGCTTTTTATTTCAAACTTTTTAGAGAGCATCAACTCAACTCGATATCATTACGTAGAATTAAAATAATGAGTTGATAGGTATGATGTAGAAAATATTGAGCCGGAACTCTAGAATAGTCGTTAATGAGAAAAAACGAAGATAAAAATTACGATAGATGAATACCGCATCAACATCGGACTAGATATTACTGCAGAGCCACCTAGTGAGTTACTACCGTAACACCTATTTAAGAGTCCTCATTAATCAACGACAAACCCATTATTGAAAACCACATCCAAATCGGACTAGTAGTTTTGGTTTTACACAAACAAATGTTTACTGCAGCGCCCCCTGGTGAGTTGTCACCGTAACTTTTGTTTAAGAACATGCACCAATCAAATCCTAACCCATCACTGAAAACCGCATCAAAATCGGACTAGTACTTTTGGAGATAAGTGGGAACATTGATTTGCACAAAAAATATTTACTACAGCGCCCCCTGGTGAGTTGTCACCGTAACACCTATCTAAGAACATGCACCAATCAAATTTTAACCCATCACTGAAAACCGCATCAAAATCAGACTAGCCGTTTTGGAGAAAATGGCAACATTTATTTGTACAAACAAACGTCCTCTCACCCCAAACGCATATACCGTCTCCGTTCCGTCGTGGGTAAAAAAAACTCGTGTTCCGTAAAAAGCTTCCATAGTACCTACAAGCTCTGCTTAGGTTAAGATCAATTTGTGAAGAATGTTATTATTATTATCATATCACCTTCTTTTTTTTTTTTTTTTTTTTTTATTATTATTTTATTATTTACAACAAATGTACAAAATATACATGCAAATGTACAATTACAATACATAAAAAACTTCTTCGAGGCTGCCGCTGCTGCCGATCGGCAAGGTTCCCAGAAGGCTGGCAGCGTTTCCTCTTTGGATGGCCAAGCTGATGCGTTGGCGGAAAAAGCTCCCCACCCGCCGGTCACCCGAGGCCTCGATTAATTTTTTACATAAAATATTTGCGAAACGACGAGCTTCAGACCCCCACGGACCCATGGTCTCAACCGCAAAAGGCATAAATTAACTAATTAATTATTAACCTTCTTTTTATTATAATAATATGTCAAACGATAGTTTATATGGAGCTATCATCATAATCTATCTACCCTATTCCCAATAGGAATGTTGCCTGTATTCAAGAAAAATTATCTAACACTAACCAATGTATGTATGTACATGTAGTAAAATTAAACCATTTTATGATTATTAATTAACAATTTAACAACAAAGACTAGATCATTTGATGGTGTAGCTATATTTATGACGCCACAAGCAAGTATTTCATACAAACCTCCATAGAGACTATCGTTTTGACATTTAAAAAGAAGCTGATTTGATATTTCAGTCAACATCCCTGGTCGCCGCAATGTGTAGGCACCTACTTTTCTTCCATCGGTATTCACTCCTTTCATACTTACATCATCTATCACACAATCCATCCATCTTTTTTTCGATATACCTCTACCAGTATATTCATCCAATTTCATATTGATAACACTTTTGGCTACATGACTATCATTCCTTCTCATAAAATGCCCATCCTTACCACGAAAAATTACTTCCTTTCATCGTTTCAATCACACTTTCAAACTTCCTCATTTTCATTTCACTTCATTCCTAATGTTATCCATCCTTGTCACTCCACAAACTAACTCAATATTCTCATCTTGTCAGCATTCAATTGAGTATTTATTTGGGTCAAAAAACAGCACAAACATTAAAACATATGGTTAAATAAAAACTTGAGAGGTGTCAAGGGACACCCGGATGGAACGAAGTAATATAAGTTATATAAGTCGAGAGAGTATATATATAAACATTATCTGGCTTGCTTTCTATAAGAGAGAGAGAGAGAGACAGACAGAGAAACATGCGAACGCCGCACAGCTTACAATAAAGTGACAGTGACACTAAAACTGTCGTAAGAATTTTTTCCGTCTAGCCCCCTTTCACAACGTGCGATAAGGAACTTCGTTCCAATAATAATGTACCTATGTGTAGTTATAAATGTTTGACCAACAACATTATTCACTAATTGCTAAACTTATATTAGGTACGAGCATATTCTTAAAATAGATATTCACCATAGTCTAGCTAGGATACACAATACAAACAGCAATGAAAACTGTGACTTAAGATTGCATTAACTTTGTAAGGACTGAATTTCTGAATCTGTTCGCGGACAGTGAAAACATATTTTTAGATTAATTATTAGAGTAAGTATAAGAAGAAGATAGACGTTAGATACTTGTAATCTAGAATGTGCAGGCGATACCGCCAGGCACGGGTCCAGAATTTGGTTTAGAGAGGGGAGAGGTGAAAACTTAGCCAATTTCACCTTATTTCAGAAAATCTTGGGAAGATTAAGCAATTAAGAATCGTTATTAACATTACTCAATGACTCTATGACTGAGGATGATGCAACCAGGCCAGGCTGGCGGGTCACCTGATGGTAAGTGAGTTCCGTCGCCTATAGATATTAGCATTACCATTGTCGACCTTTTTACAATGGCTTAAAGGTAACTGACTCTCAAGTGCAACTGCCGGAATAAATCTATAGGTGCTTGGTGACAAAGTTTCAAGTTGAGGGTGGTAGCCAGCCAGTCGAGTACTACAAAGTACCCTACCACCGTGCTGTGGTTTCCTCACGATGTTTTCCTTCACCGAAAGCTCAAGCTTGTATAGTATGATTTGAACCTACGACCGTGGTATCCCACGCAATAACATTATCATCATCATCTCAAAAATATATTTTATAATAATGGTTATGGTGAAATTCTACTACAATCTCACTGAGGTGATGATGTGTCCCAAGGTGGTAAGCCTAGAACCTTAGCCATGTAACCCAGGCTTGGTTACTGGCTGCCAAATGCAGCTTCCATCACCGATAAGAGATTGGCCAGGCACCCATCGTTTTGGTTGGTGCATCAAATCCAAATCAGACAATAAAACCGACCAATCAAATTAGCTTCTTTTTATTAAATGTCAAAACGATAGTTTATATGGAGTTCTGTATGAAATACCTTCTGACTTGTGATTTCATGAATATTTGGAGGTAGGTATATCAAATTGCTAATTAAAAATCATAGAAAGTATGAATTTTACAACATATACCTATTCCCTATTGACGAGTATTTTTGATGTATTTATACACTGGTTAGTGTTCGATAGACGACATCCCATTGTGTAAAGGTATGTGTGTGACTCACACAGACTCTACAAGTAATACCTGAAAAATGTTAATTGTATTTACAACAAATGTACAAAATATACAATATATACTTAAAAAAACTCACAATCTTTACATAAAACTCTTTCTCAAGGCTGCCGCTGCTGCCGACCAGCAAGGTTCTCAGCAGGCTGGCAGCGTTTCCTCTTTGGATGGCCAGGCTGCTGCGTTGGCGGTAAAAGCTCCCCTAATCACACATTAAATGAGACAGTTAATAATCCTACTGACGTATATTTTAGTGGCCCATTTTCCCCGTTCGAATGTTTACAGATTTGCAAACCCAGGATTGCCAATGTGTTACCGACCTTTTACAATGCCATAGGCAAATGGCTCTCAAGTGTTACTGCTAGAACATCGATAGCCAGGCGAGTACGGTTTCCTCACGACGTTTTCATTCAGCCGCCATGGAAGTATTCGAACCCACGACTTGTTATTGCATTTTACGTCACTACACTAAACATATTATTATTTTTATGCTGGGAAATTTAAAAGCTTTAAATAAATTGATGACTTGACAAAAATCTTATCGATAAGTACCTACCTACTATATTTAATATAGGTGTTAAAAAGTTGAAGAATTTGTTTGTTTGAACGCGATTATCTCAGGAACTATTAGTTCGAATTGGAAAATTATTTTAGTGTTGAATAGCCCATTTATCTAGGAAGGCTATAGGCTATATAAAATCATGCTATGTTGCGAAAATCCCACGGGAACGCGGAAGAAACCGCGGGTGCGGCTAGTTAACTAATATCACACCCACGTAGGTAGTAACCAAGTACCTACTACATCGAGCAAGTCTATCTAGCAGTTAAGAAGGAGACAGAAGAGAGAGGAGATAATAAATAATTTCTTATAATAAATTAAAGGAAAATGAACCCAATAACTGTGGACGCAACGTCTTTTTAATAATTTGAAAACAGATTTTGCAGATTTACCACTAGCTTTTCGATGAAAATAAACAACGTCACAACCGGGTAGTGTTAGTGATTGATTGTTTTTAAAATTCTTTATTGATATAAGTTTATACAAAGTTAGCTCATAGATGATCTTATTCTAAATGTAAACAACACATGCGTTATTTAATAATTTATCAGGCTGACTCACCTTTACAAACATTATGCACATATTTTGTAACATTTTTATTTAACACGAGGCTAATTCGATAAAATTATAATACAATGTGTAGTAGGGACCCACATTATAAACAATATACGTACGTAAATTAAGTGTGGTAGTGATTGGTAGCTTTCTTTTTTTTTTTTTTTTTTGGGGAGGACTTAAAGGTGGAGGTCTGAGGGACCATAGACACCCTTACGCGGACTTTTCGGTGAGCGCTTAGGGCTCTCAACCGAGTTAATTTTAGACGACTGACCGCTGAGGGCGCCCCAGTTGGGGCACGAACCTCGGCTCAGGGCGTCGTCGAGGGGACACAAAAGTGGGACGGACTTCGCCTAAGCGATTTAGAGGAGTTTTAAGGGACAGTCGGATTACTGGTGCGGCTCGGGCCGCCGTTAGTTACGGGGGACGAGACTGACTGAGTGGGACGTCGCGACGGGCCTCTCCGGCGAGGGCGGAAACGCGGGCGGTGTTGTTGTTGTTTCTTCAGGGCTGCGCGAGCCTCCCTATCCTTAATCTGAGCTAGTGTTATTGGGTCATCCGGCTCGCTGAGGGCGAGTTTAGGCCTACGGATTTTTGAAATCTCTGAAGGAGTATAATTGGCTGATTTTACTATTAATGGGTTCGCGTGGTTTAGGGCACGATCGTAATAGTGGCGTGAAGCGCGCTTAATGAATTGTTTAACTGTGGGCAGATTGAGGTCTATGTGTAGATCTAGGTTGCGCATGTACCACGGGGCGCCCGTGGCTTTGCGCATGAAGCGGTTCTGAACCACTTGGAGGCTATGGATCAGCCTAGGGGATGCATGTGCGAACACAGTGCATGCATATAGCATAATGGGGCGGATGCACGCGGTGTATAATCTCACCTTGCTTTTAAGAGCGAGTTTGGACTTTGGGTTAAGCAGGAAATGAAGGCGACCAGACACAAAGAGGGCGCGTGCGCGTACCTTCTTAATGTGGCTGGAGAAGGTCAATCGATCATCCAGGGTTACACCGAGGTATTTGGCTTGCTTTTCCCAAGGGATCGGCTCGCCGAACATAGTGACTGGAGAGGGGAGAGTGGGGCCAAATTTCTTGTCGGTCCTGTAGAACAGGACCGCTTGACTTTTGGTGGGGTTGATTTCGATTCTCCATTTCCTAAACCAAGCACCTAGAGTGTTGGTCGCGGTTTGGAGAACTTTAGCAATGGCCGAGGGGCATAGGCCTGAGTAGTAGATTGCGGTGTCGTCCGCGAATAGAGCTAGCTGCGCTTTGCTAGTTTTAGGGATGTCACTCGTATAGAGTGTAAACAACAGGGGGGACAGCACAGAGCCTTGGGGGACTCCGGCTAGAATGGGGTGGGAGGAGGATAGCGCTCCTATTATTCGGTAGCAAAATTGGCGGTTCGACAAAAAGTCTCGTATGATGGTCACGAGTCTGTCAGGCACTCCGAGTTTGTACAGCTTATATATTAAGCCGTTGTGCCAGACTTTGTCGAAGGCTTTAGCTACATCAAAGAAGAGGACTCCGGTTATTAGATTTTTTTGATATTTGGCTGAGATGTGTTCAACAATACGATGGACTTGTTGAACGCACGAGTGTTTAGTTCGAAAACCAAACTGCTCGTCGGGAATGAGTTTATTAGCGTCGGCATACGCTTTGAGACGGAGATAAATTAATCTTTCATACATCTTGCCCATGACATTGAGCAAGCTGATGGGACGGTAACTAGAGGGCTCGGATTTAGGTTTGCCGGGTTTGGGGATCCCAATTACTTGAGCTTTTTTCCACTGGTGTGGGAAAATGTTATTGGAGAGGGCAGCGTTAAAGATAGCTGTCAGGAGCATGATGAGGGTAGCCGGGAACAGCTTGACCACTCTATTTGTGATTTTATCCGAGCCCGGGGCTTTCCTAAGGCGGAGGTCCCGGATGATCTGCTTGACCTCGTCCGTGGTCACGGGAGGTAGGGGGTCTTCCTCTTCGTTGAGAGGGGGTGGGGGTAACGGGAGAGAAGCTCGTCGTTCTACTTCGGAATTGACTTCCTCCAGATGGACAGGGTCGATAGGGAGGGAACTGGGTGTACATTGGAGCTCTAGGCTTTCGGCCAGGCATTCGGCCTTTTCTTCGTCTTCGAAGGCGGGTGGAAGGTTGGGCCTTTTTAGAGGTGGAATAGGGGCAACCGTGTCCTTGGTTAGGGCACGTGAGAGTTGCCAAAAGGCTAGGTGGGATGGTTTGATGTCGATCATGGTCTGGTTCCAGTTGTTTTCGCGTGCCTCAGCCACTCGTTCCTTGACGGCGCGGTGGAGAGTACGCAGACGGACGCGGTTGTTTTCGGTTGGACGACGATCGTAAGCGCGCATGGCTACGTTCTTTTCCCTAATCAGGTCACGTACGTCGTCGGGCAAGCGCCAGCGTCGATTGCTCTCCACTGGTACTGTCCGAGAGCAATCGCTAATGAGCGATTGCACGTGGCTGGTTAGGGAATCGATTGCGCCGACAGCTTCATCAGCGGTGACTATGCTGCTGGGGATTTGATCGAGGTGGACGGATGAGGCAGACTTGAGGCTTTCGCCCAGTTTGTCCCAGTTCGTCACTACCTTGGTAATAGGGGACTGACCTGAATCGGGGGGGCCTGCGTTCGGTGTAAGCTCTAAGATTACAGGTCGGTGGTCGGAGACTAACTCGTGGTGCACTGTCACATCGTGTATGCCTAGGCTCACATTTTGCAACAGTGCTACATCTAGGATGTCAGGTCTGTGGTTAAGTACGTCAGGAAAATGAGTTGGTTCTGTGGGCGCAACTAAGTCGATATTTAGCGGCCCTAGTAGGGATTCTAGAACAATACCTCTGGAGTTAGTCGTGTGACAGTTCCAGAGGCGGTGTTTCGCGTTTAGGTCGCCCGCCACTATGACAGAGCTTCCCAAGTCGAAAAGGGTTTTCAAGTCTCTTCTGAGTGATAGTTGGATGTCGCTAGACTCGCGGGAGGGGGAAACGTAGGCTGAAACCAGAATGATTGACTCGTGGCCAGTCATGCCGAGCCTGCAGACCGAGGCTTCAATGTACTCGAGAGAGGGCTGATCCATGGGGGAGCAGTACAAGGACTTTTTGTAGTAAATGAGGGTTCCACCGAGGCGGGAGTTGAGCCTATCGTTGCGAACTATCTGATAGTTGGCAATCTTTGGGTCCCTGTTAAAGGGTTTGAGGAAAGTCTCTTGCACTAGGAGTACGTCAACGTCATGATCTCTCAGGAAGTCTGCGATTTCGTCACGTTGACCACCAATGCCGTTGGCATTGAAAAAGCCGATTTTTACGGAGCGGGGTTTTATTCTGCACACAGTTGTACAATCCATTATGGGTTAACTTGGAATTGAGCTAATGACGAGAAGAGGCGCTCGAACCTCATGGCGATTGTAGCGAGGGCACGACCGTTGCCTTCGTTCATCCTAATCTGGTGGGCTAGTTCCCTAACTTCGCTGGGGTTGAAAGCTTCAGCGAATCGTTCCACCAGGGCGAGATCCGGATCAACGCCGAGGGGGGGGTTTTGTTCCAGCATGGGCTGGTTTACGCGACGAGGTGCCATTTGCACCGGTTTAGAGACAGCGCGAGGGGCGGATGGTAAGGGAGGGGAGTTAGGCCCAGCTGAGGGCTGGGGCTGTGGGGAGCTGCCAGTTGGAGTTGCGGGTGCGGTCTGAGCCGCGAAAGGGGGAAGGGGGAAGTGCCTGCTATTATAGTCAAACACGCCCCAGGGGGAAGGGCGCTGCGGGGCCAGATGGGCCTGAGCAGCGGCTTCAAGGGGTGGTGGGCGGCGTGTGGCGTGCTGAGTCGCGTTGTAAGATGGGCGGGGACGAGGAGCTTTTGGGCACCCGCGGTAGTTGGCGGTGTGACCCAGCTGTTGACACAGCACGCAACCTGGTGGTTCCGTTGTTTCTGAGGGGTTCTTGGGACGGTCGCATTCCTTTGTGGCGTGCGGCTTAAGGCATTTTACGCACCTGGCGGGTGCGAAGCAGTTGCGGGCAGAATGGCCGTAGAGCTGGCAATTATGGCACTGGGACGGGAAGCGTCCCTTTTTGGGAGCCTCAACGGATATGCCGGTGAGGTCGCAAACGTGCCGGATCTTAAAGATGGCCTTGCCGGCAACGCCACGGTCAAGGGTGACGAATACCATTTGGTAGGGTGCGTGACCACGCCCCTTATACATGCGGTGTACGCTTTGTACAGGGAGGTTTTGCTCTATGAGCGAGGCCTTGATGTGCTCGACATCAATCTCAATGGGTATGTTTTTGATGACGACCCGAAGGGATCGTTCATCAGGGAGAGTGTAGGTGTGGAAGGCCACCTTTCTCTCTCGAAGCATTTTAGTAATTGATCTGTGGTCGTCTGAGTTGGCCACAGTCACCTTGATCCCGTGTTCGACGGGACGAGCGGACAGGTAATTGACTCGGTGCGACTTGCACCACGAGGAGACATCCGTCCACTTCCCCTTATCCTGAATGAATAGGGGGGGTGGGGAGTCCTTTTTGGCGGGGACTTGGGACTGGGAGGATGAAGCTCCCGGCGTGGGGGTTGGTGGGCTCACCGGGGTGAGTGGGGCTACCTCGCGTAGAGAGGTAGGGGTTGGGGTCGGGGAGGAGGGTTTAGCTGCTTTTGCAACTGCTGCCTCTTCTAAGGGCTTCTTAGCACGCTTGCGCTTGCCCCGTTTGCCGACTACGGCAAACTCACCTTCATCCTCTTGCGAGGGAGGGGGTGCCGCGTTTGCCGAGGCAGGGGGGGTCTTGGTAGGAGTGGGAGGCTTGTCGTCTGGCTCAGATTGAGCTGACATCGCGGACGGAGGGCGAGATGGGGATGGGGGCCGGCTAGAAGGGCGGCTCGGAGGGCGGCTTCCGGAAGGGAGGCTACCATACCTCTTCATGAGGTAATCCACTATGGCTTGATCCTGGAGGAGGTCCTCCAGGGTCTCGGGTTTAGTCTGGCTGGCCATAGTGGCCAGCCAGGGGGACCTACTTTTAAAACCTAAATTTTAACTCCCAGGTGGGTGTTCCTGGGGTGAGTAGTACACTCCTGACCGGGGATAGGCCAGGAGGTGTGTGACGACGGGGTGTGCCCTAAGCTAGTGCTTCCGCTGTTGAAGCTTTATTAGCAGCGGAGTTCCTAAGTCCCTGCCTAGCGATAGCTGGGGTCGACTAGGGAAGCCCCCAAGGCCGACTGGTCCAGCCCCGTCCGGGTTTGCGTTTGCCAGAAGGGCAACCGCGAGCGGCCGGGTCACGCTCGAACTAGCTTCGTTAGCACCGTTAGGTATCCGCTAGCCCACCACTAAAATGCGTGGATTTCGCAAGTGGTTTGTGTCGTTCCAGTCAAGGCCGCCTCGAGTAAAAATACAGAAGTATTAATTACTTTCAGCAGCGACAGTGACCAAAACGGCACGGGTGGGTGGTAATGAAAATTACCGTTTGGGTGTCGTTTTGGACAGTGAGCCTCCTCCGGTAAAATACGAGAAGTATTAATTACCGGAATTGGTCCAATGAACAATTCGACGATGTGTCGATTTAGTCAGAGTTGCCCTCAGTGATATACGTGAAGTATAACTCACTGAGTAGTGGCGACAGAGACCAAACCAACGGAATGGCGAGGTAATGAAAATTACCGGACCGAATAAAAATTCGTGAAGGAGGCGGAGTAGAGCGCAGAAACACGTCCGCACGGTACGACGGCTCGAACAGGAATGGGTAGCTTTCTAATAAACGAGCCCTTTTACTAGACGTTTCAGTAGCTAAATACCTACCCATGTAATATTATAACATCATATTTTTATCAGTATAAAAGTTTTTTATAAAACAATTGAATCAACAACAGAACCAAGAACAGTAAGGAGACCCAAATCAAAAGGCAATTAACTCAAAAAATCTGAAAAAAGCACGAGAACCGACGACAACATCTACGCCGCTACGGGTCTACGGGCTACGGGCTACAGCGGCGGGGGCAGAGGGGTCGGAGGGGACGGAGGGGGCGCAAAGGGGGCGTCACCAAACCCAGCCCTCAGAGAACATCACTCGCGAATTGGCACCAACAGACTTGAGAATACGCCTTCACCGCGAACCGCACAGCCAGTCGCGTACCGTATGTGACACGGGACGCACGTCGCGCGTTCCACGTTATCGCGTAACCAAAGTTTGTAAATCGTGTTTCTTTTTAGTGAGGTTCTGTGTGTGATATGGTGGGAGACACGGGTGCCCCGTAACAGGTCATGTCGCGAAGGAAACAGAGCAATCCGAAGCCTTTAAAACGTGAGTTTATTCATTAAGTTTGTTTTTGGATTTTTTAGAGTTGTTGTATTTTATGTTGTGGTTGTTTTAAGTTTAGATTATGTTGAATTGATTTGTAGTTTAAAATTTTTTGTAGTTATTTTCTGTTAATTTGTGTGCATTTTCTTTATGTTTTTACATAGTTTTTCAGCAAACGAATTCACTAAATAATCATCCTCACATAGTACCACTATCTATTACATAGACATATTATATACCTAATAGATTATATTTAAAATACCTATATTGTTGGTATAATTCATTTTTAATTTTGGTTTTAAATACAAATATTTCCTCATGATAAATAGCGACAATGTTATGCTTTAGTAAATATGATATTTAGTGCGAAAATACATAGCTCTCATAGCTTAGGTATATATGTATATGAAATATATTGTGCTTCAGACGATTTTCAATACTATTTTTTATGTATATAGTCATTTTCTATTTAGAATAAGTAATAATTTACTATTGAACCTAGGTACATCAAGTAAAATAATAAAAATTACATATGTACGTACCTAAGTTTTAAATATAGTTAAGGTAAAATATAATTTAAAATATATGTAAAAGGAAATAGTTGAAATAACCCATTTAATGAATATGATGTCAGGAATAGGAACATAAAAAAACTTCTATAATTCACCTAACTACACTCAAATAAAGTTATTCAGAGGAAAGTAGCCTCTATGGGTAGGCAGGCATATATCCTACCATAAACATAATACTTTATTTGTAGAAATCACATCATATATGGTTTAGGTAAAACGTTAGGAAAATATTCTCCTATCTACGCAAATATAAATTCTGAGCCGCAAATTTATATTTTTGTGATATGTTTTATTACTAAATCTGAAAAAAAAAAGATTGTTTTGTCACTTTTCAGTCACTAATGTCAATATAAAAGTATTCATCCAAGTAAAAACTTTTTTAATCTGTTGATTCGCGAGATTAACCTGTCAAACAACTCGTCAACTCGCGCACAGTTTTAAAAAAAAACAAAATTCGCGCCCAAATTTCAAGTAAATGTCATCGTCCCGATTGTCCCATTTGAGAACCAAGTGGTGCGGACTCTGAAACCCCGATTGTACCAAGAAAGAACTGACAGGTTAAAGATTTAAAACTTAGAATACTTTAAGTTTTTGAATGTGTTTTTTTCGAATCGACATCAGCAAATGATGTAATGACTACTAGGTACATAAACCCCATTTTCAAGGTTCAATATCGAGATAAGTAGCTATAGGTAGATATATATATAGATGAAGATTTTTATAAGCACTTGTTCAATCAAAGTACGGGTTCATTACACTGTTATCGACTCATTAATGTATTCTTTGATTGTTTACTTATCAGCCGTGAATGATAGCAGCTCTGATGTTAATTGTTGTGGAATTGTCCAGGGTAAGCTGTAGGGCTGCCATCTTTATTTTATGAATTACTTATAGCATGTTCGAAACCACAGACCTATTATCTAACTAGATAACGCAACTTCCACAATTTGTATGAAGACCAACCGTGACACTTTTTGGTGTAAATTAACGTGTCAATTTACAGGAAAAATTACCATTATTTGGGTTTGGCTTTTCCTGTAGGGTTTTTACAACTTAATACGGAGCAACTAGTCATTTTTCTAGATTTCGGATGATGTTTTTAGGCAATAACGGTCGATCGCGGACTAAATGAAGACAAATAGAAAGCAGACAATTTGACTGGTTTTTGACTAATTTTGACACGCGAAGTACCTACGTACACTCGCGACGTCTAGTTAGATAATAGATCTGAGTTCGAAACTATCGCTGATTAATCACGAAATCTCAGTAAATATAGATGCTACAAACTTGAAATTTGGCAGTTAGATTCCGCTAAGAAATATATTTGATAGTTCAACCCCTAAATAAATCCCTCAGGAATACGGGTGAAACTGCGGGGGACAGGTAGTGTATTATAAAACTATAGGTTTCAAAAGGCAGAAGAGAACAACACAATTAAATGAAACTAAATATTTTCTTATTTTTTTGTGTTGTAAAATATACCTAGGCTAGTAGTAGTTTCGTTGACTCTAATATTATGTATAATTTACTTATAGAATTATAGTATTCGAACACCTAATATAGTAGGTATCAGGTACTATTATATAGTGGGATTGACAACCCTATCTCGTAGGGATACTGATATAGTTGATCTTTGATCTGGTGGATCATTTTAAGAATGTCTCATATTGATAATAGTGTATCTATCCTTGTTTGTTTGGATTATGGGTCATCTAATCGGACCTCTTTGCTTGAAAGACAAGCTTAATTTTTTTAAATTTGGATTTCTTTGGGTTTCAGCCAACCATTGGTAAATGTTGGATAAATGGTGTCAAGTTTTCTTCTGACATTAATGTTTAGAAGGAAACTTTTGGCGACAGTTTTCAACTAGGATCTTAGCGACAGTATTTAGGGTAGAGAAGAAAGAAAGAAAGAAAGAAAGAAGAAAGAAATACATTTATTCTTGACAACACACAACATAACATTAAAATAAAGAAAAAGAAATAACACAAAAAGACAAGACAAACAAACAATAATGTAATGTTGCGTGATGTCAGGAATAGGTCTCGACTCAGCATAGAGCTAAGGCTAAAAGAAGCCCTCGCGCTGATTTTCAGTCGAGGCCCACGTCCATGACATCACGAACATGTAGTGACGGACATTTTTCAAAAAGAATAATTAAATGAGAAAATAAAAAATAAACATTAGGTACACGAACAAAGGACATACAAATAACACTTTAAATTTAATCTATGCTAATATAATCATCATTCTAAATCAATAATAACACTATACTTTAGAGGGTTGTGAATACTATAGGTGGCACTTTAATTAAATGTTTAGAGGTTTTAGTGTTCTGTGACTTTAGGGTAAAAATAAAAAAAATAACAATAAGTAAAAGACTAAGGAGGATTGCGATTTCATATTGATCTATTTTTTTTATCTGGTGATAAAAACAGTATTCTTTTGATTTGCTAATTTCAAAATTGAACTTGGAATTATTTGATGACTGTGGCTAGTTTAAAAATGTTGCTATGAAGAAGAATGACACCCTAACATTTTAAATGTAAAGGTTTGAAAAAACGGTGTTTGATTTTATCACGACCGACGTTACAATGCAATATTTGAAATTATTTGGTACTAGTTTTCCGCCCCGCGGTTTCACCCGCGTTCCCGATGGATCTTATCTTTTCCTGGAATAAAAAGTATCCTATGTCCTTTTTCAAGGTTTCATCTATCTCCATACCAAATTTCATTTAAATCGGTTCAGCGGTTTAAGCGTGAAGAGGTAACAGGCAGACACACTTTCGCATTTATAATATTAGTATGGATTTAATAGAATATAAAATGGTGTTTGACAGTTATACTATGCGACACCTAGCGGCACATATTGGCATTGCCTCCCCATTGTGCAACAATCTTAGAAAGTATTTGTATATTGTATCTCATGTGACCCGTTATCATTAAGAAAAAGTAAACACTGATATTTGATATAATCATTGTTTTTCATATTAAGTACTTTAATATGATGTACTTTATACTTTTATCGTATAATATAAGTAGATAGATGTAACTCATTAGGTATAAAGTACAGATTTTGTACTTAGGTACCTATCTCTTATATTATTGTTTTGTCTTTACACCAAAATGAGATTAATATGAATTTGACAACAGTATTTTTTAAAATTACATGTTTTTTTTAAATTATGGATAGCTTTGTGTCCGAACACATGAAGCCTAGTAGGATGGCTCCCAATTTAAGTTGCCGTAACACTATGTTAAGATGAATTTAAGACGGACTCTGAAAAAACGTACTAATTCATGCACACATTTGATTTTTTAAATCAATTGGGGTGCAAAATAAGATTGATTGTGAAAAAATGAATTCTACTTAACGGACAAATAAACTAAGTTACTCAGGGATAATGTAGCATTCTAATTATGAAATATTTTTTGAAATCGGTCTAATAGTTTTTGAGTTTATTCGTTACAAACATACAAAAATACAAATCTTTCCTTTTTAGGGTTCCGTACCCAAAGGGTAAAAACGGGACCCTATTACTAAGACTTCGCTGTCTGTCCGTCTGTCCATCCGTCTGTCTGTCACCAGGCTGTATCTCAAGAACCGCGATAGCTAGACAGTTGAAATTTTCACAAATTATGTATTTCTGTTGCCGCTGTAACAACAAATACTAAAAACAAAATAATTATAATATTAGTATAGATATAGAAGTAATATATATAGATTGTCAAGATCCCTATTCTATATGAATCGTAGTACGGTCACGGCCTCTTCCGCACCGAAGTAGAAACAGATAAACAGATGTAATTGGTTGGTGTATTACAGATTTTATTCAATAACCCGATAGTGTTGAGTGGTTGGTATGCCACTTCACTGTAATGGATCCGTTGATAAGGAACGCTTCGAGTTATTTAGGGTTCACATCTGATACAAGCACTATATTAAATAATGTGTTACTGTTGTACGCTTTCATTTCACTTCTAAATTTAACTGATTCTCTTGTTTCTTTTTTGTTTTTGTCCATAAGACTATAGTTGTCACTTTTTTTTTTTCAAGGTTTTTGGCTTGGTATCTAGACCTTTAAGCCATTTCTTAATTTAAATATTTCATTTTTTATGTTATAGTCACGTTTTATTGTCACTTTCACTGTAAAGTCTAGTCCTCATCCGTACAAGTCCAGTCTATTTTTAGTGAAATTGGCGGCTATTCCACTAAAACTTTTCACGGACTTCTTGGGACAACCTAGAAAGTCACGATACACGCTTTCATTTCATTTCACTTCACTTGTGCACTTAGATTGATCTTTATTGGACAAAACACCACCGAAATTATTCAATAAAACTCAAAATACACGAATTTAATGAAAATAAAACGAAAACACAACGTCACTTCGCAAGTTCCCGCCAAAAAGTCTTGTCACTTTTCGAAATTATTGACAGGATTCCCTATCCTGTTGCCTATTATCTAACACTAATACAGTGTATAAAACACCTAAAAAAATATACGGACGAATTGAGAAACACCTCCTTTTTTGAAGTCGTTTAAAAATACTGTTAAATAGCGAACACTTTGTGTAAATCAACCATCTTATGATTTTTAATACTAACCAATTTAACAACAAACAGTTGATCTTTTGACGGTGTATATTTATGACGTCACAAGCAAGTATTTCCAAGGTCGTTATAAATAAATAAGTATCGTTTTGACATTTCATAAAAAGAAGCTGATTTGATAAATCAGTCAACATCCCTATTAGTCTTATGCTTAGTTCTCTTGCAATATTACTAAAGAAATGCGGTGTTAAGCTTCGTAAAAAAAAAATTGTACGACTTTGCTTTACCCTGTACAGGTCTTCTATATTTAAAATGCAAATACCCTTCATTATAATGCAATGCAATACCAAATTGGTACGAAAACAAAAACCATTAACCAATCAAATTGTAAAAAACGCTTAGTCATTCATATGAGTCGTTTAAATGCCAGCATTGGCATCGGACAGTGTCCCTGATCATCGAGAATTATGCCAAGCGGCGACATCAAAGGTTTATTGTAAGGTTTGTACGCAAATGACGCCGCGAAGTGCGCGGGCGCAACTCTGCGACTATTGTGGGGGAAATTATGCTCTCTGGATACAGAGGGGAGATTGTAAGCTTCCTGCTTCATTGTTTTGATGGTGTTTAGCTAAATCTTTTGGTTATATCTTGTAAATGTTTAAGATGACAGGTTTATTACTATTTTTCATTATTACCATTAATGACTTTTTACGATTATGCTAAAAACGAAGATTAGATTTCATAAATAACGTGGATGTATGGGGTAGAAACCTTAGTCTTCCCTAGAATATTCTACAATAAGGTAAATGTATTGTTTCTATCTGTCCTCAGCGCTTACATCTGCATTCATAAGTATCCTGAGTTTATTATCTCCATGATTCAAGCTACTCTTATGTCAGTTTTCATCGAAATAGGGTGTCGAGTTTATCCGTAAAATTGTATCAAACAGTAAGGGCGGTATCTTGTTGTTATGGGTTATAATATATAAACATTACATATCGCTGAAGGAATGACAAATCTGAATATGAGGAAACAATAATTCTAGAATGACCCATAATAATGCTAGTACCTGTAAAAAAGCTGATTCATTTCACATACATTATAAGTTTTGCAGTATAATATTTAAATCAGTTTTTGCGGTTACAGGTTCAATCCCATAAAGTAGAGTTATCCCCACTCTATGGTTGAATGACTGTCCTTTGACGTCAATTGTTATGTAGGTACAACTGATAAAATAGTTTGTGTTTATTTCCCAACAGGAAAAATAATATGATTCTAGGAATTCTTTGATGTCCCTAAGGTTTCCGTTGCTAATAACTTAATGATTATCAAATGTAATCAAGGCTTTGCACTTTGTTTTTTTTTAAGTCATCTGTAACTTTTCTGTCAAAATGCTAAGTCAAAATGTTGTATACTAACGTAAAATAAAAACCTATTTTTTAGATAAAGAAAGATACATTTATGAGAAAATAATCAAGTAATTTCAGTAGAACAGAATTTGTTTTGTGTTATGCGTAAAACTTGAGGAAACTCGATTGTCTGGCTACTACCCTCAGGTTGACAGTTTGTAGCCAAGTGCCTATCGGTGTTCTGACAGCTGCACTTGAGAGTCACCGCTGTATCCGACGTCACTACCACAGAGCTATCATCCCCTCTGTTTTAACGTCTTATTACAAAAACAATGTTTGAAATTACCACGAAAAACCTATAGTTACTCAAGACATTTATTATCATATTCAATCAAATGTTTCCATACATTTATACAGAATAGATATTTAATGCAATCCAGTTGCATATGTGTATTTTTTTTTATCTCCATTAAGTGGCAATAACTCGTATATAGCCATTACATACATACATCTGATCGAGATAAGGCTATCTGTGATTCAGTAATTGTTGGGCCATGAAAACAGCGGTTATGTCTTAAGCGGTAGCGATAGCGGTCTATGTGATATGAGCTTTTACAAAGCAATGTCAAATAACCTTAGACAATGACGTTTTGGCAAGCCCTACTAATGTAACGTGAATGATTGTGTATTTTGTTTCTAGACACCTAATAATGAATGAATTAGATTAACGGAATCCTGGTACAGGCTCAGCGTATGGGTAAAACTGCGACGTAGAAGAAGTGATTCATAAATCAATTTGAAATCCAATCGTGTAGTAAAACTTGATAATAAAAATACTTACATAATATTTTAATTTTCTAGTAATTGTACTGGGTTAAAAAAGCAATCCTATATTTAAGTAAAAACAAAATAATGGCGCATTTTTTATTTGCTTATAGTCTTGTAACGCTCCGAAAACTCAATTGATTCTAGTAAACTTTATCTGAGTGGTATAACTAGAAATTTTCTCTTTTCATATTTCTGCCTCTCTGCTCTAAAGTAAAAGTTCAATAAATATTTTTAAGGCGATGATAAGTGGTAAGTGACGTCGGATACCGCGGCGAAGGTCGTGGGTTCGAATCCTACAATGAGCTTGAGCTTTCGGTGAAGGAAAACATCGTGAGGAAACCATAGCACGGTGGTAGGGTACTTTGTAGTACCCGACTGGCTGGCCTCAAGTTGAAAATCTGTCGCCAAGCACCTATATCGGTGTGTTCCGGCAGTTGCACTTGAGAGCCAGTTCCCATCTAGGCTTTGTGTGCTTACCACCTTCGGCCACATCATCACTTACCATAGTGAGATTGTAGTCAAACACAAGCTTATCCAGAATAAAAAACGTTACAATTCATAATCGCTTAATTCCTGGCCCCATTCCAACTATGAAGTGTTCTAAAAAGGATTGCAATATTTTTTATCTGTGTTCTTTATCTGTATATTTCGTAACTTAACCGCTGTCACTAGCAATGACTCTTGCAACTCATTTACCTAATCTATGTTTTCTATCTTTCAGTTTTTCCTAATTTTGTGATAAATTTAACATTTCAAAATCTCCATTATTTATAACGAAAATTAGTAAATTAAAATCAATAACCGGTTGGTTTTGGACGGCCGTACCAATCAAACAATAGCATAACAATTGATTTACTATTTTTTTTAATTAATTTACTAATTTTATTAATACCTGGCGGAACACACCAACAGGTGTTTAGCGGCAGGTTTTCAACTTGAGGGTGGTAGCCATCCAGTCGGGTACCTACTAAAACCCTACCATCGTGCACACCTATTTACTTATCATATCATTGCTTATCACATCCTAAACTAAATAAATGAGTTTGATTTCGCTAAAACTTATAATAATAAACACAATAATAATTGCATCAAACAAAAGTGCACTTTATATAAATTCAGTTGGAAACCAAAATAAAATGGCATGAAACATAATTAGAATATGCAACCTACGTTGTAAACATTAAAATAACCGTGCATATCATTATATTCACAGCACCACTGCACGTACCACTGAATGATCTCCAAAGTGTTCATTCATACTCAGCTTCATAACCCTCAAAAGCGGGGGGTCTTTACGACCATATTGTAAGCGGTCGGGGTGTTAACCCTCCATGATTTTTCCTGACACCCCGGTGTTCCCACGGACGCGTGCTCTATGACTTTTAGGGTCGGTGTAGGGACTGTGTTAGATTTGAGCGGGTCCAAGTGACCGAGCTAAGGGTTGATTTGAGGAGATGTTTTGTATTAATGTACTAAATTTTTTACAAGCTTTATATTAACTTGCAATGTATATATTTTTTTCCGGGGTGAATCTTGCAATTCAATTTTGAAGCAGATATCTTTAACCGATTGAGCTGAAATTTTGTATGCACGTTTAGTTTAGATGACAATGCATGGCTAGCTATGTGACGTCATTCTAAATCCAACATGGCGGAACACCTAAGATAGCGGACTATTATTTTTTAATGCAATCCTACAATATGGGTATCAAAGGAAAGGGCTTGCTGAGAATAACTCAAAAAATAAAGTGACGTCACTCTGAATCCAAAGCTTGTTTTTAAAAAAGATTTTTTAACATATAACTTTTTATATACCTATTTTTTAAATTTAATTTGTTTTATATCGTGGGTTTTTTTTATGCCACAAGTGACATCGAGGTAGGCGAGTCACCTGATGGTAAGTGACTACCGTCGCCTATAGACATTAGCGATACCAGGGGGATTGCCAATGTGTTGTACACCTTATTACAATGCCTTAAAGGCAAACTGGCTCTCAAGTGCAATTGCCGTACTAATAGTCGAGCTTGCTCTATCGGATTTTTGTTGATAGCGTACAGAAACAATAGTCTCCAATGAAGTGAAGCTACGTGCACTAAGTTGTGTGCGTGACCTGCACGTACGTTACCCCGCGTGACTCGCGTCGCACAGAAACGCCATCGGCTTCCTTTTTCAAATTCGGCATCCTTTACTGTGCTTCACTTTATACAAACATACGCTCCGTGGTTTTACCTGCCGTAGATACATAATTACACCCAGACACAGTAAAAACAGACATGTTCATGCACACTTTCTGCTTCAGATGGGAATCGAACCCAAGACCAGTGGCGTGATAGGTAGGGTGTTACCAGTCTGTTATTTGTTACTTAAGATGTTCATGCATACCTATAACTCTTAGTGTTACCATACCATAACTTAAACCACAATCAGTTGTCAATAATTTATTTTTTTCCTGGTAATACCCAAGTAACAAAAATTTAAATAAGACAAGAGTTAACAGTCAATTAAAACTGAAAACACAACACCGGCTATCCTTGTTTGCAATAGATTAGTTGATAACACTTATATTACTCATATTATTAGAGTTAATAATACACTTTACACATAACTTAATACGGAAACATTCATGTAATGTTCCATTAATGTTATAGTGAGGTGAGGTGATTTGTTCGAATTATTTTGAAATTGATTGAGGAATTTTGAGAAATTTAACCAACAATGACTTCGTTTTGCTGGAAGCGGTTCAGTAACCACACTGGCAATACTGTGATGAATAAAAAAACCAGCGACTTTTTGGCGGCAACTTGCGACGTTTTTTTTTATTATTAAAATCGTGTATTTTGGGTTTTATTGTAGATATGATATCGTTGGTGATTTCAAAATCAAAACTTAATTTTCAGTTTAGTCGATGGTAAGGCACTTATGAACGTTTACAGTTGACTCTACCACCGGTTCGGAATACACTTTTGTCCAATAAAGATCAATATAAGTGCACTAGTGAAGTGAAATAAAATTAAAGCGTGTATTGTGACTATTAAAATTATCCCAAAATGTCAGTTAAAAGTTTTAGTGAAACGGTCACCAACTTTACCGGGAAATACTGTGAATGTGACTTTTATAACGTGACTATAACATAAAAGAAGAATGTTACATGAAGAAAGAAGAAATTTCTTAAACATTTATTAGTATGCGACTGAAAGATCTTGTTTATGGTCATGAATAATGATTATAAAAAAAAACAACTGCTTCAGTATTTGATTCGATGCCTTGTATTATACCATAGTTTAAGTGGCTTATAGATTTGTTTCTTTTTAATTCACAAGATCAACACGAGCAGCATTGTCAGAATTAGTAATTTACTATAATAACTTTTCTTGGTATAAATAATTCAAATGTTATTTCTATGCTTGTTAATTTAGTACTTCTTTTTTAAACCACCCGTCATGGTAAAATACGTTGGGCTCTTTATAATTTAAAAGGAATGCTACCGTATCCTTATGGTAAGTGAATACCGTTGCCTATAGACATTAGCAATACCAGGGGGACTGCTGGTTTCCTCACGATGTTTTCCGTCACATAAATCTCTAAAAAACGTGTCTCTCCAAGTGCGAGTCGGACTCGCGTACGAAGACAGACAGCGAAGTCTTAGTAATTGGGTCCCATTTTTACCCTTTGGGTACGGAACCCTAAAAACAACACCTTACAATGGAGCTCTGGGCTATCCATAGACAAAGTATTAGCTGTTTGTATGTCCGTGTATTTTATATGTATGAAGCCAATCTCAGATGTTTATCTGTTGATTTAAAAGTAAGGCTATTATTAACGACTTGTTATAGATAATAACTACGTGAGGTGATAGTTTGTATTTCTTTTCAATTTTAATTGCATAAGGTTTATATTTATTTGCTTTTAATTAAAATTTACGCAGAAAAATGTAAAGTCCTAGAACCAGAATCTGCTTAAGTCTAGGGTTGCCCAAAAATTTCGGCTAAGTATTTTGGAGAATCTACAAAAAATATGGTATTCGAAAAAAAAATACTTGGAATAAATAAAGTATTCGGTTAGTACCTAAGTAGGGTTACCCTATATGAAAGAAACAGAAGTAGTCCCAATGTTGTTGTTTGCAAAAAAGAGTAAGAACTCTTTTTTGCAATTGATAGATATTAGCTTCAAGTAGGTATGGAGAGTTACCTATCCAGGTAGTATACATAATTCTTGATTGAGTGTGTAATGTTTTTTTTTTCTAATGCATGCTATCCTACTTCCTACCAATATTATAATGCATGTTTGGATAGGTTTGGATGGATGTGTGTGAAGATGTTTGTTACTCTTTCACGCAAAAACGGCGTAACGTATTTTGCTGAAACTTGGCACACAGGTAGATCATATCCTGGAATAAAACATAGAATACTTTTTATTCCGGGAAAGGATAATATCCCTCGGGAATGCGGGTGAAACCGCGGGGCGGAAAACTAGTATTATATAAAAACTTTAGCAAGATAATAAAGTAATAAAAAATATAATAATTATCAAATTTTTTAACCAACTTTTCGATATTTTTTATCGGATGGATTAATATCGCCTCAGCAGTCGATAGCGATACCGATCTAGAGATAAACTCACATTTATCGATAAGAAAGTACACGAGTCAAGTGTACGTCGCTGCTACTACTGTACCCGGTACATACGCAGGTGATAATGGATCGAGATTAGTACTATTCATTTTTTTCATTTTTTTGTAGTTAATTGATTGAAAATATTTCATCAATTTACAATTCTTAGCAAGTGCCAAATGATTGAAGAGTATTGAAGACCTAGTTTCGTGAACTATGTAATTTATATCTCAGATCAAAGGTAGACACAGCCCCACTCACTTATAGTGAAGCACAATAAAGGAAGCCGATCGCGTTCCTGTGCACGTACGTGCAGGTCACTCACACAACTTCGTACACGTTGTCTCACTTCATTGGAGACTGTTGTTTACCGCTCCTTCTACCTTTTTTTATTAAATTTCATCATGAAATGAGATAGTGATCAAACGTCAAAATGTTTATAAACTTATCTACTCTATCAAATAATTTTCTTATCCAAGTAAATCATTAAGAGTTTATATTATTTTTCTTTTAAAATATTACATGATCAAATCATATACTAAAATAAACACTGGCACAATTTAAAAAAAATGCAAAAAAAAAAACAATTCGGCAAAGATTAATATCGAACAACTTTTGAGAAATGAATTCTTATGGCCTTACTTGTATTGTATTACACTCTATTTTTGTATTTATTACTAAGTAGAATTCTCTAACACATACCTACTAAACTAATCCCATGTTTTTAATCGTAATCAGATATTTTCTCCATCCTATCGCTGTTGTTAGCTCAATTTTATTAAAATATTTTATGGCTAACACTAAATAATACTCATAATTTTTATCGCAACTAAATATCTATAGGTACATGAGAGTGTTATTAGATATATTAATAGAAATTGGTCTTACATCAGAAGTCATAACAATGTCTATCCATAATAGCACAATATAATAGTCAGGAGAAATATTTTGTTTGACAACAAAGCCCTTTATTCCGACCTAACTAGATTCAATTTAATTTGATGCTTCTGCCTTGATTTTCATTGTCCGCATAAAAAAATCCACACTAATATTATAAATGCGAAAGTGTGTCTGTCTGTCTGTTACCTTTTCATGCTGGAACCGCTGAACCGATTTAGATGACATTTGGAATAGAGATAGGTGGAACCTTGGAGAAGGTCATAGGATACTTTAAAAGATAGGATCTCTCGGGACCACGGGGCGGAAAACTAGAAATGTTATAATTGCGAAGGTTTGTGTGCGTGTGTGTTAGATTTTAAAACTTCGCAATTTTATTCTATCGTCAAAAAAAAAAGTCGACTTTTTAATGACTCTTTCTATTGCCAGTTTCCCGTGCCCCTGTACGTTAATACGTAATCCAACGAAAACATTCTACATCCATGTAATTTGATCTATATCGAGTCCCGTAATCGCGCTGTGAGCCGGGGATTTATCGATAAGGGGCTTGATCGATGATTTCTAGATATTATATTTAGATAGCGATGTTTATCTTGCCGGGAGATTTATAATTTTTACCTTCACGACTCGCCTTAGAAATTCCTAAGGTTGAAATTCTATTTGGAGAATGATTTAGTGCCTCTCAGATTCAGATGCACTTTGATTGTGTTTTTAGTTTGATGGCAAGATTGTAATTATTGTCGATTAATTGAATTAACAATAATTGAGTATGTAGAACAAACCTTATTTTTTAATGATAGTGATGTCATCGACGAAGCGCCCCACTCTTTTTCCATATCCCTTGCAGTGCAAGTATACATACTTTTGCTAGTGTTGTAGCGCTACATATCGATTGTACATAGAGACATATCGACAGCACTACAATAGCTAATAAAAGCGTATTAGAAAGAGTGGGGCGCTATCCTATGTTTTATTTCAGGATATTATCGATATATCTATCGAAACAAATATCTACAGTGACATTATACAGGGTGTCTTTGAATTATTGTATAGGTACTAGTTTTCCGTCCCGCGGTTTCACTCGTGATTCAAAGGAGTTTTATCTTTTCCCGGGATAAAAAGTATCTTTTGGTTTATTCCAGGATATGACCTACCTGTGTACCAAGTATCATCAAAATCTGTTTTTGCGTGAAAGAGCAACAATCATTCAAACTTTCACATCGCACTAATATTATAATTATGTGAAAGTTTGAATGGATGGATGTTTGTTACTATCTCACGCAAAAACGGCTGAACGGATTTTGATGAAACTTGGCACAGAGGTAGATCATATCCTGGGATAACACAAAGGATTATTTAACTCGGGAAAGTATAAGATCCCACGGAATCGCGGGTGAAACCGCGGAGGACAGAATGCCACAGATTCATAATAATAGGTTAAAATTTGTTTCCTAATTCGACTAATCAAGCTAACCAATTAAAAAGCAACTCGTCGGGTCAGATCGTGAATGCAGATTATATTTAATTTATAGTGTTCCGTATTGATAAACAGTTTGATGGTATCGTGAGTGGGTGGATTTATGCGCGTGCGCTGTTACATGTGTCCCTGACGTGGGATGAAGTTGTACATGCACCAATTTGGGCGTTATTTTTGCTTGCAAGACATTTGCATAATTTTATACTAGCTGTCCCCGCAGTTTCACCCAGTCTCGAATAGGTGGGGCTCAATATAATTCGAGTTGTGGATCGATCCACACGATAAGTAAAGTTAAAAGACCATGTCAGAATGACTAGCGTGCGTGGCGGTGATAAGGTACTCTACCATCGCCTGGTAGTAGGATTGCCATTGTCAGGGTTTCCCCGGATTTGTCCTAATTTAGAGCAAGGGTGGATCGACATATAGGTAAATATCGATAAATACATATAGACATATCGACAGCACTACAACACTAGCGAAGTATGTAGTATCTTCATGGATGACCCTATCCATAGTCCGGGCATAAAAGTTTTCTTAAGATTAAAAGTAACAATAAAAACTATTTTTTTTATTTTACTATTTAACTCTTGTAAAAAGAACACTGTAATGTTTTCTTCTTGTCCTAGTAGCCAGTAGTCATTTTCCGTTGAATTGAAATAACGTAACAAATCAATTTAAACGGAGTAATTTCATGATAACATGAAATATATGTATACATATAAGATAGCGAGCACCTATCAACATGTGTAATGAGCATATTTACTATTGATATCATTATCGGCGGAACCATCGTGATAGCAGTCGCGATTATATTCCTTATCGGCTGTAGATCGCTTGCTACCGATGTCCCGATAAACATTTACACTATTTTCGTTGATAATATTATATTTATAATCGATTCTACAAATAAGAATCAAGGATTTCTATGAAATTCATATATCCTCGGACGGAATGTCTGAGGATATTTATTTATTTATCCTCGGACATTTGTTCACACACGGCTATCTGATTCCAAACTAAGCAGAGCTTGTAATATGGAAACCAGATGACTGATATACTACGTATACTACTTTTGTTTTTGTAAATACATACTTAAATAAATAATTACCCAGACTCAGGACAAACAGACATGTTCATGCACACAAATGTATGTCCTGGATGGGAATCGAACCCACGACCTGCGCGATAGGTAGTGTGTTAACCGACCACGCCAACTGGCCCGTCTGCATAATATTATCCGCATTACTTTCTTCATTGGATAAATTTATTTATTTATTATAACTATCTATCTATTAGGTATACGAGTTTAATAGCGAAATACCACTCTGCTCTCTCTCTGTATAAAAAATAATTATAAATGTTATTTTAATAAATTGCGACCTGTTCTGTTTCTAGGAACTAATTCTTCACATGTAGAGAGTTCTTTTTAAATATTTTTACTTCATTAGATAGCTAGATAAGTGAGAAAGTTTTGGTACATTTTGTACACTTCTAACTCCATCACTTTTTTTTTTATTGGCATTTAAATCTTTAATAAAACAGGGATTAATTCAAAGTGACACGATATTTAAGATATTGTGTAGAAACCATTGCAAAATTCCATTATTTTATTGATTAAAAAAAAGTATTGGCATGTTGTCTGGGTACCAGAAACAAAAAAACAAAAAAAAATTACATTAAATTTTTTTAAATTTGATTTTGAAGTTGAAATTCGGGATTTTTGAGAAAATACTAAATTCCCAAATATCTCAGTAACGGTCAACATTTGTACCATGCAATATAGGGTTAATTTCGTAGCTTACAGTGTATACTATCACGTCCTGGAAGGAATGTATCGAAAAACCAGTAACCCTGTATATGCTACAAACTTGAAATTAGGCAGGTAGATTCCCCATAGGGAGGTATCAGCTAAGAATGGATTGAAAATTCAACCTCTTAAGGAGTTGAGTCCATGATATTATAACACACATATATTATCAGTGAGACTATATTATAAATAATTATTAAATGTAAAAGATCTAAGTAGATTTTAAAAAAAAGAGTAATTGCTGACTTTATTGCCGGCTGTTGTCAGCAAAAGCAACCTTCCGAACCGAGCGTTAGAATTTTACATGAATCAAATTGACTATTAAAAATACTTGTAATGAGTTTATTTAATAAATATATATTTGAGTATGAGTATAATTCCGTATCATTGAGTTCTGTTTAGTAATCTTATGATGTGTTAAGTTTTTTTAATTGGATAGGCTTGTGTGTAACCTCAATGATGCCAAGTGTGAAGATGTGGTTTAAGGTTTAAGCATAAAAAAACAATTAGGTCTCTAGCGTACCAGCCAACATTTTCATTTTCAACTCTAAAGAACCAGGCTGGAACTATACAGTACCTACATTGTCCTACATTACCCTACCACCGTGCTATGATTTCCTTCACCGATAGACAAAGTTTATTGTAGGATTAGAATTTATTACCTAATGTAGCGGCTATAGTAACAGCGCTACATGCGAGTCGAGTCAGCGGAAAAGTAAAGAAGCGCGTCATCACAACAACATGGACGTAATGAAATATGATACAGAAATCCTACATCGCGCTAACAAAGTTTTCTCGGCACTTTGTACATGTACGAGTTCTCATCGAGTTGATTTTCATAGGAAATTCGTCCTATAGTATCTACGTACCAGATGTCCCTAGCGGGCAGTATCAGATCACCATCGGATTCTGATTTCACCTTCAACTAATATTCGTGCTTTATCATTGAGTAATGGCCGGCGGGATGCGCATGCGCGATAACGGGCTTCTCACGTCTCTGCGCTGGCGAGTGGCGATCTGCTGATTATTTGGTTTCGCTAATTCGATGGTGGCCATCTTAGATCTTGTAGCTGAGGTATTTGATTCCTAAAGCTTGGTGAATCAAAGACTTCTTATATTATTGGTTACTACCTGCCAAATTTCAAGTTTGTTGCATTTACACTTTCTGAGATTTAGTGATTAATCAATGAGTGGCTTCATTAAACGAACTAATAATTAATTATTATTTATTAATAACTCAACTTGCTTATATAGGTACTAGATTATATTTTTATCTTGTTTTCCTGGGACATCTGTCCCTATTATAGCCAACAGGTAGGTCCAGATCTCAGAACTCTCACGGTCAAGGGTCACTTTCGCAAAATCTACAATCTCTCGTTTTTTAATATGAAACCTTTTAACCTACATCTAATCGTCCTCTCGATTTGTATCGACACGTTATTTGAATCACTTCATTATTGGTACAGCTTTCTAAAAATATTTTCTGAGTTTATTGCCGAATTTTCTCAGCAATAGCATCCTTCCGAACCGTGCGTTACAAGTCTAGATTATTCATAAGTGCTTGCAACTTACTAAATAAAATATAATAAAATATAAAATATAATCTTTAAGGCGATGATAGCTCAGTGGTAAGTGACGTCGAATACCGCGACGAAGGTCGTGGGTTCGAATCCTACATTGAGCTTGAGCTTTCGGTGAAGGAAAACATCGTGAGGAAACCATAGCACGGTGGTAGGGTACTTTGTACCCGACTGGCTGGCTACCACCCTCAAGTGGAAAACCTGTCGCCAAGCACCTATCGGTGTATTCCGACAGCTGCACTTGAGAGCCAGTTCCCATCTAGGCTTTGTGTGCTTACCACCTTCGGCCACATCATCACTTACCATGGTGAGATTGTGGTCAAACACAAGCTTATCCAGAATAAAAAATATATATATAGGTATACAGTTACACAATCAAGTCATTGATTGACATCAAGCAAGTCAAAAGGCCTGTAAACTCAAATTTCAAGCAATCCTAAGAAATACAAAAAGGTCAATGAATAACATTAATACTTTCCAACTTATAATTAAGCATCGATAATCGTACACAGTCATATCATCCCACCATGCGTCCATCACGCTTCACCCTTCTCCCTCGCTCCGGTAGATATGCATCAGTCTATCTCGCTCGCTTATCAGCTAGCGACGAAATTAAAAAAATAAAATAATGAGCGATATCTCGCGCTATCAGCGGTCGCGTATCGGCCAGCATCCGCCAGCGTATCGCCACCGATAAAGAAACATCTGCTGTGACAATGGTAGACGATTTCATGTGCTCTATTTGTGATTATATTACAATTGCTAGTAAATTATCGTATTTTTCTGGGAATTTTCTTTTATCGTTATCTGGAAATCTCCGTTCCTAAACGCTACAACGTACAAGATAACCTTTTAGACTGGATTTCTGTATAAATGACGTAAGCGAACGCTCTCACTTCGACCAAGGCATAAATGGACTGAAAAAAGCCGCAGATATTCCGCTATGTGATCCCAAACTAAGTTGAACTTATATAACCAGAAAAGTACGTAACTGATATACCTGCAACTTGTTTTAAAAGACTAGGAGAGATTCAGGACAAACATGCACACATCAAAAAAAGTTTGTGATCACTAGCATAAGCTGATATAATTTCTTAGATTGAACTTTATCAAGAAAAAATCTTTGTTATGTGTTTTCTTTAAATAGAAATAGGTACCTTGTTTAAAATTTAAAAATAAAACTCTTTTTATTTTTTATATAAAAAAATTGAGAAGGTAATTAATCATAATGATGATTTCGATTTTTCAAAGTGATCGCAAACTTTTCTTGATGTGTGCATGCATATAAATGTTAGTTCTGGATGGGGATCGAACCATTTGATTGGCATATCTACATAGCCCGTGAAGCAATTATAATCTGACAGTGTACTGTACTAATTTAGAAGTTTCAAAGATATTTTAAAATCAACTGAGATATCTTGTAAATGAGTTCGTTTCTTTTCGACAACACTGATAGCGTTTGAACTAAGATAAACTGTTGTACCGATAATCTGATAGTGCATTCCGTTACACGTAACCTATCATTTGGTACTATACATTGTTGAATTAAGTACAAAATAACGGACGATCTTTTTTATCTGTTTAAAATACAGACTTGATATCAAATAGGACTTTTTGGCGGGAACTTGTAGTGACGTTGCGTTTTCGTTTAATTTTCATTAAATTCGTGTATTTTTAGTTTTATTGAAGAATATCGATGGAGTTTTGTCCAATAAAGATCAATATAAGTGCACAAGTGAAGTGAAATGAAATGAAAGCGTGTATCGTGACTTTCCAGGTTATCCCAAAAAGTCCGTGAAGAGTTCTAGTGGAATAGCCACTAATTTCACTAAAACTAGAGCGGACTTGCACGGACGAGGACTTGACTTTACAGTGAAAGTGGCATTCCCAGTTGGCATTGTAAAAAGGCTGTTTTCACATTGATAATCCCTCGGTATTGCTAATGTTTATTTATATCACGTGACCCTTTTGTCAGGTTGACACACCTGGTCAGATTTGACCAAAAAAAATTATTAATAGTCAGACTAAGCTGCTTTTGTTGAGAAGAACCACCAATAAACTCGGCTAATCTTTGTGAGCCAATATTTCCCCATATTAAAACATACCGTGTTAAATTCAAACACATGCAAATTAAAAATACATCTCGACATATCTATAGTTCAATATCCTGACAGACTGAGTCATCAATAACTACGATAAGAACAGCTCAGAGTCCAAACGATTGGACCTAAAAAAACGTATTTTTAATTTGTTATTCGTTAGTAGTTGTTACTTTGCATCTTCTCGGCTCTGCTAATTTTGATAGTCTTCTTTGTTTAAATTCTGAAAAATGCATAGTTCTGTACAGAACAGAATTGTCACTAATGAATTATGCTTTAGTCATGCTGAGTTTATTGCCCATTGAGAAGACTCTACAAATACTATCTTCCGAACCGTGCGTTAGTGCCACACTATACATAGTCTGCAAAGTTCTGAATAAAATATTATAGAAAATGTCTGCCTTAGGTGGTAATCGAACCCACGACCTATGATAAGTATCTTAATAATTAACTATGCCAATTGCCCCGTCAAACCTTTTTCAGCCCTCATAAGGGCCTTTTGAACGCTATAATTGGCTTTAAGTCTCTAATTCTCGACACTGCTTACGATTAGAAGAAATATAAAATTATAGAGATATGTACTTAAATTAAAAAAGCTATCTAAAGTCATTCACAAACATTATAACTTATAAATATATTCAAAAATTATTAGCAAAAACTAGACCAAGGTGAATAAAAACAATTATTTAATCTCTTTTATAAATAGGTCGATGTGGATCTTATCAAGAATCGAATCAACGTCTAGACTTATCAATGTTATTGATCAATATTGTTTTGTGATTATCAAATCAGATCCTTATTCTTTGGATATGCGCCGTTTGATCTCGGACAGGAGGTCTTTTTGATCAGCCCAATCGCGGATATTACATCTATTTGGTCATCAAGATCTTGAAGATACGGTTTATTCTGATATGAATCTTTTGGCTGACGTAGTACTTAACGTTTGATTTTGTTGCAATCTATATACAAGGTGTAAATAAAAATAACCTTAGTTAAAGTGACACCATTTCCGAGATATTTAATATCAGAAATCCAAAAATAAATATCATGTACCAAGTGCAATTAAATGTAAAAGTGACACAAAACAAGCAAAAATACAGTCGTATCTTATTGCAATATTACGTTATTTATATGTGCGTGAGTGTGTAATTTTTGGGCCATTGTTTTTTTTTTTATCCCAAACTAAGCAGAGATTGTACTATGGAAACCAGATGACTGATATACTATATATACTACTTTTTTTTTTCAAATACATACTTAAATAGATAATTACACCCAGACTTAGGACAAACAGACATGTTCATGCACAAAAATGTGTGTCCTGGATGGGAATCGAACCCACGACCTGCGGCGTGACAGGCAGTGTGTTAACCAACCACGCCAACCGGCCCGTTGAAGAGCGAATGCATTCCTTATCCGCACTACTAAGAGCCTCACGTAGATATTTAAACTAGTCTATTAAAAGCTTAATATCTTCATATTTGCAGCTCAATAAAGCTTCATATCAATCAAAGCTAGACAGGGAAAGTAACACACCTATAAGGGCTAGAACAGGAGTGACAGACATCCTCAATAAGTTAGACCTAATGAAATGGAGATGGACGGGTCATACGTTACGGAGCCCTCGTGATAAATGTAGCGAACTTCTAACAGAATGGTATCTTAGAAATGGCAAAAGGAACAGAGGTCGACAGCGCAAAAGATGACGACGAACTCAAACTGGAGAAGAGTTGCAAAAGATAGAAAGCAATGGAAATCGTTACAGGAGGCCTTTGCCAGGAGGCACACTGAACTCCGAGATATTCTATAACGGACGAAGTCTAAGGAAAAAGGGCTAGTGAAATTGAAATGGAAAGCTTCATATATGTTTGTAGCGACATCTATCTACACATAGATATAGTTCGCACGACTCCTAGATAGATGGCGCTCCAATAATCTACATCGCGCTAACGAAGTTTTCCATCGCGATCTGCTGTATACAAGATTCCAACATCAACAGTGTTTTTTTATTATTATTCCAGATAGGCTTGTGTTTGACCACAATCTCACCATGGTAAGTGATGATGTGGCCGAAGATGGTAAGCACACAAAGCCTAGATGGGAACCGGCTCTCAAGTGCAGCTGTCGGAACACACCGATAGGTGTTTGGCGACAGATTTTCAACTTGAGGGTGGTAGCCAGCCAGTCGGGTACTACAAAGTACCCTACCACCGTTTTCCTTCACCAAAAGCTCAAGCTCATTGTAGGATTCGAACCTTCGCCGCGGTATTCGACGTCACTTACCACTGAGCTATCATCGCCTTTAAACAGTTGGACCGCGGAAAGCCAGCCTGGCGGAAGATCTTCCCTTTTCAATGTAGGAGTCTCACCTTGCTCCTCCATATGTTCTGCAGATAAATAGACCATGTAACAAACTGACGAATAATCAGGTGGTATATTTAACACCTGTTCCACGATAATGGTAACAAAGTAATTTGACACGAACTTATCTGATGTAAATGTTCTTAGAACATACACTTAGTAATACAGTCCGCGCGTGTCGTATCACACTATGCAGTATCGAGCGAGGTGGAGGTAAATATGATGTAAACATTGCACTGACTGTAGGTACCTTATCTTGAATATTATCGGGAACAAATGTATTAGTAATTGGTGTTGGAGTACGGCAAGGGTCCGGGTCAATGCGTTACAATCAATAATGCCGTATAAAAGTTATATTGCTGTTTTATTTTTAGTAAAACGTGATTTTTATAAACTTGTGACTGACGTGGTTTGTAAACTGTCACGAAAACATTTGAGCGTATGAACTTTGACTTGAAGCTGGTGTAATTATCTATAACTAGTTGTTCCCCGCGGTTTCACCCGCGTTCTCGTAGTATCTTATCTTTTCCCCGGATAAAAATATAGCCTATGACACTCACAAATAACGTGGCTTTCTATTGGGAAAAGAATTTTCAAAATCGGTTCATTAGATCCATTATTTTATGTGAAGTATATCAGATATTTGGTTTCCATTATAGCAGTTGTAATCTCTGATTAGTTTGGGATCAAATGGCTGTTTATAAAAAATCATTGAAATGAAAATAGGTCTTCACATGCATTTATGGATATTTTAACTCTTCTTGTATGTATTTTTTTAATGAATTGCGTATGGCCACTGTATGACCCGAGACAAAAAGGGAAAATGGATCTCGCCAAGAAACCTTATCACTATGGCATTGAAAACTTCGCGATATTATGCCTGACGTGTGATTAGTACTCAAAATTGACCGAAAGAAAAATTATCTAATTTACTACATTTTAGTAATATCTCTCAAGCACGCAAGCTAAGCCACAATTCATGATTTAAAAAAAAATTGAATTCGATAAATGAATTCATGAACATGGCCGATTGACAACAGATTTACAAACTCCTTTCACAAAAACAAACATTACCATGAAAACTTCCACCGAAAATTGGTTTGAACGAGATCTAGAGAGTAGTTTTTTTTTAATACGTCAAAAATCGTAAACCTCAATTTACATAGTTATCACCATTAAGATAGACCTCTGAGTTGTATTGGCGCTCAAACAATTTAGAGGTCTTGCTTAATTATATTTTGACTCTTATCGTTTTTTTAATTAGTTTTTATTTTATTTTATAACCTATAAATTTATTTTTTTGCCCCAATAAATTTATTTTCTTTCTTTCTTCTTTCTTTCTAATTGGCACCAACCTCAAATGAGGAAATTGAAAACAATACTTGAGACTCCATTACGTAACCCTCAGTGCGCGAGTCCGACTCGCACTTGACCGGTTTTTTTAAATGTTAATTTCTCGTAATTTTCCTCGAAACATCGAAGTTTAATTAAATACAAATTGACTGCTTACGTCACAAGTACCTATAGTCTAACTGTTGGACCGATTTGGTCGTCGAGCTCTCATCTGTTAGATAAGCCACTGATAACACACAGATAGGTTCCTTAATGGTCTGGTTGTGAGGCAGATAAGATAATGCTTGTAATGAATCTCCGTTTCAAATGATCTTTGTTTGTGTACCTATCATATTTTCTTAGAATATTTTATTGCGTAGCTGTTGTTCTGTATTATTTTGGTACGGGCTCATTTTTGTAAATACGTTATCTATTTTTTTTTTTTTTTTTTTTTTTTTTTTATGTCACAAGTGACAACGAGGCAGGCGGGTCACCTGATGGTAAGTGACAACCGTCGCCTATAGACATTGGCAATACCAGGGGATTGCTAATGTGTTGTACACCTTATTAAGGCGAACTGGCTCTCAAGTGCAATTGCCGGAACACACCAACAGGTGCTTGGCGACAGATTTTCAACTTGAGGGTGGTAGCCAGCCAGTCGAGTACTACAAAGTACCCTACCACCGTGCAGTGGTTTCCTCACGATGTTTTCCTTCACCGAAAGCTCAAGCTCATTGTAAGGATTCGAACCCACGACCTTCGCCGCGGTATCCGACGTCACTTACCACTGAGCTATCATCGCCTTTATACTTAAAGTTTCACTCCTCAAATATATTTCAAATCGAAGAACATTGCATTACAAATTACAATATCAGGGTTGGTAGGTTACGGTAACAGTTTACCATCAGGCGGTAAAGTGTCACTACTGTTGCTTATTCTTTCTCTATGGTAGTAACCAATGCGACAACTGTAAGTATTTATTTTATATAGCTGTTCCGCGCGGTTTCACCCGCGTTCCCGTGGGATCCTGTCTTATCCCGGGATAAAATATAGCCTATGTTCATCAGGGATAGTGTACTTTCCAACGGTGAAAGAATATTTGAAATCGGTCCAGTAGTTTCGGAGCCTATTCAATGCAAACAAACAAACAAACAAATCTTTCATCTTTATAATATTAGTATAGATATATAGATTACAAATGATTATATGTAGGATCAACTATTATCCAGACTTTTACCTGTTTTTTTTTGTATTTGCCACACGCGATGCCGGCAAAATTATCAAATTGCAGTTGCCATAATACAAAAAAAACCGAGAATTCCAGCTCCTCGGTTCTTGTATATGAAAAATAAAGTTTAAAAGAAATCGTTGTAGTGAAACAATTAGAATTTTAAAAGTGTAACAGACTGGGCTCTGGTTCCACTGGACTCGATTATTAACCCTCATAAATCCACGTGAAATTCCCGGATACGAGTAGATGACGTTTGAGTGCGTCTCCGTTGTTTAAGTGACGATTTTGTAAAAAAAATATATAAATAGGTACATATTTCTTTGAGTAATAATCTACAGCCTTATAAGTTGATTATGACATATGTCATAGTATTTAAAAAAAATGATAATGGTGCCAATTTTGTTGTACATTAAACTAAACTTATTTAGTTGTACTATATCACTTTCTAACTAACAAATAACATAATGAACAAAATAAATTACTCAAAATAATTCTAATTTAGAATATATTTTCGTAATTGACAATAGTCAATGACAATAGTCAATGACAATACAGTCTAATTTGACAGAAAAAAACATTCCAAAGTATTCTCTACAACCTAATTTTAATATACAAAAATGATAAAAGACTTTATATTAATAAACATTTAATATAGGTAAATATACTATATTTATATTCAGTATTTACAAACAGACAATCAAAGGATAAATAAATCTAAATAAAAAAGTCGTTGTCAGCAGGCAACGTAGCCAGAATGCTGGCAGCATTGCCCCGTTGGATGGCAATGCTGATTCGTTGAGCGAGGTATATGCCAGCATTCTGGTCACGAGATGCGTCGACCAGTCGTTTTGACATTTCTCGGAAAAGGTGATGTGCACTCGGCCCCCACGGACCCAGAGTTTCAACCCCAAACGGCTCAAATATGTAACTTGTATCTAAGTTACTGTATTTTCTAATTAATATATTTTAATTATAAAATATATTAATTATCCTCCTAACATAACAATAAAAACTAAAAAGTAAAGTTTCAACGTATCGCACAAAGCAATGGAAACTCGCAACGAAACTCAACTTTCTGATGTTATCGCGTCTCCTATTAACCGACCGTGATTAAACAATGGTTCTGTAATCGAAAAAATAATTCGCTCAATTTGTCCAGCGGACACCCTGAGTGATGGCCGAACAATTTATCTACCAGATAGAGATGGCCCGATTGTTAACTGAGCTTATAACGTAATTAGTACTATTTGTTTTTACAGCGTTATCGCACAGTCAGATCGGCGCTAGAACAATGGAAACGGTTACCATTTGTGAAATCATTCGATTTGTTTGAGACTCTGATTTGTGTGGTAAATTAATTTAAATGTTACTGGTTTGTTGAAGTTTTGTTTATTGTGTACGTTGTTTATATAGAAATAAACATTATTATTATTTGATAACATCTGCTTATCTCATGGTAAGTAATCTAAGGGATTATTTCTTTAAATATTTACAAACAAAACTAGAGTCAAGTATCAAGAATAAATTGTGTTAATTAAAAATAGACCTTACGTCATGGGTCAAGATTTCAAATTAAATGGAACGACCTTATCCATACTTCTGAGAAGTATCTGCTTCATGTATTACTAATCATTGTAATTCAATA
Organism: Ochropacha duplaris; assembly: GCA_951361185.1. Taxonomy (NCBI): domain Eukaryota; kingdom Metazoa; phylum Arthropoda; class Insecta; order Lepidoptera; family Drepanidae; genus Ochropacha; species Ochropacha duplaris. The sequence goes on from OX592691.1 coordinate 13,985,777, forward strand.
CCTACTGTTTATATTACGTGTGGTAGCTTGTGGTAGGTGTTCCGAGTAGCTCACGGGTGGTAACTGGCTTCGCGTCATTTCGATTTAATACTGATTTACTGATTAAGATTTATTAGAATTGTCGATGACAGCCGTTTACCGATTTATGATATTCTAGTCTTAGTACTCACTCTCAGTTTCTTGACAGTTGACTAATATCTTGTTAACCTGTCAGTTCTTTCTTGGGACAATCGGGGTTTCAGAGTCCGCGCCACTTGGTTCTCAAATGGGACAATCGGGACGATGACATTTACTTGAAAATTGGGCGTCAATTTCAACAGATTAAAAGAACCAACCACTGTCATAGATGTCAAAATGAAAAGGACGTCAATAGTTTTGATCGGCGTTTAGATTGGGATTTCAGAATGATTGTCACTGATGATTTCAAATCTAGAAGGGCTTTTAAGTGCAGCTTGATAAGGTTAGATGATAGAAGAGGTGATAAAACAAATGCAACTCAAAATAAATTAGCAATGAATATATTTTTTGATGCACCAAGTCCGTAGTTACGTCATGGTCAGCAACAGTAAGGTATCACCTGTTTCATCTCGTTTCCTTCACAAAACAAACAAAATTAGCCGTTAGTATATTGGCATTAACGTTTAATTTCGAAAGGTATGTTTCCACTCGACCTACGGCCCCACGATCCATTTCATCTCCTCCATGCATAAAGTATAAAGCAGGCGTCAATTGTTAACAACCTCTCGATTCTCGTGAATCGATACAATCGATTATATCGTTTATTTTCTCTCACTAGAGTCTCGATTGTTTTATTCGATTCGATTCGCTTCCCCCGCGGCGTTTAGATAATACGTTCGTCCAAATACGATCTGACAGAACGTTTGAATTTATTCTCTAAAACATTGTGAACTTGAGATGAATTTTGAGGTTAGAACTTTGACACATCGATTTTTGATATCGATTATGACGGATGCAAGTCACAATTGATTCTAAATAGTTTTGTACTTTGTTGTTGTGTAAATAAGGTATGTTGTAGATTGCTGGCTGTGTTTATCGTTTAAGGACAGTGTTTCGTTTGTTTTGACAGCCAGTGTACGGTTACGGGTGACTACGATTATGTGATTGTGTGTAGAACGTTTTAGATCGACAGATAACAGTCGTTTACACACGGATGTGGAGATTGGGCAACATTTATTGATTCGACGTTTTCATTGTCTTTACAAATGTCAAGGTATCCGTCATGGTGCATGTGCTTGCAAAGGTTAGATCAGTTTTTAAACACAGAACAAATAAAAAAGGTAGAAGGAGCAGGAGGAACGTAAACAAGTCTCCAGTGAAGCATCGTTGTGTGGAGGACGTACGTAATCCCGCTTGACTCGTGTTGCACAGGATCGCGATCGGCTTCCTTTACTATGCTTCACTTTAAGTGCGCGGGGCTCGGTGTACATTTTTTATCTGGTCAGAATTTTTTAATAAAAAATAATAATAAAAAATTTAAGATTCCATCGATGCTCTATCTATATTATTCCAATTAAAATGCAGCGATATTCTCTACTTACGATATTTTTTTCTATCAAATTATTTCATATTTTATACCTACTTAATTGATAAAGCTATCTACCTATAGTTCCGTATTGTATGTATCATAGACTTTAAAGTAGGCAGCGTCCATAATAATTACTTTATAAGTTTTTATTTCTAAGTTTGACACAATTGTTAGTTTAAAACAAGGAGGTATTAAGTGATATCAATTATGTTATGTCAATTTAGTAATTAGATGCTCGTATCTCTACTCGTCGAACTAAACCAGCAGTGTGTCACGTCAGTTAACCATTTCACATTGTTCGCCAGGGTTGGTGTGTGTGTGTGTTTGTGTGTTTTTTGTAGAGCTCCGTTAATGGCCCGATGTGTAGATAAGATATCTCCCCAGCACAATGTTTTAGTTTAATTATATACATGTTTGTGTTATAGCTTTGTTAATGATTATTATTTATTGGTGATGCTATGTTATTGTTGGCTACCGAATTGTTATTTTATCAGTTCATTTTAAACAACGACTAATCGGTTTTTATATTTGACTAGCTGTCCTCAGCGGTTTCACCCGCGTTACTGTGGGGTCTTATCTTTTCCCGGGATAAAAATATAGCCTTTGTTACTCAGGGATAAATAATTTTTAATATCGGTCCAGTAGTTTTTAAGTTTGTTCGTTACATACAAAAATACAAATCTTTTCTCTTTATATTATTAGTGTAGATGTAAATATAGGTACTTATAATAAGAGATAGAAAATATTTTTATAAACTAATAGATATTTGGGAAAAATACCAAGATAGAGAGAAGAGAAAAATATTACCTGGCTGAGTTTCTCGTTGGTTCTTTTTGGTTAAATTTTAATATGTGACCTACACTGAATTTTATGTTTTTGACTGAACAAATGTGAATCAGCCTCTAAGCCTAAAATTACTTTAGTACCTTAGGCCCTTTAACAAAATTACTGAATAATAGCTAGTTCGCCCATTGGACTGATCGTAATTTGACCCTAATTTATAAATATTTTATGAAAACATAAAATTTTACCGGTGGTAACTTCTGTTATCCGACCTTCATAAGTGCCCTTCTAGAGCCTAAACTGAATAAATGGTCTTGACTTTGACTACTAAACTTTATAATTTACTGGCGGGCGCAGCCCCCTCTTACGCACACATAAGTATATTCTATCCCTTACATGCATACTTAGACATATGTACGGTAGGTACTTAAGGGTCAGCTCACACCGAGACGTGACGCGACCTACTAACCCTACTTACCCTTAATGAAAGAAAGAGAGATTGTCCCAACGTAGTTGTTATCTTTCTCTTTTTCGCAATTGATAGGTATTTGCTTCAAATAGGTATTTAGAGTTACCTATCCATTTAGAATATATAATTCTTGGTGTGAACTGACCCTATACGAGTGCACCTACATTGCAGTAGTATACTTTCATTGTTTTTTCTTCAAGTATTAATATAATGATTCTATTATTTAAACTTTAAAACTAATAATACAAAGTCCGTGTGACATATTCAAGTATGGTCTAAGCGAGATGAAGCCGATAGTTCGCGTTAATCTGCGCCCACGCACTATTGTTTTAAACGTGGAATACTCAACTCGTTTGTAATGCCACAGATTATATCTGCAGCAAGCCTGTAACAAAAACCGATAGGTAGTTTACACGGGTCACTCTATAAGGTTTTCTTTACCTATTTGAATTTGTCTTTGAGATTTAATCAATTATACCTTCGTTGGTCGAAACACTATTTTAGACAATATAATATGCCTCCCTGTTTTTTTATACTACAAGTGATAACGAGACAGGCGGGTCACTTGATGGTAAGTGACTACCTTCGCCTATAGACAAGCAATACTAGAGGGATTGCCATAATGTGTTATACACCTTATTACATTTTTTTTTTTTTATTCTTGATAAGCTTGTGTTTGACTACAATCTCACCATGTTCAGTGATGATGTGGCCGAAGGTGGTAAGCACACAAAGCCTATATGGGAACTGGCTCTCAAGTGCAGCTGTCGGAACACACTGATAGGTGCTTGGCGACAGATTTTCAACTTGAGGGTGGTAGCCAGCCAGTCGGGTACTACAAAGTACCCTACCACAATGAAAGGAATAGATGCAATGTCGATTGCTTTTCCAACTACATTATTATACGTGACAATCATTAACTATGTTATTATATTCCCATTAATGTACGTATGTACGTAGTATGTAATATTTACAACAAATGTACAAAATATACATGCAAATGTACAATTACAATACATAAAAAACATCTTCGAGGCTGCCGCTGCTGCCGATCGGCAAGGTTCCCAGAAGGCTGGCAGCGTTTCCTCTTTGGATGGCCAAGCTGATGCGTTGGCGGAAAAAGCTCCCCGCCCGCCGGTCACCCGAGGCCTCGATTAAGTTTTTACATAAAATATTTGCGAAACGACGAGCTTCAGACCCCCACGGACCCATGGTCTCAACCGCAAAAGGCATAGTAGTATGTTATGTCCCAATGTCATGTATCCAATTTAGAAATATAGTGTTGTCAAAAACCGATTGTAATCTTCGAAAATTATCGAATAATCGACGTTACGGTTGCGCTCGCGCCGGATGTCAAACCAAAGGTTTCAAACTGCACAAACTTTATTTTATAAATTTATTTTTATTCTGTGATCCTTATCTATATTGTAATAAGGTTTGCTTTCAATTTGAGTAATAGTAAAGGCTATGTTTGTTCGTCTTTGCATCATAATAACTGTAACCTGTCATAGTGTGACATTTTTAAAGATTATAATCGCGCCATTAAATGGCCGCCCGATGGAATTGTTGATAGAGAAACTATGTTTTATTTAAATGTTTGTTTTAAGGTGTGGACTACGAGTAGTAGTTACGACTTACTGCTTTATTATTTATGTTTGTTACGCCCTCGGCTCGTTAATGGATAGTATCACAAATTTGAATTAAAAAAATATAATTCCAGCAACAAAAATTTTGTCGCTAGATGGCGTGAAGCGTTTGATAGATCATAGAAATTGGGAGCCAAAGTTTAACTATTCCGTTTTATCTTGACCATAAAATTGTGAGGACAAAGAGATGATGAGAAATCTCAGGACTAGAAACTACAGATGAATAATGCCATGTTTACACTATCCTGGAATTTTCATCGTAAGGCATGCGTCTGCGCAGTTTGCACTTACCACGGGGATTATCAGACTTAATGTCTAATCAAAGAAAAATAGCCCTTGTAGTCAAAATGAATGGATTTCAGAACTAACTCGTCTATCAGTTTCAACAAAGCAAACATTTCCACAAGCCTACAATACTGAATCATGTGTTTCGCTTACGAATAGTTCGATCGATCAATTTGCGAGGCGTTCCTATGATTTAAGGGCTGGCGAAAGGTCGTGTCGATCTCTGGATAGGACACCTCGCACTAGCTTGTAATTAATATTTGTTCTTATTGTTCACGCTTTTTGATACTGGCTGGAACTAGAGGATTGGACCTGTTTGGTTAATAAAAAATGTACAATAATGTTTCTGTGGATTTATGGTGTTCCTTTTTTGAATTGAATTCAAATAGATTTGAACATTTAACCGAAGCAATTGCAAAAATGATCATAAGAAGAGGTTCTTTTTTAACTGTATTCAGAATGATTACGATGGATTTAACGATGACTATAATGATACTCTTCTAAATACTAATAGCTAGTAACAGGTGCATACACAATATTAATACAAAGGCCTAAGTGAGGAATTCTTGAACGAAACAAAATAAGTAATAAGACAATTTACGTGTTGGCAAATGTTCCAGATATGGGCCGCCACAATCGGCTCTCCAGCCACAATCTCACCATCGGTAATTTGGTAATAAAATGAAAATACGTTCGCTCCTTATCTATAATCCGCTCTATATAAATATTCTTTACTATATAAACATTATTCCCCGCCATCGAGAACGTCTTAAGCACCTGCCAATTGCCAGAGCAATATAACATTTGAAAACAGAACAGCAATCTCCTACAATTGCTTTAAGGGGTAGGAGGTCGGTGCTAAGTCATAAAGATCAACATCCAATGGCTTTAACAGACGCCAGTCTTGCTTTCGCGGATTCGTTTCGATTTCGCATGGCTGCGAATTTAATTTTCTTTAATAAGCTCTTTGGTTTACGCACAATGGAATGTACACCGTGAGTGCGGCTGGTGGAGGTTGATTTTTGAATGGATGGTTGTCCGTGTTGGAAGGCATGTATCTCGATAGCGAGCATGTTTCATCGAGCGCGATGCAAGCCTCGATAGCCGCCCCGCCCATGGTTTTTTCGTGGTTTCTCCTAAGTAACAATGGGGTGATCGGCTAACTAAATAACGAGTGCGATACATCGGTTGGGAACGATGGCCGATGTGCGAGAAATGTAGAGAGTTTATTATGCTCGTTTGTAATGACGAGACGTTTTCGTTTGATGGGATATCGACAGGTTTTGAACTGAGAAACCGATTTTGGGCGTATTCTCATGATTTTAAGATTTGGAGTCACCTTTTTGAATAGCCCTATTGACCTCTAAATAAATATCTTGGGACATTCTTCACATGTCCGTCTGATCACAAACCAAACGTAGCTTGTAGAATGACAAACAGATATACCTACTACATTTAGGTACATATGTTATTATGTAATTTTTCAAATTTATTTAGAATAGTGTTCGCCAACTGATTGCAAACCTTTTTATTGATAACACTAAAGCTGTCAATAAAAAAAGAAAATCGGTTGACCATAGAGTAGGAAGGATAATTTATGCATTTGCCATTTTGACAGTTTGAAACATTTTCTATCCTCTTTCAATAAAGTTTGTAAGAAAGAGACGAGAAACACAGTATCTACCGTTGTTTTCTTAGATGCCTCAGAAACGCGGTAAACACTGCGGGGCAGAAATAGTTAAAATATTGATAGGGTAAAATATTATTTTCATCCCCCCATTTCGGAAAGAGTATTTTTGCTCTTCGATATCTGAGTGTAAAAGCCGTTTTTATCCGCTAGAGGATAAAGTAAACAGAACATCGTGTGCACTAAGTTTGTGAATTCAAAACATCATTAAACCTATTTACTTCTCCCTCCATGGTGCCGAATTTACCACACATCCTTTTTAATTTGTAATAACTCAAACTCGGAATCTTCTGGTGTACTTTTTTTTTAATTTGCTTTGCGCGCGCCATTTACTTTTTTTGCATTTAGTCATTTCTTCGCTGAGGTGGGATGAAAAGTTACGTGTTGCACTCGAGTGCAAAGATTTGATTCCCTCGCTTACGCTCAGGATTCTATTTTTTTGAACCCTTCGCTTGCTCGGTCATCAAAATTGAGCACGCGGTTAAAAAGCAACTTTACACTCTTGTATAACAAATAACTATTATAGATGGTATCCATACCTAATACACAGATCGATACACTCATGTCCACCATTACTATATTTATCACGAGGAAAAATAGATATAGCACGGTTATACTTATCAATAGCTACATGTATTATTATTTTATGAAACAATTTAACGGTTAATTCGTTCGTTACACTATATCAACGGTTTTAATGGCATAGAATGTTACCAACCGGTTTTCCTGCATCTATCAACAACTGTTACAGTAGGTATGATTGTTTGTTTGTTCTAACTCCTGCTTTTGATTCACTGAAATCGTTTGTTGAAAAGGAAAACCACGGATATAACTAACTGATAATGTTTATACATAAATAATTATATAAATAGTACCCGACTGGCTGGCTACCCTCTAGTTGTAAATCTATCGGTGTGTTCCGACAGCTACACTTGAGAGCCAGTTCCCATCAAGGCGTGTGTGCTTACTTCGGCCACATCATCATTTACCATGGTGATATTGCGGTCAAACACAAGCTTATCCAAAAGCGTGAAGAAAATATCTTGACAAAATATATAAAATTTAAATAGACATCTTCAAGTTCGTTTACCCTATTTCTTCAGGAGGGTAGGGATATTGGCATTATCCCGTTATTAAATTTGTTTTCATTATAATAGTTAAATGAAAATGCTTGTAAGGTCATAGCTTTAGTTTTATTTAATTGCAATTATTGGATTAAATCCTACTAATATTATAAATGTCAAAGTTTGTGTATTGCTATTATTTGAATGTTTGTTGCTCAATCACGCAAAAACGGCTGAACGGATTTTGATGAAACTTGGCACACAGGTAGACCATATTCTAGAATAAAACATAGGCAATTTTTTATCCAGGGAAATGATAAGATCCCAGGGAACGCGGCTGAAACCGCGGGGCGGAAAACTAGCTGATCTTAATAAAATAACACAATGCCTTTTCACTCTGCAAAGGTTTTATCTCTGGATCAACTGAACCGACTGAACTTTTATTTTATGTAAAAAATTAATCGAGGCCTCGGGTGACCGGCGGGCGGGGAGCTTTTTCCGCCAACGCATCAGCTTGGCCATCCATAGAGGAAACGCTGCCAGCCTTCTGGGAACCTTGCCGATCGGCAGCAGCGGCAGCCTCGAAAAAGTTTTTTATATATTTTTTTTTTTTTTTTATTCTGGATAAGCTTGTGTTTGACCACAATCTCACCATGGTAAGTGATGATGTGGCCGAAGGTGGTAAGCACACAAAGCCTAGATGGGAACTGGCTCTCAAGTGCAGCTGTCGGAACACACCGATAGGTGCTTGGCGACAGATTTTCAACTTGAGGGTGGTAGCCAGCCAGTCGGGTACTACAAAGTACCCTACCACCGTGCAAAATTTTATTTTGTTATTATTTATTATATATTATATGTTATATATATATTATTTATTTTATTTATTTTAATTATATATTATAGTTGTACATTTGCTTGTATACCTACTGAACCGATTATAAAAATTCTTTTACCAATAGAAAGCCACGTTATTTGGGAGTGTCATAAGCTATATTTTTATCCAGGGAAAAGATAAGATACCACGAGAACGCGGATGAAACTGCGGGGGACAGCTAGTTTTACTTTTAAACCTTCCATTTAGCGAATAAAAAAGTATTGAAGTAAAACACCTTTTTTAAATCTCGCGTGTTTAGATCACATGAAGGTAGTTCGAGTTCAGATGAGCCTAATTAATCGCCGCATCGTGCGCGCGAGCATATTCACGTTCGATTTTAGGAACATTATCTTCAATCTAAATTTTTTGGTGGTTTAAGTGACTTTTTGCCGAGATTGTCGAGATTTACAGTGCTTTTTAGTACGTTTTTGTTTTAGCTTCTATAAATAATGGGGATGATGAATATATTCAAGAGAAAAAACCTAACACTAACTAGTGTATAATATCAACATCTAAAAATAATCGAAAATATCGACCACGTTGTAAAATTCTGCTTGTTTATGGTTTTTAATGGCCAATTTAACGACAAAGAGTAGTAGGTATACTCAAAATCAAAACTAATTTATCCAGTTTAGTCTCTGGTAAGGGACTTATGAACGTTACAATCCGGAATAAATTCACCAAGATAGATGCTAGAAATTTTGCTCACAAATTTCTTTTATAACGTAGGTAAGCATTTTTTTCAGCCGCTAAATATAATAATAAATAGCGGTTGAAGCAGCGGAGCAGAAAGCTAGTATAAAATATAGGTACTTTTTCTCTATAAATAGCCGATTGACCAACTTGTGGAAAAACTCAGCTTGGCAATGTGGATTTATTTTTCCTTAAAAATAAAAACGTGCTTGAAGGTACCTATGTAAAAATAAATTAGGTCCATTTACCACGTTTTTAAGTATTTAGTTACATATTTAAAACTTGAAAGTTTTATCAAAATACATTCAGTCGTTGCGGAGCATATTTTGATAGGACATTGGTTATGAATCTGTTGATTACAAAATAAACTTAATATGTCTCTTTCTAATATGACCAATAAAAAAAGTATAACATGAAATTTAGCCTTGTCAAATTCATCCAATTAAATAAATAAGATATCCTGAGACTCTCTTCACACACTTCCATCTCATCTCAAACTAAGTAGAGCTCTATCTATCTATAATTACACCCAAAATCGGCAGTAGGTACCTACAGATAGACCTACGCACACAAATCTCAACCCTGAGTTACCAACAATAGACAAAGGTAAATTTGACGGAACAGATATTTTTTCTTAATTCTTTCTTTTTTCTGGAATGTTCTAGTATTTTCTTTCTTTGTTTCTTTTGTTGTTGCTATTGAATAGGTACTATGAAGGAAATGTTATTATATCTACTATTCATGTAATATTATGTCTGTATATAAAAGTAGTGGATAACCACTTAAATATTATGTACTAGAAAATGTTAGAGAGCTGTGGTTATCCTTAATAAAAACAATGAACTAAATTACTGCTATCCTTTTTTAATGTTTATCATTCGATAGAGATATAACGATAATAAATTACTACAGTATTTAAACAATAGAATCAGCATCATATTACATTTCAGATAAATCAAATCAAATAGCCTAAAGCTGAGAGGAAGTTTGAAATTTTTTCTACAGTTCGTCGTATAAATCTCAGTTCAGTATAATATACTGGTGGTAAGTACCTCAGCATCTATGGGGGCGGAGCATGCCCCTCCCTGGTAAGCCATGCTTGATGGAAACTGGTTGAGCCGGTTATAGAAAACAAGAGCTGCAACGTTAATACCGTAACGACATCTGTGTTTCGATTTGCGCAACTTATGCCATGTTATGTTGAATAAATATTTTATTTTTATTCCTCATCTATACTAATATTATTAAGAGGTAAAGTTTGTGAGGTTGTATGGGGGTAATCTCAATAGAAAGCCACGTTATTTGTGAGTGTCATCTTTATCTTTACATAGTATAAAATGAAGTCGCCTCCGCTGTCTGTTCGTTTCAACGGATTTTAATGCAGTTTTCAGCAATATATATTCAAGAGGAGGAGGAGAAGGTTTATATGTATCTTTGATATCTCCCGCCCTCAGATCGAAATTCGAGCAAAAACTTTTTAGAAAAAAAGTCTCTTCAATAACTGTCAATAAAAAAAAGTTAATCGGATGAGAAAGAGATAAAGATAATGATATGTGTCAAATATGTGTGTGTGTCAAACGCATGGTAGAGTGTGTAATTTTTTTAAAAATTAATTTAATTTATTTCTAAAGCATATTTTATAACAATATTAATAGCTTTCTGCACTCCTTCTCCATATAAACTTTAACTGTGCCAAATTTCTACTCCGTCCGCGTAATTTCCGTAAAAAGGGGTAAACAAACAATAGTGGCGGGAGCATTGGGCATGCCCAAACCTCCCTTTAAAATTAGTGCTCAATGCTCCCCACCCCTTCATTTCACAAATAAATTCAAATATGTTTTTTGTAGTCTAATGTTTTACCTTAATTTATACGTTAATATTAGCTTTCGTAAACACATAACTAGATGACAATACAGAAACTTACGGCTTTACGCAGATCACGTTGTTATTTCCTTCGAAATCACATCAAAATATTTACTTTTGCACGCACGAAACGGTCGACACCATGTGACACTGACAACTAATCAAAATGGCAGATGACATTAGCCTGAGCGGTGTTGCCAGTTAGTAAGCTAAACTACCACAGTATACAAAATTAAGTACCTTTCATACGACCCGACTTACAAGGTGGTGCCCGAACCTCCCGACTGCCCAATGCTCCCCTATCTCCCCTACAAAGTTTTTTCTTCACGTATCTATTAATATTTAAAATTATAAAATTACAGGAATTGTGTTTTTCAACTGTTTCGTTACTGTAAAAAGTAATTACCTTATAAAATAGGGAAGGTACCCATTGTTGACTGTTCTTCAAGGAGACGCAATATTAAAAGCAATTTTATAATTTTTCAAAAGCACGTCTCGTCCCCGTCTGTCCTTTTCATGTTTCATTCATCAATGGGTGCTTTCGATTTGTTGTTCAAACAAATTACTGTCTGCCCTGTCGCCTGTACAGTAGGTCGCTTCACAGACGCTAAGATGTTATTAAGAAATAAATTGGGCGGCACATGTAGGGTTGCCACTTTGTTGAACATTTATTTTAGATTGTGTTTTTGTTTTTCTTGGGACCTTCAATAAAATTTCATAGGTATATCAGGTAGGTTTCGTAGGTATATCAAATAAATTGCGTGCCAAATAGACCTATGACATTACATAGTTATTATTTATGATTCAGCCAGGGAAGTTGACAGTGTTGATAAAAGAAGATTGCATGTGTTAATCAGCCCATTTCGAGATTTTTAGACACTCGTTAGTGCTAAAAAATCCACTTTGCAAAAAATCCACGGTAAAGGAATAAAGTGGACATAAAAGTGCAAAAAGATCCATCAATGGATTTTTACAATGGATTTTAAGACACTCGTTAGTGCTAAAAAATCCACTTTGCAAAAAAATCACGATAAAGGATTAAAGTGGACAAAAAAGTGCGAAAAGATCCATCATGGATCTTTTCAATGGATTTTAGTGGACATCGCCAGAAAATGTCGCATAAAAATCAATTAAGGCAATTGGTTTATCTTATCTTCTTATACTACATATAAAAATTAAAATCTCACCACATACTATTAAAAAATATGCTATATGGCGAGTCTATGTACTCTCTCGGCTGGTTGTATATCCGATAATACAAATATTTCTGATACAACGCTGTAGTTAAAGATCATGCTGTTTTAATTTTAAAATTAACGAGCCCCTCCACCAAAAATCCTATTTACGAAAATTCTAGAAATCATGATTCAAGTCAAAGTCAAAATCAAAACCATTTATTCAGTTTAGGCCCTAGAAGGGCACTTATGGAGGTCAAATTACAGATGTTACCGATTCGGAAGCCAGCCTTCAGCTGAGAAGAACCGGCAAGAAACTCAGCAAGGTTACATTTTTTTAAATATTTTTTAGCCATCGACTATACTGGTATTTTTTTTCAAATTCAAGTTATACTTAATCATTTCACATAAGTTTTATAACTTCAAAAAAATATTTTTTCTCTAAGTGGTAGCCCTACAAATTGCGTGGCGGGCGCCCGCGGCATCGCATATAAATTACGGATTTACACATAATGTTTCATTTTTCAGTCGCTAAATGTCGATTGACGCCGTGTCGGAAAATGATGACACTTTAAATTAGAGCGAATTCAATTATGGTAAGTATATAATTGAGGAAATAATGCCTATAGTGTTTTTAGTCGGGGTCATTACCCTCGGTTATAAGCCAATAAGTTGTTAAGTTGTATATTTTTAGTATTTTTCCTTAATTTTAACTTGTTGTTTGCCTTTATCTAATACGAGTATAAATATGGACGGGAATTAAAGTGTCGTAACTCAGTAGAGAACACGATATTGAAGTAGGTTTCGAATTCCGAACACTTGGTAACAAGTCAAATATAAAGTTTTGTAAGAAATCTATTAAAAATAATAATATTATGGAGAGGTAGAGTACGTTTGGATGATAGGAGATAATCTCAGAAACTACTGAACCGATTTTGAAAATTCTTTCAGTGATAAGAAGCTTACGTTAACCCTGAGTTTATACTATAGGTACTATTTTCATTTCGAAAACGCGAGTGAAACCGAGGGCTGAAAGCTAGTAAAATTATAAAACATCAATATAGTAAGTTTCCTTCTATGTACCATCTTGGGTACATCATCACTTACCATCGAAATAAAAATCCTTTTTAGCCCCAAAACTCAGACCAAATAAAAAGGTAGACAGAACCCCGCACACTTCAAGTGAAGCACAATAAAGGAAGCCGATCGAGTTCCTGTGCGACGCGAGTCACGCGGGATAACGTAAGTGCAGGTCACGCACACAACTTCGTACACGCTGCTTCACTTCATTGGAGACTATTGTTTACGTACGCTCCTTTAAAAAAAAACAAATGCAAAAGAATGTATTATTTCCCCGATGTAATATCAGAAGTTGTTGATCCGTCGTGTATAATACCTCTCCCTCTATACCCTGGGCCCTCCTCGGAAAGATGGGAGGTCGAATTTCCGTCGCGGCCTTGCCGGAAGTGACGCCATGTTTACAAATCGCGCGGGAAACGTCATTGAGAATTCTAAGCAGTTTCCATGATGATGTTCCAAAAAGTCGTTGTTGATATTTGGATGAACGAGGTAGTTAAAGTTGTAGATAAAAATATTATGTATTAATTGTTATTTAAAAATATTTCATTCTCTTTGTTTTACGATATACCTAAAATTATACATGTTTTTTGTTTCGAGTTTATTGAGGTTTTTAAAAGTCTTATTTTAATGAACCACTTATTATTCAGTAGTAGGCACTATTAATTACACAAAATAAAATAAAAAGCTTAAATAAATTTATCTAATTGAGACCCTAGCGCGGTAGGTACATGTGATCGAAGTATTGACTCTACCACCGGTTTGATAAACAATCTTAGATCTAGAGGAAACCAGTAAAGTCTCGGATGAATGATTTATTTTGAATGTAAGTAGGTTTATTAATGTAATACCCTTTTGTAACCCAAATCGATAGTACGTACATACCTACTAAGATTTTTACTTATATAAAATTTACAAAAATCTCGTGAAAAAATTAAAATCATAAAAATAAAATTAATTTATTTCCCGAAACGTGTAGTTAAGATACACTCAAGGAAAATGTTCTAAGAAAAAAACGTAATTAACTTAAATTGGAAAAAGTGTGCCAGAAAACGTTATATTTCATAGCATAATGTCCTAGCATTTTTGTTAATGGTACATTGGATCATAGGATAAAGCAACTTGTAATTAAAAACAGATTTCTTGTTAATTACAGAAAAATGTTAGGAAAAATTGCTGAAGGCAGAATTTTACAAGCTATCAATTACAGCATAATGTGATATGGCAATTAGTATATGTACGGTTTGAAAAAAAGTTCTCGATAACCTTCTGGGAAATGAAAAAGACAGAAAAACGTGTGGCATGCGCTTTATTTATGTCGTCTTATAATTATGATTATCGTATTCTTTTTGTTTGGTAGAGCAATGTTCATTCATCATTTACCGACCTAAAAAAATATAATTTATATATATATATTTTTTTATGTTTTTGTTATGACATATTCTTAATAATAAAGAATTTTAAAGAAGAGTGATGTCTCTTAATACAGGTATTTCATGCTTGAGGCTTCGAATACTGTGACTCGAGACTTCGTAAAAATCTCATAGAGTAAATAAACATTTTGTATTTTTTTGTAATGTTCTATTTTGGTAAATAATTGTGACTTTTTCTTTTTTTTTTCAGGTAAGTTCATTATTCAGAAAAATGTCAGCTACCTACTAATTCATCCGTAAGTAATAATTGAAATCAATTATTATTTGCTTCTGAAGACTTTTTTTTCAGCGTATTTTTTAAAGACCATAAAAAAATCTTTATGAAAACATTTTTCTTTTTTCCACTACCGTACACAGAGCGACAAATACTCCAATAGGGCTGTTGGGCAACAAGACGCGGCAACTTTCGCTCGCACATGTACTCTACAGTCAATAGACGGCAATGAGCACATATGTACGCAAACTTTTTAATCTGTTCAGACAATTGAAACGCAGCACATAATGTGCGAATGCAGACTGCGGCTTAAACAATGGTTAAGCTCGGGCTTAAACAGGCGAAGTGGGGTATCTCGGTGTTTGTTAAGCTGTTGTACTGCTCATATGGTTAATGGAAACTTTCAGGGAAGCGGTGGCGGTGGGCAATGCGGTTTTTTTTACAGCGTTTGCGCTTTTTGTTTCGAGAAATCATTACCATACGGAAGGTTATCGATCCGTGGTGCGATACTTTGTTAGGTCTATAGATAGGATTAATTTAAAATACGCGTTTTAATCATTATATCGACATATTTGCCGATGAATATTAAAGTTTATTATAAACTAGTAATTTAACCTTCCATTGGCGAAAGAATTGTTAGAATCTGATAAAAAAAAACAAACCTCATTACTAAAACTATCTTCATAATAATATTAGTACCTATAGATAGATAGACAGATGTTTATTAAAACATTATGAATAGAATTATTAAGTCTAAATAATAGGTTTATGATATAAATATTTAAAAAGACCTTCATATACTACGAATACAAATTGCAAAACAAAATTCAAGAGCCACCTGTCACTTTATACCATTCATCTGAAGTTCGTCCGAGCGCGCGGTCCCGCGCCCCTTTCGGGAAATTAACGCGCCGCCGCCCTGCGCCGTGGGACGCATACGAACGAACCTTGTCGCACCGTGTGTAGACGACCTTACGTCTTTATCTTGACGTTTCGGAAACTGTTTTGTGAAAAATAGCTAAAAATCTATACTTAAGAAATTACAAATTAAATATTACGAGCATAATAACTGAATCAAAATATAGAGACATGAAGTTAGGGACTATTACTATGATTAATACATTTTCTCATCCTTCTTTATTTGTGTTTATTTCTACGTAGAGTAAATTTTGTTACAAGATTTTTTTATTCATGTTTTTCAACTTGAGGGTGGGAGCCAGCCAGTTGGGTACAAAGTACACCGAAAGCTCAAGCTCATTGTAGGATTCGAACCCACGACCGCGATATCCGACGTCACTACCACTGAGCTATCATCGCCTAAATTATGCTTAAGCAAGCTCTCGTACTGTTTAGAGGGGTGCTTTTATAAATTCCATTTGCATATGAGTTTTATGATTTCAAAGAACCGATAAAATTGTGACTTCAAACAATAACATAGAGTAACTATGCAAAAGCATTTTTAATGATCTCACAGTCGCAGCAGTTGTATGGATTGGAACAAAACAAGAAGGTATCTAGTTGGAAGGTTGTGGGGTGTCGCTGCGATAACGTTGCGATCACGTTACGCTATCGTCCGTGTCACATTGTTCGATATCGAGACGTGCACTTTCGCTCGATACGGAGGGTTGGCAAATATTAATTTACCTTTATATTCATTGTTGTTTTGTTTTATTTATTTACATCAAGTTATTTATTTTCCAATTATTTTTAACATTGCCTACAGCATCGTATCCACTGTTAAACATAGCCTTTTTAAAAATAGACCTTCAGTCGCTTGAAACTAGGTTGAATTTTCTTTTCTTTGGTTAATAACTTGAATCGCTTATACATATACTAGATTATATTGTCATCTTATTGTTTTCCTGGGACATCAGTCCCTATTATAGCCAACAGGTTAAGCCTTAGTAACACTTTTCACTACATCTATTTATGTAACTTGATTATTTCTTTTCTTAATTTTTTGTGTATCATAATAACACTTATTTTTAAATTAATAGATACATTTAATAGTTTTTAAAAATAGTAGTGGCAGCCCTATTGAACTGCAGTCTCCGATGCAACTTACACCCGATAGTGCATTGTCCGCGATAAACTTGTTATTCGTTGATAAAGAGAAAGTGGCTATCACCAGTGCACTTATTTGTAAATATAGTCACAGCTTTAATTAGCGAGATACCACGGAGGTGACATGACTTCATCATGCACCTCTATCTGATATAACTATACCCTTTTGTTCATTATATCTTGACTAGGTGTGACAACCCTTAAAGTTTTATTAAATTCAGCCATTTTGGATTACAAGAACACCTACAAAATGGCCGACATGAATTTGTTATTTACTACAGTATATCCAAAGCACGACTATAAGTCACTAATTGGGATAATGCCTCTAGTCAAGAAATAATATCTAACACTGGTTAGGTGTATAAAATATCAAAAAATTGCTTAAAATGGCGATATACAAAAAATGAGTTTTTGACGTCACAAGCCAGATTTAACCTATAATTTTGTTAACACTTACTTAATAAACAGAAACTGATTTGATATGTCAGTAAACATCCCTATAACCCGCAAATATTGAAAGTGAAAAAGATAAATAATGATTGCATGTTAGAGGGTTACTTTTGAAAAGAGTCATTTCTGAGTTTAATGCCGGTTTTTCTCAGCAAAAGCAACTGCCTATACATGCGTTACAGTCAGACTATAATAAGTGAGGAACTATTTCCTCTAAAAAAATTTAGAAGGTAGGTAAATCTAATTCTGTTGCAAAGCACTGAAATAGTTTCATATCTCTTTCTTACAAACATTATTACAAAAGGTTGGATGTCATTTGATTATTATTTCACTTTCACGTTGAAAAACAGCGATAGAACTAATTTGAAATCCTACTTTTGTATTCCTTATTACCTAGATAGAGATGTAGTAAAACTAAAATTAGCTAATTTAGTTTTCATATTTACTTTATTAAGAAGTTATATAAATGAAATCAAAAGATCAAGTCACGATAAACAGAACATCTCAATCATCGACATCTTCCGGATATTTGGGAGATCGTAATGGATTTAAAAAATTGTAATATCGCACGGTGTAAGGTCGGAATAAGTGTAATGAAGTATAAATCAGTCGGTATCAATGTTACGGGGCCTCTGTCAATAGCTCTGAGGTAGGCTGGGGATAGAAACGTATGGGTACGACCGCAGAAAACATTTGAGCAAAGAATAAGAAGGCTTAGAGTGAGGGCGCCACTTGTACGTTCAATTGACAGCTGAAAAGTCAGTTGGGTGCATATTTTAATTATTCTGGTCATGGAATTTAAGTTGCAGTCACTATGATCTAGGTTTTATCAACTGGGAAATAAAGAGCACTATAAGAGAATATAGGCTAGATTAATTTACATTTAAGTAGTAAATGTTTATAACTATTAATTGTATAACTTATGAAAGTATAACATAAACAACAATACAAAACTAATATTTATTACATAATTATATGTCAGGAGAAGCTAGTTTGACAGTAAATTAATGTTCTACTTTCAAGTGAGCTTCAAAAACTACACAGACAGAACAATTCAATTTCCGAATACAAAAGACGTAGCTTGGAGAATTGTTTGTCTCGTTTCTTATACCCTCAAACCAACGTCAAAACGAAACAAAACATAAGATTGACATCAGGTAATTTTTGTCAGATATGCTGACTACGATTTTCAAATTCTGATAGTCGTATCCACGATAAGCTATCCATCGTATGAAGTCCATTATCGAGAGCTGGAGATGGATCAGATAAGAGCCATAATTTGCAATAAATATAATGGCGGAGGTGTTGGCGGCCGACGGCGATGCCTTTTGTGCTCCGAGCTCGACGTTGGATGAATTTGTGCTGTGCTAATGTCTACGTTACTTTGGAAATTGCCTTTGTTATAATATTAGCTCGAATATGGTAAACAAACAAATGTACCTTAAGATACGCCCTTAAACTATGTATTTACAAATGTCACGTCAATCCGTTGTTGGGTTGCTGCGTGAATGATGGAAAAATTAACAAAGATATTTTCTTTTGGTAATGAAGTATTGGAGTAATAGTCATCTTTTAATTGGTGGAAAAAAACCGTTGTAATTAAGAAGTACAAAATCTTGGATAAGACTACAGACAGTTCACATACATCCATCAATGCAACATGATTTAAACTCAGCTCTGGGTAGCTTTGTTGCAGTCAATTAAAAATAACCTCTAAAGAATAGATAGATCGCTATGAAATACTGTTGTATATGCAGTTACTAGAACGTAAAAAAATATCAGCAGACTATTTAAACGACTTCAAAAAAGGAGGTGTTTCTGATTTTTTTTTAATTCTTTTTTAATAAACCGTTTGGAAGATTGAAACTGATTGCAATAATTTACGTAATTGACCCGCAGCTCAAAAGCAAACAAACAGTCAAGGCTAGTTTTATCAATATAGGTTTGACTAAATAAAGGCGATTTTAGGCGATGATAGCTCAGTGGTAGGGACGTCGGACTCCGCGGCGATGGGCGTGGGTTCGAATCCTACAGTGGGCTTGAGCTTTCGGTGAAGGAAAACATCGTGAGGAAACCATAGCACGGTGGTAGGGTACTTTGTAGTACTCGACTGGCTGGCTACCACCCTCAAGTTGAAAATCTGTCGCCAAGCACCTGTTGGTGCGTTCCGGCAGTTGCACTTGAGAGCCAGTTGCCTTTAAGGTGTACAACACATTGGCAATCCCCTTGGTATTGCTAATGTCTATAGGCGACGGTAGTCACTTACCACCAGGTGACCCGTCAGCTTCGTTGTCACGTGTGGTATATAAAAAAAAAAAAAACTAGTAAAAAGCGGAAAATTTTCATGTGACATCCCTCTAATACTACTATCCAACTAATATTATAAATGTGAAGATGTTTGTTACACTTTCACGCAAAAACTGTTAAACGGATTTCGATGAAACTTGGCGCACAGGTAGATAATAACATGGAATAAAACAGGATACTTTTTAGCTCGGGAAAAGATAAGATATCCCCGGAACGCGGGTGAAACCGAGGGGCTAGTTTAGGCATAAAATAGTAAAATACAATATTGTGCATAAGCTTTTTAAGTGATTATGGTTTCACGATATAAAACGAGGCATCGACTATCTTAGCAACACTGTAGTGCTTTGTATCGATATACAACTTATCGATGTATTAGCATTAACATCGATAAAGCGTAAATTTGCATTAACTAGATAAATGTTTAGTGCACTCTGTAGAATCTTAAGTGTGTCAAAGATTAAATGAAATCGTGCAGATGGATCATTTTCTTAGAAACTATTAATACTATCTATACTATAAAAAGGCACGGCAAGGCACTTTAAGGCGATGATAGCTCAGTGGTAAGTGACGTCGAATACCGCGGCGAAGGTCGTGGGTTCGAATCCTACAATGAGCTTGAGCTTTCGGTGAAGGAAAACATCGTGAGGAAACCATAGCACGGTGGTAGGGTACTTTGTAGTACCCGACTGGCTGGCTACCACCCTCAAGTTGAAAATCTGTCGCCAAACACCTATCGGTGTGTTCCGACAGCTGCACTTGAGAGCCAGTTCCCATCTAGGCTTTGTGTGCTTACCATCTTCGGTCACATCATCACTTACCATAGTGAGATTGTAGTCAAACACAAGCCTATATAGAATAAAAAAAACAAAAACTTGTATAGTAGGTAATTTTATTCTTTATTAGCTATCCCCCGCGGTTTCACCCGCATTACCGTGATAAAAAGTATCTTATGATTTATGTGCATTCATTAAAATCTATTCAGTAGTTTATTACTTGAAAGAGTAACAAACGTCTTTACATAGGATATAGTACCTATTAGTTGGATTTATACTCAGTCCAGTCATCGCGCTAGTCAATTTAGTAACTGCGCCGCTTGGGGCTTTGCTGCGCAAGTGTGACGGCGGCATCTAGTCCTAGCCGTACGTGAGGACCTATTATTAATCTAAGATAAAGGTAGTATTGACAGAATAAGCATTTAAATCATATTGAATTCACGAGAAAACTGACAGGTGGGCATTATAAGCCAGTCTGTCATGTTAAGCTTTAACGAGTCGCTTCTATGGCTTTATGGGTGACAAATGAAATGAAGTGTCGCATCTGTTTATATCTATCTAATCTATGTCCCTACGTTAGTCTGACTGAACATCCTTTATAATAAATTTATTATCGTATGCATATTGTTACGGCCACAAAATGAGGACCAAGAACATGCCTTTTTGCATTAAACACCTGTTCACCTCGCAGTGATGATAACGTTATTCAAGTCGTATCTAGATTTATCCAGATCGAACTGGATTTTCTGTTTTTCATTTGAAATAATCGAAAAGGTAAACAATCCAATGTACACTGTACACGTCTAATATAATGAGGTGAAATTAGTTTGTTTGTATTCATTGGATAATCTACCTTATAAAATAACTGAACGTATTAAAAAAAAAACAAACAAACAGTCGAAATGAGAACCTTCTCCTTTTTTGAAGTCGGTTAAAAACATCTTTCTTTAACTATTTTACATGTTAATTGATTTTAAGTCAGTTTACACGTGTGGAAGGTTACTAAAAATTTAAACAAAATGTGAGTAATAATAAAAGAAAACAGGTTACCTTTACGGACACTTCTATTGAAAAGGGAGGCGAAAATGTATTGGACTTTCTTGGTCCTATCCAAGCATACTATAATGGCTGATGAATTAGAATATACCACATATATTTCACCTACCTATAACTCACTTTGCTTTGTTTATTGCGAGAATAAAATAAAAGTTGTATCTGTCAATTTCCATAGTACAAGATTGAGCTTAAGGCGATGATAGCTCAGTGGTAAGTGACGTCGAATACCGCGGCGAAGGTCGTGGGTTCGAATCCTACAATGAGCTTGAGCTTTCGGTGAAGGAAAACATCGTGAGGAAACCATAGCACGGTGGTAGGGTACTTTGTAGTACCCGACTGGCTGGCTACCAGCCTCAAGTTGAAAATCTGTCGCCAAACACCTATCGGTGTGTTCCGACAGCTGCACTTGAGAGCCAGTTCCCATCTAGGCTTTGTGTGCTTACCATCTTCGGTCACATCATCACTTACCATAGTGAGATTGTAGTCAAACACAAGCCTATCCAGAATAAAAAAAAAAAAAAAGATCTGCTTAGTTTGGGATCAAATGGTGTGTGTGAAAAACAATCAAGCTAATTATTACTATATACGGTGTGCTCATTCGAAAAACGATAAGCATACAGTTTAAAGAGTTTTATCTCAAGCAACTAAGGAAGCTGTATTTACCTTTAAACTATCAACTACATCTCAAGTTGACGGTCTTGAGTCAGTTAAGGTAACGCACGCGTGCCTTATCACCCGGCCATCATATTATACCTCATATAAGATTACATTGTAAGTTATCTATGTTGTAACTTATATTGATATTATAATAGTTTGGTAAGTGTTGTACTTTAGGTTTGTTGCAATGATATTGTGAAGTCACTTTTAGAAAATAGATTATTGTAAGTATTAAATATAATTGTTTGAGTTTTGTAAGGGACTATTCGAGATTTTTGGTCATAATATACGTAATCTCTTTTTTAACCGGCTTCAAATAAGGAGGCGGTTATAATACTTCATTATTAAATATAATGTGTAAAAGTATAAGGGTTACTCAATTAAAATGTATATTAAAAATTGTTTTATTGCGATTTCAGTCATGGCCCAATAGTAAAAGTTGTTTAATTAATAATTATGAAAATTTTAAAGTATTTCACAATATTAATAACAGTTACATATTATCTGTTCTTGGGTGGTAATCGAACCCACGACCAGCGGCGTAGTAGTCAGGGTCTCTAACCCCTACACCAACCGGTCAGTCAAATACATATTTAATTCGATAATTACACCCACATCACGACAAACAGACATACAGTGGACCCCCGGTAATCCGGCCCCTGTCTAATCCGTCACCCCCTGTAATCCGACATAGTCTTTTCATGCTTCTTAAATTGATTGATTCATAATTTTTGATTATTTTAGTATGTATGTACCTCTTTCGTCTAACGTTAAGTTATTGCATATTTTTTGTAAGTACATAATTTTATAATAAAACGTAAGCTCTCTATTGTGTTGTTAATAAATGTACTAAATTTGACATACAACATAACATTATTGAATCTTATCATTGGATCTGTAGTTTGTCGGATTACAAGGCACTCTTTTGTAAAAAAATCCGGACTATAGGGGGTCTTAGGCAGTACTCTATAATCCGACAAATTCGATAGTCCGACACTGCCTTGCAAAACATTTGTCGGATTACCGGGGTTCCACTGTATTTATAACCACAAATGTAATAGGTTATACCAACACACCGGCTTGAATATTTCCTAAAACCCTATAACTTTAGACCCACTTATGTATCACACCACACCTGTTCAGTATTTATCAATTACATCAAAACTTGCGTGGCCCTCTGCATGAAGTGCCGACTGTATCGCAAGGGTTAATGGTGCGAGAATCGCTGATAACAGTGCCTCCTCCGTTACCTCCACCCCTCGACACGCGAAATAGATATGTGCAGAAGGACTCTTTACAAGCGTTCAAATCTGCCCACGTGTCAAATCAAAATCGTTTATTCACATGGGCCTCAAGAAGGCACTCATGAAAGTTAATGACTCTACTGCCAGATTTTACAGTCTCAGTTAACCGGTGGTAGAGTCAATTATCATTCTAAGTGCCTTATTTTATAGTTGATTCCTCATTGTCATAACCTATGACCATACAATAAATTACTTTGACTTGACTTTATTAGGGCCTAATCTGAATAATGTACCTATGATGTTTATCACACATTTTTCATGGCATCGCTTCATATTAGAAAATTATATGATAAAACTTTGTATGTTGGACGCACTAAGATTTTCCAGCTATTTTATTGGACTTCATGGGGCGAGTGACATAAGAGATGTTTTTTTTTTGTAGCGGTAATATTATAGACATAATATTTAAGCTTCCTAATGACGCTCATTACCTTCAATAGAGGAGTAAGAAAGTTTATGCAAGGTTGGCAACGCGCTAGTGACGCCTGTAACCGCTTTCCATTAGATAAGTAAGCTTGTTTGCCACGTGGGTAGTATAAAAAAAGTGTTTATATTGCCCAGCTTAATAAATACAGCTAGTAGACCTTCTGTGTCAACTTATTTAGTGGCTTTTCTCCCTCGGGCTCCTGTTCCCGTCCCTGTACCTAGGTAGGGGGCAAGCGGGCTAGTATATCAGAGTGTCGGAGATCTGCGATCGGGGTAATTGTCTGGTAATAGATAATGTTACTTGTTTGGGTGTTCAGGATCTCTTCTGTTGTGTTGTACGTAATCTAAATTATATATGTCTATATAAAGTTTTTGTCTTTTTGTTTTCAATAAAAATTGTATGCTTTCGTAAGTAGATAGTAATTTTATTGAATACTAGTTTTCCGCCCCGCGGTTTCACCCGCGTTTCAGAGGGATCTTATCGTTTCCCGGGATAAAAAGTATGTCAAGTTCAATTAAAATCCATTCAGCAGTTTTTGCGTCAAAGAGTAACAAACATCTATACATACAAACTTTCTTGTTTATAATATTAGTAGGATGAGTTTGTTTTTATTTCGAGCGATCTAGCTCAATGAAAACTATGGAATTGTCTAAAAAATTATTATCTCAGGAATTTATGAAATTAATGTGCTTTTTTCAAAACACAATTTTTTTTTTCGTTTGTTTCTTCGATCTTATCTCCGAAGTGACTTAACCGATTTTAACGAAACTTTTTTTGTAGAACACTTCACAGTCTAATCTAGACTACTTTACAAGAGACTGCTAGCGACAAATAAAACGTATTTTCTTCAATAATAAGAATTTAATGACTTCCACAATCTCGCTGGCTTCACAGACAATCGTGTAGGTGCTCGTTCGTCCGCTCCATCATCCGAGCTATCACATTTCGCTATCAGTAATACATTGTATCACATTTTCATAAGAGATTCATTTAGCTCGCATTTCGCTTGCCCCCAGAGTGGCGGCCCTGTTTCCATTGCTGCCGCGTCATTTATACCGCTGATTTTCAGTTATGTAGACGTCTTACTTTATCACACTCTTTCAGAAACAAATCGGCAATTATGATGCATGCATTCAAGGTACCTACCAAAGTTATTTTCATTAAGGTTTTTTCATAGCATAGCATGATACTTGAAATATACACTAATAGGTATTGTAAAGAGGCAAAGTTTGTAAGTTTGGATGTAGGAAGTCATCTCCAAAATTACGGATCCGATTTTGAAAAATTTTTGTACATGAAGCTTATAGAAAGATTTAATTGAACGAATTATTGAATAACCGGTCGGACTCGTGTACCGAGGTGTAAATAGTTCGATCGGGAATCGGGTCTCGAAGATGATTTCAATTTTTTCCGATTATATTGTATTTTTCTGATGTAACAAAAAATTTAAGGTTTTCAGATTTATTCTTGTACACTTGAGCAACATGATATTGCTTCTTGTCAAATTTCATGGTTTCCTTTTGAGTTACAGTGCCCTAAAAATCAAACTGTCTTGTGAGATTTAATAATAGTTTAGTAAAATGCAGCTTTAAGACTGCTCTTTCTCTCTTTGTAACATGACTAGAATTTGACGGTTACATGAGGCTAAAAAGTTAACATATCGTATCGTCTGTGATAGTGGAGAACGGTTAGCAGGGCGGGCGGCAGGCTGGTACGAGGTACGAGGGCTGCTCGCCCCAATATCAGCTCACGTGCCTTTGTTCTCCGATCGGATATCGCCCGTCGGCGGATCATCCTAAATTATTTATCCTTTTTCCCCCCCGGACTCAGGTGAGAGGAGAGATGACGATCGTTTAGTTACTACAGAGATGGAATGTGGTTGGAAAATACTTTTTATGTCTCCACATGAGTATTAAATTAATTTATAACTGAAGCCGATTTTAATTGAATGGTTTGGAAGCGTGAATAAAAAAAACATAATAACATGAATAGCGATTCTTAAAATATGGACGACCGTCCCATCTGCGAGCTAAGGGAATAAATATGTCTTTGATGCTACTAATATTATAAATGTGAAAGGTTGTATGTTTGTGAGTTTGTTCCTCAATCACGCAAAAACGACTGAACGGATTTTAATGAAACTTGGCACACAGGTAGATCATATCCTGGAATAAAATAAAGGATACTTTTTATGTCGGGAAAAGATAACATCCCTCGGGAACGCAGATGAAACCGTGGGGCCAAAAACTAGTATAATAAATAATATAACTTTCATATTCGTAGATTATACCGGGTCTATTCGCGCACAGAATAATCAAAATATAATTTTGACTAACGAATATGAATTTAGTTCGCGAAAGTTTTAAAAGTATTATATTTGTCATTTAGTTTTTCATGTTTGATAGGAGTCTACTACCAGAGTCCAAAGAATAGGCATTGCCATTCAGCGCGGCAATGCTGCCAGCCTTCTTGGGACGCTTCCATCGGGCAGCGATTTGGGGCAATTTTTTTATTTATAATTAGTTTAGTTTCGTTTTATTTTAACTTTAATTTATTAATTAAAGAATTAAATAATTACATAATAATGGAACTTAGACCCTTACTCATAGTCACTTGTTTCAATATTATAGGTGTTTGATAAATATGATTCCAAAATAAAATTCATATATCTTAAAAAAAAAAAAAAACTAATCTTATCTAAAAACTACCTAAAATAAACTATAAAAGTGCGTCGAAGAATTCCTCCGCATCGCCGTCGACTGGTAACGTTCCCAAAGGACATATATTTTTTCGTTAAATAATATTTCTCCGTCCAAGTCCGTCACAGTCCAGTCCTCTATAACGTAATACCTGGTGAATACGATATATTTCATAGGAGATTACGTGTGAAAAGGGCCTACAGATTGATCATGCAAGCGTCGACGTTATCAGGGCCTTTCAGACGAGAGCCGCCTAGTCGCGGTGAGCGAGCGGCGACCGATCCAGATATTATTGTGAGCCGATCGGGAATCGATTGTGGTTTGTTTTTGGAAGAAGGTTATGGTACTTTCATTATATTTTTCATCGTCAGTTGCTATATTAATTAAATACACTCAAATGATATGGAGTTACATGAAAATATTGTTATTCAAATAGGCCTTCACAAGGACTTATGAAAAGCTCCAAAAGTTCGGAAGGTTGTTTATTTTGAAGCAACTCCATAAACTTAGTAATTTTAATCTTTTTAAAACCAATATAGATGTAAGTACCTACTAGATATTGTGTTATGGAGGAAAAAATAAATAAAGTTCAAATTAGTATCTTAGTAACTTAAGATTCCTTACTTACCAGAAATATCGGTAGAATATTTTTTAGTCTAAAGATATTTTGGTGGTTGATATGTTAGATTGGTGAAAAAAATATAAAATAAATGCATAATAAGTCAAATAAGCATTGTAGAATACATTAGAAAAGTAAATACCTGATCGCACATAACAGTTTGTATATTACTCGTAATTTAACTACGTAACGTTATGCGGAAAAAGGATTTACAAATATACAATTTTTCAGTGGAAAAAATCCAACAGTTTACAGTCACAAAGCATCCGTATCAGTGATGTAGATGTCGCTCGGTTCGAACGAGGCTGGGCGAGTGCTCGCCAAATTGAGCGTGATGCGATAACCGAGACTGTATCTCGCGTCACCTTTACTGAATAGGGCGTTTTTAAATACACTCCACTGAATTTTGTATAGGCTTAGGTTGTGGACACATGGAAATTATTGGGTTCTTTCTATTGAGATTTGCGTAAGGTCTTATGCGGATAACAAAATGGTGTCTTATACAGAAGTAACAAAGTTGTTAATTGCACTACCTGCCTATAATTTGATAGTCATCCAGCAGTCAATTCAAGCGTCAGTTCTATTCTTCTTCTTGTGTATTGACCATCTTCGGCTAAACATTTCACTTAAAAGTCAATGAAATAAAAAAAAAACTGTGATATGGATGGGTGATTGATATTGAGTAACCAAAAATTACATATTTAGAAGTCCTTATTTCTAAAATGGCTTATATTAATAGATACTGCGGCCCTTGCTTGAGCTTATAATCTCATTAATGGAAAAAATATTTACTAGATATAAAAAAACGTTCGGAAAACATCGCGAGGAAACCATAGCACCATATCAAGGTACGTAGGTACTCACATGTCTTCATCAACTACCTTCAAGTTGAAAATCTTTCATAGGATATCAGCACAAGCAATCCCTCAGCATTGCTCCACTTGCCCGCTTGGCAGAATGGTAAAAACACTGCAAAAAATCACGTTTGTTGTAAGGGAAATTAAATATTTGTTTCATTTTAATTTTATTATTTATTATTAAAGTTAAAATACAACTGAGTGTTTTGTGAATATTTCAAATGCCTACCTGTTGCCATTATTGATATCGAGCAAAAAAGGGCATAAAAATTGCGTATATTGTATGGGAGCCCCCCTTAAATATTTATTTTATTTTGTTTTTAGTATTTGTTGTTATAGCGGCAACAGAAATACATAATTTGTGAAAATTTCAACTGTCTAGCTATATTCTTGAGTTACAGCCTGGTAACAGACAGACGGACGGACAGACGGACAGACGAACAGACGGACAGACAGCGAAGTCTTAGTAATAGGGTCCCGTTTTTACCCTTTGGGGTACGGAACCCTAAAAAGAGGCGATACCCGCTCTCTTAGAATACATAACGCTGTGTGCTCTATGCGTAAGATTGCAAAGATTCCTTTAATAAAATCTTAAGAACTTGAACAGCCATTGAACGGCAAAACGACAATTACTTTAACGAGATAAAAACCGTAAAAACGTTTGAAGGTGTGGCGCGAACATGGTTCACTTGAGGTGTTTCATTAGAGGCTCAATTGAGCGTGAGTTTGGATAAGCTAAAGGATGACTCGACTTGTACTTCAGATCTATACATAATACTGTTTAGGCAAAATTTAAAATACCGGTATTTTCTAAATGCGAAAATAACTAAGTCTCTATGACTGCTAAATAGCTGAACTGATTTTCCATAAGAAAGGAATATTGATATTGCTTTTTGTGTGTAACTTAATTCGTAATTCGATAATATCTTAATTAGGTACCCTATCTACCTATTTTTGCAAAGCTTGTGGTGTTTTTTTCAGGGCTGCAAACGGTTTAAATAAATAACCCCAAAAAGTTATGTCAAAAAGTCTGCCGGCTAATCTCCGAAAAGTCTGCACCGATTTTGACGGGACTTTCACCGATAGAACTTTCTACTTTTATATTAAATAATAATTAATGTACCTACCTACCGCGGAAAATAAATTAAAATCCATGAAATTGCGAACAAAATTCGTACTATTACTCGTATAGTACTTGAAAGGCAGGTAGATTCCTTATAGGGTAGTGGGCTAAGATAGGATTATTAACATTCAACAGCTGTTCCCTCGAGAACGCGGGTGAAACCGCGCGGGTCAACTAGGATTTCTGATAATATTTCTTATAAATTAAATATTTTAAAAATATAATTAAAATAAAAAGTCTTAGTTTATACATTAAAGCATTTATTTAGAAACTTATGAAAATTATGTATAATAATATAACATACATCAAAATTTATATCTTGTTATCGTATTGTGACAATCGAGGGAGGGCGTCAGGGTGGCAGGAGAGGGAGAGGGAGAGCCGAGGGAGATTCCTTGCAAGGAGAAGATAACGTTTAAAAGTGAAAATGATATGTTACACGAATGTTTATAACATGATTATGTATCACTTGTTATTTTAATGTTTCATGCTAAGTCTTAGTTAACAAAAAGTTATTTATAAAATAAAATTATATACAGCCTGTTTAAAGTTTTAATGTCACTTTGTTAAGATTTTTTGAGAGGGAAGAGTTATTTTTGACATTTAAAAAGATACTACGAGAAAATAATAGATTTTGTGTGTATCAAATTATCTATAGTTAAATTTTGACGGGTAGGTTTTTTTTTTTTATTCTAGATAGTCTTGTGTTTGACTACAATCTCACTATGATAAGTGATGATGTGGCCGAAGGTGGTAAGCGCACAAAGCCTAGATGGGAACTGGCTCTCAATTGCAGCTGTCGGAACACACCGATAGGTGTTTGGCGACAGATTTTCAACTTGAGGGTGGTAGCCAGCCAGTCGGGTACCACAAAGTACCCTACCACCGTGCTATGGTTTCCTCACGATGTTTTCCTTCACCGAAAGCTCAAGCTCATTGTAGGATTCGAACCCTCGACCTTCGCCGCGGTATTCGACGTCACTACCACTGAGCTATCATCGCCATTAGCCTTAGTTGGTATAGTTAGTAAAACATATTAGCACACTATAGATCCTTGGTTCGATTCTCATACGGGATTAACATTATGTGCGCATGAATATGTCTATTTGTCCTGAATCTGGGTTAATTATCAATTATCTGGCTTCCGTAGTACAAGCTTTACTTAGTTTGGGATTATTTAGCTTAGCATGTGTACGTTAAATGTCCCAGGATATTTATTTTAGTGGAGTTCCAATTTTTTTTATAAAACTTGGAAATTTTTCGAAGTACTGAAAATGGTTTCGACTTCTTCTATCCACTGTCTTAAAGAACAAAACGAACAAATAGAAACAGAAAGATATTTATCCACAAATTGCTCTACAATTCTTTACTTTATCACCAACAAAACATTTTGAACTTTATTCTTTCGACAATGAAGTGTACATTCTGTTGTATTTGTACAGTAGAGCCTGTTGCTCTCCCGGATATTGCCACGCTCTATCGGCTCCCCGGCGCCCTCTGTCGGGAATTACCTTGTAATTCACCAAATTACCCACAGGTCTTTATGTAATTAAATACTTTTTGGTTTTACTTCTAAAGAGGTGATATTTGAGTTTTGAAATTGGAATTTTGAACGTACGAAATATTTATAAAGAACATCTGCACCTAAAGTGTCACTTGAATGGATGAGTTCCATAAAAGTGACAGATCAATATCACCACCCTGTATATTAAGGACAGTTTATAAAAACGCTCATCTATTCTCGAAACAGTTATGATAGCATGTTTACGCTCTGCAATAAATAACGTACCACCCTTCCAACATATTCAATCTAAAGTTGGAAGTATCCTTTGTTGTGTAGACGTATTACGCTGCCGACTGTACAGTGTACAGTCCACACGTAAACAGTCTTCCGCCCGTTATCGCGGACGTCCAGGCGCACCTTGGACGATACTATCTTTTTAATTAATTTTCACAAACAATATGGAGTTAAAAATGTTGTATGCTTTTCATAATACCCATGTCATTCAGACACACCTACGTCAACTTTTATTTATGTATAGATGTGTGTATTAAAACGTTTAGTAGTTCATTATTTCGTGTATTTAGTTTTTTTTTAGTAAAATTTAATTTAGGTCTGTAGGTCTAGAATATCCAAAAAAGTAATTTTTGTTTAAAGTGTAACTAGAATTTTCCTATATTACTGATTTATGATATGCGGCTCTTTTTATAACGAATAACAATAAACAAATTAATTTAAATAAAAAGTTGTAATAATTCAATTCAAATAGGTATAAGAATCTATTCAGAAATAAAATTAATAAATAAAGACAGTTTCGAACACATAACATAATTTTGAAATTTACCGCACAATTAAACAACAAAAATATTTGAACTTAGAATTTCTCAGTCACCTACTTATTTCTTCAACCCTACTAATAAGTAACTTATTATTTATTCGTAGCTTCAACCCCTATAATAAATTGTCGTTGCAGTGGATCATAACCAAAGGCTAAATACGCGGAAACAGTTAAACGAATATCGAAAACGACGTGTAAGTGCCATTACCTATCTGTATTCGAAGGTTTTTTAAACTTCCTGATTTGATAGCATACCCTTGGTACATTCGACCTTATTTTAATGAACTTATTTTCAGTTTAAACAAAATCAACCAGTGTTTACCTTGATGAAAAAATAGAAAATCAAAAATGGAACACAAATCGACGTGCAAAATATTCAATTAAAAATTCAGTCGTTTCCCTAAAGACTAGACGTCCATGTACAATGTGTATGTGTGTGTGTTTTTGTGTGTGTGTTCGCGGATGGCGGGCGTCGCGACCGATAAGGATGTATTAGCACATTCCGCCCGAGCGAGAGCCACTGTATTTATTCTTATCCGGAATAAGTCAGGTTACACCCCTAGTGACGTGCCAAAGATATCGATACTTGTTAGAATCGCTTATTTGCTCCCGCAAGATGTTCAGTTTTGCAACGTTTTAATGATTGCGTAATTATTTTGTAACTATTGTGATGACTTACAGGTGCTTCCGAGGGCCTTCATGTAACATCTATTTTATATTTCATATGTTATCGCGCGTTGTGAAAGGGGGCTAGACGGAAAAAAATCTTACGAAAAATTGTTGCGACACTTTTAGTGTCAAAAGTGCGTTGACCTGTCTCTCTCTCTCTCTCTCCCTCTCTCTTATAGAAAGCAAGCCAGATATTTTCATTTCTATTTATATATATATATATATTTAATATATGTATATACTCTCTCGACTTATATAACTTCGTTCCATCCGGGTGTCCCTTGACACCTCTCAAGTTTTTATATTAGTTATTTTTTGGGCTGATTAACAGTTCAACCATTAGGTGGGTCAATATGTTTATGTTTTTAACATAATACGGAAACTATATTTTAGTTAACCACTTACTGCGTTACTTACACTAATAAAGTCTATAAGACACAAATCACCAAAATATAGTAAATAGGTAGTTATTCAAAAGGTACCTTTGTATCACCGGTAACTATCACCTAAATATGTGATATATATCATAGACTATAGCGGGAGTGAGATCATATTTTTGGTTTTACCTAAAGAAAGTGTCCCAAATTTTTTGTTACAAAAATATTAACGTTATACGACAACGTGAAAGTTACCACGCCATAATCTCATAGCAAAATATGGCATCGATACTTTGACATCGACTCACCCCACCCCTACTCCTTTCAGAAGGGGGTGAAGCGTCGCTTGGCGCTGCGAGATAGCGCGCGATAACATCGCCGGGTGGCAGCCCTGATAGTACGAATAATAATAATTTTATTATCGCGATCTAGGGCTGCTACCTCATTGTTATCGGTGAATGTTCTACGTTATTTATTACTGTGTGCGTGGAGTAATGGAGTTTGTGGATATTTGATATTCTTACATTTTTGAATTACGAATTACAAAGAAATAAATAATGATTCTTCCAAATTGTAGTATAGTCTATATCTTTTTTAGTTTCTTTATAATTCCCACCTTTTACTTTATCTCCAATTACCTCTTCTATAACTTTTACCTTTGACCTTACCAATAAATATAAAAAATAACTTTATAAACACACTAAGTGTAGGTCAAAAATGATTCGCGTACCTAACTTGGAGTGGAGGGGGCCTCTCTAGGGGGCCGGTGTGGGGGTTTAAGGGGGCCGTTATCTCGAACTCGCAGATTGAATATATTTCATGTGTGAGTTCATACGCGATCCGACGTAACACTTACGAGATTTTACACTGTTTTGCAAGTTTATATAATTTTAGTTGTATATGTATTACTTTTGCTATTATGAAAGATAAAAAAGGATCCGACAGAAACATGTCCGTCTCATTCTTTTGTTGGAGTAAGTAAAGTACGTTTAATAGTCTCGGAAAATTTTAACTTTTTTGAGATTAGATGCTATTTGTATTTGTATAAAGGTTAATTTAGATTTGCCACATTTTTATTTTATCGTTACTTGGAAGACTTATGCTAAGTTATACTAAGTTGGTTTTGTAAAGAGTAATTGCTGAGTTTATTGCCGGCTTAGGGCCAGTGTAAAGGCATTTTTGGATGAATAAAACATTTCGAAAAACTTTAAAAACTATGATCAATTTATTATTGCAAATTATTTATCAACTATAAGACATCAAGCACCTGGCCGTTGATAAATGCCGTCATATTATTTCTATCGATAACAAGTTTTGTACGAGATCATAATATTAACTAGATTACCGCTCAACTGTAATTAACAGCGATGTAAAATAACTACTAATTGAATCTCATTGAAGCGATCTTTTTTTTTTTTTTTATTCTAGATAGGCTTGTGTTTGACTACAATCTCACTATGGTAAGTGATGATGTGGCCGAAGTTGGTAAGCGCACAAAGCCTAGATGCGAACTGGCTCTCAAGTGCAGCTGTCGGAACACACCGATAGGTGTTTGGCGACAGATTTTCAACTTGAGGGTGGTAGCCAGCCAGTCGGGTACCACAAAGTACCCTACCACCGTGCTATGGTTTCCTCACGATGTTTTCCTTCACCGAAAGCTCAAGCTCATTGTAGGATTCGAACCCACGACCTTCGCCGCGGTATTCGACGTCACTACCACTGAGCTATCATCGCCTTAAAATCTATTCCATACATCGCTGCGAAGATATTTAGTAACAATTAATTATTAAGGCTCTACTCACATGTACATTTTGAAATTAAACGAATTATTAGTAACTCGAATTACTAATTCACCAGCTACGGTGATTATTAGTAAGTACTTTCAACAGACGCACGCTAAATATTTGATCTAATTAGTACAACCTCTTTGTATAGAACTCCTTATAAATATTGTCGAAGTGAACCGTGAAGTGGTTAGTAAATAGGTAATTTCAGTTAGTAACCAGGTGCATCTTCTTTTAGTGTATTAAGCTTATATTCGCGGCTAGTATTAATTAAGTATTTATTTGTCTCTCTTCCTCATACCTCATAATTTATACTAATATTATAAAGAGGTAAAGTTTGTGATGATGTAGGGTGTAATCTCGGGATCTACTGAACCGATTTTGAAAATTCTTTTACCAATAGAAAGCCACGTTATTTGTGAGTGTCATAGGCTATATTTTATCCCGGGAAAAGATAAGATCCACTGGAACGTGAGTGAAACCGCGGGGGACAGCTAGTGGTTAGTAATTTTAAAAGTTAGTTTATATTTCAGGCCTTATTTGTAGTCCTTACATGTCTTTCAACGTTACGTATCTAAATCTCATTTGGTTTTGAAAGTCCTCTTATTAAGAACCTATCTATTTAACGACTTCAAATTTGAATAAAATAATAAGTGCTATAAACGCAGAATTTTTAGTATAAAAAGCTGAAATATTTATCTTTCATACAATTAGTGATGCAGTAGGAAGATCAAGGTCTAGCCAGAACGGTTTACATTAATTACAGCAGGTGCGTTGGTACCTTTATCGCATCGACATTGGTTCGATCCGGCCGCGAGTCATATCGCACTCATTAACCGATAGTTATTCACTTTGCTAACAATGCTGAACGAATGATAGCCTGAGGCTTGTACCGATTACGAGTCTAAAGTTTAGTGTACATTTTTGGAGAATAATGTCATGGATTGTTTAAATTTTAATGAATAATGGATATGATTTGCGATATTACTTATGATTATGAGAAACATGGGCGCGCCGCACAGCTTACAATAAAGTGACACTGACACTAATAGTGTCGGACAATTTTTCGTAAGATTTTTTTCCGTCTAGCCCCCTTTCACAACGCGCGATAAGGAACTTTGTTCCGAAATTTCAACATTTTTAGATTTTAGCCTTGGTACCTGAATGCTTAGCTTATTATTGAAAAGAGTATAGTATAGTTGACCATCGCCGAAAGGTTGCTTGCCTATCGGTTTTCTATAGGATATACCTGCGCACACTCCGCGCAGGAATTATTCAAATTAATTCCACCATCCCCTTTTTTACACCGAACCACAAGGCGCCGGGAGAATTTCCACCCGTACGTCGTTGACATGCCGACCATGCGGACACAGCGTTTTGCGTCCTCTTTTTTGGTGCGAACGGCAAGGGAGTGGAACTTGCTTCCGGCGTCTGTGTTTCCAGACTCCTATAATCTGGGGATCTTCAAGGCCAGAGGTGCCTACCTTCTGGGCAATTGTGCTCCATCTTAGGCCTCGTCTTCGTCGTTCATGGACGGGTCAGTGGCCAAACGCAAGCCCATAAAATGGAAATAAAAAAAAATTGTTAGATGAAAGTATGTACCCGACTGGCTGGCTACCACCCTCAAGTTGAAAATCTGTCGCCAAGAACCTATCGGTGTGTTCCGACAGTTGCACTTAAGAGCCAGTTCCCATCTAGGCTTTGTGTGCTTACCACTTTCGGCCATATCATCACTTACCATGGTGAGATTGTGGTCAAACACAAGTTTAATCAGAATTTAAAAAAAAGTTTTTATTAAAATAGCTAAGAATTTTTTATATTACACACTCCTTCGCACGTATGAAATCAGAAACCAAATGATACACAATCGGCATCAAAGAGAAACACATTAAACCCCCTTTTAAAACGCTTCAATAAAGCTCATATCGGTCTATCTGGCCAGCGTCCTATTCTGGGGTGGGAGGTGGCCGGAGCGGGGGATCTGTGAAAAACGTGAAAAGTGACCGAGATAAGGGAGTTTTGGCCGCGTGGCCGGCGCGATAGCGGCTCGCTGCGCCTAGCCACTGATGCCGATGTGGCCATGCATTGGACTTGTTTTTTTTTAAAGCCCACGGCTAATATTGTGTGTTGCATTTGGATGAAGATTTCAAAATGTTGTTAAACAAATATCATTGTGTTTTCCCCAAAGTTTCATCGCAATAGGATGAACGGTATGGCAGCGCATAAAATACGAACAAATAAACATTATTTTTTTTATATATTTGATTAGGTATTTAGCATTATGAAAATGAAAATGTTTTTTATTCAAATAGGCCTTTACAAGTACTTATGAATAGTCTAGACTCTAATGTTCGGTTCGGAAGGTTGCTTTTGCTGAGAAGAGCCAGCAATAAACTCAGCAATTACTCAAACTCAAACTCAAAACTCATTTATTCAGTTTAGGCCCTGGTAAGGCACTCATGAACGTTACAATTGACTCTACCACTCTTTTCAAAAACAACTTAAATCAATTACATTTAATCATTATTTATTTATCTAGTCTCACTGATAATATTTGCGTGTTAAGGCGGCAAAATAATTAGAATTTAATTTTTAAATATTAAAATTGATTTTCACGTACTTCAGCGATGGCGATGATAGCTCAGTGGTAAGTGACGTCGAATAACTCGGCGAAGGTCGTGGGTTCGAATCCTACAATGAGCTTGAGCTTTCGGTGAAGGAAAACATCGTGAGGAAACCACAGCACGGTGGTAGGGTATACTCGACTGGCTGGCTACCACCCTCAAGTTGAAAATCTGTCGCCAAGCACCTGTTGGTGTGTTCCGGCAGTTGCACTTGAGAGCCAGTTGCCCTTGCCCTTAAGGCATTGTAATAAGGTGTACAACACGTTGGCAGTCCCCCTGGTATTGCTAACGTCTATAGGCGACGGTAGTCACTTACCATCTGGTGACCGGCCTGCCTCGTTGTCACTAGTGACATAAAAAAAATGTACAAAAATAAACCTGTGTATTTGACAGTTTCATTTATAAGACTGCCTTCTTGCCGGTAATATATTGTCAATTACCCTGGTATTACTTAAATTACCCCAGTATATCTGATTAATATACAATGTAGTAACTTTTTATGAAATGAGCTTCTTGGCCATCTGATCTAAAACATGTTTTTTTTTATGTCTTTCTTAAAAAAAGGTATTTAATTAAATATTTCTTAAAAATGTTTATGTAAATATCGTCATATTATTAACAATGACTGATGTAATAGTTACAAAGTTACACATCTATTATATATTAAGTCATAATGAATAATTGAAATTAGGAATATACAATTAAATTATAAACTAAGACTAACTAATATATTACAGATAATCTAATTACACAAATGAAAATAAAAAACAAAAATTTTACTACACATCTATTAGTTATTTATTTTAATCTCATTTTTAATTTACAGATATTTATTATCATAGGTACCTATCTCTATTTTAGTTGTAACAAATATTTCATTACAAAACTAAATAGTTTTTTAGTTAAATAGCATTAATGAGTAAAAGTGTAAAAATGTATGTACATTAATGAAATTTAGCGGAACATTTTAATGTATGTATGTATGTGTAAGTATTTCCTTGAAACTCAATAAGTGGCGCCCGGTGCAGCGCGTGTGGTGAAGTCTAGATTTACCGATAACAATCCACTTTGCATAATACTGCAGATTTTTTTATCCAAAACACCCATATAAACTTAGTTATACGCTAATGTGGGCGTTTGTGGTACAAGTTAGGAGAGCGATGCACGGTGGTAGGGTACTTTGTAGTGCTCGACTGGCTGGCTACCACCCTCAAGTTGAAAATCTGTCGCCAAGCACTTGTTGGTGTGTTCCGGCAATTGCACTTGAGAGCCAGTTCGCCTTTAAGGCATTGTAATAAGGTGTACAACACATTAGCAATCCCCTGGTATTGCCAATGTCTATAGGCGACGGCTGTCACTTACCATCAGGTGACCCACCTGCCTCGTTGTCACTTGTGACATAAAAAAAAAGCGAGAATACAATATTTTTAAGAAAAATTATAATTAAAAAATGCGTATTTTTTCAAATGCTTAGTTTGAAAAGAGTATGTACCTCATAATTAATTATGATTAGTTAGTGGTCGAAGATTATTTATATATCCAAAAAATCATACAAAAAAGTTCTTTTCCTTTTTGACGTTCGGTTACAAAGAAGTTCATGAAATTATAGTTACACAAAAACAACAAATGTACAAAATATACAAACAAATGTACAGTACAACTATAATATATAAAAAACTTTTTCGCGGCTGCCGCTGCTGCCGATCGACAAAGTTCAGCAGGCTGGCAGCGTTTCCTCTTTGATTTTGTTATGACCAATGTATCTTCCATTTCGTATGTAATTATAAAAAACATATACTAAAAATACAAAATGAAAATATTTTTAGTTATTTGACTCTAACAAAGTCATAATATTTCAAACCGCTAGCACTCGCTCCGCTTCCGCTTATGACTTTCACCAAATTTTTAGGTCAATTGCAGGTCACCACCTAACGTTATGATTGTAATGATATTATAATGTAATTTAATTTCACTTTTTTTTTTCTTGCAGGTAAGTAGGTCATCCCATATCGTGCAACGTCTTTGTAAGCTTCATTTGTAAGTTTTAATGTTTTTTGTTTTATATAAGTAAGCTTTCACCCGCGTTCCCCTTTTTCACCCCTTTGGGGGTTGATTTTCGAAAATTCCTCTCTTATTCCTCATCTACGTCTTAACAACAACACCTGAGAAAAAAATCAGCTTTCTAGGTCCAAGAGTTTAGGCAGGGCGTAGAGTGAGTCAGGCCTTCTCTGTTTACCAAAGTGCCTCAAGTTTTTTAAATGTATACCTAGGTATAATTTAAAAACTAATCTAATATTTCTTTAGCAATTCTCTAATACTAATGTTTGCTATCTGTAGCAAAGATTAACTTCAGTAGATTATCACATAACTTAATAGTTTTCAAAAGAAGACATTTAAGCTGCCAAACTTCACTTAAGCACCAAATTCCACTTTCAAAAGAAATATCTCTCAGATTTGAAGATACTTATTTATCACACACACATTCCAAAATGTATGTAAGTGTAGAGGGGGGACAGTGGGGGTCACAGGGGGTCACAGGGGGTCAGAGAGGGCGGAGGGGGAGGGGGTTACAAACACAGCAAAAGTTCACGTCCGTGTTATCTCATCTGTTTGACGGATTCGTACCGACAACGCTGCGTATTCATATTTCATGTAGATTAGTGTGAGATTACAGAGGTGCCAATATTCACTGGATTTATCCAAAAGTTTATAGCTTTATGTTTGGTATTTAAAAAAAATTAAAGTGGTCTTTATTTCAGTGATTATATTATGTACTAGCTGTCCCCCGCGGTTTCACCCGCGTTCCCGTGGGATCTTATCCTATAGCTTATGTTCATCAGGGATAATGTAACTTTCTGATGGTGAAAGATTTTTTCAAATCGGTCTAGCAGTTTCAGAGCCTATTCATACATACGAACAATCAAATCTTTCTTCTTTTTAATTATTAGTATAGATGTGAGTGATGTGTTAAAATGAGCCTCAGTATTATGAACCGGATGTGACTTAATGATTCAACCCAAAAGAAATGAAATTGGGCTGGCAGATGACTTAGTTCATGATAACAGTCTCTGTTAGTTGGTTAATAACTAATTTAATTAAATAATTATTAAATCTAAATAGTGAGCATGTTGAGTACATGCTAAACAACAATTAAAATAAAAACAGAAAATATTGTCGTACGCGAAACATGCATATTTTTTTAGTTTTAAGCATTGTGACTCGTGGGTCAATAAATATCTTTTCTTTGTTTCTTTCTTTCTTCTTACCTTCCACTTGTTAAATCGAAGACAAATATTTCCCTATTCTTACATTACTCTGTACCGCCCAAGATTCTCTCGGCTCGCTACTGATAAGGCTCGCTATTTAATCACAGATAACATCTGCAGGGCGGGCGGCGCGTTATCGGCGCCCGCGGGCGGCTTATCACTCCCGCCCGCCCTGCCTTATCGTGCCCCGTATATAAATTCTGAGTGAGATTCTTATCCGGTTCCAATGTTTCAAGGGCGTTTTGTATTTGTTTTATTATTGAGTTAAAGTAAAATTATATTTTTTTGTACTTATTTTGAGGTCGGCATGCTATAAGTGGCAATCACAGACCTATTATCTAACTAGATAACGCAAGTACCTCAATTTGTATGAAGAACAACCGTGTCACTTTTTGGGACAATTTACTTACTTGTGGTAGGAAACAATATGTCCATTATTTGGGTTTGGCTTTTCCTGTACAGTTTTTACAACTAAATACAGAACAACCTGACATTTTTCTAGATGTCGGTTGACGTCCGAAGGCAATAACGGTCGATCGCAGACTAAATGAAGCAGCGTAGAAAGCAGATA
The DNA here is from genome assembly GCA_951361185.1 of Ochropacha duplaris. Taxonomy (NCBI): domain Eukaryota; kingdom Metazoa; phylum Arthropoda; class Insecta; order Lepidoptera; family Drepanidae; genus Ochropacha; species Ochropacha duplaris. The sequence continues at coordinate 14,026,552 of OX592691.1, forward strand.
AATTGACTGCTTTTTGACATGCGAAGTCTAGTTAGATAATAGGTCTGTGGTGGCGATAGTAGAATATGGTCTATTTGCGCTCGTAAGGGTGGAAGCATGAAGGTCTTCATTTCGGCGCGATCGACGCGTTCGGCTCGGATAAGTGTGCGTTCACCTTAATAGGGATTTTGACTGACATAACAAATCACCTTCTTATTATTCAAGCGATAGTTTATATGGAGTTTTTTAATTAAATACTGGCTTGAGACGTCATAAATATAAACCATCAAAAGATCTACTTACTCTTTGTCGTTAAAATGGTAATTAAAAGTCTATTTTCGAGTATTTTTAGGTGTTTTATACACTGTTATACTGTGTTAGATATTTTTTCTTGGATACAGGTAACATCAGAATTATCCTAACACTAGTTGTCCCCTGCGGTTTCACCCGCGTCCTGAGAGATAAAAAAATCCTATGTCCTTCAACAAGGCTCCATCTATTTCTAAACGAAAATTCATGAAAACTGGATCACCGGTTTAGGCATGAAAAGGAAACATACAGACAGATTGAGTTACTTTAGAAATTATAATCTGCCACTTATCTCTGTTTATCTGTCAGTTAGTGTGCTTGTAACTTAAGAACGTATTCACGAATTGTAATTAGATTTTTACTAGTATTCAGTTACTTCAGAGATTTGTTTAGATATCATTTTAATTCTGAGCGTATCAACGCTGCCACCAATTTAAGTCATTGTATATAAGTCAAAATTAACGTAAAGTATTTTTCCCTTTTACAGTTGAAGTGTTTCAAGAATGTAATTAGTAATAAGGTTACGTTGGTTCCTAAGTGCTTTGTAAGGTTCTTATGATTTTTAAATAATAATTGTTAGTTTTATGATTGATCGTCGCAATTACATGTATTTTCTTTTGTAGAGTTTTTTTTTTATTCTGGTTAACCTTGTATTTGACCACAATCTCACCATGGTATGAGACGATGTGGCCGAAGGTGGTAAGAACACAAAGCCTAGATGGGAACTGGTTCTCAAGTGCAGCTGTCGGAACACACCGATAGTTGCTTGGCGACAGATTTTCAACTTGAGAGTGGTAGCTAGCCAGTTGGGTACTACGTGCTATAATTTCGTCACGATGTTTTCCTTCACCGAAAGCTCAAGCTAGGATTCGAACCCACGACCTTCGCCGCGGTATCCGACGTCACTACCATATGTACACTTAATATTAGTCCATTTCTAACTTTACTTTCAGTCAGTAGCTAACTTAAAAAGGGTATCTCACACGCTCACGTAAATTCACAAGCGATCCTTATCCAAGTTTAAAATTATCTTCAACAGTTTTACAGCGTTACATAAAATTATGCTGAGTGCGATATCTATAGATACTAATATTATAAAGAGGAAAGATTTGTTTGTTTCTTTGCATTGAATAGGCTCTGAAACTACTGGACCGAATCGAAAAATACTTTCACCGTTAGAAAGCTACATTATCCCTTGCGGTAGTTTTTGAGTTAAATCATTGCTAATATACAAATCTTTCCTCTTCATAATATTAGTACTGATGTATCTAAAAACATAAAACTGCCAATAACTGTAACAGGTCTCCAATAAAAAGTTTAATCTAACAACCTAAGGAGTGACAAGATGTAACAAGGTTAAAATTAAATATTATAGCGAAAACAGTAAATATTATATCAACCATCAATAAATGGTTGGTACAGTACATGGTGAGATGTCAGATATTACACATCATCATATTATGCGATAATTTTATTGTAAGGCTAATTTGTTTTTTTTGTTTTCTTTTTTATAGAGTTTGGTATTGTGACAGAAATCTTTATCATAGTCATGATACGGTAAAGTGTTAAACATGTCCAATATTATTATGTAATTTTATTTGTCTTAATGTATTTTTAATCTTTATTTTATGATTTTAATCTGAAGATATTTATTATTTTATTATAGAAATGTTGTTTTGCAAGTTTATATTTTGATGTATTATTATTATTATTTTTTATTATATATATCTTATTCTCTTTTCTATCCGCTGTACTATCGTCTGAGACCACCAAAGGTGCCAGCTGAAAATCAGCGCTGCTGGTATCAGCAGCACATGCTAAGTTGGTAGCACAGCACACCTTTTGACAGCACACCTTCCGTTAACGGCGCGAGAAATGTATTTGTCTTTTTTTCTAATTTTGTTATTATTGTTTTGTACTACCTTTTTCTTATTATTATTTCTTTAGAATTTATTTTTGTTTTCTCCTTTGTTATATTTTTTTGCTGTCAATAAATGATTTTCTATTCTATTCTATTCTACCGAGATGACGGAAAATCCTACTAATATTATAAATGTGAAAGTTTGGATGGATGTATGTTTGTTACTCATTTACGCCAGAACGGCTGAATGGATCTGGATGAAATTTGGCATGGAGATAGATTATAGTCTGGCACATAGGCTACTTTTTATCCCGGGAAAAGATAAGATCCCTCGGGAACGCGGGTGAAACCGCGCTGAACAGCTAGTAGTCAATAAATATTAAGACATAGGTATCTATGTTCTGTTATCTGTCCTTAGCGACACTATCTGTGTGTTTGTCTGGTTACGTAGAAGCTATAAAACTCTATCTTACATATCTGCCCAACTCAGATAGTCCGCTATAAATACTTTTATCTTTTATGTGGAGCTTTTGAAAGCTTTTGTGCGAATATCTCAACCGAATGTGCTTCGACTTTTTATTGCAGCGGTCATAATTCTGACTTGATAAGAACATCCTATAGATAACCTATTTTTGACTATATATATAAGGATTCAAAATAAAGGACAGATTTTTTTGTAGGCACTAATTTAAACTAACGTAATATCAAATGCGACTGGCCGCTGAGGGCAGTAGTTGATTCTAATTATTTACAACAAATACATTAATTTTCTCAAGGCTGCCGATCAGCAAGGCGTTTCCTATTTGGAGGACCAAGATTAATAGTGGTAAAAGCTGGTCCCACGAGGCCTATCTAGGAACCCCATTAAAAGTTGTGGGTCTATTACCTAGACAATGTAGAAACAGTTACAAACATAAATAAAAATAAAGCACAAGGGTATAGTTGCAACTGGGCCGTAATCGATGACGTAGAACGTTTTTACTTAATTTTATTTTTTATGCTCCGGTATTTAAGGGATGAAAGATAACGGTTTGTAACTTGGTTTATAATAAATCGTACTACACAAGCTTTCTATTGGCGTTTGATTCATTATTCTAAGGTTATTACTTTAGGAAATACACGCTCTCAAAGTGTGACCGCCAAGAAAGTCATGGTTCTATGTCAAAAATAATATTTTTAAAATAAAAAGATGTCAAAGGACACACGTGTCGCTCGGCAGGTCAACAAGCTATATAAAATAAGAATCAATTATTTGCCACGCCATTATCAGACCTATTTCCTGTTGGTTACGTCTGGCGTGAGATACGCTCGGCGATTACATCGAGCAGGGCTAATTAGAGTTATCGTAGACCAATTATTTATAAGCAGAGCTTATCGTGAGCCCGCACCATTGTTTTATAAAGTTTGCGTCGGTGGGTGACACACGGGTAGAACGTTTGGCGAGCTTGTACATCATTGTATTAAAATTTCATAACAGCTTGTAGAAAACATGTTTTTAGTTTAAATGCTGAAACACCCTTACAGGAAGATGACAAAGCTTAAAATGAATCAAATCAAAACTCATTTATTCTGTTTAGGCCCTGGTAAGGCACTTATGAACGTTTACAATTGACTCACCACCCGGTTCGGAATACACTTAAACTGAGATGACTCCGGCAAGAAATTCAGCAAGGCATTATTTTTCACCAGTGAAGAATCCTGTAAACAAATTATTATTTACAAGTATTAAAAATCGTAAACTCTAAACATTAAGAAACAAAAGTAGGTAACTAGGTAAACTCTTTCCAAATTAATTTAGTAATTGAATGCAATACGAATTCATAATTAAAAAAAGCAAATGACCGATTTGCCATTCTTGTGCTCATAAAATAGCTGTTAAAAAATTTACATTTGTCTCTAGCACTTATTTGACATTTCCGCTCGCGATGTTCGCTCGACGGCCGACAGAGCCGTGCGTGACATACCTAGTTTGATACTTACCTATAAAATGGTGTGTTGTGACTATCTATATCGCACGTTTTCCTTGACACACAACAGTAACTTCGAGTTTAAATATCATAGTAATAAGAGTTATCAATATTATGTACTAGTTTTCCGCCCCGCGGTCTCACCCGCGTTCCCGAGGTATCTTATCTTTTCCCGGGATAAAAAGTAGCCTATGTGCTATCTCTGGACTATAATCTATCTCCATGCCAAATTTCATCCAGATGCGTTCAGCCGTTCTGGCGTAAATGAGTAACAAACATACATCCATCCACCCAAACTTTCACATTTATTATATTAGTGGGATAACATAGTAAGATTAACATTTTTCAAGTGCCAAGTGCCAAATAATTAATTGTATTCAACAGAGTTTTTTGCCTGCCTGTCACACTTGGAATAAGAAAAAACAAGTTTACAGTTAATGATACATCAATGAAATTCCGTTATGATGTCGTCATGTTATTTATTTGTCATAGAAACACGCTTTTTCAATGATATTATAAATAATAAGTTGTTCCACACTAACGCACATACAAATAACGTAAAATACAAATTACGATATCTCATAACACACGACGGCATTTTTGCTTGTTTTAGGTCACTTTTAAATTTAATAGGGAATATGCACGTGACTTCAAAATGGACGATTTTATTATGTAGTTCATCATTCAATTCATTGTTACAAACATACCTAAATAATTATTTTCAAAAATTTTCATGATGTAATAGCTAAATTTAATCATCAAAAAGTGTCTGTTTTTAAATTCCCTCGCAAATTTCCAAAACGCCCAGTGAACAAATCTTGACGTCACTTTTGCACTCGACCACAGAGTATGTAACCGCTACTAATTTTTAAATTTTCTGTGGTTTTCTATGGTAATAAACTGATTTTAGTAACTTTGTGAACCAAACACTTCATTTTCACATCACAAAATAAGCGCGCCATAATGGCCGCGTTTGAATCACCCGAAAATGATCGTGATTTTAATTATATTTTATTTTAGCTTAATGGTTAAGATTTTGGATGTGTTATATTTTTTTGGTAATCTAATAACCCGTAGAAACGTTTAAAACAAAAATAAAATACGTGCATATTTCCTATTTAATTGCACTCGGTACGTGAAGCATCCGTTGATACCGGCGACGCGACTCAAGTCAAAATTGGCCAGTTTTTAACCTACCGCTCGCGGAGCGCTTTTTACCTATCTAGACCTTTTTACTTATATTGCACTTTTAAGTGTAGGTAGAACTTGTATCACATGCCTATATAAGTAAGGATAGGTTTTAAATTCAACCGCACGCGTTCAAAGACCAGAACGTAGTAGAAAAAGTCCTCTAATCGCCATTTTAACCTATTCCACAAAGGCTAGATACATTAAATTCGCATTCGCGCCGCCCATCAATTGTTCGTGGCAACGTTTTAACAAAATATATTGGCCATAAAAATGTTAATACTGTAATGCAACTGCACATTTCTTGTGTCTGTAATTTGCCACGTCGGAAAAAATACGATGCGTCTCGATTATAAGAGGGTAGCGGGTGGGGTTTTAATCATAATATTAATACGTGGAGAATAAACATTGTACCCCTTTTTACGTAAATTACGCGGACGGAGGAGTTGGTTGACACAGTTAATGTTTATATGGAGAAGGAGTGGAGAAAGCTAATATTTTTTATAAACACATATATTGACACACACACACATATCATTATCCACCTCTGTTTGTCAACCGATCAACTTTATTTATTGACAGTTATTGAAGAGACTTTTTCCTAAAAACATATTTTTATATAATTCTCTGGATTAAACGATGTAGGTTCAACATAACTTTAAAGTATTGCAATATCTTTTAAATTGAAATAAGCTACCTAAAGTTGGATTATTATAAGTATTAATTAAATAAATAACCCGTTTGTTCATATTATCGTTCTATAATGCAACATGAAATTCAGTAATGCATAATTTGCATTGTTTTAAATGTTTTTCCTTATAAATAGGCTTCTTTTTATCTCCAGGAAGCATATGTTTACTTTTATCGATATCTGTAAATTAATTAGTAACCCGTAGTCATAGAATAGATTGTATTAATAAGTACGCGGCGATAGACTAAAACTTGTTATAAACTACTGATTAAAAGCAGAAAAAACTAGAATTTTATAACATTAGTTGACTTTAAATGTTGCTCAGTACTTTTTAGGGTTCCGTACCCAAAGGGTAAAAACGGGACCTTATTATTAAGACTTCGTTGTCTGTCACCAGGCTGTATTTCAAGAGCCGCGATAACTACACAGTTGAAATTTTGACAGATGTATTTCTGATGCCGCTATAACAACAAATACAATAAACGTGATTTTTTGCAATTTTTACGGAACCCTTCGTGCGCGAGTCCGACTCGCACTTGGCCGGTTTTTATCTTATGCAAAAACTACACGTGATAGTTATTTAACTATGGGTACGTAAATTCTGATAGTAAATTAAAATTAGTGACCGACCGAAACATGTTATTTTGCCGAAACCGAAACCGAAACCGAAGGTTCGGTTTCATTGTAGTTTCGGCCGAAACCGAAACCGAACCTTTTATAAAAAAAAGTCCTTAAAAAGTCGAAAAAATTTTAGTAAGCCCGTTTTTTTCTAAAATTAATATCTCGCCTACCTATAATTACAGGTTTCTACTTTCAAAGATTTATCACAATGAAATTTCAGCACAGTTACAGAGATTCTGTTTGAAAATTTAACTACCCTATAAAGTGAAAAAAAAAATACATTATTTGTAACACAAAGTTAGTGATTTTTTAATGGTGGTATAAAATAAAACAAATTTATTATTAAAATATGATGCTCATATATTATGTTTATTTATTTTCTTTAACTATGACATGAAGAATTCACAACAAAAACAAACTAAAATACTTGATCAAACTACTTACCATTATTCGCGGAACAAACACAACACGTATTGTGACACGTCTACACGAGCAAAGCGCACTGATTTAGGTAGTTGCCGGCGGAGTCAGGCGAGCGACGCCATATTGCCAGCCGTGCCGAGCGCGCCCGACGTTAGCCGAGCGCGACCCGAAGGTACGATGTTGTAAGTTTCGGCGCGGCCGAAGGGTTCGGCCGTTTTTGGCCGAAACCGAAACTCGGGCTGAAACTTGATTTTTTGGCCGAAACCGAAACCGAAACCGAAATTTCGGTCGGACACTAATTAAAATTGATTATTGAGCGTAAATAAAATATTATTAATCGGAATGTCTCCCCGCTAGCGCTTATAATATAAACCACGCTGTAAACAGTCAAATGCAGTATTCTCGAAAATTGCAATTATAGAAATGGTACATGTAAATGAAAGGATTTGATGGAAAATGCTGACGATACGATCACGATACGACTAAAGAATTAATGTTATTTAATGTAATGATAATAAACCTACGTAGAAGGTGCCAAACAATTCACAGAACTGAAAAATGGGTTACGGCTATGCAGGGTTCCGTACAAATTTTGTAGTTTTTTTAAATTATTTTTGTCTGTTTTTACTATTTGTTGTTATAGCGGCAACAGAAATATATCATCTGTGAAAATTTCAACTGTCTAGCTATCACGGTTCATGAGATACAGCCTGGTGACAGACAGACAGACAAACAGGCGGACAGTAGTCTTAGTAAAGGGTTTCCATGTTTACCCTTTGGGTACGGAACCCTAAAAAATTTCGAAAAAAGAACTTCTCATCAAAAGAAACCTTCCGAACCGTGCGTTAGACTCTAGCTAGACTATTCAAAATTGCTTGAAATGGCCTATTTAAAAATCTTTCTTCGTAAATTAAACAATAAGGGATATTTCCACGTTCCTGATCCGTACTGCCAAGGAATGGAACAAACTGCCGGCTTCCTTGTTTCCTGAGAAATATAACCTGGATTTATTCAAGGTCAGGGTGAACAGGTATCTTCTAGGTTTGCGTACTTCATCTTCGGCCACATCGTCGCTTACCATCAGGCGAGTTGGTGGTCAAACGTAAACTTATGTGTGTTTACGAAGAAGTTTTTTATATATTATAAATGTACATTTGCTTGTATATTTTGTACATTTGTTGTAAATAAAATAATTATGTGTGTTAAAAAAAAACTTTTTTTAATTATCGCATTTTTACGACACGACATCCATGCGGTTCCGAGACGTTTACGATAATCGTTGCGTATAAATCTCAGTTGTAAATGGCTGTGAGGTTCCCAGCTTTACTACATCGAAGGCAGAATATTGCCAAAACGCTTGTAATGTACGGGGGGAATCATTTAGGTACGTGTGCCAAAAATCCGACGAAAATGTACTGTTTTGCATAAATTTTCAATGCAATTGTCGAACTACCATAAATAAAATTCTTTTTTTTTGTTACGTATATACGTTAAATAAGACTTATATGCTTTATGGTAGAAATATCACCCAATTTTATTATGAAATATCGCTTTAATTACTACATTTAAACGTCTCTCAGTATTTTAAAAATGCGCTTGCTTAAGAAGATAAATGCATTTCTAATCTTTAGTGATATCAACGATAACATTGGCGCCAATGGTGTTAATGGAAACTAACGATAATCTGGAGTGATCGGAAGATTTCGGCCAATTCCGGCAGCTTTCGGTGACCGGCGTAGGCGCCAGTATTATCGCTCCATATCCGCTAGATTCGGATAAAACCTTTTGCATGTAACTTATCTCCTGTTGAAAGTTTTCGGAGGTTTTTGTTTTATTATAGCTATAAATTAAAGGTTTGGCAAATTTTGTTGGGTTTTTTGAAGTTTAGTGAAGATCAGTGATGGTGACGTTGTATGCCATATAACGGTGACAGGGTACTTTGTAGTACTCTACTGGCTGGCTACCACCCTTAAGTTGAAGAACTGTCGCCATCTCCTAGTGTGTTCAGACCGTTGTACTTGAGAGCCTGTTGCCTTTTCGGTTCTAGGTGAAAGGTCCATAGGTGAGCCATAACCATCAGACTTCTGATTAAAAAAACAATTATTAACATATTATCCATGGTTATACAAAAGCTTTATATACAAGTGAGCTTCTAAGAGCTTTTATTCTCCATTGCAAAGCTCCCTTAATATTTTTAATCCACAAAAAAGCTCAAAAGCACGTTCCATGATAAGGCGGGACATCGTTAAGGCTGATAATTCCACACAGATAGTAGATCTTACCCTGATAGGCTGTATTCAGCTGATTAATGCTCTAGCTGTGATACTTATGTGGCGATTGTTGATAAGGAAAATAACAAAAATACTGGCCACAAAAATTAAGAAGAAAATAAAAAAATTAAAATAGAATACTTGATTTAAACTTAGAACAAGATTCGGCAAAACAAAACACCACCAGTTTACTGGGTAAAGCCAGCCACGGTATATCAAACATGACAATGTGATTAAAAATACCTACTTGAAAGATTTTAAAAATTTGAAATTTAATAAAATCCAAAGGATAATTTTATCAATGGAAAAAGGACAGAAACAGAACTGCGACTGTTTTAAAAGGAGCGAGAGAGTAAAAAAGAGACGCACGATAAACAAGAAAAATATGTTGTGACTACCGGCGCTGACGCATTCGGGAATATAGAAGATTTGTTATACATTGAAGGCTAAAGATCGATGGGAATCAGAATGTTCTATACGTTGTAAGTAATGAATGTCAAATATTTCGATTTGGTGGTGAATCAAAGGCTTTTGTGTGGTCCAGTGGTGTATTTATCGTTACAAATAGTTCATTGTTTACCATTTGAAGGAATGCTGTATCACCACTCCGTAAAATTTGTTCAATTCACATTGTCACCATTGTTTATATGAAGGACAATATTTATGATAAGTACCTACCTACTAAAAATGTTGTATTTTAGTAGGCAGTTTTATTTTTGAGGAGGAAAATTTTGAGGAGGAAACCATAGCACGGTGCTAGGGTACTTTGTAGTACCCGACTGCCTGGCTACCCTCAAGTTGAAAATCTGTCACCTATCGGTGTGTTTCGACAGCTGCACTTTAAAGCCAGTTCCCATCTAGGCTTTGTGTGCTTACCACCTTCGGTCACATCATCACCTACCATGGTAAGATTATGGTCAACCACAAGGTTATCAAGAATTAAATAAAAAATCTGTACCATACACGATCACAAAGCATGAATCATATCAGAAAAACGCACCCGATCGTAATCCGATCCCCACCGAAGCCTTGACCACAGAACGTCGAATAACAAATGTGTTAAACATATAAACACTATAGGGCATTGTTGCTTAGATCCATATCTGTCGTGACACAAAGGGCTGAGGCGTATCGTGGTAGCGGGTCGCGGTTGACAAATGAGCTGAGCTCGAGCCCACCCAGCGTGCAACCTGTATTATGAAACTAGATTTGTCGGCCTGTGTTAAGACTAGATTTCATTTAATTTAATTCGGTTTAATAATGTTCTATCATGTCATAGGTCGTAGGTTTGATTACCATTCAGGACAGACATTTGTGTGCATTAAAATGACTGTTTGTCCTGAGTCTGGGTGGGAATATCTATTTAAGTATGTATGTAAAATGTGGTATCGTACTATAATATTATAAATGTAAAAGTATGTATGTTTGTTACTGAATCACGCAAAAACGGCTGAACCGATTTTGATAAAACTTGGCACACAGGTAGATCATACCATGGAATAAAATATAGGATACTTTTTACTCGGGAACGCGGGTGAAACCGCGGGGTAGAAGCTAGTTACTAATAAAGTAGTTGACCTCATTCCACTCATTCATATTTAGTTACTCATTCATATCTCTGAGATTTCTGAGTCATCAATCAAATCCTCCTTACAAGTACCGTTAGGTATGAATTTCAAGTTCGTATGAAAACGCGAGTCTAAGTAGCTTTACAAATATGACTGATCTAATTTACTTCTATTAACTTAATTGCCTAATAAACTTATTCCAAATATATTTTAAAGGGCCTCTACAAATGAATGAAGTATAGAAAAAAAAACGAGCCTTACAGTAGTCAAATATGATGTGTAACATCTGACATCTCATCATCATCATACATGTACCAACCTCTCGGAAAATGGATTGCTAACATCTGACAGCCGACTCTACCACCGCAAGCAATCATTGATCAAAAAAAGAGTTTTGACCTTGAGGCTGTATGGCCTAAAACCCTTTGCCTGCACTACAATAGAGGAAATAAAATTACACTCTTCCATTCCTTTTCACGAAATCACTCCCACAGATTTCAGGAATGCGAGAGGAAATGTATTACACATAATTTTTTTTTATCACAGTGAATTCGAACTGGTGAAAAAGAAAAAAGTTGCAGTATAAAGAAAATAATTTTCAAATAAAGAATAAAAAACATAAGTGTAGCATAATATAAGCAGTGTGGTTCCTTTCTTGCATTCTTGCATCCACGCTACTTCTTTCGTATCTTCAGTCACGAATCATGTTTTAAGTAATAGTATCGCTGCACGATAGTGTTTGGCCATTTTTCTTCCGTACAACAAAGGATATAATCGGCCGTGTGTGTTACCAGCGTTGTATGGTCCAAGCGACAAGATCTCTCTAAAATTTTTTTATAATTTTTTATGTATTTTTGTATTAGTTTAAGAATAAAATTGTTAAACATTTGAAAAAAAAAAGCCAATATAGTCAGATGGTCCAAAAATATTTAAAAAATGTAACCTTGCTGAGTTTCTTGCCGGTTCTTCTCAGTTGAAGGCTGACTTCCGAACCGGTGGTAACTTCTGTAATTTGACCTTCATAAGTGCCCTTCTAGGGCCTAAACGGAATAAATGGTTTTGACTTTGACTTTGACTTAGCGTTATTATTTTAGTTAGTCAAAATGTATGCGAATTAATAGATAATATTTTTCATAACAATTCGTTGTTTGAGTTATGAATGTAAAATTTAGAACCAATGTTTGTTTGAATAATGTAATAAGATCAATATCGATCGTAGGATACTTTCATATTAGGGGTACTACAGTTCCATAACAGATATAACAAACGTTATACATATTTATCGCATTTTCTACTCTGCGTGGAGCACCTTTGTATATTTTGCTTTTTTTTTAAATACAGTTTACGTAACCTTTTGTAGGCACGTGGTTAAACTGGCAATTACGTCAAAACTCCTATACGTCATACTCATCTAATAGTGAAAACTACTCCTTATTCCTCTACGATTATAATGCATTATCTCTTACGTATACTCTCTTATTTAAACTAAACACTTAAAAAATACAAAAGGACTTCTAAAGGATATTATTTTTTTATTTATTTATTTGTACTAACTATGCTTACATTTATTCATAACAAAATGTTATGGGTTTTTTTTTACTTGTAAACACAACAATTAAAAGTATTGACAGCATTCTTAAAAATACCTACTATTTAAATTTAAGACTAAACAATAAATTATCTGTTTATTTCAAACAAAATTCAGATTAAATTTACATAATCAAACGTACAATATTTTTTTTTCATTAGAATTAGGTTTTATTCAGTTTTTCGGTTACAACAAGAGAGTTTCCTTTTATAATTTAATGCTTGATTAATATCATAATTATAGGTATAATATATATAATTTTCAGATAAAGATAAAATACTAATAATAATTAAATAAATACATTTTAAAACTAATAACTAAAATAAAATAAAAAACCCCTTCGGCATGGTTCCGAAGATGCTGGCAGCGTTTCCTCGCTGTATCGCAATGCTGATACGTTGTGCGAGGAAACTGACAGCTCTTCGGTCCCCAGTACAAAATCTTAACCTATTAGCCAGCTCTTTAAAGAGCTGGCGAGCGGCAGAACCCCACGGACCAAGAGTCTGAACACCGAAAGGAATAAAATTATATTCAGTGCCGAGACCCCTATATTTTTGTCTTTTTAATTTTTCTGCCGCTTCAGCCGCCGCGCCTGCTTGAATGCTGGTTCCATGAAGATGAGAAGGGGCTAATGTGTACTAAAATAAAATATAATTAAATACGTACCCGCTATCTGCTCTAAACTTCCACCATCCGAAGCAAGCCGCAGTGGGCGACGCGTCACCTCCGCCCTCTATCGGGTGTTTAATGATTCACTCCGCGATCCTGCGCACGATTGCGATGCCGCACTTTGTTTCAAATAATATCAACTAACAATTTATAAGTTATTTCACTACGAATCATCAGTTGATATTCTTTGTTTGAAAACTGTGAAATCATAATTCTTTTTATAGATTTGCACTTTGAAGGCGAGGCGCTGTAGAGATAAGGTATTATAATGATGTCATGTAACCGGTTCAATGGCGTTCGAACTTCGAGGAGAAAATTTTAAATCTGTCTAATGTCTATAGACACTTACCATCAGGTGACCCGTCAGCTTCATTGTCACTTGTAGTATAAAAGAAACCTTGATGGTGCCAAAATCCAAGAGAAAAGTATCCAAGTATTTTCAGTTAATCCCCCTTAGGGGTTGAATTAAAAATAACCGTATTTAATTTTATCCCAAGAAAAAAACCGCATTATGATACCTACGTAATATAATAGGACACAATATAAAGTTTTTTTTTAATTCTGGATAAGCTTGTATTTGCCCAGTGCAGCTGTCGGAACTCACCAATAGGTGACAGATTTTCAACTTGAGGGTGGTAGCCAGCCAGTCGGGAATTACAAAGTCCCCTACCACCGTGCTATGGTGTGCACCGTGCGTGTTTTTAACTCCAGTAGTTTTAAACTGCGTATGATATGAAATGAAATTGTTTATTCATCTGGCCTTCACAGGCACTTATGAATAGTCAGACTCTAAATGCTCGGTTCGGAAGGTTGGTTTTGCTGAGAAGAGCCGGCAATAAACTCAGCAATCTGATATATTAGTCAGTTAGGTCCGGACTCGTATTATAGTAGACTAGCTCTCGCCCCGTGTTTTCATCCACGTTCCCGAGGGATCTTATCTTTTCCCGGCATATGAAGCAACCAAAGTTTTATTCCAAGATACGATCTTTCTGTGTAACAAGAAGGAGTATCAAACATCTTCGCATCCAAATAAACTATCACGTTATAAATAATCTGTTAAAAACCTAGCACTCCTAGTATTTTAAGGCGATGATAGCTCAGTGGTACTGACGTCGGATACCGCGGCGAAGGTCGTGGGTTCGAATCCTACAATGAGCTTTTTTCCGTGAAGGAAAACATCGTGAAGAAACCATAGCACGGTGGTAGGCTACTTTGTGGTACCCGACTGGCTGGCTGCGACCCTCAAGTTGAAAATCTGTCGCCAAGCACCTGTTGGTGTGTTCCAGCAATTGCACTTGAGAACCAGTTCGCCTTTAAGGCATTGTAATAAGGTGTACACTGTACAACACATTAGCAATCCCCTGGTATTGCCAATGTCTATAGGCGATGGTTGTCACTTACCATCAGGTGACCCGCCTGCCTCGTTGTCACTTGAGACATAAAAAAAAACCTAGCACTCCTAGTATTGTAAATAATTATGATAATTATTTAATTAATTGTGCGCGCTTTAATAAAATAAATATGGCGTCGTGACTGTAAACGTAACTGATAACGATCGTTTTATGGCAAAAAGGTGCATGAAGTTAATTAGAGAATCGAGATCCAGCTATCTGACAACAGATGGCATATCATTTCCCACTTACCTACTTCGTACTTGAAATGTACTCGTTTGAAATGAGCTGTTCTTTCTTGGGTAATCGTTTGTATTGTAAGATTCAGCTTTCTTTCGTTTTTTTGGAGGTTTTTGATGTATGATATATCAGTCTATATAATGTATGATTGCGTAATATCTATGCTAATATTATAAAGAGGTAAAGTTTGTGTGGTTGTAGGGGGTTATCTCTGGATCTACTGAACCGATTTTGAAAATTCTTTTACCAATAGAAAGCCACGTTATTTATGAGTGTCATAGGGTATAATTTTATCCCAGGAAAAGATAATATCCCTCGGGATCGCGGGTGTAACCGCGGGGGACAGTTAGCCCTATCAATCATAAAAATGTCTCTAGACTGAAAATATTGTGTAACGGCTTTGATTCATAATGAAATAATTTGATGTGATATTAGCATCTGATGTTGTAGCTGGATAGGGGCTTTATATATCTACATGTTGGTTATAGGCAGATATAAAATTAATTATTGGGATTGGAATTTTGTTAATTCAATCCAATAATGGACTAAATCTTCAGACATGTCTGCTATATGCTGAGCTTTTGTAAGTTATGAATCTGATTAAAAAATAAGATGAGGAAAAAAATATTTTATTTCAAAAACCATTAATGAATGAATGAATGAATGAAATACTCTTTATTCTATACACCAAAATACAAATAATTCATGACACAAAAATAAAAAAATATATAAAAAAGTGAATACAATCTAGGCGACCTTATCGCTTAAGCCATTTATAAATGTTTCCTAAAAAACTATTAGAAACACCTGGATACAAAACCTTATTATTTTTTATATTCCTACAGGGTAAAGCTACCAATTCTACATATTGTTTTTATTCTCAGTGACTGTTCACTCCAGGCCAAAACCCCATACAAAGTGGACAATGCCCTTTAACTCTGTCTGTTTCCTATTCACGCATAAACCGCTGAACCAATATTTATGAATTTTGGTATAAATATAGATAGGACCTTGGGAAAGATAGAACAGCTACTAGAAATATTAAGGTCGTGAAAAGTCTAAGTGTTGTAGGTATATAAAGTAACTGTACCTATAACCTGTCTCCCAAGGTTATACCCGCGTTCCCGATTGATCTTATCTTTTCCCGGGATAAAAAGTATCCTACGTTTTATTCCAGGAAACGATCTACCTGAGGGCAAAGTTTCATCAAAATCCGATCAGCCGTTTTTGCGTGAAAGAGTAACAAACATCTTCACATCCAAACAAACTTTCACATTTATAATATTTTGTGTTTTTTTACCTTAAAACTTCATGATTAGTAAATGTGTAAAAAAATAAAGAAGCTATTACTCAGAGAATAACCAAACGTATTACAGCTATATTAGAAGCCAAATCAATTCAAAAACATTCGTGTAACTTATCACAGATTTTAATACTTTGCCCCTGAATATGGCAGTATATAGAGCCTTGCCCAAAATGGCCAGGCTGACCGCCCCAGATTGCTTTTTCGATGCTTCCACCGTTTTCAGGGAATCCACGATCGAGTGAATAAAGTCCGATCGGCACCGACCAATTTCGCAAAAACTACACAACGCGATTCGTTGTTCAGATCGGCGATAGGGTTGATGGACAGTCAGCAAAACAAGCGAATCGATGGCGTGAAAAAATAAAATAATGCGTCGATTGTACAATTTGTTGGGTTTTTTGTTTATTTGCCAATGATTTTATAGAAATCATCAAAGTATTTTAATATTTAGATGTGTATTGAGTTTCTAAGTTATAGTTCCATTACTTCGTGAATGAAGGACAAACTAACACACACCTTTGCATTTATAATATTCTTAGTATGATTTTTTTAAATATGTTAATTAAAATTTTTTTTTTAAAAAGAACCCATTTTTCAATTTTTTTACTTTATTTTCATAGTAAATAGAGAGCCAGTAGCATGTTTTTACTTTTTAATACGCTTAATAGTTTAGTATATTTTTTTAATAAAGTTGCGAAGTTTAGAAAGATCCCATTATTGTATTTTTTCTTTATTTTCATTAGAAATAGAGAACTATCAGTATCACTATGAATTTTTTCTATATACAAAAAATCCAGAATTATCTAGAAGAACTATCAAACAGCTTTTTTACCATAAAATAGTTTAGTGAATATTTTTCTGCCATCGCTACCCGCACGGGCTGCGCGGCCGCGTATCGTACGATCTAATATTATTCTGGGAACGGCCTTAATAAGTCACTACAGAATGTTATCTATTCCATTTTATCGGCTCCCCTGATAAGCATCTCTATCCAATTAGCTTTACAATGCAATATGGGCCGTCTCAGACACTGTTATGATGGGATCCCAACTTTATACATTTGACACATGTTTGTATACTACGTTTAGGTCGATTTTTGTGTGATATTATTATTGTGTGTAGTTTAATTACAGTGATGATTTTATGTTGTGTCAGAGAATTTTGGACCCTATCGTCTATCAGCGTTTGTTACCGATTTTCAGAGTAATGTTACTTTTAGTTTGGGGCACGTATTTTGCCATCTATTTATTTATTTATTTATTTATACATTGCACAATGTACACAAAAATAACAATAGTACAGGTAAACTTATAACTATCATTAAAATTAAGTACATGGACCCTGTTAGGGTGTAGCAAAAAAAAATAGCGAAATAAAATTAAAATCGAAATAAAATTGAACCTTATTTTTTTGCATCATAATATTGGTAATTTAATGACTATATAATTATTATGTATGTATATCATGTTGGCTACCATTTATCTTCCATAAAATCTTTTATGTTGTAATAGCTTTTTTGTAATAAAATTTGTTTAAGTTTAATTTTGAAGTGACTATCCTTTATTATGTCTTTTAGGTATCTTTGCAAATAATGAAATGATTTATTCAGTGTTATATAAAGACTTCAAAGCCCTCTCGTACTATAAACATCACTATCAAGACGACAAAATATTCTCATAGTTAAAAATAAAGTTGACAACCCTAACATATACAGTGTGTATATATTTGCATACGTCAAAATACCTTTCCAGCAAACGCAATTAAATATATTCCATAAGTCCTCTAGCAGCACCTGCTGAGTACCCAGGAGTCAGGAAGGCAACCAGACCGGTGACCCGTTTCGTGGCGATACCACCGCGAGCGGTAATTTGATCGCGTGATTATCGCGACCACCATCTCACCATCGCCCAAATGTAGCGTAGCGTTCGCAAAAAATAACACCATGTATATTTAAAAAAGGTTGCATGGTGAAATATGGTTGTAGTCGTACTTTAGTGACAGATTTAAAAAAACAATATTAAAAGTGTTTTTTTCTGCTTTTTAGAAGATAGCCTATTTTATTGCCGGCTCTTCTCAGCAAAAGCAACCTTCCGAACCGAGCATTAGAGTCTGACTATTCAAAAATGCCTGTGAAGGCCTATTTGGATGAATAAACAATTTCATTTCATTTCATTCATTTCATATTGTGAAACTGTCTCGCAACATGTGGGTTCTATTCCCACCCTGTACATGAACATCCAGAATATAAACTTATCTGTTTTCCCTGAGTCTATAATTATCTATTTATATGAAGTATATCAGTTATCTAGTATTAATAGTACAGCTCTGCTTAGTTTGATCAGATGTGTGAAGAATGTCCAATCTAGGTTTGCATATTTTTTTGAAACCTCTTTTATCCACAAAATATTTCATACCATTTCATCATAACACTTTGAGTATTGTGCTAATTACAGTCTCACCCGCGTTCCCGAGGGATCTTATCTTTTCCCGAGAAGAAAGTATCTTTTACCCTTCTCCAAGATCCCATCTATCTTTACACCAAAATTCATTAAAAATGGTTCAGCGGTTTAGGCGTGAAAAGGTAACAAGATAAACAGTTACTTTTCATCGATAATACTATGGTATGGATAACTAGCTGTCACACGAATTCCCGAGAGATCTTATCTTTTCCCGGGATAAAAAGTATCCTTAGTTTTATTCCAGGATATGGACTACCTGTGTGCCAAGTTTCACCTAAATCCCTGTTCCCTAAACACATGTTTGTCATCCATACATACAAACTTTCGCGTTTACAATATTTCTAGGATATTTTCATAATTAATTTGTAAGGTACAATATTTAAACAGTTGTTTTTTCTGTCGGTACACCTGCGGGGGGTCGCGGGTGGAAGGGGGGTTCTGATAACGTATCGATTGACCGTATATCTCTTGATCACCAATGAAATGAAATGAAACGTATCAAATGTAATATCATTCAGTTTCGTGCTTGTGTTTAGTTTGTTGTGGTGCAGGTGGGTCACCTGATGGTAAGTGCCTACCGTCACCTACACACTATAGGTATATACACCTTCACCGAAAGGTCAAGATCATTGTAGGTTTGGTAATATTATGACTGTTAGGAATTTATGAGAATTAAATTATTTCATTCATAAAATTAGACTTTAGATATATTTTTAGTTAGTAGCTTTAGTAAATATTTGGTAGTGATATTTATTTACTTAAATGTATTAGTTAATTTTACATTAATAAATCTTCCGTCAACTAATAGAACAAGAGTTATGAATACTTTTATTAATAACTTTAAAGTCACTCAACCGTTTAAATTATCCGGTTAAATTACCAACCTCTCAGAAAATGGGTTGGTACCATCTGACAGCCAACTCTACCACCGCGCTCATTGGTCAATAAAAGAGTTTTGAGTTTGAGGCTGAATGAGCTAAAACCCTTTGCTTGCTAGTGTAATAGAGAAAATAAAACGGCACAGATTGCAGGAAAGCGAGAGAAAAGATGATACACATCAAAATAACTTGTACAATGATTTCTAACACTAAACACATGATTTACCAATCACAAACCAACATTCTTAACCACTTTTTTAACCACAATGACGAGTGTTTCGTCGCATTAAGAATCCATTAGCTCGAAAAGAAATCGTACTGATTAATACATTTTATCTTGTCCAAGGCAGTATTATCAAGGCTCGCTTGATTTATATAGTTTTATCTCGAGATGGCGCCGTCTCTTCATATCTCGAGGGACATTATACCAAGCTTTCTTTGAATTTAGAGCACATACGTATCGGTATAAGTGCAGAGATATGACGGGCAGTTTTTATGTCGGCTCCCGTTTGATTGTAATAGTCTAATGGGGAATTGGGGATCACTTTTGAAGATATTTTGGTTAAGAAGGACATGTGTATTTCAATAATTCGACTTGATTGGCATCTCGTAGCCCATATCGTGTAAGTGAAACTATTTCATTTTTGAGTTTAAAATAAATATCTATCAAGGTAAAATATTTAACCGTAACAAAGCAAAATTAATATAGCACAAAAAATCTTAATCGATCATAAAATATAACTACACGGTCGAAAAATAATAGTTTTTATGTAAATGAGCGTTGCATATGCGATGTAACGATAAAATATAATCGCGTAAAATCTTACATGGACTGTACAGAGAACAGCAGAAGCTTAAGACATCTGTCTTATGGTAGCAAGCGTTTCTCACCCTTACCTACCTGTAATAGCACCTAAAATGGCGTGAAGTTTAAATGATTTGTGGCCATCATGTATGGTATGCCGTTGTATCTGGTAAATCACAACCTTGGAAGCTATCATAGCATCAGAGCCAAATGTTACTCTGTTATTAACAGCACTGTATTATGTTAATGCTATCTCAAAGTTATAACTAGTAATTTGAAGTAAATGCCACATGACGCAAAGAACAGTTAAAATGTAAGGAATGATATCTGTCGATCAGTAGCTGAGGTAGATAAGGCTGGAGCATACTTCTAAAAAGATAGATTGAGCTGGATAGGAGAGATTGGAGCTGGTGATACTTTCAATGATTAAGTCATGAAAGTAACGTTATAATTGAACGCATCTAGCTCTATGATTTAAATTGGATGGGAAATTTTAAAGAGTATTTACTACTTAAATTTTTTTCTATTTTTTCTTTTACGACAATTGGACATTTGCATCTCAAATCAATAATGTTTTTTTATTTTCTTTTCAGGTAAGTGTATTCTTCCCAGAAATATTTTGGAAGAAGCGGATCATGTTACGGTAATAGTAATTTATTCATCTACTAGTACATAATTATTATGCCATATTATTTTAAAAATTTTTTTACTCATAAAAAATCACTTTCAATTTTATCCATTCCAAATTCAAATGTTTGACCTCAGTTTCAATTTGCACATACATACTATGTTTATATTTATTAAACAAGTCTTACTACACCCGGACACGACATAGTTTTCATCTGGAAAACTCTACAAAGCATCTAGCCAACCGTGTTCGCTATCAACCAAAAAATCGCCCCACCAGATACGACTTTTATAGCGCGCAGCTTTTTTATTTGACATTTTATACAAGTTTATTCAAACATAACGATAGGATCGGAGACGTTATCTTTCAATGCAACGTTACCGCGAGCTCGACGTTGATACCATCTGGGGCCAGCCATTGCTAGTTAAACCAGCCTGATAAGGGATCGTGTGCATCTGTGTGCCGTGCCGTTGTATATGTGCGTCTGTGTGCGGAGAGGGGCGCCCGACCGACGACCAGCCAGTCACTCAGTTTACGCGGCAAAAGTATGACGGCCCAAACGAATGCCGTATGTGTGTTCATGACACAAAAATAGGAAAAATAATACGTTTGAGTGTTTACATGGATACTGTGATGTTACTGTGGTTGAGCTACCTGAAACAGCTGGAGCTAGCGTGCGCTAGTGCCGTGGATCTGCCGCCAGGTGGCGTAGGAGACGTCAAAACAATGTGTAAGTTTTATTGTTTACATCCCTGTTTTAGGGGGCTTTTATTTTTAATTTAGCTCGATGACATTTGAATCTTCGTTTCGATTTTTAAATTCGTTAGACGCGTCTTTTGTTTACGGACATAGTATTTATTTGTCATGTCATTATGTTTTGTTTTATTTTTCTTTGTGTGTAAATAAGGTTTTAATGTGGTATTAAAAGTAAGTCCAACATTAATTTTACTTTTATGATATTTTTAAGGTTACGTAGTTAAAATAAATTATTAAGAGTAGTTGAAAAGTAAGAATCTTATTTAAGACGAGTTTTCTCCGAAATTGCGATAAGAGCGTCGTTAAGATTGCTTATTTTTTTTATCTTATTTGTGTGTCTGATAGCCGTAACAGTGGTACTAATGTAAATACTGGATTTTTATTTGAATTTAGATATTTTATCTTTACAATATATGCTACTAAACAAATCATCGATAAAAATACTTTAAGTAGATGGCTGTAACTTTGTTAAATATGTATTAATATGGTTTTTCTTAAAACCTACCTACTACATATAATTTAGTTCAATAAACTTCATTATAAGAAATACAGCATTATTTCAAGAGACATAAGATACGAATCTCCAATTACACTACAGATTTAAGATAGCGACATACTTTGAAATGAGATACAATGTCAAAATGGTTCCTATTCTAAATAACGCGCGCGTGTGGCACGTTCTTATTTTGACAGCGGCTGTCAATGTCACGGAGACATTGACATAGCTCGTGTGTACTGGTTCTATATGTCAGATCTAGTGACTGGATCATTTGACGAGTTGGTATGAGATGTTCTTTATTTATTTAAATTTCGTTTGAGATTGTATTTTGTTGTGATAATTTTAAGACCTCATCCACCGATATATGGTCCAGAGATCGGATGGAATGAATTTGATGGTTTGAAGGCTGGGATGTGGACCCGGCAAGAGTGCCTAAAGTGCCGCAAATATGCATCTAATAGGCAATGGCATCTTTGTAGTTTTTGGCATAGAAACACTGGAGACCCTTCTTTTGTTTAAGGAGGTCCCTCATTGAGACCTCTCGTGACAACGATCAGCATTGCCATTCAACGTAGCAATAATGCCAGTCTTTTTATAATATTAATTTTGTATACTTTTTATTGACTATTATGTTAGTATTTTAATAAATAAATGATTGAGTTAGTTAAATTCATAAAAATTTATAGCGTGAACCGTTTTTGTATTGAAGATTAAACGTCCATATCGATGTTTACGTTTAAATATAATCAAATGTGTACAACTCACATCAAAGATCAAATATTTGCTCTAGATAAGATGATAATAGTGTATCAGTAGCGAGCAGAACGATTTACCTACCACTTCGTTAGTTATAATTTTCTATTGGTAATTCTGTTGTTTGCAAATTATACAAATATGATTAAATGTAATAGGTGTAAGTTGTTTTTGAAAAGAGTAATTGCTGAGTTTATTGCCGGCTCTTCTCAGCAAAAGCAACCTTCCGAACCGTGCATTAGAGTCTAGACTATTCATAAGTGCTTGTAAAGGCCTATTTGAATAAAAAAACATTGTCATTTTCATTCATTTCATTTTCATTTATAATTTAGAATCTCCCTCTAATACAATTAATTAAGAAAGCGATGTCAACTTGCTCGTTTTCAATGTAAATATACTCGTATTAATTTCTTTTTAATCCTTACCGTTGTTTTTTTTAATTTCGATAAAACAAACTTTTGCTGTAATTTTTGGTTCATAAATATGAAACAAATCATATACAGAGTGTTCGGTAAGTATTACGATAATCTTAAGCGGGAGATAGGTAAGCGGGTCACCTACCAAATAAACAAAAATTACCTCAATAAAATTGACACCATTTTCCAGATATTATTTCGAAATTTTTGATTTTTAGATATAAAATATTTTGAGTTATTGAAAGAAAGAAAGAAAAATATTTTATTAATGCGCGCCATCCGACGCAAACCAAATAGCAACACAAACTACAAAAAACAAAAATTTCCTTTTTTTATAGCTACCGCCATAGAGAGAAGTAATATAAGGGCAACACTGCTTTATACCTTTCATTTAACTATGATAATAAAAGTACTTAATTAAGGTTATAATGAAATGGATATACAATTTTCCATTATTTTTAAATAAAGGAGGAAATTAAACTCTAGTGTTTGAAGTTTGTGCGTCGTATGTGCGCAAAAATAGGGTCATTGCTCAGCATATTACTGAGACTTAGGACGAACCTAATGTCTGCAGCGCTGATTTTGAGCAATAACCGATGAGCGACGATTCCCACTATTTTTTATTTATTAGATTATTGCTATCCTGTCCACCTATCTCCCCCTTAAGTTTGTCGTTCTACTTACCGGACACCCTGTATATGCATATTTTGTCACTGTATTTCAAGCATAGTATTGTGTGTGAGGAACCAGGCATCATAAAATATATAATACTTAGGTACATAACAAATGTAATATTATTATACGCAAGCGTACCTATATGAGGTTGAAACGAGCACTCGACCGACTCAGATCTAACTGATAAGAGGGGGAGAAAAAACGTGTTATCTCTCCACAGATTTCATGTTCATTATCAAATGTCGCGTATGTGTGTGTGCTAGTGTTTGCGTTATGGAGGGAGCGTTATGTTATTACTCGTATAATAATTTAAACTAGCTATTCCTCGCGGTTTCACCCGCATTCCCGTGGGATCTTACTTTTTCAGGGATAAAAATATAGCCTATGACACTCACAAATAACGTGGCTTTCTATTGGTAAAAGATTTTTTTAAATCGGTTCGGTAGATCCAGAGATTACCTTGCCTCTTTATTCAATAGATGTGGAATCGCTGATCATGTATTTTTGTGGTTTATGATGCAATTGATTTTAATTTTTAAATTTAAATTGGGTATATACACTTTTATAAAAATCCGATTACTAACTCACTGACTTACTTTCTGAAGGATAATTCGGCGTCAAATATTTATTTATTTTAATACATTTTCAGAAAAATATTTTCAAATACAGTACCTATATTAATTTACAAACTTGTTATTAACTTCTTTTTACTTTTTTAAGCAAAGCGGGTCATCTGATAGGAAGTGACTATTAGCCCATAAACATTGGCAATACCATGGAAATTGCCAATGTTTTTCCGACCTTTAACAATTTCTAGAAGGCAACTGGCTCTAGAGTTCAAAACACACCGATACCTTGGTGACAAGGTTTTCAAATTGACGATGATAGCCAGTATCAATATTTTCCAAAGTCATATAAATATGTTATTTAAAATACTATATACTATCGAAATATGGTTAAAAAAAAACTTGAGAGGTGTCAAGGGACACCCGGATGGAACCAAGTTATATAAGTTATATAAGTCGAGAGAGTATATACCTATATAAAAAAAAAAACATTTATTATATATATATATATAAATAGAAATGAAAATATCTGGCTTGCTTTCTATAAGAGAGAGAGAGAGAGTCAGACAGACAGAGAAACATGCGCACGCCGCACAGTTTACAATAGCTTACTACACACAACTGTCACCGACAGTGACAGTGACACTAAAAGTGTCGTAAGATTTTTTTACGTCTAGCCCCCTTTCACAACGCGCGATAAGGAACTTCGTTCCAATAGAGAATATACCTAACTACTCGTATGTAGTAAAAAACAACCTTAGGGGCCAACATGGCTGCCATTTCAGATCTTTTTATTAAGCATATCAATTAGGCAAAAATTGTTATCGCAGTGAGTGGAAGTGTATATTTCCTCTGAGATAAGTATTCTGGAATTGATAAGCATTACTTTGTTGACTTTTAATTAACCGAATACCAACTTATTTCATTAACTTTATCGTTAGGGGGATGATATTGTTATACTTTTAAAATTTCTAGCATTTTTTTATGTCAGTGGTAAGTGACTGCCGTCGCCTATAGACATTAGCAATACCAGGGTGATTGCCAATGTGTTGTAAACCTTATTACAATGCCTAAACTGGCTCTCAAGTGCAATTGCCGGAACACACCAACAGGTGCTTAACAGATTTTCAACTTGAGGGTGGTAGCCAGCCAGCCGGGTATTACAAAGTACCCTACCACCGTGCTATGGTTTCCTCACGATGTTTTCCTTCACCGAAAGCTCAAGCTCAAAGATACAATAACAATGGGCCGGTTGGCGTGGTTGGTTAAGACACTACCTATCACGCCGCAGGTCGTGGGTTCGATTCCCATCCAGGACACACATTTGTGTGCATGAACATGTCTGTTTGTCCTGAGTCTGGGTGTAATTATCTATTTAAGTATGTATTTACAAAAAAAATGTCGTATATGTAGTATATCAGTCATCTGGTTTCCATATTACAAGCTCTGCTTAGTTTGGGATCAGATAGCCGTGTGAGAAAAAATGTCCGAGGATATTATTATTATTATTATATTATATTCATATAAGTAACTAACATTGCTAAAGTCGTTTAAAACATAGAACATTTTTTTCCCAAAACACAATATTATCTAAAGGAAACATCGGCCAGCCGGGGAATCGAACCAGTTATCGCTAGTTCATATCAACTGCGTGGTGCTTAGCTTTATCAAAGATCTCGACGGATTTTTTTATAAGTACCTTAGCTCCGGTTAGTGGTAAAAATATTACCATAGAGTTTAATATTTCATTTATCTCACAGATAGTATAAAAGATAAAGTTATATTTATCCATTGCCAAAATTTACGCATGTGTTCCGGAATATGAACTTGAGAACTCATTCTCTAATTATTAAAAATATTTATTAAGTTCTTATAATGTTAGGTTTAAATTAACAATTTATTGTTTACAATTCTCAGAAAAAAATGCTTAGTAGCAAGCGATAGGGCATGTTGACGCGGTGTTTGTTAAGAGGTAAGACAGAGTACCTACCATTTTAATGAAGATAGAAACAATCGATTTTGAATTCTAGTGTATATAACTTGTGATTTATTTTTGTTAAACTATATATTCTTGAGACTATTTCATTAGACTTAATTTATAATTTACTCGTTTGTTTTTTTTTATTACAAGTAGGCAATTTCCTAGGTAATTGTATATTATTTAATATAAATAAATATGATTACTAAAATAGAACGCTTGACCCGAATGATTCATAGAAGATAATTATAATCATCAACGCATAAGTGTCTTGTTTATCATTTAACAACAATATTTTTGCGGTTTTCTGATACAGTTTAAATAAATATCTTTAATTTCCTCGTAAGTATAATGATATAAGTGTTTATGACAATAGCAAGGAGCAAGATTACAAAATGTATTTATTATTAGGTAGTTAATGGTACAAAAGATACGTACATGTTTAATTGTTTACTTGTCAAGTTTTTCATAATTAACGATTGCTTGAACTTCTCCTAAAAGTATTAAGAAATCAAATTTATACCTAACTAAAGTAACTATAAAACAAATAAATCATATTCCATAAAAAATATAAATAAGAATGTGTAGTTTACACGAGTAAACTAAATAATAGATAAAATGTTAAATTCATTCAATTTTACACGTAATTCGCTTTCCGGCCGTGGTTTCACCCGCGATCCCGTTTCTGTGTACAAACTTTGGACCCCCGTTTCATTCCCTTAAGGGGTTAATGTGGGAAAATACCTTCTTAGCGGATACCCACGTCATAATAACTATCTGCGTGCTGAATTTCAACGCAATTCGTTCAGTGGTTTGAGCTTTGTGTTGATAGATCAGTCAGCCAGTCAGTAACGATTGTCTTATCTTTTACAGATTATTATATCTATAAAACCAATAATACAAAATCCATAAAACTCAAAAATCTGGTTTACACGACTAAATGGGTGAACAGACTTTGGTAAAATTTAACATCTTTTTTGTGCGGACGCGGGCATTAGCTAAGTAGTTCGTATAAATCAAAACCTGTGTGAAAGAAAGAAGGTAGGTATAACTTAAAAGGCATCTTCCGTATCTTCCATATAATGTGTCGAAACACAGACCTACTTGGGTTTATTGATCTCCTAAAATTAATCCGACTCACCCGCATTATTCTCTATACGATAAATTTACGTGGTTGTTCTTTTGCAAAACCAGATTTTTATTACCAATAAATTACTATTCATAGTAAATGACCCGCCTGTTACTCTTTTTCGATTTGATTTTTGCTCTAAAAGCCTAACAAATCAAGTTATCTTATTAATTAGTATAGTAAACATAATAATGAAACATCATCGCAAGTGAACGCTATCACAAATTGATAAGGAAATGACAAAACATGTTGTGATTTTTATTTCATCATCATCACCATATCAGCCGAAAAACGTCCACCGGTGGATAAAGGCCTCCCCCAAAGTTTTCCACAGATTTTTATTTAAATATAATTAATACCCTTGGCTATAATAGGGAATGATGTCCCAGGAAAACAATAAGATAACAATAGAATCTAGTATATGTATAAGCACGATGGTAGGTTGCTTTGTGGTAGCCGACTGACTGGCTACCACCCTCAAGTTGAAAATCTGTCGCCAAGCACCTATCGGTGTGTTCTGACAGCTGCACTCGAGAGCCAGTTCCCAACTAGACTGTGTGCTTACCACCTTCGGCCACATCATCACTTAGGTACCATGGTGAGATTGTGGTCAAACACAAGCTTATCCAGAATAAAAAAGCAAGTTGAGGTATATGAACGATAAATCTAAAGCCTTCAAAAAATACTAGTAGTAGTAGGTACCTACTGCACAAAAATTTCGTAGTCTGCTACGAAAATCGTAGCCAATACAATTTTTTTTTAATTCTAAAAATACGTACCTCCTTTCCCCATTCATATTTTAAACCACAATTTTAGGCCAGTCTCATTTCTCTATAGATTTAAGCGAGAGCCGGCATCGGCGGTGGGACGGCCGACTCACGCGCACACTAATTGATTCGAGATCAGCGAGGGGCGTGGTTGATATAAAGGTCGTGGGTTCGATGCCAGTCTGTCGTTGATGTCGAAGTAAGGTTTCAACGAGACGATTAATAGTTGAGTTCATGATCGCTATCTTTTAAAGGTTTTGGTTTTGCATATTTATTATCTCAAAGTGGTATCGTGTGGTCGATGGAGCAAGTCACAAGCCTTTTAAAACTGGAGCTACCACGTGAACTCACATTAAGTGTTACTTACTAAATACTTTAAAATGCTTCGCAAATAATTTGATAAGCACTGAAGTATTTTTTCGTTGTGATATCTGAATGTAATTTTTATCTATAAATTTATTTAATTAATACTATTTTTCTGCCCCCCAGTTTCACCCGCGTTCCCGAGATATCTTATCTTTTCCCGGGATAAAAAGTATCCTATGTTTCATTCCAGGATATGATCTACCTATGTGCCAAGTTTCATTAAAATCCGTTTTACCGTTTTTGCTTGATTAAGCAACAAACATACAAACTTTGACGTTTATAATATTTGGCTACAGACCTTTTTCAACTTTGTTTATGGTAACTATTACATTTATCTCACGTTCTGATATTCCGATAAAGATCTATTAAATCGATTAATAGTTAGAAATATAGTAAGACAACTCATTTAAAGTAAGCAATTTAAATACTGTTTTTATAATATAGAAAAATTTAGTTTCGAATAATTTCGCCCGTCAGCCCACACGTCCGCGTATCACACCGTCACTCCCGTACCCACCTTCCATTTGTTTCAGCGGATCGTTATCTAAGATGAAGAGCGGGCGTCCGATAACGAATGCCGCGACGCCACCATCTCGATAACTCGGGGTGTGTTGTAGAAGGAAGCGAACACGCTCGCTTCGGTGTGAGGGGGGGACGCGAGAAAATTATCACATTAATCTATGAGATACCGTTTAAAATATTTTTATGCCTCTCCTTTGTCTTTATAATAGAAGAGGTTTTGATTCTTAGAAAATATATACCTAACACGAATTGTCCTCCGCGGCTTTACCCGCGCTCCCGTGGGATCTTATCTTTTCCCGGGATAAAAAGTAGCCTATCTCTCAAGTTGGACCAAACTGCACACAGTATGCTTTAATTAAAATCGGCCTATTAGTTTAGTAGTTCATCGCGGACAAAGAACGTGAGACGAAATTTTAAGATTTTATCGATAAGCATATCGGTTTTTATCCTGCGACATCCATTAAAGCAATGCCTGCCTCTGGAGTAAAATCATAAATTCTTGCGTATGAACAAAACTGTTTGTCTATAGTATTAGTAATTTTATTAGGAACCCCTACGATTCCATTGGCGAACCCCTAGGGGCTCGCGTAGAGCCCCGAGTTTCCATAGTAAAAGCTCTGCTTAGTCTGTGTGACGTAATCAGATGGCCGTGTGTGATGAATATCTCGGGATATTTATTTATTTATACTAGTGCTCGCCCTCTGATCGAAATTCGATCAAAAAGTTTTTAGAAAAAAAAAGTCGCTTCAATAACTGTCAATAAAAAAAAAATACGGTTGACAAACAGAGGAGGATAATGTATGTGTGTGTGTCAAACGTATGGTAGTGTGTGTAATGTTTTTTTATATATTTAATTTATTTCTAAAGCACATTTTAAATATTATCTTTCTGCATTCCTTCTCCATGTAAACTTTAACTGCGCCAAATTTCACACTCCTCCGTCCGCAATATATCGAACAAAATTACCAAAACGTTTTAAAATATAATAATAAACGTGATAAAAAAATCATAAACACCAAACTGGTAAGGTCATAGCACGTATATAATAATTATGATCATAAAATGTGATAATCAACGCCGATAAGGTATATTATTATATAAATGATTTATATTCTATTCTATATTAGAATAATTTTAGATATTGAATTAAGTACCTACTCAAGAATATAGTTAGTTATACACTTAAAACTAAAATACATTACCCATTAACTAATAGCGCCAATGATATAATAAGTGAAGAGGTAGATAGGTAATAAGCGCTCAGAAAGCGGGAGGCTAAAAAGTGCTAAGCTACTTTGACGGAAGCCGATCGCGTTCTTGTGCGATGCGAGACACGCGGGATAACATACGTCCCGCTGTCACGCTGACAACTTCGTGCAGAATGCTTCACTTCATTGGAGACTATTGTTTACGTAC
Organism: Ochropacha duplaris; assembly: GCA_951361185.1. Classification (NCBI taxonomy): domain Eukaryota; kingdom Metazoa; phylum Arthropoda; class Insecta; order Lepidoptera; family Drepanidae; genus Ochropacha; species Ochropacha duplaris. Next base: position 14,057,236 of record OX592691.1, read on the forward strand.
GCTCCTTCTAGTTCTGTTTTGTGAACTAACAAAACTAAAATAAAAACCGGTCAAGTGCGAGTCGGATTTGCGCACCGAGGGTTCTGTAAATTTTTTTTTAAAGTTTTTTTTTTGTATATATTTGTTGTTATAGCGGCAACAGAAATACATTATATTTAAAAATTGAAACTGTCCAGCTATCACGGTTCGTGAGATACAGCCTGGTGACAGAATGACAGGCAGAATCTTAGGGTATCCGTTTTTAACTTTTGGGTGCTTAACCCTAAAAAATAGCTCAAAAATATGAAATAAAAATTAAAACGCAAAGTATTACACGCTATGTCTGTTCAAAAGGCGTCTACGAGGGGGTTCTACGGGCGTTGGGGGTGCTATCGCCCAAAATGCTCCCGATCGCGCGAGATCGCCGTGGCGATACCGATCGCCCGCGCGATAACGCCCGCCAGAGTAGGTACATGCCTGTATCTTTTGAAAAGGTTTTTATCTCTAATCGCCTGTAAGAATCTAGTTTTAATGACTTTTTATAATAGGTTTACGCGCTTGGAATATTTGAAGGTGTTTACTTCTTTTTTTATGGGGGCAAGAATGTAGATTTTGAGAATGTTGTAGAGATTGTTGGTTTGGTTATATTTTTATGACGTTATTGTTTAAAAATATATTAAAAATATTTCCTACTCTATTTTAGTTCATCTATAAATAGAGGGTTTAATTAATTCCTCACTCTGCAGCACTAACAAAATGTTATCGTTTTTATATGATTTTCTTTTATTTATAATCCTACTAATTTTTATATAAATCTGTAATTTTGTTGATCTATCATGCAAAAACTTATGAAAGGAAATAATGAAACTTGGCACACAAGTCGGTACCTATATCATATTCTGGAATAAAACATAGTATACTTTTTATCCCGGGAATAGACGAATAGATGAGAAACTTCGGGAAAACGTGTAAAACTGCGTGACAGGTAATAAACAAGAATAACTCCGGGAACATTCTTCCCTCTCGATCATCTTCTCCCAAACGAATTACCACGATTTTTTTCTTGCAACAATATCTGACTTCGGAAGTGATACTTTCAGGCCGGGACATACAACAACTTTATCCCAAAAATACTAGTAAAACCAACTAGTCCTAATTACAAGACCTAGTTTATTATAGGTAGGTAGGTATATTATTCGACAGACAATTAGACAATCAAACTTTCATTCCTTATCGTTTTTTAATTACTGTTGAAACACATTAAAGTCAGTCCATAACAGCGCGCGATAAAGGTCCACAGATAAAAAAATCAGCTAACCTACTTTGCGTGTAATTGTTTTTTTTTATCTAAACTCGACATACGGGCTGTATCAGTTCTGGCGATGGTACGATATAGAGCCCCTATGTGTTCATAATTTATCAAATACTATTATTAATCTTTAATAACAAAAATAACATCCATGTAGGCCAGGAGCTTCACATTATAGTGGCTTCTAAGCAGTTGAATTTAACTTTTCCTTACTTAAAAAAAGGAAAGCTAACAGAGGAACGGTACGAAAGGTACTAGATCAAATTAAAATAATAAAAAGAGATAGAGACTCTTTTCTGCTAAAAAAAGAAGAATGAAAAATGTATTGATACGATTTTACTATTCTAGAACAGAATTAAGACAGCATACGCATTCAAAACAAAATTTTAATCCGTGATAAATAAAGCTAGAATCTTCATTGGAAATATAGAGACAAATAAAGGAAACTTAGATGAAAATAAAACGAAAACGCAACGTCACTTCGCAAGTTCCCGCCAAAAAGTCATGACAATATTAACTGAGCATATTAATGTTGAAAACAAAATAAAGGTACAGTTAAACTAACTCTAACATCGGCACGGACGTGGCTCGCAGCCTCGCAGATTGTACTCGTTAATCACTCGAAATAAGTCGTGCAGGTGAGAGAACACGCTTCAACATTAGCTTGTAGAGCCGACATACATCGAGCGCCGCATCTAGCTAGCAAATTGAGTTAGTTTCACGGGACCTTTATTTTAAACAGTTTCATTTAGGATTTGAATTAAGAATTTGTTTCGATAAAATAGAAATTGTTTATGTTATTTTTGTTCGATTAGATTTAGCGAAACTGTAATAGACTTTTTTTAATATGTTGGTTAATACATTTGCAATGAGTCATATCGACCAAGGAAGCGCACATCATTCGCTTCCCTTATCACCACAACTGTTTTAATGCTTCCTAAATAAATAATGATTAAATTATGTAGGTTTAACAAGGTTGCATCAAAAAACATTAGATTTCCCGAGGGATCCTATCTTTTTCCGAGATAAAAGTAGCCTTTTTTTTTTTTTTATGTCACTAGTGATAACGAGGCAGGCGGGTCACCTGATGGTAAGTGACTACCGTCGCCTATAGACATTAGCAATACCAGGGTGATTGCCAATGTGTTGTACACCTTATTACAATGCCTTAAGGGCAAGGGCTACTGGCTCTCAAGTGCAACTGCCGGAACACACCAACAGGTGCTTGGCGACAGATTTTCAACTTGAGGGTGGTAGCCAGCCAGTCGAGTACCACATAGTACCCTACCACCGTGCTGTGGTTTCCTCACGATGTTTTCCTTCACCGAAAGCTCAAGCTCATTGTAGGATTCGAACCCACGACCTTCGCCGCGGTATCCGACGTCACTTACCACTGAGCTATCATCGCCTCAAATATCAGCCTAAAATACTCATTATAAAATGAACTATTTGTGGGTGGACATTGGTCCAGCCGTTTCGGAGATAAGCTTTAATTTTTACTTTTTAATTTTATTTATTTGTAAGTCCCGATAGACCATAGATATATCCAATCTAAGATAGTTTAATGTATGTACAGAAATAAAGAAAAATATAACTGTTTTTCGATGTATTTTTACAGATATAAAATCACTATTCAAATAAAGATTCTTTATAAAACATGAACAGACTCCAGCAATATATTAATTTTGCATTTCACCTGAAACAAAACGTGGGCGTGCTCACGATGCGACGCGCCGCGCGCCGCGACGACAGGACGCTGCGACAATAAAATCGCATGCGATCTCTCACAAAAGCGTTAACAAGGGAACCGAGGCGCAGACAAGCGCGTCGCGGTGATAGAATCGCGCGCCAATTTGTACGCACGTCCGCGCTACGATTTATTAGCCACGCGAGAAGTGGTTATTGCTAGATAGTAAGCGCATAGGTGGGCCTGTCCCACTCGGGATAGCCCACAGATGGTTTACGGAGGCCGTATTCCAAATATAAATTTCGTACGGAAATTCGGGAGGACGTATTTAAATTTGGAATTCATGTAATTTTAATACTTTTTAAACCACTTCAAGTTTTTATAAAGGTTTTTACATGGTCGAGTGTTGCGTAAATATTTTCTGTCACAGATAATCAATTAATTTCTCATGTAGGAAGTGAACTTAAATGGCCATAATGTGTGGCAAATACGCCAATGTTAGAACAATTTCATTAAAGTTAAGAATATATTAAACCACCTGAAGAATGCGGCTCAGGGAGGCCGTTAGAGCAAAAAAAACTAATAGAATTGATACAGTGATCGTATTAGGAATTGGTCCGCTATGAGGAATAAATTAAATAGTATGGACACGTCAGGAATTGACATTATACAGGTTGATAAAGTGCTGGTGACTGTTAAGTTGGTATATATCAGTGTTTTTTTTTTAATATGGAAAATATAATTTTATTAGTTATGAAATGTAATTTAAAAACAACAAAAATCATATAGCTAATAACTGAAATTGAAAAACGATACAAAACTCCCAAACAAACAATAGAAACAATTATCTTTCCCAAAAGCGTATAGAAAACAACAAGACTCAGATAGTGAAACGAAAACATATAACTCAAAAACGATTCTAAAAGCACGCCAATTAAATCCGCCAAGTTTACAAGCGCAACACTCACGCCTTCCAACAAAAGAGTGAAATATAAACGTTAAAACTGCGCGAGAGTCGATCTATCGACACACGGCCGGCCCTATCGGCGGCTGCCATCGCGCCGGGCACAATATCATTATTGCACCCCCCACCCTACCTTACCATGGACCATAGTACACTCGCGAACAATGCTTGGAGAATTAGTCGTTTGTGTCAATTGACCTTTTAGGGGGAAGTTTTCTTACTTGGAACATTGTATTTTTTTAGGGTTCCGTACCCAATGGGTACAAACGGAAACCCTCTTACTAAGACTCTGCTGTCCATCTGTCTGTCACCAGGCAGTATCTCATAAACCGTGATAGCTTGACAATATCAAATTTCAACAGATGATGTATTTATGTTGCCGCTATAACAACCAATCAAAAAAAAGCTTATAAAAAAACTACAAAATTTGTATGGAACCCTCGGTGCGCGAGTCTGACTCTTGACCGGTTTTTTATATTTTTCTTAAATGTGTTTTCAATAAAGAAAAGAAGACAATGGCACCAAAAGATATAAAAAGGATAGGATCGAAGAATGTATGCAGCATTTCACTCAGGTCGCGTTATAAGTCACTAACCGTACCATTTCTGCTTTCTCGCGTTGGACAAATATGTCTAACCTGTAAAAAAAGTTGCCAATATCCGCACAGTTTTTTTTTTACTCGCGTTGACTTGGCAAGCCCCGCAAACTGGTATTAGATGGCTGTTTTCTTAACCGTAAAGCCAGATTTCCAAACCTGTTGCTAAATATTTGTTAATATTATGTCTCGTTTCATTTATCTACAGATTCACCTGCATACATTAAAATGTCGACGACTGTACTTCCGAAGATAAAGGTTTAAAATGTAAATGAGACGTGGCCAAAAAGAATAAGATTATCTCGCTATTAGGTATACATTAAGGGAGGTGGAATGAGGTATGCGCCACAATTATAATGTCACGAAACTTAGCGATCGAGGTAGCACCTGCGCGGGCGCAATCGTGCAGCGATCGGCGCACGCTAGCTTCACTAAGCAGGAGTACTGGGGAACAAATACAATAAAAATTTGTAATAAAGTTATTTAATTCATAAATGACAGCTGTAGAAAGGTGTCTCACACAAAAAAATAAGTTAAGTAATTTTATCTTAATTTGTCGTGATTTCATTTACCAATGAATATTTGGGTTGTTTTTTTAAGTTTTATTCTTCTTTTTCTTGTGCCATATCCTAACGGATGTCGGCGACCATCTTTCTAAATATGACTCTATCCTGCGCAGCTCTGCTTAGAACAGCGGCGTCAGCAGTACCGGTCCAAGACTTTAAATTGTCACATTAGGCTATTCTTCTTCTGCCTTTACGAGGGGTAACTTTCCTCTATTTTCTTCTCAATTAGTTTTTAGTGTGTCTGAGTTGATGACCAAAATATGCGACCTTTCTTTTTTTTTACTGTGATGTGCAGTATTTTTTTTTGTGAAACATTCTTTTGAGAGCTTTTTTTATCTTTAAACATTCTGCTTTATTAATCTTTTAAAAATATATTTAAAATTGGCAAATTCAGGATTTATAATAATAGAAAGAAATTGACCGATATATTTAAATCCAGGGCTTTACGAGACTGCCATAAGCCATATTACGTAAGACCACTAAAGATTAATTGAACTGTCAGTCTGTTTCGCAATAAATTAACTTACGATGTAAATTAATGCATTTATTGTGTCGTATCGTGTAGACTAGTTGAAGCCATGATTATTTTAATGTAAATAACATGTTATAGTTTATAGATCATGTAGAACAGAATTAAATTGAGCAGAAAATATGGTACACATACGAAAAGCAGCTTGCTTCTTTTATTTTCTATAATGTTCATAATTTAAGCACAACTTAAAAATTATTGTAGCTCATAAGAGTTTCTACTCCTTAAATATGATAATATTTTTAGTAATATAATTTTTTGTTAATAACTTACTAGTAGTGAATCAATTACAACGATTATTATTGTAATTGTCACCACAAACATATTCACGATTATCTTTAATTATCGAACAATAGGGAGAAACATCATTACAGATAAAACACAGTTTTAATTGTTTTAAATAAAGCAAAAAAATAATTAATTATAATGAAAACAAATCGATATTCCCCCATCACTAACAACAGAGTATCGACACGCTCGCCTCACTACCGCCGTGTAATCGATACGGACTCCACGGACGGACAAACTCACATATTTTATTGTGTGCCAATTAAAATTATTCCCTTCCTTATTGATTGTGAGAGAGTTTCGAACTTCTAGTCTACATAGAGCAAAATCACTGCGTTTTGAGTTATACGTTTCTGATTTGTTAGTTGAAATTGGTCTACAGTTTATTACTTGTTGAGTAATAAAATTTTAAATAATAATGTACGTATTTACGTATTAGTGGCGATTTGAAAGTGTGGTGTAGTTTTGTTTATTAGTTTCCCCTTACGAAATATAACTATCGGTTGAAGACAACAATAATTCCCAATAACTGTACCTAATAATAAAGAAATCCTACTAATTTTAAGGCGATGATAGCTCAGTGGTAAGTGACGTCGGATACCGCGGCGAAGGTCGTGGGTTCGAATCCTTACAATGAGCTTGAGCTTTCGGTGAAGGAAAACATCGTGAGGAAACCACAGCACGGTGGTAGGGTACTTTGTAGTACTCGACTGGCTGGCTACCACCCTCAAGTTGAAAATCTGTCGCCAAGCACCTGTTGATGTGTTCCGGCAATTGCACTTGAGAGCCAGTTCGCCTTAATACAGGTGTACAACACATTGGTATTGCCAATGTCTATAGGCGACGGTTGTCACTTACCATCAGGTGACCCGCCTGCCTCGTTGTCACTTGTGACATAAAAAAAAATAAAAAAAATTATAAATGTGAAAGTTTGTATATTTATTGCTCAGTCACATAAAAACTGCTGAACAGTTTTTAATGAAACTTGGCACACCAGTAGGTCGTGTCCTGGAATGAAATATAGTACATACTTTTTCATAATAGATACTTTTTATCCGGGAGAAGATAAGATCCCTCGAGTAAGCGGGTGAAACCGCGGGGATAGCTAGTCAGTGAGTAGGTACTATTAGTGAAACCTCATGGGGTACATCATTGATTAATTATTCTTAACTCGAAATTAAAATTTAACTTTTTAAATAAACTGTTTACTGTTTGCCGTTAATTAACCTAAATAAAACGCTTTACTTATATTTTCATTTATTTTACTTTACTTGTTCAATAATGATGGAGTTTTTTACTCTTCATTATATATTTTAATATCGTTTTCGTTCTACGAACATTTTTGTCGAGCCACTCCAATTTCACGGTTGATATTTCAAAGTTAATGAATTCAGAGCGATAATGTGGCGATAACAAACCGATAATGCGCCGATACCATGACGTTTTGTATGCAATTGTTCAACGTAAGTTTTTGTTAAAATATAAACAAGTGAGTTAAATTACTTGCTGACATTTGAAAGTTATATTATATGTATGTATGGATGTTTGAATGAAATTTTGATGAAACTTACCACACAGGTAGATCATATCCTGGAGTAAAATATACAATACTTTTATCCCAGGGAAATACAACATCCCTTGAGAACGCAAGTGAAACAGCGGGACAGCTTTAAAATTTTAAAAGCGACAAAATAATTAACATTTCCTTACTCCAAGTAGCCCTTCGAAGCCTTAAGCATGAATCACGTTTCCATATAAAACAGTCAACTCACACGCATCTGTTTCGTTAGCAATCTTCGATCAGATCGATCGCTCGAATTGGTCAGTCTACCTTTTGCACTACGTGTGGACTACCTTTTGCAATGCATCCTTAGCAGACACTATAACGACATATACACAACTCTGTACAAAGAAATTTGATCTTTATACTATTATGAAAGAGATCAAAATTCGAGTATATCTACTTGAAAACTGCAAGCGTCGAAATCGCATTGCATTCCCACTTCTATTTCTTTTAAAGTTACGTGCAAAATGCTTCGGAGCGTAATCGGTAACATTCATCTCAATTTCTACTCTCCGCGTGACTGATACGGCTTAAATTTGATTGGTAACGATATGTTATGTGACTTTTCAGTGGTGTAATAGTAAGTGAGCGCGAAAGCAGACTGCGTACGCGCAGATAGTGCGCGTATGGCGGCTAGACGTTTTACAGACGTTTCTGTCGTGTCAGAATGTGTCGGAATAAGCTTTCTGTACATAAAACTAATTATTTATTCTGTAACTGTTAGTACGAGTAGTATACTTTATGTATGTAAAGGAAGCGCTTGATTCGTTGGTCAGAAGTATCTAGTTATTATATAATTTCGATAAATTAATAGAGTTTATCAACTATGTTCGATACGTACCGTAATAGCTAGAAGGATTTGAATGAAACATAGTACAAATATAGATCATAACAAAGGCTAACAGTATTATTTTTATTCCTGCACAACAGCCGTCTAAAACGCGAGTAGAATCATTCATTGAGTTTAGGCCCTGGCACTTATGAAGGTCGAATTACAGAAGTTACCACCGGTTCGGAAGTCAGCCTTCAACTGAGAAGAACCGGCAAGAAACTCAGCAAAGTTACATTTTTAAAATATTTTTGGACCATCTGACTATATTTGACTTTTTTTAATTAAAATTTAATTGTTTTGTAGATGAAGAAAATAATGTCGTCTTGATATTAATCGGGTCTCTGAGCTAATGGTATGATGAAGTGACCGAAGATTTAAGCTTCCAAAGAGTCTTTATAATATTCATTCCTTCTTTCGACTCAAGATTTCAATGCACATGTTTGTGTGTGTGTGTGTGTGTGTGTGTTGTGTGTGTGTTGTGTGTGTGTGTTTTGTGTGTGTAGGATGCATTATCTGTCTACGCATCGGTGAGTCATTATTGCATGGTATCATCGGTTGACTCACATATTCATGTTATCACTTTTACATACTAATATTTTATTATCTGTTACTTACTTATGCATAATACCTACTAGGCCTTTAAATTGCAAGCGAAGTGAATAATCGATTCGTATATTATGCTCCTAAAACTTTTAAAGTAATAGACGCTGCTTATCAATAACAATTATGAAATTGATTCCTAAATTATAATTACTAGCTTTAAGTTTTTCCTGCCATTCCCTACTTTAAAAAATATACACTTTATCAGTGAATGACTTCGTTATAAAAGAAAAATGTGTTAATTTCAGTCAGTCAATCAGTAAAAAGTCTTATTGCAATTGATATTGGTGTAAATCGGTTGAGCACTATATTTAAACTTAATTTGATAGGAATAAAAATGTATCTGCTCTTTTTTATTAATTTTTAAAAACTTTGTGGGCCAAAAGTTGATAGACAATTGTTCATATCAATCTATTGACATTCTCCTGACGATTGCATGCAAACGGTTGTAAAAAAGCGTAATGAAGAAATAATACCAGTGAATTGTTCAAGGAACAAAGCCTAAATTGGCTAAAGGCATGAAAGATCAAAATCAACATAAAAATCTTTGAGTATATACAGAGTGTTTTAAAAACATTATATAACCCTTTTACAAAATTGTAATCCCACTCATAACACATAGATATCACATTCCAAACTCGAACTCAAACGTTTGGGTACGGTCTCAAACAGGGATGGCTTCGGTCGGGGATAGGTCAGATATTTCAATTCTGTGTCGGATATTGGCGGGTGGCGTGACGGCGCATACATCTCGAGATCGCCTGTCCGCTGCCTTATCTTTATATTGAAATCTTGTGTGTGCTGTGCACTATGAGTTATACGGGGAAGGTTTTATGGACGGATGTTGTGTGCGAATCCAGAAATATGTTGATAAGACTGAAAAATTGGGTTTGATTAAGTTTGTTTATGGTTGTCTATGGTCGGATCGTAGGTACCTACGTAAGTCTACCGATGCAGATACATATTTATATTAACAGTCAGTCGATACTGTAGATAGTATCTAGGTACATACTATGTATTTTAAATTAAACATCTAGATTTAAAAATAATAATAATTTGACAAAAACTCAAATCATTGGTAAAAGTTATAATGATGGATAACAAAACACTTATTTATTCGCTTAAAAAATGTTCAGACATATTTCGTCGTAATAAAATTAGGCCTACCTATATTTTATTTATAAAGTAATTAAATCTTCAGGCATTTTTTTCTGCAATTACATTGCATAACACAGCATTTAAAATATAAGAGCTGATTATTTTTTTAAATGATAACCGAACTATAAAATCTTGTTACATTAGAATATTTTCAATATCACACAGTGGGTTGACAACTACGATCTCGGCTGCGGTTCCGCAATTTCCTATTCCGTCCGTCAGTCAGTGTCACCATGTTTATTTCGTTGTAACATTTCATTTTATGTTCGCGCTTGACATAATAGATCTATATCGTGCCTTTTTTTTACTAAAGCGGTAGAGATTTAACATACATTTCAATAAGAAATCTTATTATTTACTTACAAAGTTAAACCAAATTAAATAATTTAGTTTTTTAACAGTACGAATAATTATTTTAATTAACAAAAAGCTTAACAAAATCAAATGATTAAAGCCGTATCTATATTCATTGTAATAACACCAAACATACGTACGGCAACTTAACAGATAAATACAAATTGAAATAAGCCCTCTTTAACAATTATCTATTAACGGATCGCAGCCAGTTTTCGCTTCGAATAATTCGAATTTCAAATCGGCAAAACAAAGGAGCATCATTCAAACGAATGAAGTGAACAAATGAACGAATAGATTGAGTAAACAATATCTTATTTTGCAATAATCCCGCGGGAAGCGTTGCTAATTTCCTGAAAGAGATGGAAACTCAGCTTTAACCGGTCGCTATTTTAAACTTATGTTTACATTAAACGATTGTTTTGAATATAAAATAGGGGTAGGTATCTATTCATTGTTTTCCGATTTTAAATAGTTACTTTGCTGTCACACTTATGAATCCATTTTATATTTTTATAAATTGTTCAAGTACAGTATTATGAACGATGGCCAGTCTCGAAAATAAATATTACCTACCTAATCAGATAGTAGGTATATCGGGTAGGATATTAGAGTCCTCTTTCAAGTCAGTTTCAACTTTCAAGTAAACCGAGTGACAATATAATCGTGCCAACGTTATTATGTTATTAGATACATAGATGGCGCTCTATACTCGACAATTTTTTTTTTTATTAAAATGCACATCGTCATTAATCTTGGTGGGATTTTATTTAAACAAGTCTAGTCCGTAATCAAACAGGTGGTGCTTGTGGGGGCTGGTCTGCTTGAGTTTGTTGTTTATTAAGTCAGTCATAATTAAATTCTATAGATTACTATTTTTGCCGCCATAACACGCAAATATTGTCAGTGAGACTAGATAAATAATAATTATTGAATGTAATAGGTGTAAGTTGTTTTTGAAAAGAGTAATTGCTGAGTTTATTGCCGGCTCTTCTCAGCAAAAACAACCTTCCGAACCGAGCATTTAGAGTCTGACTATTCATAAGTGCCTGTGAAGGCCTATTTGGATGAATAAACAATTTCATTTCATTTCAACATTAAAATTATTTGTAAGAAAAACAAAAGCTTTTTAAAAATATATTTCAAAAGTAGTGATACCTGGTCTACTTTTAAAATCATGATATTATTATGATGATATCATCTAGGTACTAAGTCAACCCTAAAGTTCTGCGCTAAAGTCGGCACAATCCAATAGGTCCACTTTGACAAGAGGGTATCTAATCCTTGCCTATCTCTTCTTGTTGAGTTATCTCATTTTGGCAAATTTAATGTACATTTAAAAATGACAATTAGATTTTTACGACTCAAATATGAATGAGTAACAGATTCTCCATAGACTATAATATCACAGAGTCTTATTTAATTTGATGGATGGATAAGGGCTATCCGACGTTGGTGCAATTGGGCCTTAATGTTAAACATCTTTACACATTCATACAAAAACAATTTAGCATAAAATGAGATCTTAAATGTATAGCATTTTCCATAGATAAGGTAAAACTGGTTATATTTCGAATACAGATAAATGTTTTGCTATCTCTTAGAAATAACTGTGTTTTTTTTATAAATACACAACTCTGTTTGTGTAATTTATTACGCCTTAGATAAATGATAGGTCGTCGCGCCGAGACCTATCAATAATCTAAGCTATACGCATTCTGAAATCAAAATTTGATAATAATATCGATGTTGAACTAAAACGAGGATCAAAACTATTTGATTAAATAAATAACTTTTTGATCACAAAAAAATAATCATGAGCTCAACAACACTCAGAGGTAGCAATTTGTCACACTCGCCAAGTTAATAAAGCTACAAGAAGTGGCAAGTTCTTTGTCTGTGAGCGCGGTTGGATTTATCGGACTCCTCCCGGGGCCGCTTCATTTCCTGAGCTCGCCTCTTGTCGAACTTGGAAAATGGCTCAAGGAATAGCCGGTAGCGAGATGAGGCGTCATTGATAACTGTTACTCTTTCAGGGATCATATTTTTTATTTAAATTATCAAGTTTTGTATGTTATAATGAAAGCATTTATCTGATTATTTTTGAGATTTGTTTTTATTACCATCAATTATTATACTAAAAAGGTAGCAATTAGGAAAGAAATTTAGGTATATATTGGACATATCCGCTTATGATAATGATATTAGAAGTCTTATAGGTTTATCTTTTTCATTAAAGAGAGATACGATTTTAATATAGGTACAATAAAATATTTAAATTCGAATTGATCTTATAGCTAGATGCATAATAATGTTTCGTTATCGGTCCAAGATCAAGATGGCACTAAAAATAATAATAGCACACATACAATATCAATAAAATTGATGTTTAATTTATTCTTTATTGATTCTCTAAAGGAAATCATTATGGTCGTGAGCTATTGACCTTTTCAATAATAAAGATCATTTTATTACTTCTATAAATTTTAGTATAATGATTATCATCAACCGATACCTTATCTATCTACGGTATCCTTTTCACAATCATTAAAAAAATGATTAAAAATAATAGTCTTCGAGACGACGTAACTGTTAGCAATAAGAATAGCACTGGTTGGTTAAAAACGTAGAATTAAACTTACCATTTTAAAAACTGAAGTTAAAAAGACAATAAAACACTTAAGTCGAAAGAGGTTATACCCTATACCTATACCTATATCAAAAGAAGCCAAAGCGTGTGACTTGTGCCACGCTCTAACACTAGAATGCGAGAGGATAATCACATTGTTTTGTTTTTGATTCATTGCACTTTGCAGTCGTAAAGTTTGTATTTATAACATTTCTTGGCGCAATCGGATATTTGCATATTAATATCTATCCAAAACTATGAGGGTAGTTGACATATAATATTTACTATTGTTGGATCTATTTTGCTTTACTTAGAAGTATCATTTTATTATATTATAACTTTATTTGTTCCTATATTTTATGTAAGGACAAGTTTTCCCTTTGGCTCGAAGATGGGACAATCGTCCCAAAATAATGTACAAAAAATATGCAGTTACCGCCTTTCACGCACGGTGGTAGGGTACTATGTGGTACTCGACTGGCTGGCTACCACCCTCAAGTTGAAAATCTGTCGCCAAGCACCTATCGGTGTGTTCCGACAGCTGCACTTGAGAGCCAGTTCCCATCTAGGCTTAGTGTGCTTACCATCTTCGGCCACATCATCACTTACCATGGTGAGATTGTGGTCAAACAAGCCTATCGAGAATTAAAAAAAAAACAAGTTTTAGCCATATTCCACATTAAAAAAATTATATTCGTTTTTGAAACTGTTGCTTAAATTACTTTAAAAGTATGGGCACTAAATAATCTGCAATGATTTAAAGAATAGAATATGCAAAGGTTCATTACTTCAGTAAATAAAATAATGGCCGCGTGCAACATTTTGAAATAAAATCATTTGAATAAAGTAGGCATTATTTATAATTTGATTAGATTACCGTTTAATCATTATCGTAAATAAAATTATGTTCCTTCTTTTTATTAACTTTCTGTGACATCCTACTAATCCCATTCTAAAACTCGAATTATAAATGCTAAGCCTGTATGATTATTTGGTTTTCACAGTTAAAATGCGGAATAGATTTTGATGAAATCTTTGACCTTGAAAGATAAGATAGCATAAATATTATTTATTTGTGCGCTATGGCTATATGATAATATAGGAAAATGTATGGTCGCGACTGGTGTCTATATTGTGGTAGAAACAGTTTCGTAGCTTAGCTTTCAATCCTCTCAGCATACGGTACATTATATTAGTAGGTACGAACAATTGCCAACAGAATTCAATTAGTTCTGGTTCGTTACAGCTACAGCTAATAAACTCTAATGCCAAAACAGTGTTTCGTGGGAATATCCTAACATTTGTGTTATCCGCGTATCGGTTGCGCAAACGCCGCGTGCAGCCATCTAATCGAGATATTGCCTGTATCCCAGTTTATTAGCTCTCTATTGTGAATTATTAATCGAAAAATACGATTAGTTGATTTATTAAATTATACATTTTTTTTTCAAGCAACAAAAAAGTATGACTATGATGAGGACTAATGTCAGGCAGGATACAAAACCGAAAAGAATATTCATCTACATAGATGTGTAAAAATACTGGGTGGAAATAAATGACATGTCATACGAAAGTGAGTAAATTAGTCCTTGCACTTGTTACGCATACCTCTATGGTCACTGTTGACGAGTCGATGTGGAATGACAATCGACCGGCATACCGCAATACCGGCATACTACATATAGTTACATACTTGTGTGTTAGACTTGAAACCGGCTTGCTTGAGGCTTCTTTACGCACTAGTTAGAGAAACTCCGTCCAGCTTTTTTTACTCATCTAGATCATAAATTTTCAAAATTCGAAAAAGGAACACAATAAATTCCACAAGCACGCCATCTGCTTATGAATCCGTCGACAATCACGTTAATTGTCCAATGGCCTCTTGTGGCAAGAGTACTGGTGCGATCGGCCCGCGAAGGCAGATTAGCCGCGCTCAGCCTCTTCACGTAGTCGCGTGATGGTGCTCTGTGGTACTCCAAGTGATCATATCTTACTGCTCTTTCCACTACCGCAGCGCTGGCCCTTTGAGGGGTTATTGATACGGCGCCAAGAGGAACGAATCTTTTGCGTTTTTACATCATTTGCTCTTTTTCGCTGTGGATCCGGTTCCGTTTCTTAGGTTTTTTCTATTTTGTGTTTGGGAACTTAAAGTTTTATGGCCTTATTCATAACAAACTCGATGATGATTAGTAAGTGCTAAGCAGATTCTAAATTAATTAATAATAATAAAATAATAATAGATTAAGAATCTGCTAAGCAGTTGCTAAAAATCGTCGATATCTTTTTGAATAATGCCGTTAGTTATTATATTCCAAATCCAATACTCTGCCGGATATTTAAACGAGCAAAAGTTACTTTATTTTAACTTATCCTTTTTTTATTCTGGTAATACTTATCCCATAGCTGATATGCTCAAATTACATACTATTTTACTACATTTACAACTAAACACAGGAATTTTCTTCTAGGTGTAAATCGAGACCATGACCTCTGCCGTCGTCTAGTACGAGTAAATACTACAATTTCGAATGTTAATAAGAATTAAGAACATGTATAAGGATTTAGCTGGACCAGCATGGACCCGCCAAGCCAAAGATAGGGATAATTGGAAGCGGTTGGAGGAGGCCTATGCCCAAAAATGGGTACCTCACTTACCAGTATAATATTTTGTATAATAATTATCTAACATTTTAATTTTATTTTTTTAACTAATTTATTTGATTCATATAAATGCAGATTAATTGATATAATTTATAAATTTATTAATGAAATTAGTGAGCAATACAGGCTTTTTTTATTATTATTAAGGTTTTAAATGAAAAAGACATTCCGTTTATATTCCCAGACTAACGAATATACAGATTTGAATAAAGGAGCACGACTCTATCGATTAGTAACAACAATATCTCTTACGTCTACAATCTCAGTATTATCTATGCTACTGGGAGGCTACAACCAGTTGACAAAGTGCACTACGTGATATTGCAGCCATTACTCCCGGTGATTCATATCGACCCCCCACCCGGGCCTCCACGGGCCTGCTCTACCCCCAAGCTTTCTCAGATAACCGCCTGCACGTTGCCCGATATACCTATTAAGGCTGCCAACCTAAACAACAGTGCCCAATCGAGCGAACGACAAAAAAAACGAGATGTCAAAGTGACAGTTTGAAAAAGAGCGCCGAAACTACCGCGCGAAAAAGCACCGGTGAGCCGAAACAATCAACAAATTCACATCGTACAAACGGATCGGACATTTATTGTTCGCTATCGGTGTGTTCCACCTCTGTTGTTTACAACAGAGTCGCCCAATTTGCAGAGTTTTTTTTAAATCTTATTTTTTGCGATTTTTTTTCAGTGCACGACAAACAAAGAGTCGATATGACAGGTCTCAATGTGCACGGGCGATATCGGCGCTCGGGCACGACGAAAAACGAGAATCGAGTAATCGAGCAATCGAGTAAAAACAGAAGGAGCGGCCAGCGGGCCCACCGGCGCGTGACAATTGCATCTGCAGTCGAATTGCAGACGCCATGTTGGATTATTGCGCCTCTCTATTTCGATTAAGTGGCTTGAGGCTTTGTTTTAGTTTGTTATCGTGTTGCTGTGCGCAACTTCATTAATGCGTTTATTAAATGAATTTGCGAATTCTTAATACTTCAATACCTATTGTATGTATCAAAACATATCAAGTAAATAATATACAAACAAAACTTCGTCCCTTTCGCTTCTTTGTATTTGCTAATGAAAATTCAAACTACAAATAATTGTAAATGTCGTAAAAAAACAATAAATAATCCTTAAACCCGCCACATAACACGCTAGTTCACAGTATTGTAGCTGGATCACCTTTAAACCTTTCTCAGAAAGCCCGCGGACAATAGTGTTGTGCCTTAAAATATTCTTATTTTAATCGAGTCGGGTGTATCGAGGACGCGAGTATCGAACCCGCTCGTGTGGAACACAGATAGTGACGGACGGTGGACGGTCTCAGTCGATACGAGACGCGGCGGCGCAAATATCTATTCATATTTTTAAAAATTCACCAAATTTTTCAACAGACTTGATCTTTTTGGAACAGTACCTTTAGACGGCTACCAACTCGTATTCAACTGTTGGCATTAATTTGAAACTGTAGGTACTATTGAAGTATGAGTAGTTTTTATAATAACATGATTTTGATATTGTCAGATAAATTATCAACTTATGGTGTATGTCCATCTTCAAGGTCCCATCTAACTCTTTACCATAATTCATAAAAATTGGTTCATCAGTTTAGGCATGAAAAGGTTAATTTTGCATTTATAAGGTAAGTGCATAAGTTTTCATGAAACTGTAAAATTGAAAAAATTACAAATGTATCTAAAGCGCGAAAACGAGCTGTCTGAAGTTCAAATTGGAATCAATCAATCCACAATTTAACTTGCAAGTGAAAACCCCTATTCGGGCTAAAAGCCGGAGTCTCGATCTCCCGTCAATCATAGCTCGTGAACTTTGACAATTTAAAAAAAGTTTTCGTTCTTTCCCGCGCGAGGAATTGAGATCTCGATTTGACGTTTGGAACAAAGCGCGCGAGAGGCGACGCGTCAGCCTCGAAAATTAAAATCTCGTGTTAGTTGGCAATGTTGGCAGCAGTGACGGCTGTCGCGCGCCACACGCTGCCGGCTGTGTTGCCAGTTCGATTTCAGGCTTGTTCTAAATATGTCAACACTTCTTTGTTATCGAGGGACGTGCGCGCGGAAATGAAAGTCCATCGAGTAGACGACTCCATTATCGACGCATCGCATATTATATTGCATTGCGCATTCAGCCCAGCGAATTAACAGCCAATTTTATTCGTTTCATAAACTTAGTTGTGAAAACCTTCACAAACACCTGACTATTGTAATGCTTTCTAACTATAAATGTAATAGGCTACAGTAGGCAAAGCAAAAAACGTTAAACGTAATTTCAAAATTGAAAATCAGCCAGTGGTTCAAAGTCTAACCACCTCGTGTCATAAAAAAAATCTTACAAAATTCCATTTTCAAACTTCGTTGCGATAATTCGCAGAAATGTGAAGAAAACTTACATGAGTGACGTATCAGAGTGCGGCAGGCGGCTGCTAGATATCCGCGTATTTACCTGGTGCGTCGCTCACTCGTCGGCCCGGCTAAGCCGTTCACACTGCCTCTATTCTGTGTACAGTTGGAAAAAGTTTTCGACTGTTGTGTGTGATAGCAGCGCCATTTGAACTGGAGTTTGTGCCATCGACTGTCTCTTGTTGGAGCTTATGAAAAACCGGCGGGAAAGTTCATGAATTTCGAAACTGATTGCATATTTTGTTTCGCAGTTGCCTGTCGTAAATTATGTTAATTTTGATTACGTTGACATGTCACAATAAATTATCAACACTTTCATTGCACCAACAACCATTTTGCTTAACATGACTAAAACTTTATCGAAAGAATAATCACTTTAATAGACGACGAGAATAAATGTTGACCTCACATTTTAAATCCCAAAAAATGTTTTAAAGTTTGTCGCAATTTTTCAACATCCGCAGATTTTTTCTTGTACATAAATCAAGGCTTCTTTGTATAGATTCTCTCGCACGTTCTAAGTTATAAAATATGGTTTGACTCCTTTACCGTGTATCGTCACCCATCACACATCACACGTCACCTGTCCCCCTGTGATTGCGATCGCCGTCCGCGACGACATTATGTTTGCTCAATCGTCAAAAATTCTTTTGTCCCCAAAAGATAACGCTCGCACCACTGGGGAACGTTTTGGTCGTTGCGAGACTTTTTAACTTCGCACTGTAAGTTTGGTGTTTGATACATTGTAGGGTTATTTAATTACTAGACTTGTTAAATTGTAATGAACTGTATCGAGGTGGGGCCTGGGGGACAACCAATACCGTGAGACTCTGCGTTTTGAAGAAAAAAATGCCAAAATAGTCAGATGGTACAAAAATATTTAAAAAAAATTACCTTCCTGAATTTCTTGCCGGTTCTTCGCAGTATGAAGGCTGACTTCCGTACCGGTGGTAACTTCTGTAATTCGACCTTTATAAGTGCCCTTCTGGGCTCTAAACTGAATTAATTTGACTTTGACTTAAAAGACAGCTACGAGCGTCGACAGTTGTGCTGGACCTGATATGCAATTATTTGAACAATAATACGGAATAACCTCTGATCCTAAGAAAATCCAAAACTATACATTTCAGCAATACTGTTCGATAGCCTTTTTACACCCCCAGATCTGACATTCACAAGAAGGGTGAAAATGCAATTATACTTTGAATATCAGACTGTAATATAGCTGATAAATGACGCATGACTTTAAGTAAAAAAAACATATATGTATAAAGTAAATGAAAAATTAAAATGTAAATGTATATTTTATACTGTTTCCAGTAAATTACGTGTAGTCTGTAGATACATTATCAAAAACTACTTTTGGTTCCACAATTTTAGCACAGCTATATCTATTTGAGTCAACTAGAATTACTCGTTTTGTGATGATAAGCAAATGCAGCCCACTTACAATTAATTATCTGAAGATGTTTTTATTAACTTTAAATATTATCTATGTATATGCCTACTTAACTATTCTATGACTATATTTCTCAATATTATTTTCACCTTAAATAAAATTTAAATATTATCTTAAACTAGCTTTCCACCCCGCGGTTTCAACCGCGTCTCGCTTTTTAACCCATTTAGAGATTGAATTTCGAAAAATCCTATCTCATTCTTCGTCTACATCTTAAAAACAATATACCTGTGAAAAGTTTATTTATTTCCAATAATTAGCTTAAAAACACAGTTTCATGCTTCTAGCTTCAAAAATGGCAGACTTTCATACAAACCCCCCGTTTCACCCCCTCAGGGGTGGAATTTAAAAAAACGCTTAAACACCTGTTTCTTTATTTTTAATTGTTAACCTAAAAACAAAGTTTTCATGATTGTAGCTTCAAAAATGACCGACTTTCATACAAACTTTCAACCCCTTTTGCCTTGCCCTTAAGGGTTGAATTTCGAAAAATCCGTTCTTATTCCTAGGTCACGTCTTAAAAACAGCACTTGTGAAAAAAAACAGCTTTCTAGGTTCAAGGGTTTAGGCTGGTCGTTGATGAGTCAGTCAAAGGGATATTACCTAAAATCAAGAAAACATATCTAACTTTGAACATCTTAAAATGCTCGAAAAGCGAATAATATGTCGTACTTATTTCAAGTTATGACAGCTTTAATTTCTATCCTTTTTCAATATTTTTTATAAGAAAGAGATATGATATGTTTGTTATGAAATGAAATTGTTTATTCATCCAAATAGGCCTCCACAGGCACTTATGAATAGTCAGACTCTAAATGCTCGGTTCGGAAGGTTGTTTTTGCTGAGAAGAGCCGGCAATAAACTCAGCAATTACTCTTTTCAAAAACAACTTACACCTATTACATTCAATAATTATTATTTATCTAGTCTCACTGACAATATTTGCGTGTTATGGCGGCAAAAATAGTAATCTATAGAATTTAATTATGACTGACTTAATAAAAAACAAACTCAAGCAGACCAGCACCCACAAGCAGCACCTGTTCACAAGTATGACGCGTTTAAAACAGAATCTAATGTAAAAACTGTAATGAGTACTAAAGTTATATTAAGACGTTACTAACCTTACACATAACACTTTATATTATTCCACTTAGTTATTATTAAATCTTTTTAAGATTCACAAAATATTTTTAGAAGTATCTTGTTAATTATGTAAATCCAGTAATGTGGCCTTATCTAGTATCCATTCCGTTTTTATTAAAAAAATGCAATTTAATTAAAAAATTTGGATCCTTTTTTTATAGAGAACTATTAATCGTTAATAAAAATACATTTAGGATGTTCTAAAAGAAAATAAAATTTCGGGTTAATTTTATAAAATTTGAAAAATAAAACGCATTAATAAGTCGTCATAGTTTTATTATTCCATTCCATTTGTTGTATTGAGTGAAGAAGTTAAAACTCAGTCTAATGTGTCCATATTTTTGATCGTTATCATAGTGTGTAATCCGGCGTGTCGACCGATAATGTGAATCGTAAAAATCGCGCTTGATTAAACCTTTATCGGCTTTTTTTACCGATAACAGTCGCGGTTGATCGCTAGCCGTTAGTGCTTGCCTCATTGCCGTCGCGTTGGTGCATATACGTTCTTTACGCGATTTTGTTATAAATTTGTTTTTCGTGTTTATGTGAACTTTTGTTTTTATTGGGTGTGTATTTTTATTGTTTAATTAATATTAATAGTTATTGATTCTTATGAAAAATATGTAGTATTTAATAATGCCTCTAAGAAAAAAATTAAAACAGTTTGCTCAGCTTAATTTGAATCATAATTCTGTTTTTTTAATTTAGTTTTGGGACAGCCGTCCCATAGGCGTGTGAGCCAAGTGTTTTTTTCCGTGTAATAATTTACCACTAAAGGTTCTATAAAACTAAATATTACCTAATTAAATTAATTTAAAGTATTGTTAAGTATTTTAATTTTTACTATTATAAATATACACAACAGGTAATTATATCTTAACAATGTTTGTTGTTATCAAATCGTTGTAAAATTATTACAGTAGCCACTGATAACTCACACGGGCCTTTATCTATTTGACAAATCTTGCAATGTTTGATCAAACGTATTGAAAAGTACAGCCGTATCTGATTACAGTTTATGTTGCAAAAACAATTATTTTTAATTATTCTACAGAAAATTTATACATTTTCTATACTTATAAAGATTTTAGTTTCCTATATTTATTGGTAATAATAAAGATAATAATATTTATTGAAATGAAAACGTTATGATTAATATTAATAATAATTATAAATAATTTAATAGTAATTAGGTATCTAAACTAATATTACAAGGAAGAAAGATTTAATTTTTTTAAAACCACTCTACCGATTTTAAACATTAGAAAGCTACATTATCCCTAAGTAACATAGGCTATATTTTATCTCGGAAAAAGATAAGATCCCACGGGAACGCAGGCGAAACCGCGGAGGATAGCTAGTATTATATACAATTCGCATCTAATAATTATCTATGCTCTCAGAATTAAATATTAAAATACAATTTATTTTACGATTCTTCTCCTGTACAAAACCAAATTATATACGCCTGTTAATGAATTAAATCTTAAAACTAATTAATTTAACGATTAAACAATATTAAAATATTAGGTATCAACAATACCATTGTAGCCCTGATCATTGCGTGCCAAATTCGAAATTCAAAATTTGAATTAAAAAGCCTTCGGAGTCTAGGAGGTTCGCTTTCCAATACTGGCTCAAACATTTGTTCAAACGGCGCCCGCACGATGCATTTTTCCGATTTGGCGTGTTGCTGCGCGATAAGGTTGATTTCTTTCTTATCTCTTACACCCCCCGCCCCTGCGCCTCGACCTCTCCCCCGCGTTATCGGTAACCGTCGCGTTAAGTTACGGCATGTTTTGTTTTTCAATCAATAACTACCCACCATTAGGTATTGGTTGATTTTACACTGTTATGTAACTTGAAAGAAGAATAGCTCATATTATGTACCTACTAGGCTTCAAGTCATCAATATAATATAGGTAGGTATTATGCTTTTTTTTTTAAATTGGATAATAATAAGAATAATAACTGGCTGTTCGACGTCCCCGCTGCTGGTGGTAAGCATAAATATTTTTTTTATGTTGATGTTATAAAAACTAATTACTAAGATTTATAGGAAATAAAGAGAATAATAGTAATAATAACAATTATACTTTAATGTATAGGTACACCGTATAACAACATAAACTTACGAGAAGAAAATATAATAATCCCGTCGAAAAGATTACCTACCAGCTAATTATACATTTTACCATACAACTTTTAGAGGAAGTTCATAATAGGGTATTCGATTAGTTCTAAAGTAGATTATGAGACGTTATATTTTCGAAGAGATAGACGTTATGAATAAGTTTTACCGTGGGGAAAAACTGTAATCATGAAAAACATGCGTTCAATTAAATCTTGCGCGACAAAGGGACAGAAAAATTGACATCACAATATATGCACCCTGTATATGCCTTCAAAATTATGAATATGAATAATAGGGTAGTGTCCTGGGTCAATAAAAATGAATTCTAATTAGTCCGTCGGTGAGATTATCAAAAAATATTGGACACGTATTTTTTGCTTTATCAAATCAATAAAAATATACAAAGTTATAGCGCATCAAAGTATAGGAGTGGGGGCTTGTGACGTCACTTCGTGGTAAAATTTGTACCACGGTGTGACGTCACGCGAAATTTCAACGCACTGTATCCTCGTCATTTTTCGTTTACGGAACAAAATAAAAAATACGTGTCCAATATTTTTTGGTAATCTAACTGACGGACTAAATAGATTTTTTTAGGACACAACCCTATTGTACGAAAAGCGAAATAATTATTTGTAATCTACATTCATCGTATCTCACTATCTATATTTTTTGTAACCGATCAGACTATCGTAATGCGGTAGCCGCTGATTAAATATCGCATCATTGATCAATGCGATTAAACTAATATCATCACGGCTTGCCTTCGATGCTATCCATGCACTGACCTCGGTAAAAATTGTACTCACTGCTGTACTGTCACCTGCGGGACAATAGCTACACTGCCAGGCGATGATAGCTCAGCGGTAGTGACGTCGGATACCGCGGCGAAGGTCGCAGGTTCGAATCCTACAATGAGCTTGAGCTTTCGGTGAAGGAAAACATCGTGAGGAAACCACAGCACGGTGGTAGGGTACTTTGTAGTACTCGACTGGCTGCGCTACTCTCAAGTTGAAAATCTGTCGCTAAGCACCTGTTGGTGTGTTCCGGTAATTGCACTTGAGAGCCAGTTCGCGTTTAAGGCATTGTTATAAGGTGTACAACACATTATCAATCCCCTGGTATTGCCAATGAATATAGGCGACGGTTGTCACTTACCATCAGGTGACCCGATTCTCAAATGCAAATGATGGAACACATCCAAGGGAACGAGTTACAACGAGGCAGTCGGCTCACCTGACAGTAAGTGACTACCATCGCCTATAGACATTAGCAATACCAGGGGGATTGCCAATGTGTTGTACACCTTATTACAATGCCTTAATATGCTTGGCGACAGTTTTTCAGCTCGGGTCAACTCGCAATAAAAACTGGTGGTAACTCCACAGAATAAAATAAACTTTTAATAATTTTGTCATAACCATGATGTAATGATAGCAATACTTATCTCCATTAATTGCACATTACATCGTGTAATCTACTGATACGGCATAGTGTAATCAAAATGTAATTTAAGTAATCAAATTACCTTTATCAATCGTTATATCATTTAATTGATAACAAGTTTTCGTACAAGAAACAGATTTTCAGAAATTTCTTAGCCGATAGCAAACGGCGATGATAGCTCAGTGGTAGTGACGTCGGATACCGCGGCGAAGGTCGTGGGTTCGAATCTACAAGGTGCTTGAGCTTTGGGTAAAGGAAAACATCGTGAGGAAACCATAGCACGGTGGTAGGGTACTTTGTGCTACCCGACTGATTGAAAATCTGTTGCCAAGCACCTATCGGTGTGTTCCAATAGCTGCACTTGAGAGCTAGTTCCCGTCTAGGCTTTGCATGCTTACCATCTTAGGCCACATAAAATAAAATAAAACTTGAGAGGTTTCAAGGGACACCCGGATGGAACGAAGTTATATAAGTTAGAGAGTATATATATTAAAAAACATTTCTATTTATATATATTTTAATATAATTATTTTATTTACAACAAATGTACAAAATATAAGAAAATGTACAACTATAATATATAAAAAACTTCTTCGAGGCTGCCGCTGCTGCCGATCGGCAAGGTTCCCAGAAGGCTGGCAGCGTTTTCTATTTATATATATATATACATAGAAATGAAAATATCTGGCTTGCTTTCTATAAGAGTGAGAGAGAGAGAGAGAGAGACACACACAGACAGAGAAACATGCGCACGCCGCATAGCTTACAATAGCTTACTATAATGACACAAAAAGTGTCGTAAGATTTTTTTCCGTCTAGCCTCCTTTCACAAAATCAATTTAAATATAAAATATTTTCCAGCCACATAAGGTTTTATGTTTCGCCCCACGTTTTTTTTATCTAGCATAAAATATAGTCTTCACTCCAAAATAAATATGCAAAAAATCACGTGAAAGGAGGACAATCAAACACTCTTTCGCATTTACAATATTAGTATGATATAATAATACGTAATGACTTCAAAATAAAAACTAGACAATCTTAACATATTACTAATAAAAAAATAAAAACGACTTCAAAGGCAAATGTTGCACTAAAAACCGAAAAATAAAATGAATAAGACATTAAATAAAATGGACAAAAAATATTTCAATAACTAAATAGACCAAAAACTTTAATTATGTAAACTACCTACGCACCTATTCAAATTATTATTCTATAAATACCTTTTGATCTGTTTGAAGTCGGTGCCAAGCCTAATAGGTTTAATAGGCTTCGTACGGTTTGAGGAGGACATAGCATAACTCTGCTCATAATTGGGGAAGTACCTCCACCTTACAGAATATCGCAGCCAAATAACACTGCCAAGTGGTGTTGTGTTCCTGCGGTGAGTAAGGTTGCCAGAGCTCTTTAGAGGAGGCACTGTGCTGACGGCGGAGGGACCGGCGGTATTATGGAGTCGCTATTGAGTAGTGCAGGCGCAGCATGTTGGCGTGCGGTTAGGGAGATCCGGTGAAACGGTTGACCGCTGGCCGCCCGCAGATAGAGTGAGTTCCCGAACCCAGGGATTACTTAATCTCCTCCCTGGGAGGCTGAACTGCCATCTGGCAATGCTTGTGAAGGCATTTATTATTTCTTTCATTGTATTTTTGGGCTTGGCACCGACTTCAAACAGATCAAAAGGTATTTATAGAATAATAATTTGAATAGGTGCGTAGGTAGTTTACATAATTAAAGTTTTTGGTCTATTTAGTTATTGAAATATTTTTTGTCCATTTTATTTAATGTCTTATTCATTTTATTTTTCGGTTTTTAGTGCAACATTTGCCTTTGAAGTCGTTTTTATTTTTTTATAAAAAGTTTTATTTTTCCATTTTTTATATTTCAATGTTTTCAAGAAATATTTAATTGTTTTCGAGCAAATTAAGCCTATTATTAATTTACATTATCTATACTAATATTAGAAAGCTGAAGAGTTTGTTTGTTTGTTTGTACGCACTAATCTCAGGAACTACATAAAATATATTAGTGTTGGATAGCCCATTTATCGAGAAAGCCTATAAGTTAAATAACATCACGCTATTAGATGAGGGAATAGATAAACTTTTAAAGAAAATAAAGAATATATATCCTAAATGATTAAGGCTTCTTTCTCAGCAGCTACTTGATATTGCGTTTCATATCTAGGACAACGTATATTCTAACACCTAACCGATAAAGATATTACCTTCTATCATTAGCTCATTTTAATATACAAAGAGACGACGATACGAGTCTAAACGTGACTATAATATTTAAAGAAATATCCCCTAACTCCTAACCTTTAAGGAGTTGTACCTTCCATCATCAGCTCTACAACATAAGATGATGACTACCAGATGGAAATAGCTTTGATAAGTACGTATATGAATGAAAAATACTGTAAATTCTTATAAAATTTGAGGGTTGCTCTCATTTTCCCCAGGATCCCATCATCAGATCCTGACTTGGTGATAATGGGACCACCGCCAAAGTGTACTCTTTCAAACAAAAAAAAAATTTTGAAAATCGGTTGACAATTGGCGGAAAAATCGATGAACATACATAAAAAAAAAATACATACAGTCGAACATATAACCTCCTCCTTTTTTGAAGTCGTTTAAAAATAGCAACGTTTAAAGGTACACGCTTGTTTAATATCAAATAAAATTAAAAAATCTATTAGCTGTTCATTCGACACCTATCACATACGAATAACCCGTTGATTATCTGTCAAAGACTATCAAATGACGAAGATCAGAAGCCGATAATGATAGCCCAACCTATTCTATAACTAAAAATGATAAATACATGCAATAGTTAATAAATATTTAAAGTTATTCGACACCTTTTCGATAATTTATCCCGTAAATCGGTTACGGTACATTTTGAATTTGAAAATCGAATAGTTTTGATTTGAGTGTAGGCTCTGAAAGATAGTGTCGATAGAAATTCGATTAAAAATAGTATAAATCTATCACATAAACAATTGCGATATTTTCATAAGATGGAAGATAAGCATTTATTTTAGTTCCCAGGTGATTTTCAATTTTCAAAGTTAAATTTCAAGGTATGACATTTTTTGACTCATTTTCTAGTAGTTAAGTATTCATTATAATTTTTTTTTCTGGATAGGCTTGTGTTTGACCACAATCTCACCATGGTAAGTGATGATGTGGCCGAAGATGGTAAGCACACAAAGCCTAGATGGGAACTGGCTCTCAAGTGCAGCTGTCGGAACACAGCGATAGGTGTTTGGCGACAGATTTTCAACTTGAGGGTGGTAGCCAGCCAGTCGGGTACTACAAAGTACCCTACCACCGTGCTTTGGTTTCCTCAAGATGTTTTCCTTCACCGAAAGCTCAAGCTCATTGTAGGATTCGAACCCACGACCTTCGCCGCGGTATTCGACGTCACTTACCACTGAGCTATCATCGC
This sequence comes from Ochropacha duplaris, assembly GCA_951361185.1. NCBI lineage: Eukaryota > Metazoa > Arthropoda > Insecta > Lepidoptera > Drepanidae > Ochropacha > Ochropacha duplaris. The sequence continues at coordinate 14,085,011 of OX592691.1, forward strand.
CTATTTTTCTTACGAAATTGAAAATTGACAATATTGCAATTATTTATTCGTACATACATTATTTTGGTTTCTTAATTTTCTTATACATTCCAAAACATTAACTTGCCATGATCCCAGTTAGCTATTTAATTGAGTATGTCTGTTATTTTAAGAGCAATTAAAATAAACTATAAGAAAATCTCTGTCACTTAGTACAAACATAATTCGAAACGTTACTTTGATTCGATTGTCAGATAACGACCCTATTATGTATGTTTGTAATAATGTAATAAAATATTCGATAAACAATCTAAATAATTATTTATAATCGATAATCGAAAAGAATTTAAATGGTAACCGTAGGTAGCTTTCTATCCGATATTATGTGTCGGCTAAGTTGTTAGAACACGACCCAGGCCGAATATTTTAATCGTAATCGATTTTATTAAACCGATTATACGAGTAAGAAATTCGAAAAATACTTGGTGTAATCGCATCGATCTACTCTCTTTAGACGTCATTAATGTCGCCGACTCGATTTATTGTTAATGGATAAAATCGATGTTAGATTCAATGTTATTTATTTGAGATTTTTGTTTTGTTTTCGAACTAATTTTAAACATATCATGAAAAACAATTGGAACACATATCCTCTTTTGTTTTATTATTAGGTTTATTATCTTCAATCAAGTCGACTACTCCATGTCCTTAAATAAGTAGGAAGCTATGAAGTGGCGACGCGTGTGCATGTTTTAACCCTTATATCATAAAAGGGCCCTTTTGTGATGTATCGTACGTACTTCCTGGTAATAAAACTGTTTAGAGATTTAACACGTGTCTAAAAGAGATTAATCTGTGAATTTTATAATATAAAATATCTTATAGGACTTGGTATTATCCGCGTTTGGGGATCGGAAGATTTTTAGGAATAAAATTATAATATTCCTTTATTCCAGTATATTTTACTTAGACAGAAACTTGTCTGGTGGAACTACTAAATATATGATTATGTTTATAAAAAAAACTGTATCCAAAAAAGTACGCCATTCCAAAATGGAAGTCGCCTGTATTCATGAAACATTCATCAAATAATGTACCTAAAAATACTCGGAAACATTGTATATCTTTGTCATAATTTTTAATAACCAAAAATTTTAGTGAGATGTGAGTCAACATTCTTATTTCAAATATTTTTTAGAATAACATTAACATATTTTTTATTTAATTTCAGGTAAGTTCGCACAAAAGGGGAGCATTCATCATAATTATCTATACGAAGGAGGGTACGTAACTGCTTGAGTATTGTCACATTCTGCCATTAGCACATACGATGTATCAAACATTATTTAGTAGGAAAGCATTATGCAACATAACTCATCGAGATATTTACAATAAATTATTTTCTTCAGAATCTGCGCAGTTATAAATGGAAATTTAATTTTGTTTTAAATACTTATAGAAAATAATATACCTATGTAGATGTTTTCGGTGCTATAGAATCACTGTTTTTGGGGGAAATCTAGGGATTTTAGGAAGGAACGGTTTGGGATATGTTATTAATAAGTAACATTATAAGTGCATCTTTTATAATTCTACAGGCATATAGGTAAATGTATTAATTTACAGCATTTTTTATTACTTTTATTTTTTGGATTTCAAAAAATGCATAATTTATACCTTTTTTTTTCGACATTATCATTTTTATTTATTGAAAATATAATTAATGATATGTACATATATGTTAAGTAACATTATTGATTAGTATTTATTTACAACAAATGTACAAAATATACAAACAAATGTACAACTATAATATATAAAAAACTTCTTCGAGGCTGCCGCTGCTGCCGATCGGCAAGGTTCCCAGCAGGCTGGCAGCGTTTCCTCTTTGGATAGCCAAGCTGATGCGTTGGCGGAAAAAACTCCCCGCCCGCCGGTCACCCGAGGCCTCGATCAATTTTGTACATAAAATATTTATGTTAAGTTATTTTAAGAATTATTTTATTTAAAATAACAAAATAATCACCTTTCTAACCTATAAATTCTCGAGAACAAATGTTAATCCAGACAGATTAGAAAAACAGCGATTACATGAGCGTGCCAGCAATCACACGACTTTGCACATTAGTCTGCTAACGTGCTAATCCGTCCTTATAGACGAACGTAGGTCAAAGAAATCGAAAATGTTCGTTATTTCCATTGTACTGGCTTTTAGGGAAGATGCATTTTTACCTACATGAACTTTCTGCATAATTCTTTGTTCTATTACCTACCTATTGGCATCTGTGTGCATATCTATTTCATATTTTTTTTATCAAAAGCTTTCTTTTGCTGATATATCCACTGGAAACCGTATTTTACGAGTAAGTAGCGATAAATACCATGCAACCTGCTTTAATGTACTACGATTGGTACTGCAAAAAGCCTCTTCAAATGGTAACAGGCATATACACAAATTAAATGCCTTTTACACCAATGGTTTCGTATCAATTATCAAATATAAGGCGATGACTGCTGGTCTTGCGATGATCTCCCTGGTATAGCTTGCCTATAGTCGACTGTATTCTCTCAGTTGACATCTCTGATGATCTTTGTTGGAAAAAATCTCCCTAATAAGAAAAGCACAGAGAGTAATTAACTTAAGTAGCTGTTCAACATTATCTAGGTTTCTAATTGGTAATAGGACATGTACCTTCAGACAAGATTACAAAATAACATATTATCTACTGTATCCGCCCACATCTCGTCAAAAAGTTGTAGATAAAATCCCCTCCCACGGGCCGACCGCGTCCGCGCCGCCGTCGGAGACAAATCTTCACAATTACTTTCAGCGCTAATGACGCGGCGATACCGGGCGATGTCGCACGATTTATTGTCAGGACATCGGTGGACGGCTTTACATACATTTTCATATTTGAGATAGCGCGAAAGGATTTCGTACTTTTTCTCAGTTTGTATTATATTAAAGGTTTTATTGTGGAATTAAACTGTGATGTTTAAAGTCTTGGAATTAAATATGAATTGTAGTAAGACGCAATGGCATTTTTTATTAGTTAAGTTATGGTGTCGCTGTTTGAAATGATACAACTTTTTTACTCACTGGTGAAAGAATATTAAAGATGTACCATATGTCAGAAAATTATTTGTTTACCAGTAGAACCAATCCACATGGGTAAAATCCTTGTTTTCGTGCAAAAAAAAGCTTTGTTTTTAATTGTATATTATTTTCACCTTAAAATCTCGTTAGGTGTGCAGTTCTTTCGTATTTTACTAAGAATAAAGTATTATTTACTGAGTTACAGAAACATATGAATTTAGCATGTTTATAATAAGTCTCCTTACAATGATAAAGGCAGTCCGTCACCCGTACAACTAAATGCCCAAAGGCACCACTAAGTTAACGTAAACTGTGCTTAAACTCTGTTTAATGTATTAACCTCGTTTAGACTCTGCTGACTTATCGCCCGACAATTTATCCGCGGTCTGTACTTGGAACACGAAAAAAGTAATGCAAAAAAGTTTAATAAAGTCACTTTGTCGAAACACGCGCTCGAATAAGATAAGGACAGTTTTTCACGTGTTTTTATTGAGTTTTAAATATGCCAGGAATTTTGTTACTGGTGTAAGTATACCGAAATATATTTAGTTATTATATTATATTAGCATTATAATATACTTTGGTACTATCGGTCCCATATGCCTGTCAATTATTGAAATAAAAAAATATGCATGGAAATTTATTCGTTATTTATGGATCAAGCAGTAATGAAAATTATCTATACATATACATTATTTTTACATCATAAATCTCGTGTTTTTATAAATACATCCTAAGCTAAAAAAAAAACCTTGATTTATTAAAAAAAAAATATCTTAATATAAATCTCAAAGTAAGAATAAATAATGTTATATTTTTATCACAATAAAAGTGGTAATTTCATAACGATAAAAATTAATCTTGTATCAAAATATTTATTAAAAACTTTATCAGCGTATTCAATATCAAAAAGTAACAAATAAAAACATCAAGCAACGTCTTTTCCACTCGATGATACTTACATAATATGCTAACATAAAATAAAGCGGTGTATACACAGTAGATACCCGACAATCAACTTCCCAGAGAGCAATTACGAAAGTTAGCGCATCGCCCGTGACAAATACCTAGTCTACTTTAACAAATACGGTGCCCGCGATTTTTTCGCTTTATCGCCTCGCCGCAGGGCGGGGACGACCCTTGATACACAATTTTTCAGAGCGATATAAACGCTGTACCAAGTTGAGTCTTTAAAAGTTTATCACTGAAAGTTCGCGCACCTCTCCGTGCCGCGAATGATATATCGGCCGGCATTAATCTTCGTGCCGTTGTTAAGCGTAAGTTAACCGGTGATTGTGCCACTCGCCTTTTTTGCATATTTTTGTGACTATTAGAAATACGTAATGTGATTTATTTTATTTTATACCATTTTTAATGCTTTAAGGCGATGATAGCTCAGTGGTAAGTGACGTCGAATACCGCGACGAAGGTCGTGGGTTCGAATCCTACAATGAGCTTGAGCTTTCGGTGAAGGAAAACATCGTGAGGAAACCATAGCACGGTGGTAGGGTACTTTGTAGTACCCGACTGGCTGGCTACCACCCTCAAGTTGAAAACCTGTCGCCAAGCACCTATCGGTGTGTTCCGACAGCTGCACTTGAGAGCCAGTTCCCATCTAGGCTTTGTGTGCTTACCACCTTCGGTCGCATCATCACTTACCATAGTGAGATTGTAGTCTAACACAAGCCTATCCAGAATAAAAAAAAAAAACAAATTTATTCAAAAATATAACGTTTGCATAATACCGTCCTTAATTCGCAGCAATTAATTTTATAAACGTAATGAATGAAATACGAACCAATATAATCGATATCCTGCAGTAAAAAGGTTGATAAAACCATTAGGAACTATCTGAGGGTGATCACCGAACCGAACAGGTGATTCATCGATGATAAGCTCACAATATCCGTTGAAAGGCACCCATGCTCCTATCGCACTCATCTTTATTTATAATAATGTTTTTTACTCGATATCCTTATAAATACGACAGATGTGTTAAATGTCTACATATCTATTAGGTACATAAAAGAAAAGGTACCATTTGCTTGCATGCGATTTCATCAATATATTTTTTTACTTTGGATAAGCTCGCAATCTCAACAAAGCCTAGATGGGAACTAGCTCTCAAGTGCAGCTGTCGAAACAGCGATAGTTGCTTGGCGACAGATTTTCAACTTGAGGGTAGCCAGCCAATCGGCTACTACATAGTACCCTACCACCGTGCTATGGTTTCCTCACGATGTTTTCCTTCACCGAAAGCTTAAGCTCATTGTAGGATTCGAACCAACGACCTTATAAAGCTGAAATTATAAAGCTGCCTTGATATTATAAAGACTTGGCTATACTATATTTAACGGAATTTAAATATGCGAAAGTTAATTAATTAAAGGCGATGATATCACCAGTGGTAATGATTCCGATTTCTGTGGCTAAAAGATTACTCTGAAGTTCTCAAGACCTATTTTACTATTTGTTTCTGCTCTGCAATTCAACCCTCATTCTCGAGCGATCTAAAGTATTCCCAAAGTACCTATTCTGTAATGTATTCCAATAAATGAGCTCTTCCAACAATTATTTCATAATAACAAAGCCTTTTTATTGATTGTTCAAATATTTATATAATGATGAATTCCAAATAACAAACTTAATTGTATTTAAGTAAAGAGATTTAAAAATAATAAAAATTTACCTAATAGAGATGTTGACTGTTATCAAATTTACCTAATAGGGATGTCTTTGCACGGTGGTAGGGTACTTTGTAGTACCCGACTGGCTGGCTACCACCCTCAAGTTGAAATCTGTCGCCAAGCACCTATTGGTGTGTTCCGACAGCTGCACTTGGGAGCCAGTTCCCATCTAGGCTTTGTGTGCTTACCACCTTCGGCCACATCATCACTTACCATGGTGAGATTTTGGTCAATCACAAGCCTATGCAGAATAAAAAAAAAACCGGAGACATTTGCACCGTATGCCGTTGCAGTAAAATAATTCATACAATGTATAAAATCCTCAGCAACAATACACAATTTTGCTTATCACCTATCTTCTCAGGAAGCCTACAATCTGATGGGAGTCTACACAGAAACGGGCGCAAACCAATTTCGGCATTCGTCGATAAGCATCTGTCTCGGATTTTATTTATGAACCCGTATCATATTCACTATCTAGTTTCGTATAAATAATGTGAATCTATATGCTTTATCTCGCGTATCTACAGATGGTGCGATACGCGGTTTTATTTATACGCCGAGTGAACCCTGTCCGCCCACGTCACGGGTACGGAATCCGTTTGATAATAGTTTTGTGGCCGACAGATTTTTGATTCATATTAGTATTCGAAAGATCTACTCCTTGTTGTTAAATTATAAAATGGTTGAATTTCACAAAGTGTTCGCTTTTTACGGGTATTTTTAGGTGTTTATACACTGTGTTTTTTTTTATTGAATATAGCCAACATCTAGGCTTTGTGTGCTTACCACCTTCGGCCACATCATCACTTACCATAGTGAGATTAGGTAGGCAACATAGATAGGCAAACACAAGCTTATCATTAATAAAAAAGACATGAAAGAAAAGCTAGTATTCAACTAGTATTTACTTGTCGTACTTCATTAAAAAATCCCACTACTTATGTTTATTTCAAAAGTGACATTCAAGTCAAAAGGTCAAATCATCAATTAACACTACAGGATTGCGATGTGACAAAAAAACGAGAGTATTTCCCGAGTGACCTTACACATAATGACGCGACATTGCATTCTTGTCTCCTTACGACATAGACAAGAAAGTATCAAAATATTAAGCACCGAACACACCTGAAACCGGACAGCACGGCATGCATGTGAAGAGAGCCGATACAATAACACCAACATAACTTTACACTTCAAAAAAACCTTTAGCATAGCACATTAAAGTTGAAAATCCAATGCGCAACATCAGTACAAAATTTGCAAACGTGTGAGAGATAGTATCAATTCGTACGTTAGCAAGAAACACATTTCAAGCGAAACATGGCCGATGTTGGGACCGAATCGAAACAAAGCGTTGTGACATCGAGATAAGCATCGATTGGCTCGCGAAATGTCCGCGCCGATTCATAAAAACATCGATTTTAAAATATTGCCGCGCGTTTATCGCGTCATTGTTCCGCCGCCATAGGGTGGCCACTTCACGATTATTGCTGGCATTAAATTAATAATAATTAATTAACTGTGTTGCATTAAAAATTCCACACAAGTTGTTCACACTATCATACATTAAATTTATTTAAATAAATTCACCAAGTAATTTCCGTCTTAGTGACTTAATATAGGACTCAGTAGAAAGATTTACTCAAAATGTTTGTTACCTACCACATGAAAAATATTATGTCCAATCACAGAATAATAAAATTATATCCTCGGACATTCTTCACAAACGACCATCTGATCCCAAATTAAGCAGAGCTTGTAATATAGAAACCAAATAACTGATATACTACTTTTAAATAAATAGTTTCAAAATTCAAAAAGTACGCCTGTATTGGTCCAAATTATCAATTTATGCCTTTTGCGGTTGAGACCATGGGTCCGTGGGGGTCTGAAGCTCGTCGTTTCGCAAATATTTTATGTAAAAAATTAATCGAGGCCTCGGGTGACCGGCGGGCGAGGAGCTTTTTCCGCCAACGCATCAGCTTGGCCATCCAAAGAGGAAACGCTGCCAGCCTTCTGGGAACCTTGCCGATCGGCAGCAGCGGCAGCCTCGAAGATTTTTTTTATATATTATAGTTGTACATTTGCTTGTATATTTTGTACATTTGTTGTAAATAAAATAATTATAGTCTTAATAAATACTTCAACAGATAATTAAAGGATTGTAATTCTAAAAGTCTAAGTGCCAAAAAAACGATATTATTACAAAAATACGATCTATGTGCCAAGCCTAATAATATCCAAATGACTCACACACAGATAAAGTTGTGGATTATATCATTAATTTGTCTATTTCACAATCATTTTTTGTTATAATATCTCTAAAACATAATATTGGCACTTTAGAACTACAACCCTTTAATTATACCCAGCTTTCATACAACGACCGACCTTCTCAAAAAAGGTGATTTAAAGCGTTGGTGATGTAATATAACCTCTATAGCTACAGTATGTATAACTAGTAACCCTGTATACATATTATGGCCTGGCCACCCTGCGCTGCGACCGAGCAGCGCGCGCGCAGCTATCTCGCCCGTCCGTCACTCGGAGCGACTCGGTATCGCGCGATCGCGTCCGAACCCGCGCCTAGTCTTTTGTTGTCCGTCATTATTTTACATTTATTAGCTTTTGGTTTTGTTTACATATTCTTTTAAAGGTTTTTAATTATTCTAGAAGTTACAGGATAGTAATATTTTTGCGTTTAAATCTTTCAAATTACAGTACAGTGAGTATATTAAAAAGTGCGTCTGTCACTATAACTTATTTTTTTTCAATTTTGGGACACCTAAGGAACACTTATTGAACTACTAATAGGTATATAGCTATTTTATCTTCATCGCAATTAACATGATGAGATATCTAGATGTCAAACATAAGCTATCCAAAATTCATAGACTAAACACGTATTTTTTGTAATGTAATTCCATCCAACATTAAAATTTTATTTGTTCATATATTTCTTTATCGCTATTATACGCAAACATTATCCGCGAGACGTTGCTTTTAAAAAGATAACCTAATTGTTGAGTTTATTGCCAGCTCTTTCTTCTCAGCAAAAGCTTTCTTCCGAACCGTGCGTTAAGTCTAGACTATTCATAAATTCATGCAAAGGCAAATTTGAATAAAAATTATAGCTTGCTGTTGCAAAATCCTCTACCTATGTTTATTCATTTGTTTACTCAAATCAAGAACCCATTCATTTCAGGAGCAAACTTGTTGCTCATTACATAGGCAAATAATGTAGGCGTACATCGCTTGGTATCTTCGCTCGTTACCATCCCGACCTGTGACCGCGCGGTAATGAACGCTGTTATGTGCAAGGCAATTTGCCGAGTTTCTTGCTCGATGAGGTCTTTCAAATAGCCTGTATTGTAGTTTTGAGGTTAATTATTACTTATATTATCAGTAAGACTATATAAATAATTATAAAATGTAATAGGTCTAAGTTGCTTTTTTAAAAAAGAGTAATTGCTGAGTTTATTGCCGGCTCTTCTCAGCAAAAGCAACCTTCCGAGCCGAGCGTTAGAATTTAACATGAATCAAATTGACGATTAAAAATACTTGTAATAAGTTTACTTAATAAAGATATATTTGAATTTGAATTGTCATTATTTAGGTATATTGAATTAGCTGTCCCCCGCGGTTTCGCCCGCGTTCCCGTGGGATCTTTTCATTTTTCGGGTTAATATATAGCCTATGACACTCAGAAATAACGAGGCTTTCTATTGGTAAAAGAATATTCAAAATCGGTTCAGTAGATCCAGAGACAACCTCAGTCAGAAAAGTGATGACAAATAATTTTAAGCGTTTTCAAATGTAAATATTTGATAGTTCTTGTAATTATTTTCATATATTCAGTTATTTTAGATGATTTCTGAATAGTCGTGGGTTGGGACCCTAATTCTAAGAATACAGACAAATCCTTAGTTTCCTGTGACAATTATAATAAATTATTAACATCGTGAAATTCAACCTTAACTCGTGGGAAATAGGAGTCCAATAAACTGCAATAAAATTGTGCCGTCTTAAAGTGGCCGCTGATCACACAGTTATGAAAATACTTTCTACTTAATGCAACAAATATAAAAACTAGCATCCGATACCTTGGTCTTTATAAAAAAAATTGATAATTATTCATTTTATCTACAGAATGATAGATGCTCATTAAAAAGACATCAACGACAACATTTATTATACATTACCTACTAATTAAAAACTAGTTTTTTTTTTAATTCTGTATAGGCTTGTATTTGACTACAATCTCAACATGGTAAGTGATGATGTAGCCGAAGATGGTAAGCACACAAAGCCTAGATGGGAACTGGCTCTCAAGTGCGGCTGTCGGAACACACCGATAGGTGTTTTGGCGACAGATTTTCAACTTGAGGGTGGTAGCCAGCCAGTCGGGTACTACAAAGTACCCTACCACCGTGCTATGGTTTCCTCAGGATGTTTTCCTTCACCGAAAGCTCAAGCTGTAGGAAGTAGGATTCGAACCCACGACCTTCGCCGCGGTATTCGACGTCACTTATTGGACACGTATTTTTAGCTTTATCAAATCAATAAAAATATACAAAGTTATAGCGCATCAAAGTATAGGAGTGGGACTTGTGACGTCACGACGTGATAAAATACGTACCACGGTGTGACGTCACGCGAAATTTCAACGCACTGTATCTTCGTTTTTCGTTTACGAAACAAAATAAAAAATACGTGTTTGGTAATCTAACTGACGGACTAAATATAATTTTTAGGAGCCTATTAGCTTTGCTCAATTATTGCTTCTGAATAAAATTACCTAGATAAAAATCTTCTCCATACTTTACGTATAGGCAAAATCAGCAATTAGTAAAGCGGATCAGTCGTAAATTTCAGTCAAAATATTTGCAAGACTATTCGCATTATATTATTCAAAAGTTCATTCATAAAATACAATTCGTTTGGGTGTAACAGACGTCCACTGTCGCGATATCGCCACGCGGGGTGGCCGAGCGTCGCGCGATCCTGCGCCGCGATTGTGCGAGACGCGCGCGATATTTCGCCAAATGACACGACAATGTCGCGTCGCGTCGCATCGCCTCGTGGGCAGCTGTTTATTGTGCTGTGGATACGGACCTTATATTGATAATGCTACATTATGAATAATTTGTCTTATATGCTGTTGTTTTAAAGACGTTTTTGTATTTATGAAGTCGAATAAGATCCATTCGGAAACTTTGAGACTACTAGGAATATGATGTGAATTAGTGTCCAAACGAAGGTTCGGTTTCGTTGAGGCAAAAAAAAATGTTTCGGCCAAAAAAGTGCTGAACTTGTCAGTCGTGCCTAGATTATACTACGTTTCATTTTACACCACCTACACGACTTAGGTACTTGCCAGTGGTTTATTGTTCAAATTTATAGAAATAATGGTCCACTGAAATTTTTATTCATAATATTCAACGATTTAAACATATGTATAACAGTTTCGTTTTCGATTACGGCCGAAACTAAAACCAAAACCGAACCTTCGGTTTATACTATTCACGACCTTATATTTCAGTATTGAAAATTATTCTTTTTTTTAATTTATTATCGTTTCAAAAAATATATACAAACATTAAGATTAACACAGCATTTAAAAACCACAAAGATTTGCCGCAATGCTGAACTTCGATGCTAGTCTACATCTTCGACGTAAAACATATTTACAAATTACTTATATAACATTCAAAAATTTTAAAATTACATCAAAAGATACACAACAACATAGTATAGCATATACAAGGACAAAAACATTTTAATTGAATCACATGTTGTTCTGAAGGTTAGTTAAGAAGGTTCACTAGGTTATGGACCCACATCGGAACTTTTAATGAAAAGTCATCATTTTTATGAATAGTACAAGTGACCTGGCAGGCGGTTGATGCTCCGCCTAAAGACGTTACCAATAGGTACCAGGAGGATTGCTAATGTGTTGTACATCTTATTACAATACCTTAAAGGCTGACTCTCAAGTGCAGCTGTCGGAACACACCGATAGGTGCTTGGGGACAGATTTTCAACTTGAGGGTGGTAGCCAGCCAGTCGAGTACTACAAAGTACCCTACCACCGCTCACCAAAAGCTCAAGCTCATTGTAGGTTTCGAACCCACAACCATCGCCGCGGTATCCGTCGTCACTACCACTGAGCTATCATCGCCTTTTGCTCAACTAATATTCGTGGGATACAAATTAAAGGCCTTAACAGTATTTACCAACAATATACTACTCAATTATAATTTACTAAATGCATAGGCAGATTAACTAGACTACGGCATATCCTAAATGGTACGCATAATTGAACCCCAAAGCCAGGGGTTCCAAACTGCAGGTCTAATGAGACGTGGTATCTACAGCGGACTGCGCTTGGTTGCACCTGCTATCGGTAAATTGTTAGCTAACACGTTTGTTTTGGACCTTACATGCTTCCGAGTTTGATGCGCTGTGAAGGGCTCTATTTTATTGGTCTTATGATTAGAATTTGCATAATTTACTCTCTTATCAGTTCAGTTCAGTTCGACTAAAACTATTGATACAACATTATAGGAACTTCCTTTAAAATTTGCTACGACAAATTTAAATAGGTCCCCCGCGGTTCCATCCGCGTTCCCGAGGGATCTTAGCTCTTCCCGGGATAAAAAGTATCTTTTGTTTTATTTAACTTATGATCTAGGTACCTATCAACAAAAAACCCAAAAATACAAACATTAACATTTATAATATTCATTACGATTTTATTCATAGATTAAGAATTCTCCTCTTGACGGCGCGACCATTTATTCATCTATGTTTTTATTATCTATATAAGATATATATATTATTTATAATCATAGTTGTACATTTGTTTGTATATTTTGTACATATGTTGTTAATAAATATTGTGAATATCTAAATATAATTTTAAATACTTAGTATTGCATTACCTTCTGTACAGTTCATTAAAAAGTCCAAAAAATCGTGCTATAGAAATTCAAATCTGAATGATAGGTGCGTGGCACACCATATATTACTACAAACACATTAAAATCGTTGTTATAAGACATCACAAAGACATCAGTAAACAATCTTTTTCCCCAATTTCACAGGACATACGAAACCAAATACCCAATTTTCAGTCATGAACTCAAAATAATATCACAAAAATATAACCTCAAAATTGTCTTTAAATATAACTCAACCTAACCAACCCTGTCTCGTCACACAATGAAACAACCGCAGTAGTGAAAAATAACACGTTCTATACAGGCAGTAGTTGTTATCAGGAGCAAGTCAGCGCGAGATAGGGCGGCGTGCTCGCTGCTGATAACGGACGCCGCCCGCCTCTACTATATATCAAACACGCTGTATAATGGGTGCAAGTTATAAGAAAGAAAGAAAGAAAAATAAATTTATTTTGGACTCACACACACACACAAAGACGGCAAAAAACAGATACACATTATACAAAACAGTTGTGTGAGGCCAAAAAAGGCAACTATCTCAGCATATGATGCTGCAGCGCTCGTTTTCAGATAGTACCCTCAGCACGGTCAATCGCGGCACAGACATAAAAATATATATATGTATATATCAATGTAAAATAATAAGTAAATAAATAATAATAAAAATAAGTGTAGGTTTTTTTTTTTGTATGTCACAAGTGACAACGAGGCAGGCGGGTCACCTGATGGTAAGTGACAACCGTCGCCTATAGACATTGGCAATACCAGGATGTGTTGTACACCTTATTAGAATGCCAAGGCGAACTGGCTCTCAAGTGCAATTGCCGGAACACACCAACAGGTGCTTGGCGACAGATTTTCAACTTGAGGGTGGTAGCCAGCCAGTCGAGTACTACAAAGAGTACCCTACCACCGTCCTGTGGTATCATAATAATAATTCCAACTTGAACAGGCAACGACTAGACTTTACTGTGAGTGATATATAACGTGACCATAACATGAGGAATATTGAAAAAAAAGAGGAATATTGAAAATAAAGAAAACAGTTTAGGCTGATAGTCTTGTAGCTAAAGCCTTAAGAATAAAATTAAAAACAGAAAGAAATCAATATCATACATATCAAGCGATTGTCGTATGGCTTTAGCATAGAGCAGTTGTAATACTTACTTGATTAAATGGAGGTGGTGGATACCGTTGCGAAGGTCTTGGGTTCGAAACCTGTAATGAGCTGGAGCTTTCGGTGAAGGAAAACATCAAGGTACTTTGTAGTACTCATCTGGCTGTCTACCATCCTCAAGTTGAAAGTTGGTAACCAAACTATCGGTGTGTTCCGACAGTTGCACTTGAGAGCCAGTTGAGACCTTTAAGGCATTGTAGAAAGGTCAACAAACGTTGGCAAAGTCCCCTGGTATTGCTAATCTATATAGACGATATGGTGATAACTTACCATCAGGTGACCCAACTGCCTGGTTGTCACTTGTGGTATAAAAAATAAAAAATGGCCGAGTTATTTTTTTTTATTTTTTTATACCACTAGGTGGCATACAAACTTACGGCCCACCTGATGGTTCGTGAAGCTTGCAACACCAGAGGCGTCACGAAGAAATTAGAATATTAAATTAAATTTATTATTATCTTGAAGAATTTCCCGTGGGTTCGATTCCCATCCAGGACAGACATTTGTGTGCATGAACATGTCTGTTTGTACTGAGTCTGGGTGTAATTATCTATTTAAGTATGTATTTACAAAAAAAGTAGTATACGTAGTATATCAGTCATCTGGTTTCCATATTACAAGCTCTGCTTAGTTTGGGATCAGATAGCCGTGTGTGAACAAATGTCCGAGGATATTTATATGTATTTATTTTATAAATCAATAACCCGCTCTACGTTTATCATTTATACCACAAAACGTGGCAGCGACGACTAATAAAACGATTTAATATCCACTTCCGAACTGCTCTGTGCATTGGAACCAGTAATGCTAACTGGTGACTCTTCCTACATGTCATTTAGAACCTAATATAGACTGCCTAGAATTGTGATTAGATTGCGTACTCAAATTGCATACATATTACTGCGAATATTAATAGAAAAGTTGTAAATTTATAAAGAAAAACACTAAGTACTTACTTAGACAACTGAAAGACAACCTTCCAATTTACTTTGGTATTTTGTTTTCAAGCTTTTGTTGTCTTATAACCTTTTATTTTAAAACACTCCTAGGTGTTCGAGATGAAAAGTAGTTTCAATAATTTGGCTGTAAATCTTCCTAAAAGAAAATAAATAAATAAAGATTACCTACTACATCCAAACATACAAACTCTACCCCTTTATCTAATATATAAAATTCTCGTGTCACAGTTTTAGTTGCCATACTCCTCCGAAACGGCTTAACCGATTTTGATGAAACTTTATATTTACATTCAGTAGGTCTGAGAATCGGCCAACATCTATTTTTCATCCCCCTAAATGTTAGGAGTAGTCCACCCCTAATTTTTTTTTTTTTTTTTTTGAGACAAAATTTCTAATTTCTATTTTTTTATGATACAACATACAAAAATACATACAATCTCCAATTTTCACCCTTCTACGATCAACCCTTATTTTTTAATAGCCATTTTAGTAATTTGAGTAATCGGTCAAGCCGTTTCGGAGGAGTATGGTAACAGGACCGGATTTGGATGAAATTTTGTGTGTGTATTTCAATGGGTTCCTCGATGATTTGAAAACAAAATTGGACCCGGTAGATGGCGCTGGAATCGGGTTCTAAGTTTTGTTTTAATTTCAGGGCAGGACAACGTCTGCCGGGTCCACTAGTAATAGTATAGAAGTATTAGTTATTTTAGGAAGAATTACAGCAAATAAAGTTACGTAACAAAGAAAATGAATAACTTAATGCTAATAACAAACCTCCTCCTATGTATATCTTATGATACTTTGCTAAGCCTAAATACTCTATGCTACTTAAAAAAAAAAACTAAAACACATACATACATCATTAATGCCTACGGAACCAACTACTTAAACGCCAGGCACAGTTCGATTGGATTTCGCACGAAACCTTTGGTAGTTACCGATTTAAAACATATTTTTTTCTAACAAATAGCTTCCAAAACAAAACAGATAGTGCACACTAAGACAATATGTGGGTGCCGAACCGGCCGATATAGAGTCAGCCGCCTTATAAAACCTTGGCCGGACGATATCGGAAGAGCCGCGGAAGATAACGGTTACCGTGGCTTGCCGCTAGTTGCTGCAAGCTGCCGCTAGTTGACGCAAGTTGCCGCTAGTTGACGCAAGTTGCCGCCAGTTGCCGCTGCATCGCGAGTCGCGACACCTGCACCGATTCATAACGATAATAAAAATAATATACTGTAAAATAGAATCGCACCGTTTGAAGGAAATTAATACAAACGTCATATGTTATGGGTTTTTAAATGTACATAATATCAATTATTTTTAATTGTCATTCGTTATAAACCTATATTTTTATAGTAGCTTGCAGAGTAAAAAAAATATTGTAACCAGAACTTTATATGGATAGTTCTTGAATGGATAGTTCTATGGATATGATATGTTACAGAAACGTATATGTATATATTGTAGGAAAGAAAGAAAGAGTCCCTAACCTTGCTTAACTAACCGAGCCGAGTAACTAGCACAGCAAGATTATGCTTATTTCTAGTATCGCTGTTCTTCGGAAAGTGTTTTTGATGATAATAATATGATAGATGAGTTAACCCTTTTGCTTGCCACAAAATAAAGTAAAATTATGATTGCGAATAAAGTAATGAAATTACTTTTAACCATAAAAAGTTTGATCAAATAAATGTATAACAATTAATACTAAAACAACACAATCTACACCTAATTTTAACACAATTAAAACCCACATTAGACAAACACGCACGTAACAAAACCCAAACAAAACTATGTAAAACAACCTTATCAAAATTCATATACAGCGAACACTGAACAGAACCCAAGAGATAGAGCCTCTCTCGATATGGCGATGCGATGGCGGGTGTTCGCGAGAGATAACACCGTCCCATGCGTCTCTGGGCGCTCCACTCCGCTCCGCTCAGCTCAGCTCAGTGCAGCGTCTGGGCGGCTGGTGTTATCGCGCCCGCCCAGCCCGGTATCGCGTTATCAATCCACCCCAGACAACCGTTTTAAGTTTTATAACACGATGTGTGCTACAATTTATGTTTTGTTCACGTTTTTAAAAGCAATATTATATTATTAAAAAGTTGTCTCTTGTCAGCATTACTTTTAAATAAAATAGAATTTTATTTTGTTTTTTGTCTAATAGCGATTGGAGTGGCTTTAAGTATGATTGCTCTAAAAAAATCTCAGTCACACTTTGATTAAACATATTTCAGTTTAACTGAAAATATCATGAATTAATACCCTAATATTCAAAGAAGATAAAACCTCATATAGGCATCTGGGTCCAGCGGGATTTTAGCCGGCTCATTAGTCTGATCATTCAAAGAACGCTGCCAGCCTGTGGGGAACCTTGCTGATTGGCAGCAGTTGTGGTTTTGAGAAATTTCTACATATTTATTGTAAATCTAAACTAATATTATAAAGAGGAAAGATGTGATTTTTTCTTTGTTACGATTTAACTCAAAAACTACTAGACCGATTTTAAAAATTATTTCACCATTAGAAAGCTACATTATCCCTTAGTAAAATAGGCTATATTTCTATTCCGGGAAAAATAAGGTCCCACGGGAACGCGGGTGAAACCGCGGAGGATATCAAGTACAGTACACACAGTAGTTAATATATTATTTAAATATAAACTATAGACACTAAGTCGTGAAATGCTTATTACGAACACAGCAAACATCTTTACTTACATCTCAATTGCGAAACAATGTTATCTATTGCAACAAAGCATACTCAAAGTAAAATCAACCCAATTTAAATATAGATAAAAAACATAATCAATTGCTATAACTATTGCTTAACGTTGTAACTGAAAGATTTTATGTGAAAGTTGTCGTGGAAATGAAATACGGCTCTATTGTCGAGTCGATAAGATTGTATATTGTTTTGAGAGGGGGTTATTTATCAGGTATAGGGTGGAAGAACGCCCCCACAATGCCTTGAAAGCTTTGAATGCATAGTTCTGTGAGATAATATCGATATTAACTAAATAAAGTGAAAATGTTGCCTTCGAGAGGCTTTGTGTGGCCATACTTTCTCATTTTCTTATATTCTTATTTAAATCTTCATTATAGAACAAAAATCTAGTAAGTCGGTATGTCTATGGTCTTGATGTTCTTACAAAGAGGAGTAAACGGTTTAAAAATATATATTTAATACGATTTGTAGAAGTAGCTACTCATAATAGTATAAATAATTTCTCGAATTTATTAAAGACTAGCTGTCCCCCGCGGTTTCACCCGCGTTCCTGAGGGATCTTATCTTTTCCCGGGATAAAAAGCATTTTATGTGTTATTCCAGGATATGATCTACCTGTTTGCCAAGTTTCATTGAAATCCGTTTAGCCGTTTTTGCGTGAAAGAGTAACAAACATCCATCCATCCAAACTTTCACATTTATAATATAGCTGTTCCGTGCGGTTTCACCCGCGTTCCCGAGGGATCTTTTACCAGGATAAAAAGTAGCCTATGTGCTTTTCCAGACTATAGTCTATCTCCATGCCAAATTTCATCCAGATCCGTTCAGCCGTTCTGGCGTAAATTAGTAACAAACATCCATCCATCCAAACTTTCACATTTATAATATAGCTGTTCCGTGCGGTTTCACCCGCGTTCCCGAGGGATCTTTTACCAGGATAAAAAGTAGCCTATGTGCTTTTCCAGACTATAGTCTATCTCCATGCCAAATTTCATCCAGATCCGTTCAGCCGTTCTGGCGTAAATTAGTAACAAACATACATCCATCCAAACTTTCACATTTATAATATTAGTAAGATAGTAAGATTAGGGATTCAAATGTACTAGTTTAATTCTAATATGCATATTATTATGCGTGTTATGGCGGACAGCTGATAAATAAATATAGCTTAAATATGTGACTTAGTTACGAACTAACGAACTTAAGACCAACCCATACAAGCAGCGCATGTCTACAAGGTATAGGTAGTCACATTTGAATAAGTCTATGTAAACAAAACACGACACAGTATTAAATAACATAAGATCTGTAGCAATACGAAAAACACTAATAATTCCGAGTTTTAGTTTGTTTGGCCAGCCGAGATGGCTTTAGGTGGGACCATGATATACGCTTGCTAGAAGTGATGATTGAATATCAACTACGCACGCAGCGCTCTTTGTTTTAGGTTTAACCAGATCTATAGTCAGATGATTTAGTAAATTTCAACTGAAAAGACTATTATTTAAAGAAATATGAAAAAAAACATCTAAAAAGAGATTGTTGTAAAGGAATCCGCTTTCCATCTAATGCGAGCTGTCAACTGTAATTTAAAGAACACAATTTCATTCTCTGTATTCCCTGAAAGCTTTGAAAAATATCCCAATTCACGCATTCGTGCTGTGGATTCATGATGTTTTCGTTCACCGAAATCCCAAGCTCATTATAGGATTCCAATATAATCGATCCAAACTAATATTATAAAGAGGAAAGATTTGACTATTTATTTGTTTGTTTGTTACGATTTAACGCAAAAACTACTGGACCGATTTTCAAATTCTTTCACCATTATAAAGCTACATTATCCTTGTAACATAGGCCATACTTTTGGGAACGCGGGCGAAACCGCGAGGTGGAAAACTGATTTAATAATTGTGCCTAATTCTGGCACATCCAGTTCCTCTATGCATGTGCCCTTACGTGCCGTATCTCGCGCAATGCTCACGCGGCGCTAACGATTTATTTAGTAACGTTGTAACGACGTTTGCTCAGCCGACGGCAGCGCCACACGTCAACGCGGTAGTTGCCAGTTTTTATCGCCGTGATAACATGCCCTTTCGCCATGTTTAGGTTTCAACTAATATTGTGTTTATTGCCTTAACTCTTAGGGTTTAGATGTTTAAACAATTATTTGGTATAAATGTTATTAATAGATATTATATTATATAATTACATAATCCTACTAATCTTACTAATATTATAAAGAAAGTTTGGATGGATGTATGTTTGTTATTCATTTACGCCAGAACGGCTGAATGGATCTGGATGAAATTTGGCATGGAGATAGATTATAGTCTGGAATAGCACATGGGCTACTTTTTATCCCGGGAAAATATGAGATCCCTCGGGAACGCGGGTGAAACCGTGCGGAACAGCTAGTTATAAATGTGAAAGTATGTTTGGATGTGTGAGAAGATGTATGTGAAGATGTTTGTTACTCTTTCACGCAAAAACGGCTAAACGGATCTTAATGAAACTTGGCACCCAGGTAGTTCATATCCTGGAATAACACATAGGCTATATTTTTATTCCGGGAAAAGATAAGATCCCTCGGGAACGCGGGTGAAACCGTGGGGCGGAAAACTAGTGTTCAATAATTTTGAACTTTTAAGTGTGGTAACATTGTGTTTATTTTTACAAATTGTGAGTGTCATATGCTATATTTTTATCCCGGGAAAAGATAAGATTCCACGGGAACGCGGGTGAAACCGCGGAGGACAGCTAGTCCACACTAATTATCAAAATCTCTGAAATCAAGGAACATTCACTAAACCCAAACAAACTGAACATTGTTAACACAAAATTAAAAGGTGTAGAACTATCGCCTCCCGCCCTTCCTGAGATAGTATCGCCGCCCGCCCGTTCCAGTGTCGCCGCCCGACTCTTAGGATACTGCCACACCACCGACTATTGTAGTAGCCAATGCTATTCCTAAGACTATGTATTTATATAGAGATAAGATATAAATTACCATAGACAAATATTGTTATAGACGTTAAATAATATATCCGAACCGGTGGTAGAGTCAATTGTAACGTTCATAAGTGCCTAGGGCCACCAGGGCCTAAACTGAATAAATTAGTTTATTTTGATTTTTAACCACTTTATATTTTTATAGTGTTTAACCATTTTTTTATTCTGGATAAGCTTGTGTTTGAGTACAATCTCACCATGGTAAGTGATGATGTGGCCGAAGGTGGTAAGCACACAAAGCCTAGATGGGAACTAGCTCTCAAGTGCAGCTGTCGGAACACACCGATAGATGCTTGGCGACAGATTTTCAACATGAGGGTGGTAACCAGCCAGTCCGGTACTAGAAAGTACCCTACCACCGTGCTATGGTTTCCTTCACCGAAAGCTCAAGCTCATTGTAGGATTCGACACGACCTTTGCCGCGATATCTAACGTCACTACCACAGACAGAGCTATCATCGCCTTAAACCTCGACCGAATAAAGTAGCTCGCTCGCTCTCAGTGTGACAATTACTGAGTGTAATTGAATATATATCGAGTCAGGTACCCACGTGCCGCTAATGGCGTGAGATAACATTGTATCGTTTGTATTTTTGTTGATTTTTCTTTGTAAATGAAAATGTTTTGAATTTTGTTATGTAATCTTTTTGGAGTGGCGATTTTTGCTTTGATTGTTCTTGACCACTAGATGTTATGTGTTGTTTAACTGTGAACTTTTCTTTTTATACCTGCATTGGGTTATGCGTTCTACTTTTAGGCATTGTAATAGGTCGCCAACACGTTGGCAATCCCCCTGATATAGCTAATAATGTATAAGTAAGCTTATTCATGTACCATTAGGTGACTTGCTTGCTTATCAGACAGAAAAACTGTTCGCTGAAAGAAAGATTCAAGTTCAGGAAGCATTTCTAGTAGGTACTATCAGGTACATACTGTATGACTATACAGGTTGATTTTTAAGTCGTTAAATTAATTGCAAGAGAAGAATAACAATCACTTGATTACTTTCAATAAGAATTAATATATAATTTTATAGTGAAAGTTGTTGATATCGATGACAATTTCCAAATAATCAAAAAT
Organism: Ochropacha duplaris; assembly: GCA_951361185.1. Lineage (NCBI taxonomy): Eukaryota > Metazoa > Arthropoda > Insecta > Lepidoptera > Drepanidae > Ochropacha > Ochropacha duplaris. Next base: position 14,106,706 of record OX592691.1, read on the forward strand.
GATGCGGACCACTATAAAATCATCCTGTGTATAGTATGAAAGCATAATAAAAATCACCATGTACAAGATCTAAGTTTCTAAGGACTTGTACCGCGCGCACAAATTTACGATAGCGTCTAGAGGGGGCATTTTAGAAAGTTAGCCCAAACCCGTATCGGTACACAATGCCAAAGGAAGCGGCCGCGTCTAACGGCGTCGTTACGGCCGCTAACGCCCGTTAACGGCTGTTAACGTACGTTATCAACGATACAGGGCGGGCGGAAGACCACCTGCGGCTAACACCCCGCCCGCCTTAATGCATCCGCACTTATTTATTCAACCTACCTCCGATATACTTCCTGAGATGATTATCTGAGAAGGGTTAATATAAGGATTTTCACAAATTTAATGGCCTTTTAAATTGTTATTGTCGCGAAAAATGTCTTCCTGTGCTTTATTTTTTTTTCAGGTTACTGAAGTAATAACACTTGAGAATTATTGTTATTAAAAATACCGTCGTATGATGTGCTTAAAGGGTCCCTCCATGAATGAAAAAATTACAATCATTATTACAATAAAAAAACAACAGCTTATTTTGTTTGTCTGACCGCAAATCTGTCGGTCACTTATGAACGTTACAATTGACTCTACCGCTTCGAAATATACAAACTGAGAAACTTCTTCTTCTTCGGCTTCTTCTTCTTCATCAAACGGTCATCAAATCCTAAAGTAAACGGAGCTTGTGCTATGGAAACCATATAACTGACACCCAGACTCAAAACATGTTCACCCACACAAAGTCTGACCCACGACCTGCGGCGTGACATGCCCTTGAACTACTTGAGGATGTCTGCACACACACACACACACACATACAATAAGAACTTTGTATTACTTAAAACCGAAATCAATACATAAATATTATATAGCTTAAGAGTTTGTATGTTTGAAGGCGCTCTCAAGTACCAGTCTGATTTTCTAACTTATAACATATGTAACAAAACAGCAGACTTTCATTCACTTTAAATTACATCCCATTGTATAGTAATATATCAACAGGAGATACCCAAATAAATAGCAGCAATGAATCTTTTGTATTAGCTCTCAGATGTACTTATCTTACTTGCTTTATTATACAGACTCTGGAGACAACAATCTTCGCCCTAACTTGAATGCTTAGTTGAATATCTGCTTGCTTGCTTCGACCCGCGACTTTTCCTGTATTAGAACGAAGAGTTCCAAATCAGGCTATAATTTATCTATGTGTAAAGCTTTATACCAATTGTCCACTCGTTGAAATTCGACCATAATTGTTATTTAAAAAATAGGAAATACATTTCAAGGTGTAGAAAACATTTTTTTTTATCAATAACACTTGTCAATGAGTTACTTAACAAAAGAAAGAAAATGGGTTTACAAACTGAGGAGAAAAACTAAACTCTTGTCTTTGCCTTTTTATCAAATTATGACACTTGACACTTCAAGTCAATTTTATATTTTCTTTTTTGTTGCTATCGACTGGGTTGGACTGATATTCAGTACTTAGGTATTTACTTAACTTACCATAGAGTAAGACACCCAATCTTACTCTATGGTACCTACGTAAACCTTTTTTACATCACACAATATAAAAATCGCAAGTCACAAGTATCAGTGACTGTGGCGCCATCTTAGATTAGCTTCACCGGACCGTAGATTACCGTTTTGTACACAAGCCCTTTTCCAGCCAATAAATATAATTTAATCACATATTATATGAGATTATTCTTTATGACCGTCACAAACAGATCAGTTTATAATGCACTATTGCAGTTAATGCTAATAACTTATGTCCTTCTCGGTCGTAAAGCGACGGTTGACGCTTTATGGCGTATGGGTCGTGGAATGTGTTCTACTTGATAGTGGCATAGCGTATCAATAGGTCTAAGGTGCTTTGCGTCCTTTTAAACTTTAATTATTTATTAGAGAATTTCGCTACATTTACAGCATCGTGATATCTAAATCGATTGAAAATGTTAATCTGCCACTGAACGGTAGCTATAACATTTACAAATAAATTCATAGAGAATATAAAATTACGAGTTGGTTGCAAGATCACAAGGTACAAGGTTTTAATGTACCTAAGTAAAATAAGGTAATTAAATATTTCTCCTTGAGTGTTATAGGTGTGCTATAGATTATTAGCTGTTCATAGATCCGAGCTGTAGAGATGCTTAAAAATCTTCATTCCACATATAAATGCACCATACAAAACTGTATATCCAATCACAACGTCATAAATAATTATCGAAACGCAATACCCAATTAAAATTTGTAATCAATTATGCAATTACAAGAAACGTCGCCATCAACAATAGAATCGAGATAAACAAAGTTTATTTAAACACAAACAATTCACCGAAATCTGAAGTTGAAGTTAGTTTGCAACTTGCTATCACGCCTCTGTAGGTATATCAGCGCGCCATATCTGGGAGCTAGTGTAAAGTAAAAGTTCACTGCAGTTGCATCGCATCGCGATAGGACCAGCCAGGGTCGGATTTAAGGGAGGGCAAACGGGACCTCCACAAGAGAGGGGCCCCCACATAAATTCTATATATTCATAAAGTTTAAGTGTCGTCGGGCGCGGACGCGGTTTGGACAAAGGTTTCTTTCCGCTATATATGGGTGAAACAATTACATGAAATGTGTCAAAATCATCAAAATAATTTGCGGCCTCCATTCTTTTGTTGGCCCAGTGCCCCCACACCTCTAAATCCGGCCCTGGGAGCGTCTGGAGATCGCGAACGTATAAAATTTTAAACTTACTAACTCCCAGACTAAACTGTTCAACATTTTTCATGTGCTGATTCGAGATAAAGTTGGCCGAGTAACGGTGTGCACGATAAAGGCCAGTTGTGATACATGGGTGGGTTAACTGATTCTCATCTGGTATTTAGACAAGTCTATATGTACCATACTAGCTGTCCCCCGCGGTTTCACCCGCGTTCCCGTGGGATCTTAACTTTTCCCGGGAAAAATACAGCCTGTGACACTCACAAATAACGTGGCTTTCTATTGGTAAAAGAATTTTAGAATCGCTTCAGTAGATCCAGAGATTACCTACAACCTCACAAACTTTACCTCTTTATAATATTAGTATAGATTGGCAATACCCTGGAGTTACTTATGTCTGTAGGCAACCAGCGGTAGTCTGCCATCAGGTAACCTATCTGCTTGTCATTTTTTTGACACAAATCTTATCTTGTGTTTTAAGGTTGTGATGTTTGTTACTTTTTCACGCTGAAACTACTCAACGGATTTTAATTAAACTTGGCACACAGGCAAATCATATCATGGAATGAAGCATAGGATACTTTTTATCCCGGAAAAACATAAGATCTCTCAAGGAAACGAGTTGAATCGGGAGGGACAGCTCTAGAGTCATATAATTTCAGTAACAAAGGTCTTCCCAATCATGTACCTACTAGTTTCTCCAGCATGATCTTATAATAACTAGATATATATGATGTTATGTTTTCAATGCATAGTGTATTCAGAGACATCGGCAACGATACGTTTTGCAGATATGCCCAAACTTCGTAAGATCCAATACGAACAACCAAAAGTTCTTCTAACTTTGTGCGGTATAAGTTAATAGAAAAAAGCGGGAAGCTTAAGCGTGAATCTAATATTATACGCGTGATAATCCAAAGATTACTTCTTCATTTTGTTAGTTATAATTTTATTGTAATAGTAAAAAGCAGTTATGATTTAAATCTAATTTTAAAAAGATCTTTAAGACCTCAATCGACAAGATTAAATGTTTGATGATTATTGCAGGTTCAATTTTGAAAACTTTAACATAATTTTTTTTTTATTTTATTATTCAGTATAAAAATATTGAGTATCTTGAATAAGTTGAGTTGAAGAGAAGAAGAGTTGAAGTTACATTGATCGTGGTCACGGACAACTGGAAGGGCGAAAGGTGGCGGCTAGTACTCGAAAGTTTCAAAAGTCTAAATAAGTATTTAAACTTTCATAAACAAAAAAAAACGAAATAATAATATAACTTCTTTTTAATCGCTTCTTGTAATAAAGTTAGTTATATGATTAAAAAAAAACGACATATCTATATTTTTTTCCAGAAAACACACTTCAGACAACAAGCTGTTAAGTTTCGCCGTACCCAAACCCGCTTTCAGCTTATAACTTAGAACTGCCCAATTCACCCAGAAGCGTTGCAAGTAATACGCTTTAGATGCACTTCTAATTAAACTGTTATGTTAGTTTGTGTGTCTAATGTCGCAAATGTCTCGCTAATGTAGCGCAAATGTCGCTACGTGGCCGATAAGATTGTTGCTTGCGTCGCGTTTGTTAGGATTTGAATTTTACTATAGGTAGCTATCATTTTGTTCTTATTCATATACGTGAAGAAAAATGTTACTTTTATCACTCTTTTTTAGGGTTCCGTACCCAAAGGGTAAAAACGGGACCCTATTACTAAGACTTCGTCTGTCTGTCCGTCTGTCTGTCACCAGGCTGTATCTCAAGAACCGCGATAGCTAGACTCTTGAAATTTTCACAAATTATGTATTTTTGTTGCTGATATAACAACAAATACTAAAAACAAAAAAAAAAAATTAAGGTGGCTCCCATCCATACAACAAACGCGATATTTTTCCCTTTTTTCCTCGATATCAATAATGGCAACAGGTAGGCACTTGAAATATTCACAAAATATTGAGTTGTATTTTTACACTAATAATCCTATCCTACTTCCTATCCTATCCTACTGATATTATAAATGCGAAAGTATGTTTGGATGTGTGTGAAGATGTTTGTTACTCTTTCACGCAAAAACTACTGGATGGATTTTGATGAAACTTGGTACACAGGTAGATCATATACTAGAATAATATATAGGATACTTTTTATTCCGGGAAAATATAAGATCCCTTAGGAACGCGGGTGAAACCGCGGGGCGGAAAACTAGTAAATAATAAAATTAAAATAAAATAAACATTTAAGGGGGGCTCCCATACAACCAAAGAGATTTAAAGATAGATACAATAAAAGTCTTTGCATACAACAAACGTGACTTTTACCGTTTTTACGGAACCCTTCGTGCGCGAGTCCGACTCGCACTTGGCCGGTTTTTTTGTGTTGTAGCTATTGAGATCAATAAAAAACAATTCCAAACAGTTTGTTATTTGATTTTGATGAACCTTTTTTATTTGATCTGAGGTTTCAGCTAACCTAACTGGTGACCTTACAATAACCCTTTTAAACATTCAAACCCCTGAGTTATATTATACCCAGTTAATTACAGGCGTTCCTCAATAACACCTAATGGCATATATCTATTCAGATACGTTGGTCTAACAGTAAAACATTAATTTTGTGCCCCATCCGCCGTTATCTGGGGAATAAGCTTAAAACATTTGGATAGCTAAGACAAATGAATCACTTTGCCATTATGGAGTAAGTATGTGGCGTACGATGCGGGGAAATCTGTCGGATGCTTGTCGTAAACGTGTCGTCAGATTATAAATGCAATTTAAATGAAATTCTTTTTCGACCCAATTATACAATCATAACTCATTTATTCAGTTTAGGTCTTGGTTAGGCACTTATGAACGATTACAATTGACTCTACCACCGGTTCGGAATACACGTAAACTGAGAAGACTCCGGCAAGACACTAACTTAGCAAGGATTTTTTTGGCAGCGGATATTTCTTAAATTAAAATGGAAATTAATATTTAAAATTAACTAGATATCGCGGGATCTTATGAGCATTGCCGATATATAAAGTATCTTGTGTAATTATTCTAAGATAATAAATTTACACACAAACAAATCATATTTATAATAATAGAATATTATGACTCAATAGAAAAAATATTTTTTATTTGGCATCGTCGTCGACAGGGAGTTCATCCTCACACCTTATAACCAAATTGGTCGCGTACAGTGCGCTTTGAGATACATTTTCTCCCGCGCACGATCAGCTTGTTGAATGAGCTCCCTGGAGAGGTTTTCCCTAGAGACTACAGCATGGGGTTCTTTAAAAGAGTAAGAAGGTTTATTCAAGGTTGGCAACGCGCTCGTGACGCCTCTCGTGTTGCAAGCGTCCATAGGCTACGGTAACCACATACCATCAGGTGGGCCGTAAGCTTGTTTGCCACCTAGTGATATAAAAAAAGAAAAGAAATACTGATGTCATCACCGCCACGTAGTCGTCAAAGTGTAAACCGGCCTTCGCGAGGGCTAAAGGTACATAATATGTGATATTGCGCCCGCGCAGATAAGTGGGAGTGCTTTTATAGATAACGCCGGTCGTGCGCGAACGAAAAACCGTATATGATTTAAACAGCAATCTGTGATGCGAATTTATCTCGTCTCGAATGTCAGTAGAAGCGGTTTTTTTTTAAGTGATATACAAATATTATGATAAGGGATCAAACTGATGCGGATTGTTAAGAGGCCTTTAAAACCCATCACAGACGTTGCGTTGTCACTGTACTATACATATATTCTTATACCTCTAAACGAGCAATTCTTGAATATACCTTAATATAGAATCTGAATCTCGGAAACGGCTCCAACGATTTTCACGAAATTTAGTATGCAGGGGGTTTTGGGGGCGAAAAATCGATCTAACTAGGTTTCATTTTTAGAAAACGTTGTTTTATAAGTATTTTTAGGCAATGAAAAACTGCTACAATATTATTAGAATACAAAGGTAGATTTCACTTCAATCTTCAAGATTAAAATAGCTCAGGGGAGAATAGACAACGTTGTTGTCACTATACACTGTCACTATACATATATTATATTATAGTAAGTTAATAAAATAAAAAATATAAAATAAAAATAAAATATCTGCGTGTTATATTCAAGGCGATGATAGCTCAGTGGTAGTGACGTCAGATACCGCGACGAAGGTCGCCGGTTCGAATCCTACAATGAGCTTGAGCTTCCGGTGAAGGAAAAACTCGTGAGGAAACCATAGCTCGGTGGTAGGGTACTTTGTAGTACTTGACGACAGATATTCAACTTGAGGGTGGTAGCCAGCCAGTTGGATACTACAAAGTACCCTACCACGGTCTTATGGTTTCCACACGATGTTTCATATGGAGTTATATATAAAATACTGGATTGTAACACTATAAATATATACCATCAAAATATTCACCAATAAAAAAATGTTATAAGCATCTAGTATTTGTTATATAAAACGGCTGGTCCGGGTTGGATGCAAACAGCCCAAGATAGGGAAAACTTGGCTTCTTTGAAGGCCTTCACCTGCGGGCTTCATGTATTAAGAAACAATTAAATAAATTAACTCATAAATTAAAAGATGATTGTGTAAAATTAAGTTAACTTTTTAGTTACTGCAAGAAATAAAAGGCTTTTTTAATTTATTATTTGTTACATATTTTATACACTGGGTAGTGTTAGATTTTTTAATATAAACAACATCGAAATTGTCAAATAGTCATCATCATTGGAGGTAGCGGGCAGTTATCAATCCGCCCAGGGCCAGTCAAAGGGCGGCTATCACTCCATACATCACGGCGGGGCAGGCGGGTGCAATCATTCCCGCACACCGGACACCGCTCGCACTCTTTTATTTGCAATGTGTGTACATGGAGGTGTATAGATTATACCTGAATTTATAATAGAGCTCATTTTAAATAGCTTTTTATGATCCCATATTATTCTAAAGTGTATTCTGATTCTAAACTAAGTAAGCTGTCCCCTGTGGTTTCACCCGCGTTCCCGTAATTTCTTATCTTTTTCCGGGATAAAAATATAGCCTATGACACTCACAAATAACGTGGCTTTCTATTGGTAAAAGAATTTACAAAATCGGTTCAGTAGATCCAGAGATAACCTCCTCTTGTGAGGGGGACTCACAAACTTTACCAATAATATTAGTATAGATGGAAAGAATTTAATAAACTAAAAACTCACTCGGTATTTGTGTCTATTTGTCCTGAGTAAAAAAAGTTTGTTTAAAAGAAAAAGTTTTGCGGGTATATGTAGTAGGTACCAATATCAGAGGTTTCCATAATTTACAAGCTCTATGCTTAGAAATAGGATCAGATGAATCAGTGAAGAATGTGACCCAGGATATTTATTTATTATTTTGTAGCTGGCCCCCGCGTTTTCACCAGTGTTCCCGAGGGACCTTATATTTTCCCGGCATAAAAAGTATCTTATATTTTGATCTAGGATATGATCTACCTGTGTACCAAGTTTCATCGAAATCCCTTCAGTACTTTTCCCAAACTTTCACATTTATAACAATAGTTACCTAATTATAATTCGATTGTGTAAGCCGCACATGTTTGTACCCGGTTGAGAATCGAACCCGCAACAATCACTACATCCTTCAGCCTACCTGACCTAAACGTTAGGTATTAACAGCTATCCAGTTATCCACACATCTATTTACCTTTTAACCGTGTGGCTAAGTCAAAGAGCGTTATCAGTCGGGTGCATCCATCAAGAGCGCGCGCCGCCCGTGTTATCAACCCGCCGCACCCGCCCCGTTGTCGCGTTTTATTCCCACATAGCTAGGGTTGGCACAGCTGAAAACTTAACTCTAAACACTTAGATTTTGTACTAGCTGTTTTCCGCGGTTTTCCCGAGGGATTTTATCTTTTCCCGGGATAAAAAGTATTATAGGTTTTATTACAGGATAAATGTGTGCCAAATTTTATTAAAATCCGTTCAGTAGTTTTTGCGTGAAAGCGTAACAAACATCGTCATATCCTAAAAAACTTTCACATTTAGGTATAATAACAGGAAGATTATAAGAAGTCATTAATAACGTTAATCGTATGGTAATTAACCCTTGGCTCGCTCATGGGACGGTCGTCTCAAAACGACTTATAAAAAAACCAGCAATCGATTTTAGTCACTTCAGGTCTCATCGCATTAAAAAAGATAGTTTACAACCTACTCTCCATTTTCTTGTTAGAATGTTATTTTTATATAAATAAAATATGAATCTAAAGGTCTTGTCGACATATCTGAAAATTATTAATGTCTAGTTAAATATTAGTAAATCTGTTTGAAGCGTGCCAACCCTACATACAGCCTACCTATTGCCTGTTTAACCTCAACACTTTGAAGCCTTTTTAATGTACCGAGGTTAAGTCAACGGGGTATTAAAAAGTTTTTCCGAAACTGTTTTTGTGACTCGAGGCGTTTTGTCTGGAAATGTGTTTATGTGGATTTTATGATATGAGTTTTTATATAAGTACCTAATATTTTTGGTGTTTAAAAAAACGTTATATTAGAACAATACTATCTAATTACTATTATTATAAATGTGAAAGTATTTTTATAAAATGTAATAGGTCTAAGTTGTTTTTTTTAAAGAGTAATTGCTGAGTTTATTGCCGGCACTTCTCAGCAAAAGCAACCATCCGAACCGAGCGTTATACCTAATTTTACATGAAATTAAATCTACGATTAAAAATTATGTTAATGAGTTTATTTAAGAATTATATATATGAGTTTGAGTATCGTTTTGTTAGTCTGTCCTTCTTTCACTCATTAATGAATGAATTTAATTGTATTTATTGCATAAATAGCTTATGGGCCGATGAGAGCCATAGCATACTATTTATATAGAAAAGCGGATAAAACCACGGGCGGAACTAGTTATTCACAAACATGAAATGAAATCTTACTTATTTAATAAAATCTATATTTACATAAGCATTAATCGAATACAATATGGAAAAGTTTCAATAATCCCTCAATGCTTTTAATTAACTCACTTTTGAAAAATAAACAATATACGAGAACATATCGTCTCGCACGTACGGCTAGGGCGGGCGGTATCAATAGACGGCAGATCTCCGCCCACACCACACTACCGAAGTGTCACCCTGCACTTTGGCATTGACACTTCATGAATTTTAGTGCACGGGTATGTATTTCTGTCTATGGTTTTGTTACTTACTTGTCTTGTATGAAAAATGCCTGTTTTCACTTTATATCGATACCTTACGAGTTGATGAGGTACCTAATTTTTATGCGTTACCCGATTGTGTCGATTTTAAGTCCGAGAGTATTTTGTGCAACTGTTTTTTTTTCATATATCTTCAGTCAGATTAATTATAAATTAGGAAAACAAATGAAGATTAGGGAATCCAAGGTTGTTAATGTCAGAACTCTGACAAGCAGGCGAGTCACCAAATGGTAAGAGTAAAAAAGGAGTGTGCCAATACATTGTTGACCCTTCACAATGCCCAGATGGCGACTGGATCTCAAGTGCAGCTGCCGAAATACACTGATAGGTGCTTGGCGATAGATTTTAATTAGAGGGTGGTAGAGACGGTAAATGAAGACAGTTAAAAACATCTGAATGTAAAATAATATCAAATACAAAATAATTTATCATACGCAACCAATTGGGATGTTGCATATATCAAGAAAAAATATCTAATATTAACCAGTGTATAAACATCTAAAAAATAAGTTGGTAATACCGACATTGTAAAATTCATCCCCAATTATAATTGACGGGCCGGTTGGCGTGGTTGGTTAATACACTGCCTATCACGCCACAGATCGTGGGTTCGATTCCCATCCAGGACATACATTTGTGTGCATGAACATGTCTGTTTGTCCTGAGTCTGGGTGTAATTATCTATTTAAGTATGTATTTACAAAAAAAAGTAGTCTATGTATTATATCAGTCATCTGGTTTCCATATTACAAGCTTTGCTTAGTTTGCGATCAGATAGCCGTGTGTGAACAAATGTCCGAGGATATATATATATATATATAATTTAACAATAAAGATTAGATGTTTTGTTGGTGTACATGTCAGCCATACATTATTTTTATTTCATACATTGAATAAAAAGAAGTTGATTTGATTTGTCAGTTAACATCTAACACAAACTTAACATGTCAATAACATTACATATAATAAAACCACAATCAAATCGCAGATCTCCATTAAAAGCATTAAAAAACAAGTGGGGACAGAAAAAAAGAAACACAATCACGGATTTAAAAACTGACTTCATCCCATTTGCGTGTGTCCATTAGCATTAAAATTGTAAGATTATCTCGCTCAATAAAAACTCGGTCCAGTCAAGATAAATAATAAGAACAATGTACATATAACCTGTGGTAATTAGGCAATAAATTCATCAAGTAGATATGGAAGATATAGAGGAAATGGTTTGATTTGTTTGCGACGAACGAACTATGTGTGGAGTGTTTCCATAGTTGGTGATCTCGGTACGATATTTTCAAACCAGCGGAATCGGCTCTCCTTTTTTTATTTTATAAATCAGAGCATACAGGTCGTACCTAAGTGACTACCGTCGGTCGGCTATAGATTAGCAATACCCGAGGTATTTTCAGTCAAAGTCAAAACCATTTTATTCAGTTTAGGTCCTAGAAGGGCACTTATAAAGGTCGAATTACAGAAGTTACCACCGGTTCGGAAGCAGCCTTCTACTGAGAAGAACCGGCAAGAAACTCAGCAAGGTTACATTTTTATAACTATACCTAAATATTTTATTGACCAGTTATTGACCTTTTGCAATGAAGGTGAGGTTATATTTTCTTATGACTTTAGCTTTGTCTCTTCTATATTTCTAAAACTACTTTATCACACACGATCTGATTCGAAACTAAGTAGAGGTTGTACTATACTATGGAAACCAGAAAACTGCTAAATTATGAAACCTGAAATAGATAAATTACACCCAAACTCAGGACAAGACACACAAATGTCTGTCGTGGATGAAAATCGAACCCACGATCGGCGTGATAGGTACACTCAGAAGTAAATTTTCTCGTATCGTGTCCAACAGTGAAAACGCGCGCCCTCGAAGCTTGATAAGACCACATTCAGTTTTATATTTACCCGCGCGATAAGGCGATGGCTGCAAATCGATTAGCCTCTCTAATAAACAATATCTATCTGCGTCTGTTTATCCGCTTAGGAGTGGATCGCTTCACTCACAGTCTGGTTTTGATCATAGTTCTGTGTTTGATATGTCTTGACCTTAAATACAAGTTCAATGACCAACGTTTAATGATGTTATGTGTTATTGAAGATGCTGAAGGATGCTGGATTTGGCACTACAGGTTTATACGGGTCTATAAGGGTAGTCTTCAGCAAATGCAGAAACGATTCATTTTCAAAATTCACAACAGATCATCAGATCAGACAAAGACAAACAGTCAGATGGTTCAGAAATAAAAAAAAAATTGTAACCTTGCTGAGTTTCTTGCCGGTTCTTCTCAGTTGAAGGCTGACTTCCGAACCGGTGGTAACTTCTCTAATTCGACATTCATAAGTGGCCTCCTAGGGCCTAAACTGACTTTGAGATACCAAGCAGATCTAATTATAATATTAATTTATTTTGTATAAATACCTAACTAATTTATTTTATTAAACTCAACTCATTCTGTGATAAGATAAATCACTTGGATACAGCAATATTTCTCGAGTGATCGTTTTAGACCCTCAAGAGTTTAATGATTGAAAAAGAAGATAATAACATCAATCGGTTATTGTTTTTCCTGTCTATACTGATGTGGCCGAAGGTGGTAAGCACACAAAGCCTACATAGAACTGGCTCTCAAGTGCAGCTGTGGGAACACACCGATAGGTGCTTGGCGATAGATTTTCAACTTGAGGGTGGTAGCCAGCCAGTCGGGTACTACAAAGTACCCTACCACCGTGGTATGGTTTCCTCAAGATGTTTTCCTTCACCGAAAGCTCAAGCTCATTGTAGGATTCGAACCCACGACCTTCGCCGCGGTATCCGACGTCACTACCACTGAGCTATCATCGCGAATGAACATTAAGTGAATGAACGCCTGAATATCACACACAAAACGGGTTATAAACTGCAACAGGGAACCGAACCGAACCTTATGGCTGTAAGGCTGAGTAGACACTATCACCACAGCTTTTGGTGCCGTCAAATTCACATTGTTCGTATAACTTGGCATTTAAGATAGATCGCCCACCCACGTCACTCAGATAGCATAGGACATACCTTGGAGATAGGTTCGGGCTGGCTCGGGTCGTGTCGGGCGGCTTCGGGCCCGCTCGCTGTTCGCTCGTAGATGTTCGTGATTGTGCCCACGCGCAGAGATTGAGGTGTGGAAATTTGTTCCATTGTCATATTTCAGATGGAGATATTTGATACTGGAAAATTATTGGAAAGGATTTCACAGTATGATTTTACTATTATTGTTAGATATTAAAGACTTTTTTTCTGCAGAAATTGGTTTCATTTATTTTCACAGCTCTCATTTTTATATTAAACTAGCACCCGTCCGCGGTGTCACCCGCGTTTTCTAAATAAATTATAATCTAACACTTAGAGATAATGTACCTTCCTATTACTGAAAAAAAAACTAAATTGGATAAGTTGTTTCGGATTTTTCCTACATCGAAACATACATTTATATTTTGGAAAAAATAACCTGAAAAATATTAATAAAACAAAGCAATATCATTCACATAAATTTATTCAAAACTGTACCCAAACCCAATCCTTATCAACAGTATCGAATGCAACATCGAAGCCAGAAGAAGTTCAACGATGCACTGAGCGGTAGGGGTGTAGATAGGGTGGTGGGGTAATGGGTGTTCGATTCCGATCGGCTATTGGCCGATAGAATAGATTTATGGACCGCTATCTGAACACTGTCTTAATTTACAACCCTACGTTGTACAGACTTTGTAATTACGATCGAGGTGCGATCCAAAACTCTTTGTACTTTGTGTCTAAACTACTAATTAGACAACTATAGGTATATATACATAATATATATATAGTACTGGCTTAGGTACATGCTTTAGTTATTTCTATACAGGTTGTTTTGATTGGGTACTTATGTCAGGTCAGTGGATAAAATCAATCTTTTCCTCATGTTTTCCTCCATCACTAGTCGTCTCAGTACTCACACCTTTCATTAACATAAATCTTCTTCACGCAGTCCATCCATACCTTCTTCGGCTTTCCTCTACATCAATCCTGCAGAATATCACGAGTATGCTTAATGCTAATAACGTATTTGTTTCAAATATTTTTGATTTAAGGTAGATATGCAATTCAATGCCCTTTCAATAACAATACAAGACCCAACCAAAATCACCAAGTAAAATCCATGATATTGTTTTTTTACTGAATCCTCACACGCCGTATTTCCATATTTTCACCAACAAACCCTGACTAAATAAAAACTGCAACCACAATTCCAACAATCTAGAAAAACAATTAGCTACAAGTTAACATTTAGCACCCTACAGACAGCTCTAGTCTATCGGATCTCGGCGCGCGGCGTCTGCGCCCGCGCATATCTCTTATCGACAACACGTGTTGATGTTGAGAGCTGCGCGGTTCAACGTTCACAGCACACGCTCCAGATGACAGAGATACTGGCACTTTTAGCCATGCCAACATTACAAGTCTGTAGATAGTAGTAAGTAGTCTATGTTGGCTTGGTCACTATTATAGAGTCACATCGTAGTTTACTTTGTAGTGCTCGACCGGTTGACTATACTCAAGCAGAAAATCTATCGCCAAGCACCTGTTGGTATGTTCCAGCAATTGCACTTGAGACCCAGTTGCCATTAAGGCACTGTAATAAGGAGTACAACATACCCCTGGTATTGCTAAAGTCCATAGGCGACGTTAGTCACTTACCATCAGGTAACTAGCCTGCCGGATTGTCACGTGACCGAGCTGAGTTTCTTGGCAATTCTCCCTAGTAGTTGGTTTACTTCCGAACTGGTGGTAAATTTAGCTTCGACCTTAATAAGTACGTAAGTACATACGGTCTTAAATGAATAAATAGCTATGCCTGATCAGCAAACGAAGCACCCGTAAGCCGGTCTCAAGAAGGCCGGCCCTCAAAAATGTAAGTCAACACGACTTAATTCAATTCGAGACGTCAATAATAGTGGCAATAAGGCATAATAGTAGCATATGATGATAGCTCAGTGGTAAGTGACGTCGAATACCGCGACGAAGGTCGTGGGTTCGAATCCTACAATGAGCTTGAGCTTTCGGTGAAGGAAAACATCGTGAGGAAACCACAGCACGGTGTTAGGGTACTTTGTAGTACCCGACTGGCTGGCTACCACCCTCAAGTTGAAAACCTGTCGCCAAGCACCTATCGGTGTGTTGCGACAGCTGCACTTGAGAGCCAGTTCCCATCTAGGCTTTGTGTGCTTACCACCTTCGGCCACATCATCATCACTTACCATGGTGAGATTGTGGTCAAAACACAAGCTTATCCACAATAAAAAAAAAATATGTATAATAACGAATTGCTTTAATTTCTAATAAGCGAAGTTCCTACTAGATTATTTGTACTTCTATGTTTGCGATTGTTTTTGAAATATAATTTAGGTGATCTATTAGGTTTGAAGTAACAATGTATCGAATCAAGATCTCGTCAGTAACATGCAGAATTCATTTAGCACCAGAGACAAGACAAGCATGCAGTATGCGTCTACAGAGGTTCTAGCTAACAAAGGTACGGTCGTGGGTGCCACAGATACGCATCAAGGCTTTGTCGTGTGCACCCTAGACTTGCTTGTAATAGATTTCAGTATCATTCCCCTTGCACAGAGTTCGTATGTTAGATGCTATTCGATCAGTCTAGGTAGGTGATTGGTTTTGGGGACAAAGACTTGGTGTAGTTGCCATCATAATTTAATTTTTAGTTACTGAGTTAGAAATGAGGTAAGCTAGGAAATGTGAACATTTATAATAATATCATAGCACGTTATTAACGGGCGAGGCCGGGCGCACCCACTAGCGTTCACTTATCTACGTGGATAATAAAACTAATATAATTAATTTGTGTCATTAAAGCTTGATTATTGCCGCCATGTCATCTTCATATTAGAAAAATCAAGGTCTAACTAAATGGTCGTAAATACATAGGTAGGTTTATATACCTAAAGCAATATCCGCCTATATTAAAAAAATTACTAACCTATCGTTGTAAAATTTAATACTAAAACGTATACCTATTTGAGTATAATATATGTTTTGACGTATATTTATGAGGCACCTACGTCACTAAATATTCTTTGATCTAGTTAAATGATAGCAAGGCCATGATAGCTCAGTGGTAAGTGACGTCGAATGCCGCGGCGAAGGTCGTGGGATCGAATCCTACAATGAGCTTGAGCTTTCGGTGAAGGAAAACATCGTGAGGAAACCATAGCACGGTGGTAGGGTACTTTGTAGTACCCGACTGGCTGGCTACCACCCTCAAGTTGAAAATCTGTCGCCAAACACCTATCGGTGTGTTCCGACAGCTGCACTTGAGAGCCAGTTCCCATCTAGGCTTTGTGTGCTTACCATCTTCGGCCACATCATCACTTACCATGGTGAGATTGTGGTCAAACACAAGCCTATCGAATATAAAAAAAAATTATATTTTCAAATAAAAATACAAGGTAGTAAGCTCAGAATATTTCAGTTATGTACACCAAGTATACTGCAAAGTTATAAAAGTATTTTCATAGCAAGTTAAAGAAAATCTTGATCAATTAAATTTTTTGGCATAATATGTATGTTTCTGTATGTAATTTTCGTCGAATAATGAAAAGATATACCTAGGTACTTTCTTATTCCAATTTCTTTCATTTACCCTTCAACAAGTCAAATAACCTCAAAATTTATGCGATCCTCGAGGGACTGCATGCCTGTTGATCGAGTTGTAAATAAAACGGAAATTATCTGCACCCACGATTGCTAATGAAACAATATTATAACATCATTGGGCCTTTTAAAGCCATATTTTTTATGATTGACTCGGTTTAGCCCGCCCTTTTTACAAACTTAAAATATGATTTTAGGGGCATTTTTATTTACCAATATAAAAACGCTATTTGTACCCGCATTGCCGAGCGAACCTTTTGGGGTTATGTTTTCAAAAATCCTTTCTTAGCGGATACTTACTCCCTATTAGGGATAATCTGCCTAATTGTGAGTGGTATTTCACTTGTAGGTATAGATAGATTAAAATGCACTTGCTTATCTTGACGGAAGGTCAAAGGTGTAGAACGCTTGCCAAAAATACTTTTCAGACAGCTTTTAAGACTTTTAGGTGTCAGGAAATAAATGTCGGAACTATGTTCCACTTTGCTTTTCCTACCTATGAGAAAACTCGGCATTGTGATTTTTTACAATGAGGTACACCTATTTGAAAATATTATATTGACCTAGGAAAAATGACATCAAAAGATAAACAGTTATTATAATATTTTCAATCTCTAAAAAAATCGGTTATTAATAAAAAAAAATGGAAACAGTTTTATTTTTCATCTTTAAATGTAAATTCTTAAAACAACGATGAATAATAATAAATTATCGAATTTCTAGCAGTATTAATACTTGCATCCATTGACGAGAAATAAAACCTCCTACTGTACACATTTTGACCAATAATTCTGCGACCTAGTTAACATAGAGTAAGATTAATAAAAAATTAATCGAGGCCTCGAGTGACCGGCGCGGCGGGCGGGAACCTTTTTTCGCCAACGCATCAGCCTGGCCATCCAAAGAGGAAACGTTGCCAGCCCTGGGAACCTTGCCGATCGGCAGCAGCGGCAGCCTCGAAAAATTATTTATAATTATAGTTGTACATTTTTTTTAAATATTTGTTGTAAATAAATTAATTCTTAACTTTTTTAAGTTAGAATTAATTTAGCATTTTTTACTTACCAGCCCGCGTCATGTTCCAAAATGATTGAGTGACCGACAAACAAAACAAAATATGAGTATAAAACAAAAACAAATGATAAAGTAGGAACACATAGGTGCGTTGACATGGGCCATATTCGCGCACGCACGTGACGATCGCGTGACGTGACGTGATGTACCGATAGTGAGGATAACACTTTACTGTCAGTGTCACGCGAGGTAATGTCGCTTAGAGAAACGTAGCCCAGCCACAGGCCTAGCGTAGCGTACATGTGCGAACAAAAGTGACAAGTTTTGTGGATGAGCTTTAATGGTGCACGCTTGGAGATGTAGCGATTTATTCGCATAATCGGTTATAAATTCTATAACGAATAGGTTTTTTTTTATACTGGATAAGCTTGTGTTTGACCACAATCTCACCATGGTAAGTGATGATGTGGCCGAAGGTGGTAAGCACACAAAGCCTAGATGGGAACTGGCTCTCAAGTGCAGCTGTTGGAACACACCGATAGGTGCTTGGCGACAGATTTTCTACTACAACTTGAGGGTGGTAGCCAGCCAGTCGGGTACTACATAGTACCCTACCACCGTGCTATGGTTTCCTCACGATGTTTTCCTTCACCGAAAGCTCAAGCTCATTGTAGGATTCGAACCCAAGACCTTCGTCGCGGTATTCGACGTCACTTACCACTGAGCTATCATCGCCTTACCTTTTAATTGAGAACTTTGTTATGAATTTTGTAACTATTTATAACAGAAATACATTAAACATTTGACCTTGCCGCATTTCTTGCAGTTTCATTGAAGGCCCAATCGGTTGGTATGTTCGAACAGTACCTCTACCATGAGTTTGCTCTAGTATCGTAATTGATACTCGCTAGCGACTACGGTATGACATTTAGTATCAAGATTTGTACAAAGTTGGTTACGATATTCGCTAGCAAGTATCGATTACGATACCATAGTAAAGTATCTAAACCCATGGTAGAGGTACTGACGGTCTCCTTCAGTATCTTTGATCATCAGTAGTTCCTGTAAATTTACCCAGTTTAGACCCTAAACTGGGTAAAATAAATGTCAAAATCTTAATTAACAAAACTCACAATCCAACAATATTTGAAACATCTTGACCTATTGACTTAAACAATTCGCTTATGCATTACACCACACACACACCCATACAGCGCTGTCATCGACATAGGAAAACGAACCTTAAATAGATTACAGATGATAATATTCGCATAGTTCTATATTCTAGCACGCTATCATATAACTTAACCACATAAATTAACATAAAGTGTAAGCTTAACATTGTTACAAGTTCATTTATTAGTTAGAGTTTGGGCTCAAAGAATATTTAGTTGTTTCCCAACCAAAACTATATTTTAGCCCAGTAATGTTGTATAACATTTACTATAAAATATTTTCAGTTTTAGGATAATTTAGACGTAACTACGACCGCCGTGGAATGTCATATCAATCATGAAATATCTGTCAGCAAAACGACTACCTTCAGCAAATCGAATATCTATCGTCAGCAATTTTTCATCAACGACAAAACGTTAATAACATGGGATTTAAATTAAGACTAGTAAAAACAATTTTAACAAAAATAGACAGGGCTAGAGCCCTAGGATTTACAAAACTTCTTGATAGGAGGTACATACTCAGTTGATTGCAAGAGCCTCTACAACTGAATGTAGGTATATATCAATATGTATAATAATATTTTGATATGCAGAACTACAACAATAGCGAAAGGAGGCAACACTTGCACTGTAAGGGTTTATTGCACTATCTATAATACGATAACAGTAATTTGGTATGAGAATATCTACCTTGTAGTTTATTCCATAAGGTGCTTTTTAAATCAACCCTTAAGTGGGTGATACTGCGATAACCTAATTCCACGCGAACGTGAGATCTAAATGTTAAATAAGTGTTTATTATTTCCTAGATGCCACCAGGGTTGTCAAAACCCAGTGGTTTTTATTGATAAGAGGGCGCGGTGTGCGTGCATGATAACCATCTTTTCCGGGCCCTTAGTGGCTCAGGGCTCACACACCACCACATACTTACATGCATAATGCGACGATGGTAAAATATGCCGCATTCTGAAATTATGCCGGCTTTCGACAATTATGCTGTAGGTGCCGTTGAAAAGTTTACAAGGTCGTACGGACTGTTTGTTTTAAAAAGACAATGTGTATGGCCTACTTTTTAAGTATGACTTATGAACGCCCATTTAGATTTAAATTAAGGAAACTCTAATATTTCTTATTTATAAATAACTAGCTGTCCTCCGTGGTTTCACCCGCATTCCAGAGGGATCTTATCTTTTCCCGGGATAAAAGTAATTTTCCAAATCAGTTCAGTAGATCGAGAAATTACAACAACCTCACAATCTCACAAACTTTAGGATATTTATAATATTAGATATTAGTATAGATTAATTAGGTTACTATTTTTGGTTTATAATTATTTTACTTCCCAATGTTAATTAAACTTTTTAAAGTTAGAATAGACAGTTCATTAAAATATTAAGATGTTACCTTTACCTATGAAGGTCGACGTCCGAACCGCCGACATATAGTAAAATAAAATTATAGTACTTATATTCGTCGTCAATCTTAATAAATTAGGAGAAAACGGTGCTTCCTGAAATACAATTATACACTAGTTTGGGGACCTCATACATATTATAAACAATAATGGTAGGGGAGGCGAATAGGGGATTTCGGGATTTACTCGAGCGCGGCAGATTAACATAAGGGGGGCAACCTTGCACCTTGTGAAGTACTCTCACCAAATCTGAGCCCTCTATGTAGTGTCGAACGCCTAGGGTAGCCCGTCAGATTAGTAAAAAAAAATCGGTGGTTTGAAATACTCGAGCGCGTCAGATTAAGGTAAGGTAAGTTAGTTACATGCAAAATAGTGTACATTTCAATAATCTGACAATTTGGGCGTGTCGAAAGAAAATTGGAGACTCGCAAAGTTGCAAAAAAAAAACGACACCTGGATTTTCTCGAGCGCGATTAGTTTTTTTTTTTATTTTGAAGGAAATTAGTCACGAATCACGGAAATATCTTAATCTGCCGATTTGCACAAGCCGAAGTAGCTAAAATCATTATTAAGTGTATAGTCCAGGAATATTATGAGTTTCACCTCAGAATGAGAGATAGTCAGCTATTAACTTGTATAAACCTTTATTTTGACACCGTAAAACTTGTCTCAAAAGCTACTTATCTTAGGGTGCCCGCGACTACTGATTTTTCAAGGTCAAAGGTCAAAAAATAATTTATTGCAAATATCTCGTTTCCTATGGGTTTTTTGGTATATGTATTCATAATAAATATTGTAGGAGATTAAATTTTCTACAACTTTTGTCCAAAAATTTTTTCGATATCTTGAACCATTTTCGAGATTTCGATATTTTTTATATATTTTTTTTTTTCAAACCGTCAGATTAAGGAAATCCCTCAACATAATTGTCAGATTATGGGTCAGTACAACAAGGCCATCAAGAAGAACCGCCTGTATAAAAATCTGACGCGCTCGAGTAAATCAAGGTCACGATTTTTTTTTGCATTTTCAAAAATCAGCCCTGACTGATGGTCGCGTCCAAATCGTCAGTCTTTAAAATAGGAGCTACTGGAGGGTTCACTTAACATCCCTTATCAATGTCTGACGCGCTCGAGTAAATTTTTTTTTTAAATATTTTCGACCCCTTTGTACGGCCACCCCCACCACGCAAAACGGCAGATTATTATGTTTCTGTTATCAGACAGACGTGGCGCGACTACCCTATTAATATCTGACGCGCTCGAGTATTTCTTGGTGACTGTTTTTTTTTACATTTTTGAAACCCTGTAGACGCTCCCCCCACCGCTGAAGGAGAAAATATCACATAACCTTTTTTTCTTTATTCCACCTAATCTTCAAATTCCAGTAGGTCCCAAAGACGCTCGAGTAACTACAAATTTAGCATCATTGCCTCCCCTACCATAACAAAGTAACGAAATTATGAATAAAGATATTAAGGAGCATACAACTAACTCAAATGTATTTTATTTCCAGGTAAGTACCACACGATGCAATAAATACTCCGAGAAAGGTAATGCGCTTCACATCCCGCCCTGACGTCCGAAACATGCATTTGCAAGCTGGACCAACATAACCTCTCTAACGAATTAATTTAGCATTTTTTACTTACCAGCCCGCGTCATGTTCCAAAATGATTGAGTGACCGACAAACAAAACAAAATATGAGTATAAAACAAAAACAAATGATAAAGTAGGAACACATAGGTGCGTTGACATGGGCCATATTCGCGCACGCACGTGACGATCGCGTGACGTGACGTGATGTACCGATAGTGAGGATAACACTTTACTGTCAGTGTCACGCGAGGTAATGTCGCTTAGAGAAACGTAGCCCAGCCACAGGCCTAGCGTAGCGTACATGTGCGAACAAAAGTGACAAGTTTTGTGGATGAGCTTTAATGGTGCACGCTTGGAGATGTAGCGATTTATTCGCATAATCGGTTATAAATTCTATAACGAATAGGTTTTTTTTTATACTGGATAAGCTTGTGTTTGACCACAATCTCACCATGGTAAGTGATGATGTGGCCGAAGGTGGTAAGCACACAAAGCCTAGATGGGAACTGGCTCTCAAGTGCAGCTGTTGGAACACACCGATAGGTGCTTGGCGACAGATTTTCTACTACAACTTGAGGGTGGTAGCCAGCCAGTCGGGTACTACATAGTACCCTACCACCGTGCTATGGTTTCCTCACGATGTTTTCCTTCACCGAAAGCTCAAGCTCATTGTAGGATTCGAACCCAAGACCTTCGTCGCGGTATTCGACGTCACTTACCACTGAGCTATCATCGCCTTACCTTTTAATTGAGAACTTTGTTATGAATTTTGTAACTATTTATAACAGAAATACATTAAACATTTGACCTTGCCGCATTTCTTGCAGTTTCATTGAAGGCCCAATCGGTTGGTATGTTCGAACAGTACCTCTACCATGAGTTTGCTCTAGTATCGTAATTGATACTCGCTAGCGACTACGGTATGACATTTAGTATCAAGATTTGTACAAAGTTGGTTACGATATTCGCTAGCAAGTATCGATTACGATACCATAGTAAAGTATCTAAACCCATGGTAGAGGTACTGACGGTCTCCTTCAGTATCTTTGATCATCAGTAGTTCCTGTAAATTTACCCAGTTTAGACCCTAAACTGGGTAAAATAAATGTCAAAATCTTAATTAACAAAACTCACAATCCAACAATATTTGAAACATCTTGACCTATTGACTTAAACAATTCGCTTATGCATTACACCACACACACACCCATACAGCGCTGTCATCGACATAGGAAAACGAACCTTAAATAGATTACAGATGATAATATTCGCATAGTTCTATATTCTAGCACGCTATCATATAACTTAACCACATAAATTAACATAAAGTGTAAGCTTAACATTGTTACAAGTTCATTTATTAGTTAGAGTTTGGGCTCAAAGAATATTTAGTTGTTTCCCAACCAAAACTATATTTTAGCCCAGTAATGTTGGATTTCGATATTTTTTATATATTTTTTTTTTTCAAACCGTCAGATTAAGGAAATCCCTCAACATAATTGTCAGATTATGGGTCAGTACAACAAGGCCATCAAGAAGAACCGCCTGTATAAAAATCTGACGCGCTCGAGTAAATCAAGGTCACGATTTTTTTTTGCATTTTCAAAAATCAGCCCTGACTGATGGTCGCGTCCAAATCGTCAGTCTTTAAAATAGGAGCTACTGGAGGGTTCACTTAACATCCCTTATCAATGTCTGACGCGCTCGAGTAAATTTTTTTTTTAAATATTTTCGACCCCTTTGTACGGCCACCCCCACCACGCAAAACGGCAGATTATTATGTTTCTGTTATCAGACAGACGTGGCGCGACTACCCTATTAATATCTGACGCGCTCGAGTATTTCTTGGTGACTGTTTTTTTTTACATTTTTGAAACCCTGTAGACGCTCCCCCCACCGCTGAAGGAGAAAATATCACATAACCTTTTTTTCTTTATTCCACCTAATCTTCAAATTCCAGTAGGTCCCAAAGACGCTCGAGTAACTACAAATTTAGCATCATTGCCTCCCCTACCATAACAAAGTAACGAAATTATGAATAAAGATATTAAGGAGCATACAACTAACTCAAATGTATTTTATTTCCAGGTAAGTACCACACGATGCAATAAATACTCCGAGAAAGGTAATGCGCTTCACATCCCGCCCTGACGTCCGAAACATGCATTTGCAAGCTGGACCAACATAACCTCTCTAACGACAACAAAATGCATTTTAAATCCCCACTCAATAGTGGCCGTCTATTTCAAGAAGAATGTAAACATACCGTACAAAGTGGCCATTCAATTTTTTAAACATAAAACTTAATGCGAATAAAAACCACGAGATACAAGACAAGCCGAAATAAAATATCGATTTATAACACAATACAATCTATAATCGAGTAAAAAGTAAGGGTGGCCACACATCGAGTATCGACGCGAACATCGGGCGGCTGTCCGGTTATTGTCATTCGTGGCGTATCGTGAGCGGCGATCGCGAATTTCGTTTCGATTCGAAAGCGAGGACAGGTCAGTGGACACTATAATGATTGCATCTGTCAAAACTGTACGTTCTTAAAGACGGGCGGGCCGTATTGAAATAAGGGCGAGATTTGAATATCAGATTGTGTATTTTGCGACAGATTCGACTGATAACGTTTCGTTAATAAAATTAAAGTAGTTAAACAAACGTGTGACATATTGAACAATAGTCGTAGCGACCTCGCCGCGGCCGCGTCGATGTATTCGTTTTCGATAACTATTCGCGCCGATGGACGCGCTCCTAATTGCCCCCACGAAATATCGTTGACATTTCAACAACACATATATTACAACTCTATTTTCCCAATTTACACTCTATCGTTAAAGTAATAAAGATGACTTGTGGCGTATAAATAAATTGGCAAGTTGTTTAAGCGGCGTCCGTTCGGATTTATAAGCCAAGCGGCTGTGCGCGCTAAGATATTTATTGTGAAAGAACACACGCTTTTGTAGGGAATTTGTAGTCGATTTGTTAACGTGTGGCTTGGCGTAGTTTCTACGCGTTTATTTATCTTGCTAGTAGATAAGTACAGTCGGGAAATTAAGATTGTGTTAAGGTTTAAGTGGATTTTTCAGGTTTTCAGCAGAACATGAACTTAAGTTAAGTTGGTCTACATCCTAAGTCTAGTGGGCGTAAACTCATAAGCCTCTATTTATTGTCCATAACTGTTCAATTCTAAACACTATACAACTTCGCGCTCAACTAAAACTAGCTACACTCGTTTATAAAATCTACTTAATCCCAACAAGACACTTTCCGTTTAAAGCATCGCTCGCAACAATCGATTCGATTACAAATCACTGGAATCGATACACTCGATTCATTCGATAAACGCGGGAATTGCACAATTTCCCGCGTATCTCCACAAGGCTGGTTAATGAGAGCGTGGATACCCGTGCCATTGTTTACAGATGCGATCGCGAGTTGTTATCTCAGCTATTTTTGCCCGGTAGCCATGTTTCAACTTATCTCTGTGCATTCGTATGCGATTGTCGATTGTTCCCCCTTTGTGGACCGTTTTCGTCATCTTGTTATTGTTATGCGGTCCAAGAGATGCGCATGTATTAGTGATGTGAACAATTTAAATATCGATTTTAAAATTTCGTACTCCAAAAAAGTCAAGTTTGATAAAAAAAAAAACTAGAAAACAAGTGTTAATATCTCTTATTCAAAGGCTCTCATTCAGATTGTTATAAATTATTTTATTTTTATACCAATGCATTAGGTTTAATCGCATTTTTGACAGACAGACATGCCGTGGACATAGACTATAAACGAAACGCCTTCCTAAACGCTGCATCTGTCAAATAACCTCTTTTTTCTAAGCATCTAGTGTTGTGATCACTCAAGCAGCAAAATATATATCACTCGTTCGATCTTCAAGTCGACCTGTTTCTCATCTTTTCACTCATTCGACTACGCTCGTTTGTTTACCAACTGTAACATGACATGCGTGATGTTCTGAACTTGATACAGATCCCGGTATGTTGGTACGATTGCACAGATAGTGTTGCTATTGTAATTATTTACAATTGTTTTATAACACGTATTGTAGATCGCGTTGATAGGGATTACGTCAGTCATTACCGAAATCGCTTTAGCGTGACTGTACTATGATATTTTGGGAATTAATTTAAGACAAGCGAATAGAATTAATTAACTAAATAACTGTATGTGTTGTCAAGTGGTTTTTATAATTACTTTATTTGGCCATATCATCACTAACTACATACAAAACTTTATTTTGATAAAAATTACACCCAGATTCAGGGCAAGCATGACATGTTCGTTCATGGCACAAATTTCTATTCTATTAACTGTACTGCATAATTTCTCAGTCCCGATAAAAACCTAACCAAACACCATATTTATTAAAAAAAAAACTAAAAAACAAAGTATCTTTTCAAATGAAACGGAAATAAATAGCCAACAAGCAAACAATAAGAAAACAGGTGCTGAATAAAGCACCAAGCAAATTAGGGTGGTCGAGATCCCTGGATACAGTGACGCGCGTCAACTCACAGCGCACGGCCCGCGGGCGCGACACAAATCGCGCGTTGATCGGGCGTCAATCGCGCCTTGTCGTGTCCGTCGTAACGAACCCCGCATTGTATGCAGAGTGACCACTGGTAGACCATTGCCATTTGTTTGACTGTTCTAGCTGGGTACGTACCTATTTGATAATAATGACGTGTTTTTTGTGTGCCCAGTTTTTTTTAATTATGTTTTTTTTTATAGGATAGATAGTGTAATTTTTAGAATCTTTATTCACAGTTTTCTGGAGCCCCAGAAAACTTGGAGGTGGATAAAAGTTGTACCGTCTTTTACAACCCATAAAACAAGTAAAAACCTTAAACAAACTGCCCAGTTTGCGTACAATTTCTTATTACCAATTTTTCCCCAATCACCCATATTATAAGTTCCATTGTATGGTCGCGACGCGATAGCCCCAGGCTTTGGCTCAAACTGATCCTTTCCTAAACCGTCCCCGCAGCCCTGTGTAATACCAATATAAACAATTTAAATTCAACTCTGCAACTAACATTTTTGTGCTCATAATCGCTCGCCATATTTTAACTTATATGACGTTCTGACATTACGCCCGAAAAGGCTTTCCCGCGTAAGTGCCATCTCGGATTTTTTTTATACTGGATTTTACTGGTGTGTTTTAAGGATGATTTTCGTTCGTAGGATTAAAGAAGCATAGGTCATTTATTTGGTAACCAGACTGGCGCTATCGGCATCACCTTAATGATGTCTCGATGGTGGATAGCCATTGTGTAGGATGTAAATTTGTAGCCGTCGGCGCGGGTAATGATGTGAGAACAAACTGAGATCCCGATAGCCAGATCTGGATCGCTTTCGGCCCACTGTGCAAGGGATTGTATTCAGCTTTCGGCATTCGGCCTCGACTCGTGCGATCACATTGTTATATTTTTATTTTTTCTCCTGAATGTTGAATAGGCGTTGTTTTTTTAATGTTGCCTGTCTTGTAAATCATAAATGTTATCGATGTTTGGGGTTATTCAGCTAACAAAGAAATA
Source organism: Ochropacha duplaris (assembly GCA_951361185.1). Taxonomy (NCBI): domain Eukaryota; kingdom Metazoa; phylum Arthropoda; class Insecta; order Lepidoptera; family Drepanidae; genus Ochropacha; species Ochropacha duplaris. The sequence goes on from OX592691.1 coordinate 14,134,124, forward strand.
TGGTAACTTTTGTCTGCCTTAAGAAAAACTTGGCTGAATGTTGTAAGTTAAACTGATGCTGATGGCGGATATTAAAAATCATTATTTAGCCTGTAAGAACGAAACATTTATTTCCACGTTATTTTCCCATGAACATAAATTTTAAGTTTGCAATCCATTAACGCTATAGAAGAGCGTTTAGTAACAAAAACGAAGTGCCGTTTTCAGGCTATTATGCAGAAATCCCTAAACCTTTTCGGTTACACACGACCTGACAAACAAAACCTTACAGATACAAAATGTCGACCGGCAAATGGCCGCCATGATGGCGTCATTAGCACACCAGTTATCGCACTATTTTGTCGAATAGACAAAATTTTCAGTCTTTCAACGTGCGTCGGCATTATGAAAGCAATGTAAATGATGTTTTGAGGAAAACACGATAAATAATAAACCCACTAAAATGAGGTTGATGAAAAACGACGCGGTCTATGCGGGCTGTTAATTTTGGAGGGAAATTAGCCCGCCATTATGTGCGGTAGTGATGTCGCTTAATCTTGTAAGTCTACTTTAGTCGAACATGATGTAAGTACCATTAGGAATAGATCTTGAACATGATGTAAGTACCATTAGGAATAGGCTTTTAATCGCTATAAATAACTAAATATTTAAACCATATGTAAACATATATGTAAACTCATTTTGAATCGCTCACTAAAGCTGCTACATAAATGTTTCATTAGTAAAGAACACGATGACCGAACAGATCGTTTACAATTCAACAAAATTTATTGTCGTACAAATGTAGGTACATAACAGTGGAATCTACAATTAAGTCACTTAGCTACGACAACAAGCAGGCCATAACATCTTTATCGCTGTAGAATCGATTCTTTTTCTTTTAAATCGAGTGACTACAATCTGAATCGAGCGTGGCGCCGGCCGATCTGTTTTTATCGTTGTATTATCGAAGACTAATGCACTGGCTGAGATAACGCGGACATAAGAGCGGGAGCAGATAAACTCGGTGTGGTCATGTTAAAAATAGTTTACACGCATAGTTTGTTGTCTGCTATAGGGTTATGGAAATATTAATTTAATGCGTTATTGAATAAAGACTGTATTTATTTTGAAGTGCATCAAATATTTCTGTCATTTTATTATTTAGGAGAGTTCTATTTTAGAGAGAGAGTTTATTTATTCTGTCATTTTTACAATTTCATGAACATTTTTTGTGTGAATATATTTTTATATACAGGTTAACAAATGAAACAAGTACATGCCTATATTAAAATTGTTGAACCAATATTACCATTATTTACATTTGATAACTATTTTGACGATACATCTTCGTCATCGACAATCGTCACAAAACGTCCCTAGCACATCCCTGGCACTTTTTAAAAAAGTTTAAAAATTCCTTTAACGAATTCCTTCTAAATTCAAATTCAAACTTATCGAAAGCCGAAAGGAATACATCTTCCTTATTTAAATTGTCATTACGAACTCTTTCGTTCGGCGGTTATCGTTGGCGGTCGGCGCCGGAGAGATGGCAATAATAAAAATTATCTATACAAATGGGCCGGGATTACTCGACGACATAAATTCGGCTCTCGCCCAATGAGTGCGAGCTGGAACAGAGAAGATAAAGGGTCAACGATTTTTAGAACTTAACGATTTTGGTGTTCTGCTAGCATTTTGATGGCGCGAGATTTATTCTACTACGGTAGGCTACCGAATAAAAAATAGAACTCAAAATTATAGCGTGGTTTATTCGTCCAAGCATCTAGCAGATTATCATAGGTACAGATTCTAAATAGTTATCCTGAGTTGAAGAATAAAAAGACAATACGATGGACCAATGTGGAAAATATAATTGATTCTAAACATCATTCCCATTAACATCAATATTAATTATTTCAGATCACGAAAGTTTAAGAGCTAATAAACCTGATGATTAAGTCTTGACTTTAGTAAATTTATAATTTGCAATAAAAATTATCAAATATATGTACCGTAAGGCTTTGCTGGTGGCATAGACAAATATTTTAGAGTACAATCGAGTTAAAAAAACGTAACAAAAATCTCAGGTTCGGCCAGCTCGTGGGTATCGGGCGCTCAGCGAGACACCGCCGCAGAGTTATTCGACAAAAATGCTAATTTTCAAATCTCCAACTCTCTGCTTGCCCGCCACCATCGAAACGACACCGAAAGCTTTTTATTTTCATGTACCTAACATCTCTATTCCTATCCTGCACTCGCACATCACTACCGTTATTATTTTGCATCGGCAATTTGACTTCAATGTCGATAAATGCCTTAATCGATTAAAATCTTATTAAGTAATCGATTGCAATCAAAACAGTTTTCTTTAATTATATAATTTACATTGTGTGGGCTTTCGTATCGACGCCAGCATCTCCCGGCCCACGCTAGCAATTTCAAAGATAGCGAACAACGATTGCTGGTTAAATGTGAATTTATTAAAAAATGTACCTTTGCGTCGCATTCATACATTTAACATTCGCAAAGGCATTTATAAAACCGTTGTAAAAAAATATTATGTCGCCTTGATAACAGCAGCGACTAGTTTATGAGATTTATTCATGAATTCAATTGATTTCTTTTGGTTTATCGTGACGATCTGTTATTGTCGTTGTGTCGATGCGAGCACCCGGAGCACCGGGCTAGCCGCGACGCGACGCGATACTTGGCTCGTTCGTGTAATGAAGGGTGTCAAGCTCAAGTAATAAATGTTCAATAAAAACTATTTGTGCTTCATGAAAATTGTAATAGTAAAAGAACATCGTATTAGATTGTGAGCTCGATCCATCAAAGGCTCGTTAACACGTTCACATGGCGGCGCGGGTGACTGCCTTTTTTTTTAAACCAGTCGGGCTAGTGTTGCGCCCGTTTTTGTGAGTCGATCGATTGTCGGTAGTAATTGGTATGGGAGTAGCCGATGTTAAACATGATGTTTGACGGTGAACCGAGTTAATTATTTTCGTGTCGTAGGCGTGCTGCGACCGTTTGAGATGCTATCTCGCATCGAGATTGTGCCGTAATACAAAAAGGAAATGGATCATTTTCGACGTGACCGTCTGATAACAATGCTTTGTTAGTTTATTATATGATCGTTTTAGTTTCAATAAATGATAATTGAACTCTACAACACCGTACGTAAACACTATCGTCTTTCATTATGAGATCGGTTACCAGATCGCAGAATAATAACGACTATAAAATAAAAAAATATGATGTAGAAATGCGCGGTATGTACCTAAGTAAATAGCTACAGTGAAATCATGATCATGCTTGCCGCATCGATTCTACAAGTAGTTGTAATAAATTGTGCGTTTATTTTTCTCAGTTGAAAACGACTATCGGTGATCTTTTGCGGAAGACCGTTATCGCTTTCATCGGATTCGCGGAATGTCGCGGGTTCCGCAAATCAAATTACGCATTCCGAATTTCGAACGGCGGACGAATCAAAGACACGACTGTCGCTATCTGTGCATTCGCAATCGACATATTAATATTCGATCTATAGCCGAGTCGATGTTCTCGATTCGTATAATTAAAATCGAGATCGATTCGATTGGACGTCGGATTCCGTCACGTTATTCATCATAAGTACCGCCTACTTTTGACGCCTCCAGCAATGCGTGTACGCAACTTTTTAAGCTGTTTATTTATTATATAAGATATTTATCACTTTATCGACGATTTCGCGCCATATTGTGTCGGCCATCTTTACACAACTGTAAGCGAAGGCGTATTATACTTGCAACAAATATAAGTCGTATCATAAAATTGAATCAATTAAGTTTAGATCGATCTGTTTGCGGAACTGATGAGCATACGGCTGGCAACCCATTGAGAAGTGGTAAGAAGAAAGTTGGCATTTATTGAGGAAAACTTGACACAAACCAATGACGGTTAAGAACTAAACGTCAAAACTTTATACAGGGCGTTTAAAAAGTAATCACACTCTCTGTAATCCGGGGGTTATTAATCAAAAGCGGCACACGAGTCGGGTTATAGGGGGACGTATTATGAAATCGCATGTGTTTTTACTGAAGGCGTAGTGGGGGGGGGACTCGTGAGCCCGTGCAACGTATCGTCGCGTTTTGCATAGATTTAAAAACTCGATAGTTATGCAAATACGCCGGTTGCCGTGTTTACTTGTTTCTGAGTTACGGCGTGCCTCAGTAATAGACCCGCGCGCCTATCAGAATTAGACTTTTTTGAGAATTGCGCTTTTTTTTGAGGTACCGTCGCACGTTTCTGCGATTGCAGATTGCATGTTAACGTACCTATCGGTAAGCGAGGAATGGAAAAAATGGTTGAGCTCTTATTTCGTCCATGATTGTACTTACTACCATACGAGTGAACTTTTTAAATGCCAGTAATTTTTTGACAGTGATTTAATATACATATTTTACACATTTTTGTGCAAATCTTGGATAATTATAATTATTATTAAACATACAAATTAAGTCATCAATTCCATCGGCAGAATTAGGTACCAATTTTTTATGACTAAATTCTGTCAAATATTGCCTTAAGGCGGATCACGTAATGAGCAATATGAGAGGTATTTCCAAAATGCTGCCGACTTTTCACAACATCTTGAACTTATAATGTAAGGCACTCACTAAATATTGAACATGCATTCTGCTCCGCGGATTCACCTGCAATCGCCTCAACACTTTATAAATACTTAGATGCCTAACATCAGTAGTCAGTCTACTACTAACCCGAGCTTCACCCATTCGAGATGATGAAATAACATCCAAACTAACAAACGCACCCCTTTATAATATTAAATATAGTCATACTATGTGTTCACCCGCGTTCCCGAGGGATCTTATCTTTTCCCAGGATAATTCTTATCCTATGTTTTATTCTAGGATATGTGTGCGAAGTTTCATCAAAATCTGTTCAACCGTTTTTGCGTCATCCAAACATGTAAACGTACAAACTTTGACATTAGGTCAAATTAGTTTTAAGGTTGACAACACATCGGCAATTAAGTACCTTGGTAATTGCAATTTCTATAGGCGGCGGTGACTACTTACCATCACCACAATCAAAGTCAAAATATGAAGGTCGAATTACAGAAGTTACCACCGATTCGAAGGTCAGCCTTCAACTGAGAAGAACCGGCAGGAAACTCAGCATGGTTAAATTTTTTAAATATTTTTGGACTATCTGACTATATTGCCTTTTTTACAAATAATTAACAATTTTATATTTAAACTAATACAAAAATACATTTAAAAAATCCGTCAGTCTAATGACATAGAAAAGGTTTATCTAACGAACAAACGTGGTTATTTACTTATACATATTAGAAAATCTCATCGAATTGTTCCATTTTTACAATGCCGCGAATAAATGTCTGCAGTTATATAATAATATCAAGATAATAGACCTTGCTGTTCACGACATAGGCGTGTATCAAATTTGCATAGCCAACAACTAATTACTCTACACAAATCATGCCGCCCTGGTATTTTGCGCTAATGCGTGGAACTGTTTTTTTTTTAATTATTGAGACGTCAAATTTCATATATTTCTTTTTTTTTAATATACAGTTATGTTCGATGATTATATCTAATTGTTTTTCAAGGGAATTATAACCAACACTAATATTATAAAGAGTAAAGATTTGTATTTTTATATGTAACGAATAAACTTAAAATTACTGGACCGATTTCAAAAATTCTTTCACCATTAGAAAGCTACACTATTCCTGAGTAACATAGGCTATATTTTTATCCCATAAAAGATAAGACCCCACGGGAACGCGGATGAAACTGCGGAGGACAGCTAGTCAAAAAATAATATCTAAATGATTCTATGACCGACGATAGTAAGCTCACAAAGCCTTGAATTTAACTGTCTCTCAAGTTCTCCATAAAGTATACCTACGGTACACATGGCGTAACAATAAAAGTTCTAATAAACATAATTATACCTACGAATGTGGCTCGGTAATTACACGAAAACTGTTTAATTTCCTTTCGTTCCTTATCTAGAACCGATCACACGTACGACTTGTGTTTTTTTAATTATAAATACGTAATACGCACTTGTGTTAATGAATGTAGGTACGTGGATGACGGCAAATATTTAGATGCGGTATTTTAAGAACCGAAATTAATAAAGGAAGCTTGCGTTGTAAATGTATCTCACACTGTCACATAAATCATGAAACGTCATTCGAGGAAGCATCTAGAGCCCAGCTCTTTATTAGGAAAAATATCCTTGTAAATCTGCGAAATCTAATCTGACTGTCATCATCAGATTTTTGCTCTTACGAAACCTACGTAGCGAAGGATTTTATAACTCGCCAATAGGACCATTAGCTAATACCTAAGGCGTACTAGTAGTAAACATTTTGTAGAGCTCTGGTAATGCCGCACTAAGAGACACATACATATTTACCACTAGCTGTCCCCCGCGGTTTCACCCGCGTTCCCGTGGAATCTTATCTTTTCCCGGGATAAAATTATAGCCTATGACACTCACTAATAACGTGGCTTTCTATTGGTAAAATAATTTTCCAAATCGGTTCTGTAGAACCAGAGATTACCCCCTACAACCTCATAAACTTTACCTCTTTATAAATATTAGTATGGAATTATGTGTCATACAAAAAGTCAGCTCAAAGTCCCGATAGTTTGTTCTCAACTCGATGTCTTAAACATGCAGTAACACCTTATGAATATTAACTGTTACCTACATCAATCATACTCGTATAGGCTGAGATTTCACTATGCGATTACCCCACTCGTTTGTTAAGCAAAGGGTTGCTTTGACGACATTAAGCTGGTGACCGCGGAAGTGGGTTAATGAAATACTTTAATGTACTGCAGTCAAGTACATTATTAGGTAGGTATAGTAGCCTGGTTTTGGTGCTCATGATACCATAGACCATCCATGGTATCCTCTTCATAATTCTAAAAGAGATGTTGGGTTTTTTTCGAAAACAAGTTTTTCCTAAATCACTATTGTACAGAACTCTACAAATGTGAGCTTTCCAGCTCTGTCGGTATTGTGAAACTGGACTAAAATTCAATTCCATGATTCGACCCCACATTCGATCCGAACATACTAACACTGAGGTTAAAAGAAAAGCTTGTAAAAAGGAATCGTACTATAGAAAAAAACACATTTTAGCCTACATGATCCAATCAGTCTTTGGATTGATGCCATCGTGTAAACAAATCATTACATTTTGAAATAAATAAATAAAAAAATCCATTTATTTCAGACAACTTTGGTCCATACTATTGTTAGTAGATTACATGCCTTACGCTATGTAAGTAGTGTTAGTAACAAAATAACAAGTATATTTTTTTTTTAATAAAGTTGAAAACCTATATTTCGAGACCCCAAACAGAACCAACTATCCAAAATAGAAAGCACTACAAAGCGTACTAAAAACAAAACGAGGTTATCTAACAAACTTTCCATTTCCCCAACACTAAATTATATTTTTTGCACTGGCAACCCCATCAAAGCTTAGATAACAAACTAAGCTAGAGGGCGCATTATCGCGGACGTCTCATACCAACATCGCACTGTATGTTACCAGCTGTGTTATCGCGGTGCGCGGAGACATCAAGATTTATTCGTCATGAGGCAGGACGTGGCCTCTATAAGGAAATGTTTATCTAGTAGTTCACTTACCAACGTTTTTGCTGGGCGTATAGCCATTGTTGCAGACGACACGTCTTCTGTTGAGATTGTAAATGAACTTTTGCATTTGATGTTTAAGAGGAAAGGTGTTATAAGAAATGGTTTTTAATTGACACGCACAGATCTCTTCCCAATAACATAAATAGCCGGCCTCCGCATTTTTACCCGCATCAAACGTTAAGCTCTACTCGTTAAGGCTCTAGCACGCTGGAGTCTAACGTGATCAAAATCTCATTTCTACAAATTTGACAGTTACTTCAAGTTGGCAATCGCACCAAATAGCACCCATAGCAACAACACCGTGCACCAACGGACACGCACGAAGTATCCACAGCGACACAGGGCGTAACTCGATAGCGGAATCGAATCCGCGATATGTTAATGCGCGTCCGATCGTGACGCACGACGTTCATCCTGCCTCGGACACTTGCTGAAGATTACAGGGTGATAACTTGCGAATATGCTTCTTTTTATGTTGAAGCCAGATGGCATAAACAGCGGAGCGACTGTTAAAGACTTTTTAAAGGGGCTCCAAGTTTTTTCTCGAAACGAAGCAATGGCTTTTAATCATATTGAAACATTACTGGGGGTTTAGACAAGAGCCACTTTTTCCCAGAAAGTGTCGCCACCCGATGGTCCTGCTTGCGATAAAAAAAAGTGTTTGAAGTGCAAGCAATTTAAGAAATTACAGATGGTTAATTCACGTGGCTTTCACTTTGCGTTAGGTGAAAGGAAATATGGAGCGTTCGGATTTTGTTACCCCCAGAGCGGAGTACCTACCCTAGATGCAATGGTAAATCATCCTCTAGTTAAAAATCTATCGAAGGACTTTGGAGTATTGTAGCAACTTCTTTTATAGAGCTAATTTCCTTTAATACTGCATACATTTATGTTGAAGTACATCATCAGTTACAACAAGGAGATTGTGGTCCAACTAAAGCAAAAAAAAAACTAAACATCTGATCAAAATAACAATGCGTATGACAGACCAACGGGCAACGATACATTCGAACATACCAAAACAGACCCATTAAACACCTATGATTTTGTCGCGGATATGCCCCCAGTTCTCACATGATAGATGAACAAAACTCGCTCACAGAACCAACTCGTATAAATCAAGATGTGAACAGCGATAATCGGAGTCGACTTTGTCACTCATCTCTTTGTATTCGTGTACATAATATTTTTTTCTCGGTAGCATTTTTTTACTGGCAACACTACACTAATGGCGCCCGTGATATTCGTAGTGACGCTAAGTCGACAGCCAAGATAGTTTTGTCTATATTAAGATAAATATTTAGATAGATTTAGTTGTGTACAGTTATGTTTATGATCGTTTATCGAAAGCTTTTAGGCGATTCTACTTTCTCATGGAGTTAGCGTCATCATAAGTTACCTATCTATATTTGGCTAATACGTTTTTTAATCTGTTCGCCGAATCTTAAAAAAATTACGCCTAATGCAGATACCAAGACTTGTACTAGTCCGGCCGGTGCTAGCGAGAGATTTTCAACATAAGTGTGTTAAGAAGAATAAATATCTATTTACTAATGTGAAGAATGTAGCTTGGGCAGAGGTTCCACCCTACTATTGTTAACTTCAGCTGCCGGAGTTAGAATCAAAGAGTATATAATCACTACGTTAGAATGCCGAGCTACGGCTCTGCTATCCATTCGCTAAAACGCTCCCCCTTCCATCGCCATCTTTCCTTCTTTTTTCATCACTACTTTATGGAATACTTTTAATGACGGTGTTGCCATTTTTGAAACTGATACTTTTATTTAATTTTATCAATAAATTATTATTTTAAGATAAAGTTGCTCTAAAATCATACGATAAACATAAAAATCATGACAAGTGCGTTATCCAGAAAGGCGGATACTGCAACAATTGTTCATCTACCGTTGACATAAACCGTTTGGATCCATGAAGTTAATTAGTAATTAAATTAAATCCAATCTTCGCGAACATCATAGTGGGATATCAGAATTCAATTGACAAATAACTTAATCTGATCTTTATAATTGACATAAACCTCCCGAGTCGAAGTTAATTCATACTTGAACGGTTTTTTAATTGAGAATTAATCGCAAGGCTATCAATATGAAGGCAGCATATCATACATTGGGTGCCTACCCACACATTTGTTAATACAAAAGGTGCATATTAATATTCAATGAATCTGTGTTTATCTCGATGGTGGGTATCAGACAATCAGTTCAGTTCAAGGTGTCTTGATCACCTGACATTTAGCCAGTACTAAGTTTAATCGACTACAGTTCGCTTCTTTACATTTGTTTTTTTCTACTTTTGGATAAGCTTGTGTTTGACCGCAATCTCACCATGGTAAATGATGATTTGGCCGAAGGTGACACAAAGCCTAGATGGGAACTGGCTCTCAAGTGCAGCTGTTGGAACACACCGATAGGTGCTTGACGACAGACTTCAACTTGAGGGTGGTAGCCAGCCAGTCTGGTACTACAAAGTACCCTACCACTGTGCTTTGGTTTCTTCACGATATTGTCCTTCACCGAAAGCTCAAGCTCATGGTAGGATTCGAAAGTGATTTATTCGTCCAAGATTCGAACGCACGACCTTCGCCGCGTTATCCGACTTCACTACCACTGAGCTATCATCGCCTTCATTTCATCATTAAAGGCTTCATCCCCTTTACCAGTCTCGATATGTCGCAAGATCGTAACTTCTTGTCCCATGGTTGTAATTCCGATGAGAGAAGATGGCGGACCGCAACGCTATCGACATTATCGAGTCGTAAGCGATAACAAAGTCCGTGGTAGTGGTTTTGAGTCCTACCTAGGTGATCGCTCATTGGCGTCACCGTCACAGATGGATATCAGCCAGATTGTGACGCGCCCGATGCACGACTATTTTAATTGGGCCCCGATCTTCAATCTGATAACCGTAAAACAAGATGGCGGCTTTGTTCCTTTTTTTATTTGTTATGTAGGCACGTGTTTGACGCTCGCCGGTCTTGTTACAATTTGGTTGAATGGCATTTTAATAGAATTTAATCCTACCATATTACATTACATTAAATTGTGTAACAGGCATTGTTTGAATCGTTTTGTGCAGGTTTAGTCAAAGGATAAAATAAACGTGTTTCTAACTATGGCACCCTTTTGTTAAAGCATGCGGGCACTGTTTGCTTTCAACGACTCTATGAATCACATGTTACTTCTTATGTGCAAATGCAATGACATGTTTATAAAGACAAAAGGGTGCTGATGAATATCATTTAACGAATCGACATTCAGTTTCGCAAAAGCTGCATAAACGACACCGAGTCACGCCATCTATCTGATTGAACGTACAACATTTCGCCAAGCCAACAATCACAAGCTTATAACTTATTTAGCGCAAAACAGAAGCTGTACCGGACTAACGAACGACGATAAGCTCGCGTTTGGTATGACGCTAACATTAAGCTGCCAGATAAAGGCAGCATTAGCCGGGCCAATCGGCCTTCACCGACGAATCGTAATGACCAATCGGAACGCGCGCACACTAGGATAGCGTGACCCGAACGCAATCCGATTCGAATGGTATTCGTTACCGCGAGATGGCGGTCGGTGCGCTGCCGCACCAATCGTCGCGTCCATCTCGCTGTCGTGCCCATATAATGATCTTCACAGGGGCAGGAGAATGAAGTTGAGCCTCTCATTAATTGGCGTTTTGAGTCGAGATCGCTGCGCGAAAGATAGGTTAATTCCTCGCTCGGTAAAGATCGTTGTCGCTCAAAAAGGAAGGTGAGCGAGCGTTTTCTGGAAATCAGATCCAATTACAACGTGGCCCGTTAAGTTTTTGTTCTGTTTGGCCGCGGGCCGGTTCACGTTCGCGATATTGATGGACAAGGACTTATTGTTAGCCGAGGAATGACGGATCAACTGTACGAATTCCGAATTAATCTCAGATGCATTTGCGGCGACGAGTGTCGAGTGCCCCACCCACGCGGAGACATTTACATAGCACGAGCACGTCTCAATTAGGAGCGCTAATGTATGCCTCGACTCGCGAGGGCTGCATCTGACTGACGTCCACTGATAGGGGACGAAACGTGACGAGTGACGACTATCACGAGAAAACCGCTGCCAACTTAGCATCTCCCAGCTATTAACAACACTAATAGGGACCGATACGAGCTCTATTCTTTTTGGTCGATCACTTTGCATAGTTACTTTTACGTCAGTTTGATTGGGTGCTGAATAAATTTGAAGTACCTATAAGTAGGTTTTAGTATATTCCAATGCAGTTCAAGCTAAGCTGCCGGTACAATGTTCTATGAAAAATTTTGTTGTGCTACAATTTCTTATAGGTATGTAATATTAATTTTTATTTCCAGGTGAGGACGAGGAATGGGGAAACGAGAGCGAGGCGATGCCAGGAGAACCTCGTACGCCGAGCTCGGGAGGCGAGCGAGCGGCATCCAGCGGAGGCGCCACGCCCACCTCGGGAGGCTCGCCCGCCGCGTCGCCGCCACGTCTGCGTCTCAACACCAGCCTCGCTACGGATCCCGCGCTCGCCCCACAAGCTACTTCTTTGAAACGTGAACCTTCACCTTCGCCACCACCACCACCCGTCACCACGACACCACAAGCGAGAGACTACCTCGCTTTAACAGCCGCTGCATTCCCCGGACTCTTCCCGGCAACCGGCCCACCTGGCTACATGTGCCAACCTTGCGGTATTCGCTATTCCTCACTCAGTACGCTTCAAGCGCATCAGGAACATTACTGCTCAAACAGAAGACCAAAACCGACAGAGGGAACTGACACACCCGTTGATGGCGCAGCGGACGAATCGAGCAGTGATGCTAAAACCCCACGACCACCAGGCAAGCAATATGCGTGCACGTTTTGTTCGTACAGTGCTGACAAGAAAGTCAGTCTGAATCGACACATGAGGATGCATTCATCATCCCCCGTGAGCAGTGGCACGCCAGCCCCCACTCCGACCTCCAATGGCGAAGTTTCAAATGAAGGGCCACCAGTGCAGGACCGCTACTGTGCCGACTGCGACATACGTTTCAGTTCAATAAAAACATATCGTGCGCATAAAACACATTATTGCAGCACTCGTCAAGTCGTGAAACAGACTCTGGCTGCCGTCAGAAGCGGTTCAGCAACTTCTGGATCCGCTCCACCATCTCCAGGAGCTACACCTCCAGCTCAAAATCAATATGCTCTCGCATTACCGACGAATCCAATTCTAATTGTGCCGTATTCGTTACTGCGTGGTGCAAGCACTCTCCCGGGTACGACTCTACCGGATCCTGATACTCCTTGCTTTTTGTTACCGAATGGAACGTTCCAACCTTTAAGCCGCGCTTTACCAAATATTAATAATGCAGATGGGAAGGAAACAGACGTTCTAAAATCAGCGAACCGTCCTCGGGAACAGTCTCGAGACGGTATCACTCCACTCGACCTGAGCGTGCGTCGTTCACCCGAATCGGTAACAACGGATGAACACGAAAAGGAAAACAGAATACGATCGGCCACCCCGGAACAGATCGTATGTGCTCCTTCATTGCCAGGATCTCCAGGAACACCATCTCCTTCTCGACGGTCTTCGTCACCGAGTGGAGAAAGTTCACCTAAACGACGGCGGCGGAGCTCAAGAGGACCCACACCCAAAGCACAAAGTCCTTCATTGCCAGAAGACAAATTCACCGCAGTCGTTCCGCCCGCGATCCTACCGCCTTCAATAGCATTACGTCTTGCATCTGAACTGCCAGTAACTGCCACTTCTCCACAAGTCCTAGTCAAACAAGGAGTGTCGAAATGCAAAGAATGCAATATAGTGTTCTGCAAGTATGAGAATTATCGTATACATAAACGGCATTATTGTTCCGCTGGTGGTGGTGAAGAGCGGGCGAGTCCAGCGCCCCCAGAACCAGGTCCACCGCCTCAGTACCGACAGCTGATATGTTTAGCTTGCGGGATACACTTCAGTTCTCTGGATAACTTGACAACGCATCAATCTTTTTACTGCACTAAGAGAGAGACAAGGTCTCCGCGAAGCGTTCCTGAAGCTCCTCGACCGCCATCAGGGTCTGAAGGCGGTTGGAAGTGTCCATGCTGCGACGTAGTGTCCCCAACGGCAGCAGCCGCTCAGCGTCACATGGAAGCTCATGCTGGCGTGAAGGCGTTCCGTTGCACGATTTGTCGGTATCGAGGCAACACTCTACGGGGCATGCGCACTCATATACGCATGCATTTCAATAATAAGAAGCCTGCTGATTTACAGGTGAGTTGACAGATATATTTTAGACGTCCTTTATCACAATAGTTCAAAGCATATTCTTAACGAGGAACCCAATTTACTCTTCAGTAACTGGGGATCAAAAAGTATTATAGAAACCGTGATGCCCATAGATTTTTCAAAAACGATCATCGATTAAATTTAATCCTTATCAATTTCAGGAGGAGAGCTACATAGCCTGCGTACTCGAGGAGGACAACCGCGAAGCGACATCTCCAAGCCCAGCTGTGGCCGGTGAACGCGTCCACCGCTGCAGCAACTGTGCATACACGTCCACGTATAGAGGCAACGTTGTCCGCCACGCGAGACTCGTCCACGCCACCGACGAGCCTGACGAGGAGCAAACCTCTCCCGTACCAGTAGTCGACATCAAGAAAGAACCAGATGCAGAAGTCGTTGAAACACCCAACTACTGCAAATCCTGTGACATATCCTTCAAATATGTCAACACTTACAAGGCCCATAAACAATTCTACTGCATAGCCAATAATCAAGACGCAGCAGCCAATAATAACGTTCCCCCCCCTCCGGCGAGGGTCAATGACACACCTGTACTATGAACGTTGAAAAGTCGAACGAAAGTGACTAAATTGAATCTAATAATTGCGAACTTATAACTTTGCGACTATAATATTGCTAGCAAAACAAATGCTTGTTTGCTTGACGAGCATTTTTCTTGTAATTGTAGTATAAGGATGTATTCTCTCGTTTTTGGATTTATATTTCAAATCGTGTGCAATAAATTAATGATTATTAAATTCTATAACTCGTACTGCATATCAAGCCACGGGGCTTTTTCTAAATTTTGACATTCACAAATGACATCATCGTCAATTGTAAATATCTACTGGGCCTCGATTTTTTTTGTTATACCTACTATAAACATTGTTATGTAAATTAAACTAGTTGTAAAAGTTAACTTCCCTCGTCTTCGTATTTAGTATACGTTAAAAATTTACCAAAATTTGTAAATAGTTGTAAAGATATTATTACATTGTAACTAAATTTTATTACCATTTGTTCTAAGTGATTGTTCTTAGTTTGTTGTTAATTTTGATTAATATTAATTATTATTATTACGTGAAATATCTTCTTGTATATTATCGAAGAGTCCATTGATACAATTTGTGGAGAACTTTCGATACCTTGACATGGGTAATTTTCAAAATATTTTTTGTACTACAAATCAGTGGAATTAATAAGTACCTACCACATATAAATAATTAATTCCATGTTGTATCTTACTGCCGTACTCAGAACCTTCAATTAGAATTTAATGAAGATAGAATAGGAAAGGTATAGGGATATTCAAGCATACTTGATTGACTTATTTGAGTGCGGCCGTAGGTGGATTAATTATCTTTTACAAACACAAGTCCTAAAATCTGAAATCTAAATGATACATACCATATTTATGACATACATTATTATGACAGTAATTATTTCAAATCCTCTCAGGTTTTTTACCAAGTTGTGGCAGAATCAACCCCAGCATGCACAAGTAATTGTTTTATTTTTCAGTAAATATTCAATACTATTACAAAGTTTACTTGGAATGCTTATTTGGCGTAAATTATATCAGTTTCGTGAGTAAACTTTTTACTTTTACTTGCGCGTTTATGTAATTTTCCTGTGTTTAACAGCGCCTCCAGCGGAAATATTATACAACGAATGAACCCTTCAATTCAATGGGAATGTTTGATTTCGTCAATAGATGGCATTTGTGTATAATTGCGTTTTATTATTTTGAGCGTGACTGTACTTTGAATTTTATATAAAGTAGGTACTTACCTCTAGTAAACGCGTAGGTAAAAGTTAAAAACAGGGAAAGGTTGATAAAGTAAACGCGGAAAATATACCATGTTTTGTCTATGCCAAAGCATCGCTAGAATTATTGTAATTTGCATTTATAGGTATCTCACTAATTATAAATTATAGAAATAAGTGAATAAAAGACTTGTTCCGTAGTAATATGTTAACATTGTATATTCATTTTGTGTTTGTCTATCTGTATGTAAGGAATGAGTCTCGAATTTCCGTGTTGCAATATTATTAATGTACAAAAATTGTATGTACTGTCGATCTTCCATTTTGTTTGTGAAGTTAGTTTTTTGGAGTTATGCAGGAATGTTGATGAAAAGTTTGTTTGCATTTTTACTGTAAATTATAGCTATGATAGCTTCCGACTTCAAACCTAACTCCGACATTGCAACAAAAAAAACTTTTCGTAAAAATATCAAAAATGCAAACAAACTTTTATCGGCGACTGTACTTAAATCTTAGAATAGACGTAAATCATCATGACATTGTATGAAAAAAAAAGCAGTAACCATCTGATGTTACGTGCCATACTTCTGTGTTCTCAAAAATAAAATACATACCTACCTAGTTATAAAATCAATAAATTAAATATCTCGAATAATATGGCTACATTACAATAGTCTCTTTTAAATTGTAAGGATGCCTTAAAGTTGTTGTATTTTTTAATTTAAGGTTACAGTATTTATTTGAAGCGAAAATGTACAAATTAATTTCTTACTCGGTAAAGTTAGCTACACGGTGCAATTTGCAGGCGCTTTACGTCATAAATTTACCATAATACACGATCTATTAAGATGTTAAAACTTCACTCTGAAGAGAATTATAGTTATTATTAATTCTAGTGAAAAAGCTTAAAAAAACCAACAAAATTAAGGCATCATTTTTATCAACTACAAAAATTCAAATGTAATCGTAAAATGTTTAAAGTGATAATACACGTAATGGAAAACTAAACTGATGTAGGCAAACAATGATATTGTAAAAATACGCCAGACAATAAATTATTTATCACATATTAAGAAATTTTATGTCTTCTTATTTATTAACATCCTAACACTTCTGTGCTTAATAGTACACTAAGCAATGTAAAGTTTGAATATAGAACATTCGGAATTAACGTTTTTTTTCACATCAGGGATTGGTAATCAAACATCAAAATAAAAAAGTAGACAATTATATTTCAAAAAATATGGATAAAACAAGTAATAACCATATATGAATCACAATTTTTTACTTAAAACTAATAATAATTATGCACTATGAGTGATCATTTTGCCGAAAAATATCAAAATTACATAGATCTGCCGTGAATTCAGGATATTCTTTATATTTAGAGATATTCCCAGGGTAGCCTTTTAATACCAATGTTTATACTACAATCAGGAATCATGAAATTTGGTAAATTACTTATCAAATTTTGAATATGGATTTTATCACAACAGAAGTGGGAACTGGGCCTTAAATTATTTATGTACCACTATACAGCTATCTTAGAGATTGCCTCAGTCATATAGTTTAACACAATTTAATCAGGACTATATTCATCAGAGCAATCACTCGCGTACTGCTCTCTAAACTGAACCGTATCCTGTTCTTCTCCATAGTAAAACCCATCATCGCTGTCATCTTTATAACCTGCATCTAATTCCTTTACCCGTGAACAATGTATGAGGCTCTTACTTGCAGCTGGGTCTTCAGAGAGTACGCGTGCTTTGTACTGGGCATAAGCTGCACCATATCGTTTGACGTCTTCATTGAACAGGTCTGATGGCTCATTGTAGATTTTATCTTCACCTGTATCACTGGATAGGTCTTCTTCTGGAAATTGAGACATTTAAAGGTACAACTTATACAACTCAGCTCCCACCAAACAAATAAAATATCATTCAAATATGGGCTTCAAGTCGTGCCCTATAGATATAGTTTATATTGGCAACATAACTCAAACTCAAACTCAAAACTCATTTATTCAGTTTAGGCCCTGGTAAGGCACTCATGAACGTTACAATTGACTCTACCACCGGTTCGGAATACACTTAAACTGAGAAGACTCCGGCAAGAAACTCAGCAAGGCAATTTTTTTTTAACAGTGGATCTTTCTTACATTTTTATAAGTACATTTAGATACATTTTCAAATATTTTACACTACGCCAGGGGGATGCAGGTGCAGAGAGAAGCTACTACAACCATATATTTCTGTCTTCCATGTAATGAGCCACCTTATAGTAGGCTTTGTTCATTAACCTGAGTTTAATAAAATTTTTGAATTTAAAGTAAGACATTCCAGCTACCTCACGTGGGATCCTATTGTAAAAACGAACACAATTCCCGAGAAAAGATTTATTAACTTTCGCTAGCCTGAATCTAGGGGTCACAATTTTATCTTTGTGTCTTGTATTAAAATTATGATGATTACTGTTTACTTCAAACAAATTTAAATTTTTTCGAACATACATTATATTTTCATATATGTACAGCGAGGGCAACGTTAATATCTTAAATTCTTTAAATTGATTTCTCAGTGACTCGCGAGGACCCAAACAATAGATCGCGCGAATCGCCCTTTTCTGTAAAATAAAAACAGTATCCAAATCAGTCCCTGAACCCCACAGCAAGAGGTTATAGGACATCAGACTATGAAAATATGCAAAGTAAACTAACCTAGCTGTAGCAATATCTGTTATTTGTCTAATTTTCTTTACCGCAAAAGCAGCCGAACTCAATTTGCTAGCTAAATTTTCTATATGAGGACCCCATTGTAATTTACTATCTAAAGTTATACCAAGGAAAACTGTCTTGTCAACTAGTTCAAGTGTTCTGTCATCAACTAGTACGTTGGTGCTGCTCTTAGGAACATTTGGAAGAGAGAATCTAATACATTTGGTTTTGCACGCATTAAGCATAAGATTATTGGTGGCAAACCATTTTGACACTGTTGCTAAGGTCTCATTGAGATGGGTAAGGTCAGCGTCTTTTCTATCTACTCTAAAAATTAGGGAAGTATCATCCGCAAATAAAACTATATCGCACAAGTTATTTATCATGTAAGGCAGATCATTTATATAGACCAAGAACAAAAATGGCCCTAGAATCGATCCTTGCGGTACGCCCGTTTTAACTAAAGACCCTGGGGACGTAGTACAACCGATACCTACTTTTTGTTGTCGACTAGATAAATATGATGATACAAGACAAAGAGCCGTGTCACGGATTCCATAGTGATGAAGTTTTAAAACTAGGGTCTGATGATCCACGCAATCAAAAGCCTTGGAAAGATCACAAAATACGCCGACCGCATCTTGAGAATTCTCCCAGGCCTCAAAAATATGCTTAAGAAGTTTAGCCCCTGCGTCTGTCGTGGATCTCCCTTTAGTGAATCCAAACTGGTTAGTTATACAAACTGGTTAGTTATACAAACATAAATTAGCAGACAGCTCACTATCAGCGAGCTTACCGCCATCAGACTGCATTTAGTTTAGGGTGGTGTTGGGTGGGAATGGTGTTGGAGCAGAGTCGTATAAGAGGGTTATGACCTTAACACGTCAAATTTAAGAAAGTCAAATGCTTGCTAATGCCTGCTAAAGGAAGACAAAATAAAACCCAAGGTGTTGTCAAAGTGAACTGTATGCCCTTTTGGTAACCTATACTAATATTATAAAGATGAAAAGTGTTTGTTTAAAGACGCTTTCGGTAAAGGAAAACATCGTGAGGAAACCATAGCACGGTGGTAGGGTACTATGTGGTACCCGACTGGCTGGCTACCACCCTCAAGTTGAAAATCTGTCGCCAAACACCTATCGGTGTGTTCCGACAGCTGCACTTGAGAGCCAGTTCCCATCTAGGCTTTGTGTGCTTACCACCATCGGCCACATCATCACTTACCATAGTGAGATTGTAGTCAAACACAAGCTTATCCAGAATAAAAAAAAAAGAAAAAAAAGACACTAAACTCAGGAAGGTTCAAATTCAAAAATTATTTTAGTGTTAGATAGCCCAATTATCGAGGAAGGTTATAGGCTATAAACATCACGCTATGTTGCGAAAATCTCACGAGAACGCGGGTGAAACCGCAGGGGCCAGCTAGTATAAAATAATTTACCTATATCACACTTTTGCATAGCCTTGATCATATCTTCTTCATCTATACTACTCGATTCTGAGTCTGGGTAGTCATTCCTCCAGTTATTCTCATCATTAGAGTCATCATCATCATCTGCTTCATCACCGGATGCCGTCTGACCATTTTCCCGGTATGTCCCCAATATAAGATCAGTTTCATAGTTTTCTATACTGAAAAATGTAATAGGTATAGAATCAATTCACTCTGTGAATAATAAAAAACATAAATAATGGGGAAATATAACAAAAGTTGCCATTTTAGTATGAAAATCTTAATGTAAATAACTTTGACTGGACAGTTGGTGTGGTTGGTTAACACAACACGTCCGTTTGTCCTGAGTGTGGATGTAGTTATCTATTTAAGTATGTATTTACAAAAAGTAGGATATAATATGTAGTACTAGCTATGCCCCGCAGTTTCACCTGCATTACTGAGGGATGTCATCTTTTCCGGGATAAAAAGTATCCTATGTTCTTCTCCAAGGTTCCATTTATCCCTATATCAAATTTCATCTAAATCGGTTCAGTAGTTTAAGTGTGAAGAGGTAACAGATAGACAGACACACTTTCGCATTTATAATATTAGTATAGACAGTTGTCTGGATTCTATACAATCTCTGCTTAGTTTGGGATCAGATAGCCGGCTATGAAGAATGTCCGATGATATTTATTATGCGTCTTCAAAATATGGTTCATCATAATAGCAACACTACTTCTCTGAATAAAAATGCAGTAGAATCTTTTATAAGGACACAGGACGTCTTCTACAGAAGTCTTTTACGTTTTTTTAAGAACATATACCTATACTTTTGTTGCTAAAAGTGGTCGTCTTTATAAGGGAGTCATATTAAAGGATTCTACTGTAGTTAACCTTAATTGAAATCATACATACCTAACTAGATTATCCAACATAGATATATCAAAGTCTTGTTTAGCAGATGTGTACAGATCATATGCATATTGTACATCACTCTCCAATTCATTTGACTTCTGTAAATCTACCAAATCAAATAGATCATCCCCTTCATCATTATCAGTGTCTTTCAACCCTCTACTGCAGTTGATTATTTCATACCGACTATCTGTAGACTTTTCTTTTCTTTCCTTCCTTATTTTTTGTATTATTTCATTGACATTTGATGTTGACTGTATCTTGGTGTCAGCTTTTGTTACTAATTTGGTTACATTTGGTGTTTCCTGTAAAATAATAATATCTATAGAATTAATTCATGGTTTGTTATTATTTTTTTTATTCTGGATAGGCTTGTGTTTGACTACAATCTCACTATGGTAAGTGACGATGTGGCCAAAGGTGGTAAGCACACAAAGCCTAGATGGGAACTGGCTCTCAAGAGCAACTGTCGGAACACACCGATAGGTGCTTGGCAACAGGATTTTCAACTTGAGGGTTGTAGCCAGCCAGTCGGGTACTACAAAGTACCCTTCCACCATGCTTATGTTGGTGTTGAGGTGATTGATGAAGCATGTCTAGTGCTTCTCTTTCTATTGTAGAAACATGTCTAGAAACAACATTTTTTTCTAGAAATTGTGATTTCATAGTCATAATGTGCAGAACTTATTAAACTCAATATTAATTATGCATATACATTATAGGACTAAAATACATTTAACACATATATTTACAAGGGTAATGTTAACCCTAAAATGAGAAAAAGACTAAAATAGTCCAACCAACCTATGAGAAAACAATATCTAAATGCTTTTTGTATGTTTAGTTAACATCTTTTTGAAGTCATAAGGTCTTGTCTGACCAAGAATGACTAAATTCGCACTAGGGACAAACATTTCCATCGTACAAGCTCTCTCTGCATTTATTATTATTCTTTATGTATTTATATCGTTAGTCCGATTTTCTTGTGCCAACTTTGTTTAGAGGTTATGTTCAGTTTTTCAAGTAGGTATATTTATTCAGATTATAAAACTGTTACTAACACAATAGGTCCGAAGCATGAAAAATTATTACATAAACGAAATAATATTAAATTATGCTTGACTTACTTGACTATCAACGGTGCCTCTAAATACAAACAAAGACGGTGATATCTGTTCTTCGTCCGTTTTCTTACGTTTACACATTAGCACCAGTGCATCTTGTGGATTATCCTCGAGTCTTCTTTTAACTCGTAATATAGTAGACATTTTCGAGGGGTAAAACTAAAACAAAATAAACTCACTAGAATTTCTATCGTTTGTTTGACACCACAAATTACTGATATGTTATGTAGCACAAACTACCAAGTGATATGTAGCTAGCTTTGACACTTTGTTTGTTTGGCAAAAGAAAATATAATTTTTTTTTTGTTGCTGGCAATCATTCTTTTAGAATATTTCTGCCAATGTCAAAGTATTTTTTTTTTGTTGCTGGCAATCATCCTTTTAGGATATTTCTGCCAAAGTCAAAGTATTTGAAATGGTCTTGGTTTATTTGTCACAATGATTTTTTTACATTAGTTTAAGTATGTAGTCAACACAAAGTCTTTCAATCGCATATATTTTCTTCAGTTTTAATTTCTTCTTTTATGTTATAGTCACATTCTCAAACTCACTGTAATGTCCAGTCCTCGTCCATACATGTCCAGTCAAGCTTTAGTGAAATTGGCGGTTGTTCCACTAAAACATTCACGGACTTTTTGGGACAACCTGGAAAGTCACGATACACGCTTTTATTTAATTTCACTTCGCTTGTGCACTTAGATTGATCATTATTGGATAAAACACCACCGAAATTATTCAATAAAACTCAAAATACACGAATTTAATGAAAATAAAACGAAAACACAACGTCACTTCGCAAGTTCCCGCCAAAAAGTCCATATTAAAAATTAAATCCTTTGACTTTAATGCGGTATTGCCAACAATAATTTTTCAATTCCGTCAACGAAGAAATTCCGTCAAAAATAGTATAATAATGTAGTATATTGTCAGAAACTCGTCAAATAATTTCCAGCTATTTTTTTAAGGCCCTTGACCACTATCTCACCTGCTAGTAAGTGACAATGTGGTCTAGATTAATTAAAACTATATTTAAGTCATGGTACCTACACAGTAAAACTATTTTTATAAATGTGTACTGATATGGGTACCTACATATAAAATTTATTTTATAAAAACCGATAACACATAGTTATAAGCATAACTAGCTCATAGCTATCCCCCGCGGTTTCAGTCGCGTTCCGGAGACATCTTATCTTTTCCCGGGACAAAAAGTATTCTATATTTTACTCCAGTATTTGCCTGTGTACCAACTTTCATCTCAATCCGTTCAACAGTTTTTGCGTAAAAGTGTAACAAAAATCTTCACAGCCAAACTTTCACATTTATAACATTAGTAGGGTAGGATTTCTAACAAAAAATACTCAGGTTATTAAGCAAAAGATATTTTATTATTTCCAATAAGGTTACGTATTCAGGTACCTTCAGTCAGAGTCTGGTTTGATTATATTGGCTGCTAACTCCACGCCGGTTGAGTCATGTTAAAATTTTGACCACGTGACACTCTATCCAGATATTTTGAATATACATTGAATACAAGGTAGACTTTGTTATTTAATACGTTTTTGTTTGATCACGATCGATATTGGAGATCCAATCAACATGAGGACTTATCGCTACAGCCACTCCAGAAGATATACCATGTGACACCAACAGCTATTTTTATTTTATTCTGGATAAGCTTGTGTTTGACCAGAATCTCACCATGGTAAGTGATGATGTGGCCGAAGGTGTAAAACAGGGTAAGGAAAATCTTGGCGAAACAGGGGACCATTGAGATGGGGGAACTGAGACGATCGGATGGCTCCATATCAAAAACCGCCAGTGAAGCCAATGATATCCTACTCCAAACACATTTCCCGGACTGTCGTTTCATGCAAACATCAGAAACACAGGACAAGGTATATGTAGCTACAGAGGAATGCTGGGCGCTAGCTCGTGAAATTGTAACACCAGAAAAAGTAACGTGGGCAACTAACAGTTTCTCTCCTTTCAAATCAGCGGGCACAGGTGGCATTTTCCCTGCCCTTTTGCAATGGGGAGGGGAAAATATCGCTATTCACCTAACCGTCATCTTTCAAGCATGTCTGGCCTACAGGTACACTCCACAAGCGTGGAGAGAAGTCAAAGTAATCTTCATACCCAAACCAGGTAAGGCAGACTATACAAACCCAAAAGCCTTCAGGCCCATCAGTCTTACGTCTTTCGTTCTAAAAACCTTATAAAGACTATGCGACAGACAACTTAGGGATACAACCTTATTCAAATCCCCTATTCACAAACACCAGCACGCATACAGTGCAGGCAAATCTACAGAATCGGCACTCCATCAGGTTGTAGGTAAAATCGAGGAGGCCATCGAAAATAAACAGATCTGTCTAGGCACCTTCATTGATATTGAGGGAGCTTTTGACAGAACAAATTTCACCAGTATAGAGTTAGCACTAGTAAGACATAAAGTCCCTACACTTCTCACCGACTGGATAATCAACATGCTACGTAACAGAGTGGTAAAGGTTGCTGGAGGTGACGGCAGGGGAGCACTGGTGGCTAGAGGCTGTCCGCAGGGGGGCGTACTATCGCCGCTGCTGTGGAACCTCGTGGTAAATGACCTTGTGACCAGGCTCAACTCCAATTACTTCTATACGGTAGGTTATGCAGACGATATCACCATCCTAATGACCGGACGTCAGGCCAGCATAGTCTGTGACACTACACAGGCGGCGCTGAAACTGGTGGAGAACTGGTGCGTCGAGCACGACCTCACCGTGAATCCAACAAAAACAGAAATGGTAATGTTTACTAACAAGCGTAATGTGGGTAACTACAACCCACCGGAACTATTTGGATCCGCTTTACAGACATCAAGTGAAGTTAAGTATCTTGGTCTAACGTTGGACAGTAAACTCAACTGGAGCAGCCATATTGACCAGAAAACCAAAAAAAGCAGCATAGTCCTGTGGCAATGCCGCAAAATGGTAGGTAAACGCTGGGGTCTGTCCCCCAAGATATTCAAATGGCTATACACGGTAATAATACGACCAATGCTAAGCTACGAAGCCCTTGTGTGGTGGCCAAGAACCAAGTTGGGAACTTGCGTCAAAAAGCTCCAAAGCTTCCAAAGACTAGCACGTTGTGCAATCACAGGATGCATGAGGACCACTCCGACTGCGGCCATGGCCAAAATAATATAACCATACAATGGATCAAAGGACACAGTGGAGACAGAGGCAATGACGCAGCTGACTCACTGGCAAGGAGAGGATCGGAGTCAAAACCGGTGGGACCCGAACCCTTTCTCCCTCTCCCACAGTGCTGGTTTAAAGGTAGAATAAGTGAACGCACACACCACCTCCACCAAAACTACTGGAACAACCATGAGGAGTGCAGGCAGGCCAAACTAGCTTTGCCTCAACTTAATACAAGGCTCTCTAGAGCAATCCTACAACTGAATAAACCACGCTTGCGACTAGTAACTAGCGCTATAACCGGTCACGGCAGTTTTAATAAACATCTGTTCAATCTAGGTGTCACAGACAGCCCCCTGTGCAGAGCTTGCATGAGGGCAGAAGAAACAGCCGCCCACGTCCTGCTGGAATGCGGTGGGGTGGCCGAATGCCGGGCAAACTACCTGGGCAACCCGGGTAGTCTCAGGGAGGCGGTCGGCAACGTCAAGGCGCTGGCAGGCTTCCTTGAGGATATAGGATGGCTGGAGTAACCCCAGCCAATCACCCTCCGACGCAAAAAGGGCGCAATCCGTCGCCCAATTGCGGAAACCGCCCGTACGAAGAAAAGTGGCCGAAGGTGGTAAGCACACAAAGCCTAGATGGGAACTGGCTCTCAAGTGCAGCTGTCGGAACACACCGATAGGTGCTTGGCGACAGGTTTTCAACATGAGGGTGGTAGCCAGCCAGTCGGGTACTACAAAGTACCCTACCACCGTGCTATGGTTTCCTCACGATGTTTTCCTTCACCGAAAGCTCAAGCTCATTGTAGGATTCGAACCCACGACCTTCGTCGCGGTATTCGACGTCACTTACCACTGAGCTATCATCGCCTTAATACCATCGATCCTTATAGTTTTCCGTTGCTTGGCAGCTGGTGTGTCCAAGCGCCGTGACTCCGATTACTTCCGATGTGTGTAGGAGCGGGCTGCCCGAGTCGCCTCGCACAGTACACCCACCTCAGCGCACAAGTAGCTTAAAGAGACCACGCACATTACTCCTCATTTGCTCGGAGCATGGAACTAATACAGTTTTTAAAACTTTAAGCGATGTATTGAAATATGACGAAGTATAAATATTAGCAGACTGGTTATACCCATAGCCGACAGATGTCGCCTCGAAGCCCACCAGTGTAGTATACTCCACGGCACTCAGTTTAGCGTACTGTTTCAACACCACCGGTTCTGAACGGAGGAGGCCTATGTCATTGAGCGGGTATAATATCTTCAGATCCACTGTTTTGTAGTACGGATGGTTTATATCCCAGGTGACTTCGCTTACTTTGCTGAGATCTTGGTTTGTCAGGACTAATTTGATATGTGGAGGTAAAGTTTTGAAGATTTTGTTGGAGTCAAGTTGGGTGCAATGAGCGGCGGTCAAACACCACGTCGCGTGATATTAAGGCACATGAACACTGGAGTATGTAATTTATATGTACTTGAGCATTTTCATCTTTTGTTTTAACTTGATATCTTATAGCTACCGCAAAAGGAAACTCGTTTTCGTATGCTTCCCTGCCTCCATATATTTGTAAGCCCGCGTGAGTGCTTTGTGATTTTAATAAACAAGAACAAACTGCTGTAATGTTTCACAAAGTAAATATTCTATGAGTTTGGAGGAAATCAGTTGAAATGGTATTAATGTTTTAATCATCATAAGTATACGGTATACCTACCTAACTTAGTATGAAACGAAGTCCTCCGCCGCGCGCGCCGTGTCGTTATATGCACGTATTTATACGAAAAACTGATCTGATACACGTCAGTTTCACAGATAGATAATGTTTCAAGATTTTCCCCACGTTTCAGTTCTCCCCTAGTTTACTCGCCAGAAATTGAATTAATAAAATGAATATTTTAAAAGGTATCTATGTTTATAATTTCAAATTAGTAGCGGTTTAGACGTATTCAATGTGTGTACACAGACAGACAGACAGACAGACTGCAGCCCAGCTCAGAGATACTATAAATACTATACAGTGTAACAACATACAATACTAATGCAGTTCAACTGTAGTTATAATAATCATTATTGGAGGCGCTCCAGCTGCGCCTGCAGCCGATCCAAGTCGAGCTGCTGTCGAGCCACCTCGTGCTGCATCTCCGACAACCTCCCCAGCGTCGCCTCCCACTGCGCCTGCCGTTCCGACATCTGATACCACATCACATCACACTTCATGTAGGTGCCTACTTGCACTAGCTCTCATCACAATAGGCACTTACTTCTACACTTCACTCTACTACAACATTCCATCTACATTGTAGGTACCTTGTCCTCCTGATTCATAGCTTGTCGGTTCACTTCAGATGATCACTTCACCTACGAAACATAATCAACATTACATTATATCTGTCTTGTTATTGTATAGAATAGAATGAGTAACCGAGAATGTCGGCCCCGATGTTGATAGCTTCAGTGTCGGTGAGTGGCGGCAGGCGCAGCGTCCACAGCTTGAAGCGCAGCTCGGCGTTGCGGTACACCCGCGCCGTCCGCCCACACACCACCGCACCGAACCGAGGGTGCGTCCGCGGATACTCCTCCACACATAACACACAATACACATCACAGAATGTCATCGTGTTAGGTAGTTAGTTAGTTGTTACCTTGATCCTGGTGGCGTGGCGAGCAGGAACAGCGGGAACTAGTCGAAGACACACCGCCCGCGCACCGCCTCCTCACCCCGCATCCGCCGCACCTCGATCACCACTTTTTCTACGAGGGAGGGTACCTATTGACTGATTGATTGGATATAAAATCCCTTTACTCATTAGGCACCTACTTATCTATCCAATAGGGTATTATACCCATTTTTGAAAAGTGTCTCAATTAAATTCTATAGTCCTAATAAGCCACTTAAAAAAACAAAAACATAATTTAATCGATAAGTGCCATAAAAATGCATTAAAATTTTACATTTTCGAATTTCGCGCGTAATTTGACGAAAACGCTGATCTCAGCACTATATAGTGTATTATCTATGAAATCAGCTGTCATGACGTTAGAGGGCTTGGTAAACAAATGTTGACACGTTTTAGTTTGATTGCTTCAAGCACTTCAAGTTTGCTTACATAGCCGGATGTACGTCATCCGGCTATGTAACATGGCGGCTACTATTTCACTGTGTTAAAAAACAGATTAAAAATACTGAAAACTTTGGATTGAATTTAAAAATCTATTTTGTAATTTTATGAACTAAAACTAACATTTCCCGACTGTTTTTGCCTAAGCTATGTCAATAAAATATTTATAGATTTTTTTTCTTATAGAGTAAAATACCCTAGTGCCTACCGCGGATCACTTTGGTATAGATAACACTATCATGCTTTTGACGCGCCCCCTTTTTTGACTGTATCAGACATCTCTTCTCTTTCTTTCATTTAGGGTAACCCTTAGCCGAGCCTTAGACGAATTATTCGTCTAACCCGCTACGCCTCTACTCTTTCTCTATGCCTCCATTGTACCTTTTTGTCATCCCCAAAAAAAAAAAGTGCGATGCGGACTTTTTGGCGGGAACTTGTGAAGTGACGATGTGTTATCGTTTTATTTTCATTTAATTCGTGTATTTTGAGTTTTATTGAATAATATCGGCGGTGTTTTGTCCAATAATGATCAATCTAAGTGCACAAGTGAAGTGAAATGAAATGAAATGAAAGCGTATATCGTGACTTTCCAGGGTGTCCCAAAAAGTCCGTGAATGTTTTAGTGGAACAACCGCCAATTTCACTAAAGCTTGACTGGACATGTATGGACGAGGACTGGACATTACAGTGAGTTTGAGAATGTGATTATAACATAAAAGAAGTAATTAAAACTGAAGAAAATGTATGCGATTGAAAGACTTTGTATTGACTAAAAGTACTAAAACTTATGTAAAAAATATTTGTGACAAATAGACCAAGACCATTTCAAATACTTTGACATTGGCAGAAATATCCTAAAAGGATGATTGCCATCAACAAAAAAAAAAGTGCGATGCGATGAGATGATTGATTAGGATCATCAAACCGAAATTTTGTTGTTCATTAAAATATTATAACTCTATTTCTTTTTCATTTCATGGATAATCTAAAACACACGATGGCTTCAGATGATAGTAATAATTGGCGAACCCAAACATTTCGGCAAAGTGTCGTATCAAAAATGTAAGTACCGATTAACTAGTCCCATTTCCTTACTGTTCAGAAATTAAATATTTTATTTTCTAATTGAAGTAATTCTATATGTCTGTTTTCAAAATCGTTAATTAGCAATTTCATTGTGACCATCATTTTTTGAACAGATACTTTCAATGAGTACCATTATGTTTTGTAAAATAATTTGTTATTATGGGAATTTCCATGTCCTATAACGCGAATTGGTTCTCCCTAATACTCCCTATATCCAAGAAAATGAACCACCCATTTTTCCGACTAGAGTGTGATATTCATTTGAAGATCTTACTCGTTCGCAATATAACGCGTTAAAATAGATGTAACTTTGTTAAAAATAATGCAATTTGATCGGATTTTTATTACAGTTTCCATTGCCTAAAGTTGAGAACATTTTGATTCATTTTCATAGGGAGTATGAAGATTGTTATTAGCAAAATGTTTTGCACTGAATTTATTAGTTAGAAAACTTGACCTTGAATATGAGGTTATTGAACTCTATCTGCCTTATGTTTAAAATGCATGTGGTTTTCTAACAGTGAAGAATGCATACAAAGATCAGGGATGCAGGTGGCACGTAACAGCAGCGAGATGGAGAACCATGTGTTCATGAAGGCTAAGAACCGGGAAGAATATATGAACATGGTTGCTAAACTCATATTGCATGTTCGGGAAATGTGTAAGTGTAAAAAAGTGTCTGATAACCAGTTGGTTCTTAAGTGGGACGGCCGTACCATTAAAACAAAGACATAACAATTGATAAAAAATGCGAGCCTAGTTATTAAATCTGAATTCTATGTGTAACTGGTCTAATTATTACTTCTTTTTAGCACAAGCTAAACCAAATCAAGGTGCACCAAACATGCAAGGGCAAAATCCAAACCAACAGGGCCAAAATCCCCAAGTGCAAAATCAACAGGGGCAGGCTTCATTAGGCCCCAATAATCAGCCAGGGCTCCCTCCTGATCCGATAAATGCCTTACAAAACTTAGCCTCTCAGGGCTCAAGGAATCAGATGATGAACATGGTACCGCAGGGACAAATGCAACAGCAAGTTATGGGGCCCAATTCAATGGGATCAATGCAAGCACAGTTGGGGCAAAGTGGACCCATTGTATCACAAAGCCCCCAAGTGCAACCAGCCACAAACTTGCTCCAAACACTGAATCAGAGGCCACAAATGAACATGCAAATGCAGAACAAACATGGTGGTGGTATGGGAATGGTACCAAATCAGCAGATGGGGAACAACATGATGGGTGGAATGGGTAACCCAATGGGTAGTCAGCTACAGAATCAGTTGGCAGGTCCAGGGATGCAAGGGCAAATGATGCCCAATATGTCCATGTCAAATGCAATGCAAGTTCCCCTGAATAATGCTAATGCAATGGGTCAGATGCCTGGCAATCAGATTGGAATGGGCCAGATGGCCCCAAACTCAATGCAGGGGCAAATGCCTGGTCAAATGGGTGAGTTTTAAATGACTTTTATTCAAACCTAATGGATAGTAGGTACTATAAACTAGTAAAAGAAAATTAAATGAAAAAATACTCCAAAGCTTACTTAATTTTGCTAATCCATGCTGTTTATTATATACAAGTTTTCCGCCCTGCTGTTTCACCTGTGTTCCTGAGGGATCTTATCTTTTCCCGGGATAAAAAGTATCCTATGTCATCATCATTATATACCTAAATAGGTTCAGTGGTTTAAGTGTGAAGAGGTAACAGACAGACAGACACACTTTCACATTTATAATATTAGTATGGATTTATAAAGTGACAAATACCTCCATTCTCCATAACTATTCTCTCATTCTCCACAAAAGCGGCCAATCATCTATCTCTGTTTGGTTCAATTACAATGTCATGGGTTTCGTCATTGCATTTATCGCAGCGCAGATGACGCATCCCCTGTTAAAATTAAATGAGATACATAAACATGTGTGACGTCTTATCAAGTTTATACATGAAAAATTGTGCTGCCCTGACTGTGCTCATCCACTCACAATGATAACCTCTGCCCCAATCATGTACATGTACAGTGAACAGAACAATTGTAAAGCATTAGTACCTCAACTTTTAATACCAAAATTTATATTGCATTTTTATTTTCATATATTAGTCAAGAGGTTTGTCAGTTTGCCACTTGCTGGTCAAGTGGTTTTATGTTGAAAATTTGTTTGTTTTGTTTTTGAATAAATAAATAAAAATGAATGTGGCTTATTAGTATTGTGTCCATAAAGCCGGATTTACATTATGAAACTAGTGGCATGAAAGTATTTCCGTGACATTAATGTTAAACTGCACGTTTACATGTGAAACTGTTGATGAAATTAGTATCCACATTGTAAGTGACTAGTTTTCTTTTCAGAAAAATCTTATTTTCCATCTCTGTTTTCGGAGTGGTTGTGTTTGAATATATATATTTTTTTTAAATTAACCCTCCATTTTCAGTTTTATAATTATTGTTCTGTTCTACATTTCCATGTAAAACTGTCTAGTAATAACTAGAACATTACATAAAATAATAATATTATAAATAATAAATAAATATCCTCGGACATTTTTCACACACGGCTATCTGATCCCAAACTAAGCAAAGCTTGTAATATGGAAACCATTTGACTGATATAGTACATATACTACTTTTTTTTGTAAATACATACTTAAATAGATAATTACACCCAGACTCAGGACAAACAGACATGTTCATGCACACAAATGTGTGTCCTGGATGGGAATCGAACCCACGACCTGCGGCGTGATAGGCAGTGTATTAACCAACCACGCCAACCGGCCCGTCAAATGGTAAACACATGAGTCTTTAAAATCAGTGTTCTCCGTGCTAGGGATATTGATTTCACATCTCTGCTTTTGGCGGTTTGAAGTGTTGGATTGAGTTGTATTTTTATGAGATTCATCCAAGTGAATTATCATTCACATAATTGTTTTCTTTGATTTCTGGACATGATTAAAACCTTGATTATTGGCAATTGACTGTTACTATTTTTTTTTTCAGTAGGTGGCATGGGCAACAATCAGATGGTGGGTTTAAATATGCTGCACATGCAAGGTAGGGTCCAGAATAAACAGGAGGTGGTTGGAGGGATGATGGGCGCTGGTTATCCACCGTCGAGGGCGCCACCACCTAACCAGTTCTTGCGCCAAAGCCCGTCGCCTTCAGCGCCGTCCCCTAACATGGGTGGACCAAGCCCTGTCTCTATGGGTAAGATTTTTACTTCACGTACAGAATGCATTAAACATTTGAAAAAAAAGCCAATATAGTCGGATGGTCCAAAAATATTTAAAAAATGTAATCTTGCTGAGTTTCTTGCCGGTTCTTCTCAGTTGAAGGCTGACTTACGAACCGGTGGTAACGTCTGTAATTCGACCTTTATAAGTGCCCTTCTAGGGCCTAAACTGAATAAATGAAAGTTGTTTAATGTGGGTTAAAGTCGTCAAAATCTAATAGGCCCATTTTGACGAGAGGGTTTCTCTTGTTGTCGCACTATGTTCGTCTCTTTTTGGCACATAGTTGTTTATGTGCTGTCAAAACGGGCCTTTTATTTTTTGACAACTTTAGTGTGTAGTTTTGAAGATCGAATGTTGTGTAGGTGGTGTAATGGGTGGTGCAGGAGTTGGAGTGGGGTCTATGCAGTCTCCAATGCCGTCGATGGGTTCGCTGGCTGGATGTGGAGTGCCCTCACCCTCGGCCGCCGCGCCGCCGCATCTAGCCATACACCACCAGCAACAACAGCAGCAGAGGTGCGTCATCGCTTTTGACTTTTTTTCTTTGCTGGCAAACGTCCTTTAGCACATGTCTGTACAAGTCATGTCAGGTTATATTGAAATTGGTAGCCGTTTACACTAACACTTTTTGGACAAAATAGTCACGATACACGTTTTAATTTCAATTCACCAGTGCACTTAGATTGAATTTTATTAGGTCAAAAAGCCACCAATAAATCTCAAAATACACGATATAAATGAAGATAAAACGAAAACGCAACGTCACTTCGCAAGTTCCCCCCAAAAGTCCGCTTTTGGACTTAATGGGGATGATACATGGCTGTCAAATAGCCACCAACTAAAGGCAAAAGTGACAGGGTGAAAGGGACATGTCGCGAAAGGGACATAAGGGACTGCAGGGCAGTGGCTGATAACCGATTTCTGACAGATGCAAAACTTTTCATTCTTTTCACCATCGCTCGTAATCAAACACAAGCTTACCCCAATTTTCTTTAGCTTAGATGTGTTTATCTGTTGTATCTAGGATGAGTATGGTCCAATCACCATCATCGGTGAACCTGAACACGCCCATGGGTGGCGGCGGCGTGGCGTCCCCCGGCGGCGAGGAGGCGGCCTACCGCGAGAAGGTTCGACAACTCTCCAAGTACATCGAGCCGCTGCGACGCATGGTGCATCGTATGGTCAGCGAGGGCGAGAGTGAGTTTTTTATACCACTTAGCTGGCATAGAGGTGTGGCTTGAAAGGGACCCGTAGTGAAAGGGACATGTAGTGAAAGGGACGATCGATTGAACCAGGACGAACCATTGAATTTCTAGGTATTGCAAGAATTAGGTGTTGCCAAAGAATTAATAGAAATAAAAACAATTACAAAAAAACATATTAAATTAGTTATCATAATGCATTCCTTTCGCACACAATAAAAATAAAATATGGAGTTCATAAATATTGTAATAACTTTTCCACAAATGTAGATAAAAAAGTGACAAAAGGTTTTGTTATTATTTACTACCACAGATGTTGAAAAGCTGACGAAAATGAAGAATCTATTAGACATCCTATCGAACCCCAACAAACGCATGCCTCTTGAAACACTGATCAAATGTGAGGTTGTACTTGAGAAGCTGGACTTTAAGAGGAGCGAGGGAGTTGGCGTCGGCGTGGTCGGTCTACCTAACGCTGGGAAGGTAAGTTAAAATTAACTTTAACTCCTTTTAAATAGGGTTGAAACTTTACGAGAGCTGTTTATGTTTACAAGCTTTTTTTAACTTGCAATGTATGTTTGTCTGGGTGGAATCTTGCATCTCAATTTTGACGCAGATATCTTTAATCGATTGTTGAGTCATTCTAAATCCAACATGGCGGAACACCTAAAATAACGGACTATTGTTTTTTAATGCACTCCTACAATATGGGTATCAAATGAAAGGGCTCGCTAAGAATAAATCGAAAAATAAAGTGACGTCACTCTAAATCCAAAGCTTATTATTTAAGAAGTTTTTTTTAACTTTTTTTAATTTATTTCTAATTTTTGTATGCTTGTATTTGACTATAATGTCATTGTGGTAAGTCATGATGTGGCCTAGAGTGGTACAAGCACTAAGTCTAGACCAGATTTGGCTCTCAAGTGCTGCAGAATTTTTTTTACTTGCCTGCCAACAACACAGTATGTTTTCTTTCACTCCTTAATATCATTTTATTAAAATGGAGGCTAAAATAAAAAGTTTGTAACAAATTGGTCTATGGTTTTAGGAACAAATATTTAATCCCTTGCTCGAGGTGGTTAACAACTGCTTACAGTCGCCACTAGCCAATCACACTCTCAAGCGCACCTTCGGATCTACACTCGACGCGCTCAGCGGACCAGAAATCAAGTGAGTCTATTTTTAAATAAATAAGTATAATTTTTTTCGACTATATTCATTAATTATTTTTTAAAGCATTAACAATATTAAAACCCTAATAATATTAGATATAAATACGAAAGTTTATAACTTATCTCTGTAATGAAATCACCCCGGACTTTTATGAAATTAACTAATAGGTACTGGAATTATACATTAGAAGATAATATAAACCGAAAAACCCGGGTACGGCAAAACAAACAGATCCAGTTAGTTGGTCCTTCGAGGTAGATCGTAACATAATTTCCATTGTTTCAGAAATCTGCCGCCTCCGCAGAAGGTCCCCAAGATGGAGGAACCGTCGATGGAGATACCGGACGTGCTGCAAGGTGAAATAGCCAGGCTCGACTCCAGATTCAAGGTAGGTTTAGTACATGCCTAGCTTTTTATTCGGCCTAAAAACTGAGAGTCTATGAATTTGTTATGTAACTATATCAGAAAAATGTGAAGAATTAATGAGTTGTGATAATTTTTTAACAGCTGTCAATTCAAATGTATGTTTTGTCATATTTACCATAAATGTATGGCATAAGGCTAATATTATACGACGAGCCGAGCGAGCGATGCGAGCTTGACTTGTAAGAGTGAACGGTAACGCATAATAGGCGGGTGCAGGCAAGAATTATGTATACTAACTGGATAGGACTACATTGGGACAACTACTCTTTCTTTCATTTAGGGTAACCCTAATTAGAAAAAGAGGTTGTCCCAATAAAGTTGTTATCTTACTATTTTTCGCAATTGATAGGTATTTGATTCAAGTAGGTATGGAGAGCGTCCAATCCAGTTAGTACATAAGCCTGAGCGTATGCTGAGAGACAGGTGACACAGGCGGCAGAAACTGTTGTCATATTGGCAACTCTGCAGATTTGTAGGCGGCTGCGCGACACGTGCTAGTCCGGGAGGTAGCGTTACAAATACAAAAGTTGCTTAAATAAATAATATATTTACCATTACTTTATTTTTTTTACAACTTCCAATCTTACACCCACCGCGGGTGAGTGAGCTGACGCTTGGTTCCCTTATTAGTCATTCGAAATTAATGAAAAAGATGGCAATCGATCGGCGTAAAAACATGCAACGCGGCCTCCCGTACTATGTATGTCAACCTGCGCGAATGTGGGTGTGTTGCCTGCCCGCCTGCCCTGCCTGACCTGTCTCTCAGCATACGCACACACTAATTGTTGGGTGCAGGTATCGCTAGAGACGATGCAGCTGTCGTGCGGGTCGGGCGCGCCGGCTGGTCGGTCGGGGGGCGGCGAGGGCGCGGGCGGGGGGCGCGGCGCGAGCAGCGGGGGTGGTGGCGCCATCTCTCTGATAGCGACGTTAGACGACGCGCGGCTGCCGTGCGTGCCGGCCGTGCATGTGTCGGTGCCGCGCGACTACCCGCGCGCCGCGCCCGCCCGCTTGCGACACCACGCCGCCAAGCAACACCCGCCGGACTCGTTCCTCGCGAGGGTCGAGCGCGCCATGGACGCCCGGTGCGCCAGGTCAGTCGATGCATTGTATTAACGATCCTAACGCTCCTGTTTATAAAAGGGGCAATGTCGGTCGGTAGGAATGCCTTGGCCGCACTCGATACGCGGATATTCGGGCTATCGCGATGTATGTAGCCAGGTATTCGCGGATACTTCGGGCGATGCTTCAGGCACATCGCACCGCTGTCGGTAAACTCTCGCACATCAAAGGGTTTTGTCGCGATGAACTCCGCTTGCGCGGTCACATACCATTTTGTTTTCTGTTTTTTAATCTTATCTATCCATAGAATGTAACCTAGCTTGTGATTATCACACAACAATAGTTTGTCTCACTCGCACTTGTACAATTATACCGTCAACACGATAATCGGAGACGCCTCTCGCTCGGCTTGACTAATATATGCATTTGGATCACAATACGGGAATATACATCCTATGTATATTACATTAGAGTTCATTTTACTTTGTGTAGCAAACGGTACTTTTAACATTTATGGTTTTTTTTATTCTGGATAAGCTTGTGTTTGACCACAATTTCACCATGGTAAGTGATGATGTGGCCGAAGGCGGTAATCACACAGAACCTAGATGGGAACTAGCTCTCAAGTGCAGCTGTCGGAACACACCGATAAGGGCTTGGCGACAGATTTTCAACTTGAGGGTGGTAGCCAGCCAGTCGGGTACTACCTACCACCGCGCTATGGCTTCCTCACGATGTTTTCCTTCACCGAAAGCTCAAGCTCATTGTAAGATTCGACCTTTGTGGCGGTATCCGACGTCACTTGCCACAGCTATCATCGTCGTTAATCATCATCGTTTTTTAATGATCATCAAATACTTCTAGGTTACCAAAGAGTTGTTCCGTGGGCCAACTACTAGATGCGTGGGAAATGAGCGTGAGGCAAGCGTGCGCGCCCACTCCCGTCTCATACACGCCAGTGCCAGCACTAGGTCTCTAACTCAACGGGATAAGGTAGATATTGCAATGTATTGAACTATGTCGATCATATCAATATTAGAACTCTAACTCTATGGCGTAAGATTGATATTACATTACTGTGACACGATGAGTGTGATGATATTATGTTTTTGTTGCAGCGTTTTTGTAATTTGAGAAATAGGTTCAGATAATACATTTAAAGATAATACATTTGTTGGAATCTGTTTAATTCAAAAACGCAAATTAAGATAAGTAATCCTGGATATTATTATATTTCTTTGGATAAATTTAAATACCAACAGAAATAGGCTATTGAAGTAAATTTTGTACAAACACTAATAAAAAACTAAAAATATTGCAGTAATAATATAGAGTTTGACACAGCTCTTTCATTCACAATTTACAGTTGTGCTTTAGGAGCAATTCGACTTCATTCCTAGATTCATATTTTGATAATGTTCCTTCAGTATAAACACTAAAAATGGATACAGATTTTATATGAAAGCCTGACCAAAATAAGGCTTGAAATGAGAGCGCCACTTGCATAATTATGTGATAGCTCCTAATAAACTCTATACAAAAATTTGTTCCTGTTTCTACCGCAATATGGCCGACATTTATTGTTTTGGTCAGGCTATTACGTTATTTTAAGTTTACAAACTAGAAATATAAGAATCGTTACAATAATTTGGATTAAGTTATATTTTTATTCGTTTATATTATTATTATTGTAAGCGCATTTATAAAGAATGTGTGACAAATGTTGGGATATGTTTGTTCCTATATTTTGGTCTCGTTCTTTCACTATATTGAGTGAAAGAGAAATGAATTATGTCACCATTTTTTAGTTTAGTTGCGCAATTTATACTTGTTTATCGAAGGGATCGCCTGTTATCAATTATCTATAATTTATTAAAGTGAAAAAAAAAATACTTTGCAGATGTGATATTAGTCTGTGATAATTTTGAGGATACCACTACAATTTGTAATTTTCTATTAAATTAAATGAAATGTAGTTAGAATTATATGAAGAAAGGTTTGCCCTCTAATCTGCAAGAATCTGATCGGGTACACAAAATATATGAATTTTGCATAGGTTTTTGGATCTCTTTAAAACTTTGAAGGCAGTAACGCCTATGATCAGGGGATCAAAATGTACCAGTATTAAATATAAATAGTTAAACAGAAGTCCCTTTTCTTATTTCTTTTATGAATGTGTGAAATTGAGATTTAAGCAATAATTGTTTATGATTTTTTTAAATAAAATATATAATGTAATTGTATGAAGTCGTTTATTTGTTTTTATTTCACCTTTTATATTCTATATATTTGAATATATAGAAATATTGAAATGAAATTAAGCGTCAGTAAATGAATTTGATGGCCAAATCTGAAAAATTGCGTAAAATGCTGAAAGGAGTCCCGAGGCTGATTTTGATGAAAACTAAAACTAGATCATAACATTTTTGAAAAAATATTGTTCCAAGAAATACAATCACTCAAAAATATGCCATCTCATATAGGTACTTACATACCATTGTAAAAAAATATAAGAACGATTTGGTGGGATAATTTTATTTTAAAATACATTGGTGTTGTTTATTTTAACAAACTAAACTATACTTATCTCTTTCTAACAATGGACATAATTGTTATTGTTGTGAAAAGAAAGAAACTAGCTAGTGTGAACATTTAAATGTTGGTTAAATCGATTGTTGATAGATGGCGTCTTTGGAAACTAACATCTATCATGTTAGTTACATAGATTGTCAATAGATGGCGCTTTTATATATTTTCGAAACGTAAATACTTAAGAAATTTTTCGTCAATAGCAGGGAACATAAGCTTTAATCGTGAAAAATGAAAGGAGATATGGCATTGCCACAAAAACACTTAATGACACAAAGCGCATAAAGGAATTGGCTCACAAGTGCAGCTGTCGGAACACATCAGAACAGATTTTCAACTTGAGCGCGAGTACAATAACCACCACCGTGCTATGGTTTTCTTTACTTGAATTCAACATTAATTTTATCACGATTATTTCCCCGTACCTTGCGCACTTAACAAATTCAAAACTATTTATTAAGTTTACCTATTTTCCTATCTTTTTGAGTAACGTTTGTTAGAAAGAGATATGTAGGTGAGTTAAAGTGAGAACTGGTAAAGATTGGAGCGGGCGCGCTGTGTCCGTGACCTTGAACAGAGTCCGTTCCGTTGTGTGGAGCCGCAGCACGACCAGTGCCGCGCGCCCGGCCACCCCGCGTGACCGTGCCCGCAACCTGCACATAAACACACACCAACGTAACTTATATACCTATAGGGTGTCCGATAAGAGTACGACAAGGGGGAGATAGGTGGTCGGTTGGGTCGCCTTCTCTAGTATATAGTGTATTATCTATGGGTCGCCTACCAAATATACAAAAATGGCCTCACTAAAAGTGTCTAAACCACTTCTAAAATTCAAAAATCGATACCTATATAGAAAAGAAATCTTACTAATATTATCAATGTGAAAGTTTGGATGTTTGTTATTAATTTACGCCAGAACGGCTGAATGGATCTGGATGAAATTTGGCATGGAGATTGATTATAGTCTGGAATAGCACATAGGCTACATTTTATCCCGAGAACGCGGGTGAAACCGCGCGGAACAGCTAGTATCATACTAGTATCATACTAGTATCATACTAGATGTTGTTGATAATGTTCTTGAGGCTAGAGACCAGGGGATGGGAACAGTGCTCACACTACTTGACTTCTCACGTGCTTTCGATTCGATTAATATCTCTCTCCTTCTTTCCAAGCTCTCTTACTATGGCTTTGACATAACCGCAGTTGAGTGGTTCAATAGTTACCTTAGCAACAGAACACAGTTTGTCCAGGTAACAAATGATAGGGATGGAAACAAGGCGTCATCTTCCATCAGCAGGGTAACCAGAGGAGTACCTCAAGGATCCATTCTTGGTCCTTTGCTTTTTATCTTGTATACTGCAGATATCACTAACAGTATAGCTAGCTGCAGATATCATATTTATGCAGATGACTTACAGCTATATCTGTCCTTCCACCCACAGCATTGTGCCGAAGCTGTATTAAGGATAAACAGGGATTTAGACAGTGTTGCTGAATGGGCAAGAAAGAATTCCTTAGTATTAAACCCTAATAAATCCAAATACCTTATATTGGGTTCAAAAAAAATTATTTCCAAAATTCAGAGCGGTAATCCTGATGTTAGGATTGATGGTTGTTCTATAGAGCGCGTTTTAGAGGCTCGCAATCTTGGAGTCGTCTTTGACGGTCAATTAAACTTCGAAACACACATTCTTGAGGCTGTACGTAATTGTTTTTACCGTCTTAAACTTCTGTATCGAGTTCGTCCATACATCAGTGTGAGTATGCGTATATTGTTATGCGAGACTCTTATACTGTCAAAATTAAACTATGCTGATACTGTATATAGCGCTTGCCTACTCAGCAAAACTGAAAAGCTCATACAACGGGTCCAAAATGCGTGCGCACGCTTTTGTTTTAGGGTTCCACCTCGATGCCATATCACTCCGTTTCTTAATCAGGGTAACTTAATGAAAATGATGACACGTAGGAAGCTTCATTTAGCCACGCTACTATTTGGCGTTGTACTTCATGGAAGACCGGAGTATCTTTACTCGAAATTATCATGGGCACGAAACCGAAATAACCATCTTACTAGGGCTTCCTCATATCTTATGACTTTGCCGAGCCATAGAACGGCTGCGTTTCGTGGTAGTTTTAAGTTCGCTGCAACCCGTTGCTGGAACGACCTGCCACCGCCTCTTCGTGATTTAAAAACAGTATTTTCTTTTAAAAACCAATTTAAAAAACACTTGTTAAACAAACAAAAAACAATCGTTTCCTGACTTAGCGTATTATTTTATTATGTACCTTGTTATGGCTTGGTATTGCTTGGTGTGGTTTGGGTTGGCAGATTATAAAATTTATTGACATGTATGATATTGATTTCTTTCTGTTTTTAATTTTATTCTTAAGGCTTTAGCTACAAGACTATCAGCCTAAACTGTTTTCTTTATTTTCAATATTCCTCTTTTTTTCAATATTCCTCATGTTATGGTCACGTTATATTTCACTCACAGTAAAGTCTCGTCGTTGCCTACACTTATTTTTATTATTATTTATTTACTTATTATTTTACATTGATATATTCATATATATATTTTTATGTCTGTGCCGCGATTGACCGTGCTGAGGGCACTATCTGAAAACCAGCGCTGCAGCATCATATGCTGAGATAGTTGCCTTTTTTGGCCTCACACAACTGTTTTGTATAATGTGCATCTGTTTTTTGCCGTCTTTGTGTGTGTCCAAAATAAATTTATTTTTCTTTTTCTTTTCTTTTCTTTTCTATCTCGAAAATGGTGACACTTTTACTGAAGTAATTTTTGTATATTTGATACTCGTAGGCTCGGAGGTGACCCACGTACCACATATTATTCATCATTCTGTATATTATTATGTAATATAAGACTAGTTGTTTCATGTTGTTTCACTCGCGTTCACAAGGGAACCTGTTAGGAATTCAGGCAAGCTAAAGTTAATAAATCTTTTCTCGGGAATTGTGTTCGTTTTTACAATAGGATCCCACGTGAGGTAGCTGGTATGTCTTATTTTAAATTTAAATTTTTTATTAAACTTAGGTTAATGAACAAAGCCTACTATAAGGTGGCTCATTACATGGAAGACAGAAATATATGGTTGTAGTAGCTTCTCTCTGCACCTGCATCCCCCTGGCGTAGTGTAAAATATTTGAAAATGTATCTAAATGTACTTATAAAAATGTAAATAAAAGTAAGAAAGATCCGCTGTTAAAAAAAATTGCCTTGCTGAGTTTCTTGCCGGAGTCTTCTCAGTTTAAGTGTGTTCCGAACCGATGGTAGAGTCAATTGTAACGTTCATAAGTGCCTTACCAGGGCCTAAACTGAATAAATGAGTTTTGAGTTTGAATAGGATTTTTCAAAATCCTTTCTTAGCGGATATCTACTTCCTAAAGCATCTACGTGTGAAGATGTTTGTTGCTCTTACGTAAAAACTACTGAATGGATTTTGATGAAACTTGGCACACAGTTAGGTAAGTAGATCATATCCTGGAATGAAACAAGATTCTTTTTATACCGGGAAAAGGTAAGAT
The DNA here is from genome assembly GCA_951361185.1 of Ochropacha duplaris. NCBI lineage: Eukaryota > Metazoa > Arthropoda > Insecta > Lepidoptera > Drepanidae > Ochropacha > Ochropacha duplaris. Next base: position 14,176,677 of record OX592691.1, read on the forward strand.
CCCTGTAGAATGCTGGTGAAACTGCGGGGAACAGCTAGATCATAAAGAAGAAACTCCAAATAAGGCCTTAAAAATAATAGAAACTATGACTGTGCTTGTGAAAGCGAGATGCATTAAAATTAGCTTACTTTTGGATTATGAAAGTAACTAAATGCTTCTCCGTCTAATAGGCAACTGTATGTAACAGCTTACCATCAGGTGGGCCGTATGTCCATTTGCCAACTTAGTGGTATAAAAAAATCTTTAAAAATTGGTGTATTTGAACAAATTGGAAGAGTTGCTGAGGCAGTATGATATTCTAAGTGCGAATTCGTACACATGTACCTAACATCGCTTTTTTTTGATTCTAAGGACCCTAAAGTGAACTTACCTTTATATCCACCGGTCATGGTGGCGCCACATCCGCAGGTAGCCTCCCTCTTGCCCCCCGAGGAACAAAACGAGCAGCAGTGGAATTGTCCCGAGTGGGACTTGGCAACTCGCGCTGCGCACTGGAATGGACTGCCCTGCATCGAGATACAAAGCCATTTCATTTACTATAATACTCAAAAGGACATTTCCGAAGGTAAATGCTATAGAAAATACCACATAAGCCTTTTACTGAGAAGATCCAGCAACAAATTAGCAGTTGAACAGTAAAAACATGAACTTCTAAATGTTTTTTGTAGAAGATAGATCCTGTCGTTAACTGAATTGAAGCATATTTTTGTGCTTAATGATCTCAGTAAGACAAGACGAAATTTATCTACCTTGATTTCGAACTTCAATACCTATCATTTTCTGCCAAAGCATTACAAACATGCTTTCATAAGAAGAAATAACGCCCTCGATGTGGCCAACAGTCAGTGGTACATCATCTTCTTTAACGACTTCCCCAAATATTACATCCCTAGACTGAAACTCTATGTGGGCAAAGAGGAGAAAGGGCTTCGCGATAAACGAAGTCGAAAACCAGCTCACCTTGATAGGTTTATTATGTATAGTAACAGCTAGTAGATACGCCCCAGGCGCTCGCGGTGTGAAGGCGAGGCTGTAGGTGCCGTCCGCGCGGTCTGCCACCACCGCCGTGCTCGGTCGGGCGCTAGAGTCACGCCGTCTGAAGTACCCTGATACCTGTACCATGCATCCCTCATTATAATGGGAAACTGTTTCTTTTATGTCAGGAGTCTAAGGCTTGTTACCTAATTGTAAGTTTCCGTAAGGATTGCCAATGAGCTACTGCCGGTACAGCGATAGGTGCATAGCGCCAGATTTCCTACTTGAGGCATTCCCTACCCTTTTACCGAAAGTCAGTTCGTTCTTCCTTCTAAGTTTACTCCCCCAACGAAATTAAAGTTGTCAATTAATTTGGCCTGTTAATCATATTTTCCTTCAGTGACCTCACCTGTTCTCCTCCACACCAAATTCTTTCCCCACTACTGTCGCGTAGCTCTAATATCGCCTCATGCGGACAATCCACTCTAAGATCCTGCAGACCTTTAAAGATAATGAAAACTCTGGTTACAATCAACGGAAGATAAGACCTGAGTCTTATTTAGGAATCAACCCAGAAAATTCCCAATAACATACCATCAGTAGTAATAACACACATCTCAGGGTCTGGAGCCTGTGTTAGCAGCTTCCCGAACAAAGTGGAGTCATGAGTGGCTGGTGCTTTTGGAGCAAAGCGTAACTCACATCTAGGTGGTTCTGACAGGGGCTGTAGTTCCGTGAGGCGTTCCAGTCTACGGAGAACTGATCCGCTCAGGGAGAGGACCTCGTCTTCTTTGGCTTCGGTTAGCAGCTGAAATGCAGACAGGTGGTAAAACAACTAAAACCCTGAGTTTAAGGGGATATAGCTGGATTATGCTGCGAATGGACTAAAACCCGGACAGTATGCCGCGTTGGTATTGCTGCTCATGATTCTTGTCTGTCACATTTTACCTTGCTACCTTGACACATAACTCCATAAAACAATAAAATAAGATTAGGAAAATACGAACTCTTTGTATATTTTTTCACTCGTTCCAGGGTTAGGGTTAGATACCTCAACAAACTTTATAGCGCACAAATCAAGAATTCCAACAATAACCAGCATCAAAGCTAAGACTAACCTCTTCAGCAAATCGAACGGCATCAACAGATTGTTGTGCCCTCTGTGCTAACTCCTGGTTCTTGTTCTCAACTCGCTGCCGATGCCTGTTCCTTGCTCTAGCAGCAGACGCACACAACGCCCGTCCGTGGGCTTCCACCGCCCGCCTGTACTGCTCCGCCCAGGATTGCACTTCTGCTTCTACACGGGCAGCTTGAGACTGAAATTTTGTATCCATAGACCAACTTATACATTCAACTACCATCGAAATAATTATTTTTTTAGTTTACTTGGCTTAAATTAAGATACGATTGCTGGAACTCCTTGTCATCAGTAGGTACGAGATCGTTCTGAACTTAGATTTAAGGATTTTGTAGCCAAATGTGCGGCAGTGGACACGAATGGCCAAGCTGAGACACAATCGCAACCTTATAAACCTTTTGGTCTTCGAAGTCATCTGCCTTGCATCTATGAGGACACATACTCACATCGACCTCAAAAGCGTGTGTGTTGAGTATGCGCGTGGCTCGCTGCACGTTCTCCGGCACGTGCTTGGCACGTTCGCACGCGTCTCGCAGCAGCCGCGCTCGCTCGGCCGCCGCGCGCGACGCGCTGCCTAGTGCGTGCCCGCTGTGGGACACCACGCAGCAGTCGCGGCAGATCACCTAGTAGGGAGTTTTGTTATTAACTCTTTTTGGTGTAAGACGATGGACAAAGACGGTTATACTAAACTTGCTTTTCTCACGTAATGAGACCGTTTGGTTTTATTTTGATGATATGATTTCATGGTTGGAATACTGATTGGCTATTCCTTAACTGATCTTGCGTTACGAGGAAATGCATTTAAAAAGTAATCGCTTTTATAAATGTGAAAATTTGTTGCAATATGAAGGTATTTGTTACTCTTTCACTATTTTAATTAAACTTGGCACACAGATCATATCCTGGAATGAAACATGAATACTTTTTATCTCGGGAAAATATAAGATCCTTGGGAACGCGGGTGAAACCGCTAAGAGTTAGTAAGTTACAACTCTACGATGCTATAGTAAACCTGTTGACATGTAGCGCAGTAAACACTGAGCTCAGCTCTCGGATGTTGACTGCAGTATTTGACGGGCGTTGTATCGAGAGGATGCAAAGAGTGCCTGGCTGTCGACTTCTGTCTCCCATGCGCTTCGCTGCATGAGGTGCACACGCTTACTAGGCATTGGTGGCATCGTTGCTCAGCCTGGACAAAAAAGAAGTTGGTGAAGGGTAGTGATGACGGCTAGACTAGAGTTTACAGTAGGTTTCCATTTAGGTGAAGAGGTGTCGAAAAATCATGAAGAAATGACTGATTCTTAGATCAAATGGAATGTAATATGAGGCGACAGAAATCATACACATTCATTTTAGAATGAAGAAATCCGTTACGCTTAATTTTTTAATTTTCATATTGACAGCTAAACTAATGTGGTCCAAGACAACCGTGGAAACGTTATGGTCCAAAAATAAATAGCATGATGCAAGCAAGCAGATGTATCAAGAATAACCATTACAAAGACACCTCAAAACTGTAAATGTGGCGGCACGATCACGACCGATGGTAATTTGTTGAAATCCGTCGAGTTTCCGATGTGTATCGACTCGGTTGACTAGCACACCATGTGGCCGATCTTAAAATAATGTTCTTTGTAAGCTGTCTTTGAAGATAATGCAATTTAAATATTAGGATGTTTCACAAATCATGTGATATTAGTGATTTTACAGCATAAATGGATCTATATTTAATTTTATTCTTATTTATAAGATCACTGTCCCGTCTAAAAAGAAAAAAGCATAAAGCAAAATAGGAGACCAATTTAACCAAAAAAATTCAAATGTCAATTAAGTAGGATTCATTTGATGCGTACTTATTTAAAATACATAAATGCTGAAAGACACAGAGAGCGAGAGAGACTAATAAGACGAAACCCGTAGCTAGGTAAGCATGCATAAGAATTTAGCTCATAGGTATCACCTTATTATCACAACTGCAAAGATCACACAGCACGCTCGCTCGGTCACCATCTTGAGCTGCTGTTATCATTTTCCTCAGCAGCACGTAATTCAGGGGTAGAGCTGAGATGCCTCCTAAAGGCAATGGTGTTTCGTATCCACATGTTGGACACAGGAGAAACTGAACGCTTTTGCCTGAAATCTGTAACAAAAGTAGCATTGGAGACATCATCACCTTGAAGGTGTGGCGGCTTGCCGTTTTACCCAAGTCGAGCATGTCTGAGATAGGGGTGGCATGGCAACACCGGTCGTAACCTAGTCGACGCGAAAAGCACTGAAATATAAAGCTGCCAGCTAAAATATATTATAGGTTTACTTTACGAAAGAGACTGGACATTTAATTCTGACCATATTCTCTTCAAAGACTAAACAAATTCAAACTCCTTGGTGACTGTATGCAATAATTTCCACCGGTTTCGCTTTGCACCATTCATTCCAATTCTTACTCCATTCAGATCGGTGCGCAAGTAACTATAAGTTAATTCAAAAAACAGTTTCCATACCTTTCTTGTTAAGATGCCATATTTATGAGGTTTCTGTTCCCAGCTGCCCTCAGATCCTGAACGCCGGAGGTCACTCTCGTACCCTGAACCTGCCGAACCTCCTCCAGAGCCTGATTCTCCCGGGTCTATTTGGATAGATCCTGAAATAAATGAGGTTATGAAATTATAAAAATAAAGCCATATTGGAATTAAACTGAAGTTCCACAAAAAAGTCTTGTAGAGTATGCCAAAGTCAATTTAAGTGTATTACGACTCGGTAGTACCTTTTGTAAGTAATATTCATAAATGAGTTGTAAGTTTAATAAATTTAGGCCGTAGGAAAGTGACAAAACCAACTGAAGATACCACTAGACTAGACCTCGCGAAAGTTTTCTAACACTTGAAAAAATAAAAATAAACTTTATCGACAAAAAACCATATTATTAGGTCTTTACCTATGAAATTGCCGTTTTGTATGAAAAAATTTAAACTTTCATTTTTTTTCATGTATTTTTTATTTGTATTAATCGAAGTAATCACCCATGCAATCAATGCATCTTTGCCAACGCAGTGGCAGTTTATTGATGCCCTTCTTAAAGAAATCAGCTGGACGGGAGGCAACAAATTCTTCAAAGGCATTTTGTACTGCCTCTCGGGTATTGAATTTTTTTCCCGCCAAGAAGTTATCCAAATTCTGGAAAAAGTAGTAGTCTGTAGGCGCAAAGTCTGGTGAGTAGGGCGGATGACGGAGAGCTTCCAACCCCAGTTCTTGCAACTTGGAGACCGTCTGCTGTGCAGTATGTGGTCGCGCGTTGTCGTGCAGGAGCAGCGGAGACGAGCGATTGACCAATGCTGGTTGGAGATGTGCCAGCTTCTCCATCATTGTGTTCAGTTCTTCACAGTACACATCTGCAGTAATACTCACCCCGTTTGGTAAGAAGCTGTGATGAATCACATCGGCGCTAGACAACCAAACAGTGACCATCACTTTTCTAGGGGTAAGTTTTCGTTTAGGGCATTGTTTAGGTGCTGAACCAGGATCCAACCAACTTGCTGAGCGCTTGCGGTTATCAAACAGAATCCATTTTTCATCGCAGGAAACAATGCGGTTCAAAATTCCTTCATTTGTGTGTCTGTTGAGCAGTGCAAGGCACGTCTCGACGCGTACTTCGCGCTGGTGATCATTGAGTTCGTGGGGCACCCATTTGTCAAGCTTTTTTACCTTGCCAATTTGACGCAAATGGACCAATATTGTTTTGACGCTAACGTCGAAAGCTGCTGCTAATTCAGCCGTAGTTTGTGTATCATCAGCTTCCACAATCGCCTTTAATTCGTCATTGTCGACCAAAGTCTTCGGACGACCGCGAGGTTCATTTTTCAGGTCGAAATTTCCAGAACTGAAGCGAGCAAACCAATAACAGGTGGTGCGTTGGTTTGTAGTGTTAGCTCCGTAAACGTCGTTGATGTTGCGTGCCGCTTGTGCCGCGTTGCTGCCACGACGGTACTCATATTCCATAATTACTCGAATTTTTAACGTATCCATGATGACGAAAATGATTGAAATGCGATGAAAATGTAACACTAATCAATAAACAAATGACTACTTTTGGAAAAAAATATCCATGTTTTTAAAATAAAATTAATTTGAAATTAGAATTCTTAGCCAAACAAAAATTTATTTTTATTTGAAATGGCCAGTACTGCAGAACGGCAATTTCATAGGTAAAGACCTATTATTACAGAACCTGCTCACAAAACCCGAGAAACAGTTGAGAAGAGAACAGCCGGACAGACATATGAAAGAATTATTGCCTAACCTGAAACAGAGATGCTGCGCTCGCTCAGTAAATAAAAAATATCATTCTTTTAGCTTTGTAAACCAATGGTGATGATAGCTCAGTGGTAGCGACGTCGGATACCGCGGCAAAGGTCGTGGGTTCAAATCCTACAATGAGCTTGAGCTTTCGGTGAAGGAAAACATCGTGAGGAAACCATAGTATGGTGGTAGGGTACTTTGTAGTACCCGACTGGCTGGCTACCACGCTCAAGTTGAAAATCTGTCGCCAAGCACCTATCGGTGTGTTCCGACAGTTGCACTTGAGAGCCAGTTCCCATCTAGGCTTTGTGTGCTTACCACCTTCGGCCACAACACTTACCATGGTGAGATTCTATTCCACTGTCACTCTATTCCTGTTTTCACTAATTTACCCTAACCATGTATTTGGTACCGCCATGTCACAAATTGCAAATTATCAATCACAAAGCCCTTCAAAAGCTATATTTATAAAACAGCCCAACTTACCCCCTATCTCTAATTGTCGAAGTATAAATAACATCTGATGAATGAACTTTCAGTAATGAGTCATTACGTTGGTTAGCAACGACATTTTAGCGGAAGATAAGTGTCTCATGATTATATGTGGAGCAGTCTTTAAATATCATTGACCTTGAGTATGAATCATTGCTACTGAATTAGCATAAACAAGATGTTTTGAAATGTGCGTTAATCTATCGATGTGACACGTTTATTAATATTTTTAGCTGTCCCCCGCGGTTTCACCCGCGTTCCCGTGGGATCTTATCCTTTCCCGGGATAAAAAGTATCCTATGTGATCCAGGATATGATCTACCTGTGTGCCATGTTTCATCAAAATCCGTTCAGCTGTTTTTGCATGAAAGAGTGATAAACATCCATCCATCAACATTTTCACATTTTATAATATTAGTGGGATCAAGCTACTAGGTAGGTATCTTGAAGTCGAATATCTGCTCTTGGAATCTAGTTCCCTTCTAAGTTTGTCCTTCAACTACATCAGTAGGTACCTAACCATGGTTGAATTGTAGAAATAAAATGCCTATTTTAAGCTTAAAAGTGTATTTACTCGATGGTCATGATTGAAAACAGAAGTCTCTTGCGATTGTGATCTTGCTGGGGAGAAGTGAAAGGCGAGCTCATCAGTTGCGAATGAGCAGTTCATGATGAAACAAAGAAACATTTGAATTAAAAAAAAATACGACTAAAAGTCACATTATAGTCAGGTATGAATAAATAAACAATATCTACGCAGTCTATAAAACTGAACGTAAACAAACAACTGTTTTATGTATTCTGTTTCATTTCTCATTGTTATGGCAGTTAATGTTATCGTATTTGTAAATCATTTGAGGAAACGTTCAAAGCTTTTTGTTGAACGACTTGTGTCCATGTATGCGATTCAAGTGCGGCAATTTGTGAAAATGTTAAATCTGGATGCTTGTATTTGATTGCTTATTCCGTGTATTTTGGTATGTAATCGATGTCTGAGTAATACGACAGAGAAATGAGAATTATTGTAACGTAAGGAATGGAGCAATATGAAAGGATTTTGCGGAAATTCACTATCTAAGTAGGTCCTTGTGAAAACGAGAAATAGCTACCTAGGTACATAAGATCTTGTGAAGCTTCGTCCAATCTCTTGGGAGTACAAAGGTGATATATTTTTATGTGTACACCGTTGACTTGCAGCCAGACTTACACCTGATAGTAAAAGATCATCGCTGCTTATAGATATTCGCAATTTCGGCGGGACATCGTAAAAGCCCGATATATTTTTATGCACTAATTGAAGAATTAGTGCATAAATTATGCCCTATGATTGGTCAATCCTTACACACTATGAAATAAGTATCAGGAGACATTCTTCACACACGGCAAATATATAATTCACTAGCTGTCCGCCGCAATTTCACCCGTGTTCCCGAGGGATCTTATCCATTCCCGGGATAAACAGTATCTTATGTGTTATTCCAGGATATGATCTACCTGTGTGCCCAGTTTCATCAAAATCCGTTCAGCCGTTTTAGCGTGAAAGAGTAACAAACATCCATCCATCCAAGCTTTCACATTTATAATATTAGTGGGATGCACACAAATGTCTGTCGATAAGATTAGATGGGAATCGAACCCACGACCTGTGTTTAACCAACCACCCCTACCTTTGATAGAAGTTTGGTAGGTTTTTTTTGTAAATTTCAGGCCTTTTAATGTCACACGTCTAACGTCGCTTGGGTCATTTTTGAATAGTAGATTGTTATACAAGGAGCTAAAATGACCCATTATATGTATTATATACGAGGTAGTTTTACTCCCGAGCTTAAGCGAGGGAGTAAATAGAAACCGAGTTTTAATGGGTTTTAGCGCAGTGTGTTACACTCAAAGACTCTCTCAAAGACTCTATATTTAAATTTCTTTGGTTACACTATACTTTTCACTACGATTGCGAGAAAATAAAACAATCCAATACAATATGAAATATGTAGTTTATAATGTCTTATTTTTGTTTCTTCTGTAGCCGCAACACATTGCATGCATTCTACCAGAGATCGCGGATTTTAGTTCCATTTTCAAAATTTAAATAAAGTTTTTTTTTTATGAAACAGTAATAAGTCGAGACTTTATTCATGATTATTCTACTTATGAATAAAGACTTTTTCGTTTTTGTAGGCTCATTGTCATTTGACACACAAAAATTTAAAAAAAAACTTTTTCCCCTATAGGAAGAATTGCTATTTTTTCTTCGCTCTGGTGCCTCAATGACGGTATTTTTGAGCAAGAGGAGTGAAAATAAATAAATATCCTCGGACATTTTTCAGACACGGCTATCTGATCCCAAACTAAACAGAGCTTGTAATATGGAAACCAGACCACTGATATACTACATATACTACTACACCCAGACTCAGGACAAACAGACAAGTTCATGCACACAAACGTCTGTCCTGTATGGGAATCGAACCCACGACCTGCGACGTGATAGGTAGTGTGTTAACCAACCACGCCAACTGGCCCGTCAATTGGTCAATCATCTCTATATTGATTTTCAATTCATCACCGCCATTTTATGATTGTATCTATAAACATTATTTATAAACTGAATCAAAGAGAACTTAACGCGGAAGTGGTCGGTGTTAAGTCATATTCAATTGTGTGCATTAGTAGTTTGTATGTGTTGTCTTGTCATAGAGTGCAACTGCAGGGCAGGACAGGGTGGCTCGTTAAATTTAGAAACACATTAGCTTAGTTCCGGTGTTTGAGTTTGCATCAATGGGATTCTAATTTGTATGGTATATTAATAATGTAATACGTAAGTAGGTATACATGTAATAAATAACTACCCTGTACCAAAATTGTTTGATGTTATTGTATAGCGAAAATTTTAATAGGTAGCTAGGTACAAAAATACCTGTCCCCCGCGTTTCCGAGGGACCTTATCCATTCCCGAGATAAAAAGTATCCTTTGTCTTATTCCAGGATATGATCTACCAGTGTGCCAAGTTTCATCAAAATCCGTTCAGCCGTTTTTGCGTTTAAGAGTAACAAACATCCATCCATCTATCTATCCATCCAAACTTTCACATTTATAATATTAGTGGGATTACCGAGTCTTACATAACTCTTAGCTTACAAAATTTCCTTTCTAAAATTTTCCTGTTCATTTACTGAAGCGTTTTAGCAACAGATAAACAGTCATGTGTGCTTATAAACTAACAATGTAGGTATGTACATTAGTAATGCTAACTTTAGCGCCCTCTCATCTCGCCGCGTTTTGTTTCCTAGCCTTTTATAGTACCTTAGGTATTTACTTTATTTCTTATTTTAATTTTGCATTAAACAATTCATTACAATTTTTAAATTTTATGTTCGAGAATACTCTACCAGAATACCAGCGTTGTATTGCTGTATGTGCAGTGCAACTTTATGCTGAGGTAGGGACCTTTTGACACCGCGCAACATGCAAGTTTTTTTTAGTTTTAAAGTGTGTTGGGACTGGGGTCAATGAATATTTTTTCTTTCTTTCTTTCTAAACTGGCTAGTTCAGCTCCCCTGTTTCACTCGCATCTGTTGTGTTTTGGGCGTGATACAGGCAAACTTTGGCATTTATAGCGTTCAATAAATAGTTCAATTTGAATTCACGAAGTTTTAATACCAATTAGGAATTATCCGATTATTTTCCGAAGCTAGGTCAGACAGTCGACAGTCAGCGAAGACATATATGGCTTCGCATCTACATTTCATACACATTTTTTTTATTCCACATGTGACAACGATGCAGGCGGGTCACCTGATGGTAAGTAACTACCGTCGCCTATAGACATTCGCAATACCAGAGGGATTGTCCCAATAAGGCTCTATCAGAATACCAGCGTTGTACTGCTGTGTGCAGTGCAACTTTATGCTGAGATAGAGACCTTTTGACCCCGCGCAACAAATAATTTAGCCTTAAGTATTATTTAAGTACTTTTTAGTATTGTTATAAATGTGTTGTGACTCGTGGGTCAATAAATATATTTTCTTTTCTTTCTTTCTTTCTTTCAATGACAACAATTGCATGCACCGGTGGCAAAATTAAATTTAATTTGTGGGTTCGAATCCTACAATGAGCTTGAGCTTTCGGTTAAGGAATACATCTTTTGGAAGTAGTAAGTACCTACTCGACTGGCTGGTTACCTCAAGCCTTGAGACCCATTTTGCCTTTAAGTCACTGTAATAAGGTGTACAACACATTGGCAATCCCACTAGTATTGCTGGGGCTAGGTGACGGTAGTCACTTACCAACAGGTGAACCAACTGCCTCGTCACTTGTAGTATAAGAAAATATGAAATGTGCCAACAATACTAAATCGAAACGATTAAACAAACATAAAAACAACGGAGCTGCGACTGCGCGTAATAAATCTCGAAATATCCCAGCTTAAGTACTCAATCTATTGTGATTGACCTATTAATGGGCTTTAATAATCTCCACAGATGTCTTAGCAGTAGTCACTAGTGCAGCACTATAAATTTAAAAAAAAACAACAGCCATCCTATTGTGACCCTTGTAATGATGCTGTAATGAGATAGTGGCGGGAACAAACCCGTTGCGTAAGATGTCTAGTGAATTTGGTTACTGGTTTTATAGAACGGATTTGATTGGTGTTTGTTTTTATTTTATTGGAGATTATATAGTGATGGCTTGTTGCCTCTTTTGAATAATTACCTAAATTGATTGGTTGAATTGCAAGTTATGGGTTATCTTAAAGACAAGTTTTAACATCTGAGTGAAAGGGCTATGTGCCTATCTCTGACACTAAATTGTAATCCCACTAATATTATAAATGTGAAAGTTTGGATGGATGGATGTATGTTTGTTACTCTTTCACGCAAAAACGGCTGAACGGACTTTGATGAAACTTGGTACACAGGTAGATCATATCCTGGAATTACACATAGGATACTTTTTATCCCGGGAAAGGATAAGATCCCTCAGGAACGCGGGTGAAACCGCGGAAGACAAGCTAGTTATAGATAATCCATATTCATTCAACTACGAAATATTCTGCAATTTAATATTCCTTAGTTAGGTTATAGTTGCAAAATATTAAAATACTTACTATAAAATTAAAATTATAAACTTACCACCATCAACTTCGCTCCAAACCTCAGCCTCTCCTTCCTGGTGAAGACCTTGGAGACACCTCGTGCAGAAACAATGAAGACAACCCAACAACCTTGGCTCTACCAGCTCCTTCTTACATAGGCCGCACTCCCATTCTTTCACCTGACTCCTTCTGCCACTGCCATAAGCTGAAGTCCTTGGAGCGATGTTCAGATTCTGGCTAGTGGGCCTGTTTTGCCCATGAAGAGGGCTATTACCAGCACTGATCGAGGATTGCTCCAGGGATTTTCGCTTGTCCTGCCTTTTCCTGGTGAAGCTCCCGAATATGTAGAGAATGCGGTCCACTTCCATTTTTTAAAAATGATTTAATTTATTTAAGTTCGAAACCTCTTTTGTTTTTTTACGGAATAGCTTTTTAAATTATAAATTAAATCAGCTAGCGTTTTATTTATTCATTGCAACTAATTTTATTTAACATTTACTTATTACGTATTAATATTATATTATGTTTATCTTCAAAATTACATTAGAAACAGACTACGGTATTTTTCAAAATTATCGTGAAGGGCGTCGATTGTTAAATATAGACGTGTACACACAAAGACCGGTGAAGTTCGACTGGATTGCGTTTTGTAGCGGACTACTGGCAATGAAACATCCGCAATGGGATATCTGTGCATCTGTTTACATTTCTATTGCACATGAGTGTTAGGGAAAATGGCGGGAATTCTCTATAGACCTATACGCCAGATAATTTAATCGGATATTTATAAATACCATTTAAATAAAGAAGTGTACCTAACCAGAAGTTCGTTTCCTAACTCATTTATTAAGTTTAAACCCTGATAATGCACTTATGAACGTTACAATTGACTCTACCACGGCTACGGTATACTTTTAAAAGACTCCGGCAGGAAAACTGCAAGGTAATGTTTTACCTACCTACATAGTTTCTTCTATTTTATAACAATAGGCCTCATAGCGTAAGGTTTGAAGCAGGTCTAGAAAACTACAGGTTTTAAATACCCCCGTTACTTAATGAGGATAAAGATGTCTGGAAGTAGCTGCACTCTGTACAAGTCACAGTTTACACTATTTTGGTTGTCAGGGTAACCTTTTTAATTGTACATGTTTTTGCACAATAAAGTTATTATATTATATATTATAAGTACCTACACATTGTTTTTTTTTACTGTTAATTGCCATTTTCTTTTCTAATACGCTGTTATTAGCTGGGTATTTTTTTGTTTTAGTTTACTATGTAGGTAACTAATGCGGGTTATAATTTTTTATGTATTTTTGTATTACTTTAAGAATAAAATTGTTAAACATTTGAAAAAAAAAGCCAATATAGTCAGATGGTCTAAAAATATTTTAAAAATGTAACCTTGCTGAGTTTCTTGCCGGTTCTTCTCAGTTGAAGGCTGACTTCCGAACCGGTGGTAACTTCTGTAATTCGACCTTCATAAGTGCCCTTCTAGGGCCTAAACTGAATAAATGGTTTTGACTTTGACTTTCTAACGTGATATAAAAAGAGCTGTCTTAAAACAAGTTTTGCATCTCACACCTAGTAATAGTTCAGTTTAGAGACTAATATTACGAGAACCTAGGTATAAAGTCAAAACAAGGTATTCGGTTCTACCTAATGTTAATAAATATGTAAGAACCCCTAAGAAAAATGTCGCGGACAAATTACCGTATATAATTTGTAGTGAGCTTCCTTCTCTTAATCATTAACTTTACTAATCACGCATGATGCATGTCGCCTCTAATTTCCTACATTTGAGGGATGATGATAATATGTTTGCAACTATTTTTAGAATCACCCTTGTCATTTCTCATTTCCTTGATGGAGTGGGTTCTTGGTTCTTAGAGCATGCAAGTCATCTGATGGTAAGTTGTTACTTGTCTACGGACATTAGCATTAGGGGGATTGTCAATGTGTTGTTTTTTAAAAAAGCCTAGAAGGCAACCTCGCTCTCGAATGCACCTGCCGAAGAACAATACTCTGTCAATTGGATAGGTTATTTATTCTGGATAAGCTTGTGTTTGACCACAATCTCACCATGGTAAGTGATGATGTGACCGAAGGTGATAAGCACACAAAGCCTAGCTGGGAACTGGCTCTCAAGTGCAGCTGTCGGAACACACCGATAGGTGCTTGGCGACAGATTGTCAACTTGACGGTGGTAGCCAGCCAGTCGGGTACTACAAAGTACCCTACCATCGTGCTGTGATTTCCTCACGATGTTTTCCTTCACCGAAAGCTCAAGCTCACTGTAGGATTTGAAGCCACGACCTTCGCCGCGGTATCCGACGTCACTACCACTGAGCTATCATCGCTTCGCACTATCTATAAGTGGCTTCTCGTCTACGGACATTAACAATATCAGGGGTTCCCAATGTGCTGTCACCCTTTACAAATACTTGAAAGCAACCTGCTCTCAAATGCACCTGCCGGAGAACAACTTTACTGCAGTTACAACAACCGATAGGTATCTATAGAATGATAGATGAATAACCGATCTTATAGCAGGTCATACCGATAAAAAACGAGAGTCAAAACTGTAAAGTCTTAAGACGAAACTGATACATACGTTTTTTAGTTCTATTATACGGGCTTAATAAAAAAAACCATTCAAGTTATCACATTTAATTTAAATACGTATTCCGGATGATACAATGACTACCGGATCTCTCCAACATAATTTTATTGGGTTTAATCAAAACTACAATCGCGCACGTGCAGTCCAAATTGGATTGGATATTATTATGACCGGAAAGGTTGCCTGATTTCATGTTCTCACTGTTGGTAGGTACTTTACGTGACTAACAAGTACCTATTAAGGCCTGTCCTGGGCAAAATACTGTAAAATTAGGTATCTTTGCAATCGGTTTTTACGTTACCCGTTGTGTTAATTAATCAGAAAAAATAAGCAATAATCTACAAGATATGTGAAATTATGTGGTTTTCTTTGAATTCTATTTCAACTTATAGAACTGAAGAAAAAAAATACTAAAGTTACCCCTATTTTTTCTAGTTGAAACGATATTACTGCTGCATTTTTTATCGAAACTGTATGAAAATTTATACACTTATTTAATGGTTAAATAGCATTTTCTTCATGAACTTCTGGAATGAGTCTATTTATGGTCTAGAGTAGTTTATGCCATAAAAAAGGTACTCTGTGGTTTATGCTATGGTCAAACGAATAGCACATTTTGTAAAAAAAAATCTCACTAATATTTTACCTACATCACAGAGCAAATGAATACTAACCTACATAGTTCACCTTTATTTTTTTAATTAAATTTACAACCTATAGTTAATTTCATCCACTAAATTACAAAAGTGGACAGCATTCTCCATAAAACACATTTTTTACCAGAAACGAGACATTACAGCACAGCATGTATTAGCATCAATATGACGTGGCGAAATAATAACTGTCCTACATCATTTATTTATTTGCAATAACCAAACGTGCACAGTGCGAGTTTTGACCCACATTTCGCGGTACTAATGCGAGGGCTATTTTTCGCGCGCACCCGGCTGCGTGGGGCGGAGCGCTATCGGTAACTGAGATTAGAAGGATGAGCCTTGAAAACTTTTCTTTTGTTATTTTGTACAGTCATGAACGAAAATGCGTTAATTTTAAATGCATTATTAGTTGCGTACCTACCTTAATAAAGCACGAGTATTTACCTAGCTACGCTATTCAAATATTTTTGTGAGTAATCTAATTGCTAACACCGGCTTTACTCATTAACTAAATTTAATGTTTATATAGGTAAAAGGTATATATTAGATATATATTATCTGTAAGTAAGTGTTTCATCCAAATCCGTTCAGCCGTTGATGACTGAATGAGCCACAAATATTAAAATTTACTAATTATTTATTACATACCTACAATGCAATACATCGATTATAGTTTGATGAATATAAAGATCTATGCATCAGACTTTGATGATGAACTAAATAACATTGGATGGAGTGATAAATCACAATTTCGAAATAAAGGCTTTTTGATTATAATATGCACGTTACCAAAACCCAAATAACAGTTTTTTGAATATTTATTTACTCGTATCTGTCTATCTATTTGTTAGTACAGGCTTATCTGCGAAACAGTGGAACCGATTATGACGGGAGGGACCGATACAAACGCAACATTTTTATTATTTAAAAAGATTAAGAAAAATATATATTTAAAAACATTTTTACTGTTAGAAAAACCGGGGAGTTTGTTTCGCCGTTTCTTCTCCTGACAGGTTTTTTATTTGGAAATGGTGGTAATAATAGCATTAAAAGATAGTAATATGATGACGTTCAATATGTGTTCTTTAAGTGTCCCAAAATTGAATGAATCATTTTGATTTGATTTGATTAAATTTTTTTTTTTTTTTTTTTTTATGTCACAAGTGACAACGAGGCAGGCGGGTCACCTGATGGTAAGTGACAACCGTCGCCTATAGACATTGGCAATACCAGGGGATTGCTAATGTGTTGTACACCTTATTAAGGCGAACTGGCTCTCAAGTGCAATTGCCGGAACACACCAACAGGTGCTTGGCGACAGATTTTCAACTTGAGGGTGGTAGCCAGCCAGTCGAGTACTACAAAGTACCCTACCACCGTGCAGTGGTTTCCTCACGATGTTTAATAGTTAAATAAGTATAGATCTATCATCCATTACGCTAGGAAGTCTTTCTTATCCATTTCGATATCAACAAGGTAGCTAAACGACCACACCTGCTTTATTTATATTTCTTTCAACGAAACCCAGTTATCTTCAGGTATTTACATGACAAATGTACCAGCTAACATTACAAATAGACGGTCCACAAATTAGATTAACCTCGCCCAACCGTCGCGTATTGATTATTTTGTATACAGATGTTCGATTTATTTATTTACTCTAACGGAACTACGGTTTATGGGACACGCAATGAATTTATTAACACCCAAAATGGTAGGAGTACTTAGACTGCCTGTAAAATCAAAACTAATAGGTATTTTTGACTACAACAAAAATTAGTGTATTTGTATACATACAAGCTTTACTGTAACAAACTTTCAACTGATTTGGCATACCTATTAACATTCTTCATTATGTCAGTCACTCATCCCTATTATCTAAAAGTAGGTATTCTTACATTTTACAATCACGTCTACCAATTTTATTTTTATTTCCTTAAAAACACACGTGAAAACCAAGCAGATCACCTCTGGGTAAGTGAATATCGTCGCCTATTAGTCATTAATTACCATAGGTTGCCAATGTATTGTCGAACCTTTTGATAATGCCTTTTCAAAGGCAACTGGCTCTCAAGTGCATCTCCCGGACAGACACAGACAGATTTTCAACTTGAGGGTGGTAGCCAACCAGTCGAGCACCTACTACAAAGTACAAACCTACCTTACCACAGTGCTGTGGTGGTGTTTTTCTTCACCTAGCTCATTGTGATATTATAATGTAGTTTGTTTAAGTAAATAACAATAAGCAGATAGGCAGGTACTTATTACAATATTATGCAATTATGGATTTTGACTAGTGTCCGACTGAAATTTCGGTTTCGGTTTCGGCCAGTTTCGGCCCGAGTTTCGGTTTCGGCCAAAAACGGCCGAACCCTTCGGCCGCGCCGAAACTTACAAAATCGTAACTAACTACATAACTGATTGTGATATTTGTGAGTATAATTAAAATGTAAGTAACTGAAAATAAATAAACATAATATATGAGCATCATATTTTAATAATTTTGTGTTACAAATAATGTATTTTTTTCACTTTATAGGGTAGTTAAATTTTCAAACAGATCCTCTGTAACTGTGCTGAAATTTCATTGTGATTAATCTTTGAAAGTAGAAACCTGTAATTATAGGTCGGCGAGATATTAATTTTAGAAAAAAACGGGCTTACTAACATTTTTTCTACTTTTTAAGTACTTTTTTTTTATAAAAGGTTCGGTTTCGGTTTCGGTTTCGGCAAAATAACATGTTTCGGTCGGTCACTAATTTTGACTATCTGTCACGCTACAGGTCTTTGGTTCGATTCCCGCCATGGACAAATATTTTTGTGTGCATCTATGTTTGTTTGCAAAATCTGGTTATTTTGGGATCACACTGCTGAGTGTGGCTATATTTTATTGGCACCAACTCAGCACTCATGTTCACTGTGGGAATCTAGTTTGCTGGTGACATTATGAATGAACAAGGTAAATGTGCGGTAATCTTAAAATTATTTTCAGGCTGTTTTATTCTGGGATTCTTAATTTGTATACCTATTATTGTATAAAACTATATTATATACCTACCAATATTATTATAAATAAATAACATAAACTTAAATGAAAAATAAAGTGAAAACGAAACGTTAGAACTGTCACTGCCAGCCAAGTGCCAACCTGCTAAATGCATAATGTCATTGTCACTGTCACTGAGGGAGCATTCCGTAAACATCTTCAATTGTTGCAGCATTCATTCGTTTAAACTCGATACAATATGCGAAATATAGTCTACAAATGCTGAAAAGGTTAGGTGAGAGTAGCTGTAACGCTTTGCCGATCTGTATCGCATTCATGGATAGTGGTGACCGACGGCCGACAAAATTCTATTTTTCTTTGATATGTGTCCCAAATAGTTGGAATGTTTATTTATAATGAGCGCACATTAATTATGTCAGTGTTCATTTTAGCGTAAAGTGGCGCGCGAACCGCACAGATATGTTTAACGTTAGCAAACTGTATCTGTTTTCATATTTGTGTGTTATTGTGATTATTGTATTATATTTTCAAACAGAAATTGCTCGATTAGACGAGAATTATAGAAAGTTAGGTGAGTTTTATTCACTTCTACTTCATTCACTTGGGAGTTTTGCAATTTCTATATTTTCTTCAACAATAATTTGTGGTAATATGAAAGTAAGTTCTTACCTATTTTAAAAATAAACAAAAACCTCTGTTTTTTATATCTGATATACATCTAAGGATCTGTCTGAAGGCAGGATTCAGTCCAAAGCATCAGCATAATGATTGCACAGCTTTAACTCTTGTATTAAATATAATAGAAAGCAGCCTGTTCCTTACCCATAGTATGTCAACAATGAAACTTAATAAGATTAACCTGTCAGTTCTTTTTTGGGACAATCGGGGTTTCAGAGTCCGCACCACTTGGTTCTAAAATGGGACAATCGGGACGATGACATTTACTAGAAATTGGGCGCGAAATTTGAAATTTTAATCTGTTGACTCGCACAGTTTTCAAAATCAATTTTATTATAAATAAATACAGTGGTAACATTTATAAAGTAACACTAAAACTACATATACAAAAGTGTATTTGTTAGTTAGTGTTGTTCATTGATACCGTAAGAAATCAACTAATTATTTCATAGTGATACTATTTGCAATAAGGCGATGATAGCTCAGTGGTAAGTGACGTCGAATGCCGCGGCGAAGGTCGTGGGTTCGAATCCTACAACGAGCTTGAGCTTTTGGTGAAGGAAAACATCGTGAGGAAACCATAGCACGGTGGTAGGGTACTTTATAGTACCCGACTGGCTGGCTACCACCCTCAAGTTGAAAATCTGTCGCCAAACACCTATCGGTGTGTTCCGACAGCTGCACTTGAGAGCCAGTTCCCATCTAGACTTTGTGTGCTTACCATCTTCGGCCACATCATCACTTACCATGGTGAGATTGTGGTCAAACACAAGCCTATCGAATATAAAAAAAAAAATATAAAAAAAAAGTCACAATGCTACATTTACTCTTTGAGCATGGATAAAACTGGAATTAAAAAAAGTTAATTTTGCAAAGATTTTACTTTGGACACAGATAACTGTTATATATATTTACTGATGCATTATTAAGTAGTAAACTACCTACGTAATAGTTTCTGTAAATATATACTTGCATTAATAGATAATCATACCCAAACTCAAAACAAAAGCAATGTTTTATTCATAAATAAGAAACTTTAATTCAATAACTATCTACCTATAGATAATTACAGTGACTATGTGTCATATATATATGCAATTATAATGATTGATAATGTCTGTTCGCTTTAACCTTTTGACTAGTAATTATATAATAATAAATTAAGGATATCAATATAATTATGTTGAATATTGCTATGTGTTAGAAGTAACCGTTTCATTCTTATGCAGTTCAGTACAGGAAAACACATTCAAATTGAATGATTTGCAGAAGTTGTTTGTTACGTTTATACAAATTCAATCTTATCTTGGTCTCGCTAGTATATCTCACACTGTTTGTGGCAACTCTCTTGCAGCTAATAAAAATAATTTTTTTTTTTTTTCAGAATACAGAGTAGCACAACCGCAAATAGAATCTCGTAAATTTTACCCGAAACCGTTAGAAAAATCCGAAGATGACCTAGTAGTTATATACAACAGGGTCCCAAAAACGGGGTCCACGAGTTTTGTTGGAGTAGCATATGATTTATGTAAAAAGAACAATTTCAAAGTATTACATATCAATATAACTGCTAATAGACATATCATGTCGCTGGATAATCAATACAGGTTTGCTCAAAATGTTACGAGATGGCATGATGTTAAGCCAGCATTATATCATGGACATATGGCATTTTTGAATTTTGAAAGGTACATACTCATATTTATTACAATAACTAAAACATTGTTATCATATGCAAGGTTTTTTTTTTTTTTTTTTAATTCTGGATAAGCTTGTGTTTGACCACAACCTCACCATGGTTAGTGATGTTAGTGGCCGAAGGTGGTAAGCACACAAAGCCAATATAGGAACTGGCTCCCAAGTGCAGCTGTCGGAACACACCAATTGGTGCTTGACGACAGATTTTCAACTTGAGGGTGGTAGCCAGCCAGTCGGGTTCTACAAAGTACCCTACCAACGTGCTATGGTTTCCTCACGATGTTTTCCTTCACCGAAAGCTCAAGCTCATTGTCGGATTCGAACCCACAACCAAGGTGATGTACATTATTGTACATCACCTTAGTTGTGTACATGATAGTAAATTATCAGGTGTATGTACATGTTCCAAGTACTTGGTAATGACGTTGAATGTTGTGGGTTCGAATCCTACAATGAGTTTTTAGTGTAGGAAACCATAGCAAGGTCATAAGGGCCACTTTGTAGTACCTGTGTTAGTGCTAGTGTTCCGAATAGCCTTATCCAGTAGCGCACTGTAATAGTACGACAACACATTGAAAACCCATAGTATTGTTATGTTCTATAGGTGACGGTCGTCACTTACCATCAGATGCCTGCTTGTCAGACTTATGACTCGGTTCCATTAGTTTTTTATGACGATGATAGTTCAGATAGCTCAGTGACGTCTGCTATGGCAAAGATCGTAGGCAAGAACGCTGTGGTCTACATGCACAAGACATTTGAAACTATACACAATTCAGTTAAATTAAAATCTCTTTCAGACTGGGTACCGCATCAAAACCAATATTCATAAATTTAATACGAAAGCCACTGGATAGGTTAGTGTCATATTATTACTTCCTGCGCTACGGGGACAATTACAGGCCGCATTTGGTGCGAAAAAAACATGGCGATAAAATGGTAATTACAATTATACTTCATTTACCATATTATGTATATCAACTGTTGCCCTAGTTTCACAAATTGAATTATATGTACTGTGGTTCACTTGATGGCAAATTATTTATTTGTTATGTTACCTATAAGCTTTAAAATTCCTTAAGTAGGAACACAAAAGAGCACTAATAAAGGATTTTTCAAAATTCTATCACTAAGAGAGTTTGAAGCGACATCTGTCTCCAAATATGTAGATATAGTTCGCACGACTCTTAGGTAGATGGCGCTCTAATAATCTACATCGCGCTAGTGAAGTTTTCTATCCGATCTGAATATGTACAAGATTCCAACATCTATAGTTGGTCCGCAGTCCCCAGGCACGATGACCTAGCCTGGTGGAAGATATTCCCTTTTCACTGGAGGTGGAAAGCTAGCCTATATTACACATAAAAAACTCTTTACACTAACTCTTAACTTCTGTACAATTTATGCAATAAATTATTTCTGATTCTGATTCTGAACTCGGCTCTTGTCGGTGTAGCAACCTTAACAATCTTTTAGAAATTTCCACTTCATAGATCAAAAGTTAGAGACACATGGCTGCACTTATCTCACAAAATATGAACTTTAAAAAAAAGTACTTTTTCCAATCAACATTCTTTTTTTTTAAATTATCTGCACTATGCAGCGGCTGCAGTGCCAATGTTCTCCAAGTAAAACGGCTGTGACGTACGGGCAGACGGATAAGACGGTCCAGTCCATTTGGCCACGGAACCTTAAAGATACAAATCTTTGATACTCGTGTATAACTAATTTACATATTATTTTAACTTTAATACAGATAATTTATAAATTATAAAAATAATCAACTACCAACATCAAAAAATTTCCATAAAAAACCTGTGAGTCATATTATACATAAATGTCATATTTACCTTTTAGACATTTGATGAGTGTGTGGAGAGGAGCCAGCCGGATTGCGACCCTAATAACATGTGGCTACAAGTGCCATTTTTCTGTGGCCACTCAGCTGACTGCTGGTATGTATATGTATTTTTAATGTTAGTAAAAACGCGCTATACTTTAACAGATAAGATCAAAATATCCGGAATGTTAATGTAGGTAAATTCATAGAAGGTTATGGGGTAAGGCTGTTAAACATATTTATGGTGAGTTCTCCAATCTTAGTTTAAATATTCTACTAGCTGTCCCCGGCGTTCCCGTGGAATTTTTTATTTTATACAAACCTTGTCCTAACAATAACGAATACATAAATAAAGAATCATCCAATTTGGTGCAGTCATTCGAAAGTTATGAGCGTACATACATTTCGAAGATCCATTTTTATTTATATAGAAGATATCTACCTATAGTCAAAGTCAAAGTCAAAACCATATATTCAGTTTAGGCCCTAAAAGGGCACTTATGAAGGTCGAATTACAGAAGTAACCAGCGGTTCGAAAGTCAGCCTTCAACTGAGAAGAACCGGCAAGATACTCAGCAAGGTTACATTTTTTTAATATTTTTGGACCATCTGACTATATTGGTTTTTTTTATATATAAAACACTCCTTTAATAACGAAATGTCAGAAAGTACAAATGCTATAAACTTAAAAGGCAGCTTTTATTATCGATCTTATAGTTTACTCGCGATACAGGACTATCCTATTGTTATTAATTTGTTTTTTTTTTGTTTGTGTCAAATTCAGTTTTGCACAGAGATATGTATTATTTTTATTATTATAAAATACTAGTTAACCTGAACGACGTTGTCATAAAAAACCTAGAAACCGGTTACAGCGCCACCTACCAAAACAAACACTCAAACAACTTCATCAAAATCCGATACGTGCAGAAGAAATGCCCATACTAATGATGTTTTATTTGCAGGAAACCCGGTAACCAATGGGCATTAGAACAAGCGAAACACAATCTAGTCAACAATTACTTGATAGTGGGTGTAACTGAGGAAATGCTAGACTTTATAACCGTCTTAGAGGCTACACTACCACGCTTCTTTAAAGGAGCAACGGATTACTACTTAAGCAGCAACAAATCGCATTTAAGACAAACTAGTTCAAAAATAGACCCTAATCAAAAGACGATAGAGACCATCCGACAATCGACAGTGTGGAAAATGGAAAACGAACTGTACGAATTTGCACTAGAACATTTCAAGTTCGTCAAAAGAAAATTGTTAGTCAAAGAGGCTAATAATGTAGCTCAAATATTTTTCTACGAGAAAATTAGGCCTAAATGATGTGCATTTTATATGGAATCATCGCATTCTCGCACGTATCTCGTAAGTAGTAAAGTTTAGTTTTAATCATTCCATTATATTGGTTATTTAAAGACATTAGAAGATCGTAGTTCGAAAACACAAAATATATACTGTTTCACTATTAGAACATAAAAACTGTTGAGTGAACTGCTTGTAAATATGTCTGTCGCTTTTACTCACACAAATGGACATCTCATGTCTTGCTTCGAAGACTGACTTCTTTTAAGAAATGTTTTTTCGTCTGTCATTTTCATTTTAGAATAATTAATGATTTACAATAAAATTCATCTGTATATCATCATATTAACTGCGTAACAGTTAAATCTTAAACCGTAAAGCTTATCCGGACTATATAACGGACTATCCGTTCCATATGGATTGGCAATAGAGGTCATTGACTGACCTTTACCATGTTCGCCATGCTCGCCATTGTTAAGTGATTACCGAAACCTGTACCATGATATTCAAGCGATAGCAGTTTTGTGACAAGTTTGTATGGCGAGCGACAGGTTTAGGTGAACATGGTAAAGGACAGTCAATGACCTTTATTGCCAATCCATATGGAACGGACTATAGCTGTAGGTTGATTTTTTTATGATATTATTTATACATCATGATATTCTATACATTTAGGGCCTTTTTATAAAGATATTTAACTTTGTTTGAAAATGACCAAAAAATATGTGACAACTCAAACAGTGTTTTAGTATTATACGTTTTAAGTCTTATTTTGTGTGGCTTAAAGCCAGTCTTGTAAAACCCAAGTTTTAAAACCTCATCCCTTTTTGTTGTTTAACATAAGAAAGTGACAGATATTTTTATAACTTGGATTTCAATATACTCGTTTTTAACCCTCTCGCGAAATGAGACCGTCAAAAATTATGAATTTATATTTTTTTTATTAGAAAAAATATTTGTCTCGATGATGAATCTTTGACGAATGAACAATTATTTTTAATTCGTTTGTTAATTTAAAAAGTTAAAACTATCATTTTTGCTAGGATAGTAGGAAATATGCCTTAATTATTCTATTTTATCCCCTTAGATAGCCAATCAGGTACGTTTAATCATACCAAAATGGTTATTATGACCAAAAGCCGATGGAATAGATTATAAATTGTTATGTCCTATAGACTACGGAAACCAATATGGTAATACGGTAACAAAAAACTCCAAAAACTTTTCGTTCGATTTGTTAAATAATTGGATACAATAGTTGCCTAATTTCTCGCCAATTATACGTAAATATTGATTTACGAAAGGAAATTTATTTTAACTTTAATAAGTTTTAATATAAATGTGATATTTTTAAGTCCATCCAACGATTTGTTGACTCAGCGTAAGGCTATTTTTAATTTTAAATGTTAATTGTTTTATTTGTTAATATTTACTGTAAAACTTTCCTATAACACATCTTTATGATAAAGAGTCATTTACGTTATGAGCATTAGTGTGAGGCTAGTTATTGGATGGGTGACTTATAACAATTACTGTTCTTACCTTCGATCATCCTTACTTACTTTTCGAAGTTCGTACGACTCAAAATTATACTTTTGCGAAAAAAATATGGGAAAAATTGCTGGGTTTGATCAGTTTTTGATTTGGGAAGCGAGAAATTTACAGGAAATTGATTTGTAAATACTTATATTGTAGATACTATTATTCTAATATGACCCCAAAAAGATTAAAATAACGAATTACAAAAAAAAAAAAACATGAAATCTCCAAAAGTTATATGATTTTATTAATTTTAGGCCAAATATTTGATATTTAAAACTATTTTAAAAGTATCATTTTAGAGTTACATTTAGAATTTTAAATAAACTTAAATCTCATTCAAATTACGACATGTTAAAGCACTTATAAAGGTTATAGTGATGTGATGTAGACAGGCGTTACAATTAGCAACTAGCCCAACCAAGTATTTATAGATTGTATGTATCGATATGTATATGTCCATATACAGCACTACAACACTAGCAA
Organism: Ochropacha duplaris; assembly: GCA_951361185.1. Taxonomy (NCBI): domain Eukaryota; kingdom Metazoa; phylum Arthropoda; class Insecta; order Lepidoptera; family Drepanidae; genus Ochropacha; species Ochropacha duplaris. The sequence continues at coordinate 14,202,512 of OX592691.1, forward strand.
AAGGATGTAAAATTGCACTGTAAGGGATTAGGTAAAAAACTGGGCGCGTCTTCATAGATGGCTCTATCTACACCCTAAATTATATTCTCGCGAAAATTGATACTTATCTATTATTGTTAGGTCCGCTTATCATGTTATTGGGGCCAAGGATCCAGATTTTTTACCTACTAGCGGACCCGGCAGACGTTGTCCTGCTCTGAAATTATAACAGAAATTAGAACCTGATTCCAGCTACCGGGTCCAATTTTGTTTTCAAATCATCGAGGAAGCCATTGAAACCACACACAAAATTTCATCCAAATCGGTCCTTTGTTAACATACTCCTCCGAAACGGCTCGACCGATTTTGAAAAAAATTTATATGTATATTCAATAGGTCTGAGAGTAGGTTGTTATTTATTTTTTATACCGCTGAATCCCAGGGGAAAGCGGGTGAAACCGCGGGGGACAGCTAGTAAAAAATAGATAACAACCTATTCTCAGACCTACTGAATGTAAATGTAAAGTTTCGCCAAAATCGGTCAAGCCGTTTCAGAGGAGTACGGTAACTAAAACTGTGACACGAGAATTTTATATATATATATATTATATATATATATATATATTTATATATCTATATTCTATCTATATATATATATATATATAGATAGAATATAGATATATAAAAGCATATATTTTGCACGGTGGTAGGGTACTTTGTAGTACTCGACTGGCTCAAGTTGAAAATCTGTCGCCAAGCACCTGTTGGTGTGTTCCGGCAGTTGCACTTGAGAGCCAGTAAGGTGTACAACACATTAGCAATCCCCTGGTATTGCCAATGTCTATATGCGACGGTTGTCACTTACCATCAGGTGACCCGCCTGCCTAGTTGTCACTTGTGACATAAAAAAAAAGCGAAATACCACTGACCGATTAATCACGAAATCTCAGAAAGTATAAATGCAAAAATCCTGTTTGGCAGGTATATTTTCTAATAGGGAGTAGGTAACCGCTGTGAAAGGATTTTTGAAAATTCAACAACTAAAATGTTCCCTTTTAAACCAGGGTGAAGCTGCGGGGACAGCTGGTTAATATATAAAATTGTTTATGTAACATAAATTGCATTAAAAAAACATGAAATGATTGTTTTTTTACCACTTCAATTGTCTACGAGTAAGTATATTATACCTACAGTTTTTTTTATTAATAGCCAATATACTAATGTGTTTTATATATATAGGTACAATATATATTTAGACAATATAACTAAATAATTAAAATATATACTCAAATACATACTATAGTAGTTAAGTAGTGTTATATATTATTATTCTGTATATAATATTATGAAGCATTTAATAGTTCTTTAAGTGAGAAAATGTTCTTCCATTTATCTATAATATTATTATGTACTAATGACAACGATGTACATAATCTTAAAATTATATATTTATTAACCTATGCTATATATTGCCAGTGGAGAGGCAAAATAAAAAAAATATAACCATAAATTATATTATACAGGCTGATTTTGTAGTGTTTGACATCAAAATGATGTCAGCGGTGAAATACCCATCGACAACAATAATTTTCAACAACTGAAAACATAAAAAGTCAGCATAATTTTTTATCCTACAATGAGCTTGAGCTTGCAGTGAAGGAAAACACCGTGAGGAAACCACAGCACTGGTAGGGTACTTTGTAGTACTCGACTGGCTGGCTACCACCCTTAAGTAGAAAATATGTCGCCAAGCACCTATTGGTGTGTTCTGGCAGTTGAACCTGACTGAGAGTCAGAGCCTTAAAGCCATTGTAAAAAAACAGATATACAGCACTTTGGCACCCGTTGTTAATGTCTATATGCGACGGCATTCACTGGCCTTACTGCAGTTGTGGTAAAAAAAGAACTTTAATATCAATTTACGGACAACTTACCGACATTTTGTTTTCCCTCTCCATACAGCACTAGTAAAACATCGAATATAAGATTTCTACTTAGATAAACTGTTTTAATTGTAGATGTAGTTAATATTAATCAATTAAATTTGTAGCTACCTGTATAAAGACATGTTAGATAAGAATATAAATATAAGTTTATGTTCCATATAATAATATGCTACAGAATTTTAAACTTTAAAGTTGCATGAATAAAGCTGTAGATATAGTTCAATTTTCATTCACATTGCAGTCACTGTATTTGTATACAACTTGTTACAAAATACCCCGTAAAAATATAATTAATTATCAAAGCCAAACATTTTGTCAACCCTAGTAAGCTGCCATGTCAGGGAACTAGATTATTTAACAGAAAGACCTACGTACCTATTTTACCTAATAATTGTCTTCTTTAATAGTTTTTCTATTTTTCATTCATAAATGTTTGCTACCTAATACAAGGATGTCGTTATACTCAAGTACTGGCATCCTACACAACTGTTTCGAGTTTTTTTGCCAATGTTTTTTGCAAAATAACGATGATTTTTGTCGATCCGCGAATTAGGTAAAAATGTAGGTACATTCTGCGTAGTTTACTCTTTAATTTTACTGAAATAGGGTTTGCACATCAGGGAAAATAATAATATTGTTTTATTTCTTTGGGGTATGCCATACAGCGTTACTACAGTTCTTAAATATTGTGAATGGACTCGTTATAAGGCCCCATTTAACCTCCTTTCGGCTTTACGGGTAGTTTTGTAACTGTATATTCGATTTTTAAATTCATATATTTTTAGGACAAAACGGACCTAATTCATTTGCCCATAGATAATATTTATATTATTACATTGTTGTTATAAATTTATGTTTTTCTTCTTAAAAACATATGACATTTGTGCAATTATTTGATTTAAAATTAGAAAATAAACACTTGCTTATTAGTTAAGGGTATATTAGTATAAATCTTATTATGATTTTAGACCTAAAATGAATTTATCATTAAACCTTAATATGTATATATTGTTAAATTAATAAATCAACATTATCATGAAATAATTAGATGTACTTAAATAGAGTTCATGCGATTCTCGACTTTACGTTTTAAATTTTAAGGTTGACGTAGTTTCATATATTTTATAATTGTGATTTAGTTATAGAATCTATAGATGTGTCATTTTGTACCTTCATACTGTTCAGAATCTCTGCACTCACTAGTTTATCGTGCAAAAATGTTTTAATAAAATGACGTTTATTAAATTGGAAAATTTATTTTGGTCCTTCGAGCCAGATCCCAATATGACTCCATCCTTTTAAAGTATCTAAATGATAGTACATTAAAATAAGTATGATCTTTTGGAAAGTCTTGTGTATTACAACCATACTCTTAGGTACTCTAGGAACTTAGATCTATTTCTAGTTAAAACATGTTTGCATCAAATAAAAAATTGTTAATGAATAAACAAGATAAATCTAATGGAGCTCTTGAAAAAAGGCGCGAAAAGAGCTCTTCAAGGACAGCAACAGGTTACGCGGCGTTAACCACTAACCATTAGGTGGACCGCATACCATACCTGCAGATATTGAAAGCTAATAGCATTAAATAGTTAGGCTCGATTTAAAGATAATGTAAATAGAAATATTTTATCTGTTCACATGATGAACCAGATATTCATTTCTTTAATTTTATAAAAACAGAATTTGTTAAGGTTTTTAAACCTTAAGACCTCCAATTAAATAGTAATATTCAGTTTAACGACAGTACCTTGATATTTAAATAAATAGAGCTGTATACCTAAGCTGTAAGGCATAAAAAATAGTACCTATTATGAACAAGTTAAAAATATTTTTTAAAAATCGAAAAAGCCGTAATACGTAAATTTCAGTTAGATACGTGTAAAGACTGGAATTACAACTATGCTTGGGTTTAGCGCTCCCTCTTGCAATATTGATCTGAGCAATTGCCGAGTTTATTGCCGGCTCTTAAACAAAAGAAAACTTCCGAAGAACTTCCTTTAGATGAATAAACATTTCATTTAGTTACCTTACATTATCGCAAAGTCATTCCCCACTACTCATAATTCGAAGAAATGAGCTCCAACCACTTGACTTTGTACCTTGTGTACATTTCCCTTTGATTCCCATCGTATCATCGACCTTGGATGAATCATATAAACCGTAAGGTTCAATTTTTATGCGGTAATTACATACGTGAAGAAATTCATCGAAATCGAATATTGACTTTTAAAATTGATACATACTTTCTTGTGTCATTATCCTACACTTCTGAACGTAACAATTATCACGTGGAAAAGCTTTTAATAATATATTGACGTCCTCCGGCTGTCTTGCTGAAAAATTGTCATGACCCTAATAGCTAGAAAAATTGTAAGCAAACAGTTTTATAGAAGCATGTCTTGCAAGGGAAAGTTCCGAGTTTCCGCCTTGCATTTTGTACTTTAATCACTCACGGAGTTTAATTGAAAGCCCGTGTAATATTTCGTCTCGTTCACGCTTATGTCTATTCTAATAGTCGAGCGAGACTGACTGTGTTTTGTTACCAAAGCCGGCGTTTAAAGGTGTTATTCAGTCGCGCGTGAAAACTGAACGAGAGCGGTTGGCCCGCGATGCCAATGAGATTCAAACCGCTCGCAGAAATGCTATCGCGAAGGCACAACTTTCGAATAAATAAAAAGAAGTCGTAATTTTTATTTTCAAAGGGAAGATGAAATAATTAATTAGAATATAAGTAAACGGTTTTTTGTTTAGTTTGTTTTGAAGTCTGTTCACGAAGGTCGCGTCCTTCAATCGATAAACTATTAATTGCGGCGTGTGATTGCCCGTGGCCGGTAGACAACTGAACTGAACGCGTGTTTTGGATGTGTTTTAATGATAAGTGCCAATTAAAAATATAAATTAATTATTTTTCTTTTACGAGGACCTTGTGTCGAGAGTTTGATCTTGATGAGACTTTCAATTCAATCTGCATCTTAATGGAACATGGGCATCTGTTTAGACACTGGTAAGTTTATGTTTGTTTTTTTTTTAATACATCAATGTCACAGCTACTAGTGTTTGGGCAATAACGGTGGGTAGTCCCATGGTACGTTGGGCGCCAATAAATCAAAGTCAAATTTAACAAGTTGGAGGCATTGTGGTTTTGTTTTCAATACTTGTTTGTGAATTATACGAGTATATCATCAAATAAGTTTGTTGCAATTTTTATAGATTATTTTATACTGATAAAACAATGAAAGATATGGAGATGTTACAATTATTTAAATAAATTTTGGCCCCACGTTGGGCGCCATAAATTCTCCAATGTTGGAAATTGAGAAATATTTTCCAACATACAATCATATTTCCATTCCAACTAATTATTATCCGTTTTACCTATAAAAGTCTACTTCCACAATTCTCATAATTAAATTTCATTTTCAAATCATAATATGAGCTTGAGCTTTCGATGAAGTTAAACATTGTGAGGAAACCATATCACGGTGGTTAAGTATTTGTAGTTCTCGCATAGCTGGCTACCCTCTATTTGAAAATCTGTCGTCATACATATCTACTGGTTTTTTTCCGACGGCTGTAATTGATAGCTACAATGTCTAGAAGATGTTTGTGTACTCACCACCGACGGCCACAGCATCACCTGCCGTAATGAGATCACGTTCTTTCTTCGATTCTTTGGATAAGAAATAATGTGTAACTGAACATGGGCCTCGCTGTCGTAGCTGACCACTTGGCTGATGCGAGCGATTATATTCTATCTAAAAACCGGAGTTCTTTCTTGCCGGAGTCTTCTCAGTTTAAGTGTATTCCGAACCGGTGGTAGAGTCAATTGTAACGTTCATGAGTGCCTTACCAGGGCCTAAACTGAATAAATGAGTTTTGAGTTTGAGTTTGAACCCTTCTAAACCACCAGAACAAAACAATGAAGAGTTGGAGACACAGGCCGGAGATAGAAGCCGCGGCGAAAGCGCGTGGGCCGGCCGTGCCACCCCGCCGGCCGCTGCCTTCCCCATGCAAAACTCCAGCCACGTCAAGTTTGAGCCACCCAACGTGCCCGTCATATTTATCCTGGGTAAGATTTAGCTGCATAAAAGTTATCGGAACGAAGTAAGTCTGTGATCACGATTAGTTATTAAAAAGATAGTGGACTCATGTTCAAGATATATTCCAAATAAATTATGTTAGTCAATACATCTGACTGACCTATCAACGCACATCTGAAACTTTTGGGGTTAGAACAGTTTTTTTTTTGAACCCCTGAGGGGGTAAAATAAGGTAAAACCGCGGAGTCCATAAAATATCTGTAACAGCCTATATTAAAGACTCATGGAATTGAGTCAGCAAATTTGAAGGATTGTGATATGAATAAAGTTTACTTCAGGGCCATCTCCGAACTGGTGGTCACTTCTATAGATCGATCTTCATCAGTGCTCTCCTGGGGCCTAAATTTGGGGATTCATATATGGACTGAAGCCAATATTTTTTGCGTTATTCCCTTATGAGTCCAACAGCGTCCAAAATTTCACCAGGTCTCTAAAAAGTGTTATCTTTAGGTGGTCCAGGCAGCGGCAAGGTGACCCACTGCGACAACCTGATGCAGGAGCGGCGCGGCGTGGTGCACATCAACATGACTGACTTGCTGCAGCAGTACGCCATCGGCAACGGTACACCATTCACACAGAATACTGGTTTGCACACAGTTACAGACTTGCAGGATTAGCCCGAAGTCATAACTTTTTATTACTGCTCTGGGATCTCCACGGCTGAATTTTGGAGCCTCCTTGAAATTCCGTATCGGTTATTTAACTCATGTACTTGTGATGAGGCTTAGCGAGGATCAAAAACGGAAATGAAATGACAGGATGACGCTTTCGGAAGATCTCTCTAATCTGATATGATAGTTTTTGCGTTTTAGAGATCGTAATTCTTATAGTCGACACCAAAATGTTCAACATATTAGTTTGTCACGATGTATAAACCCCGTAAATGCTGTATCATTGACTATGTATATGTATGCTTGTGATAAATTATATTGTGTAGGTCTAACGATATAAAAGATCTTGGTGCTCAATAGGTACAAAGGTATATCCCATTACAAATAACTTTTTATGTCAGAGGTCTGAAAATAGGGAGGCGGCAATACGAGTACCAGAGCATTTTGTTGTCCTTTTTACAATGCCTTGAAGGCAACAAGCTCTAAAGTGTAACTGCCGGAATATACCGATGGTATAGCTTGGTGATAGATTTCCTATGATAGACCTATGTCCCCTGGATGGGGCAGAGGGCGTCCACAGTATTCCTCCATCGCGAGCGGTCTTGAGCTTTTCGCTTCACTAAGGGCAACATTGTCAACTAAGGCAGTAGCTATATTTCCTTATCGCGCGTTGTGAAAGGGGGCTAGACGGAAAAAAATCTTACGACACTTTTTATGTCACTATGTATGTTTATTAAGCTGTGCGGCGTGCGCATGTTTCTCTGTCTGTCTCTCTCTCTCTCTCTCTCTCTCTTATAGAAAGCAAACCAGATATTTTCATTTCTATTTATGTATATATATATATATAAATAGATTTTTTTTATATATATATATATACTCTCTCGACTTATATAACTTTTATTACTGAAAGGATTCCCTCATAACTTCGTAAGAACTCTCCACACAATTGAGGCCAATCCATCACAGCCAGCTGTGTTACAATATCATTAGCCACTTAGTCCACGTGTTCACCGGCAAGTGCAGGTCAGAATCAGTCAATGTCGTACCAAGTGGCGATCGATGACCATTTGTCAGCATTATTCTACTTAATCACCACTTGTAAACATGACTTATTCTGAATTCATTTTTATTTGTTTTGCGTCTTGCATCCGGCTGAGAATCATTGTCAAGCATCTATAGTGTTTCTGTAGCTATACTTAGAGCCATTTCCGTACTGGTCGTCGTGTTGCAGTTATTATCTTTTTTGTTAATTTTGCTTTTATTTCACGAGCAATTTTCAAGTTAACTGAAATAAAATTCTTTCCTACCATTCTTGAACCGCGATCTTGATAAGCGATACGAAGTTTGAACATGCTTGTTAACAGGACGGAAATATGGTAAAAATTACCTTATCTTGATTGAAAGAAACCATTTTCAAATAATCATAGTAATTCTTATTCATGTTACTACTAGCGGTTTTATCTACTCGAAGGATATTTAATACATTCCTATCCCACTAATATTATAAATGAGAAAGTTTGAATGGATTGTTTGTTACTCTTTCACACAAAAACGGCTTTTTGATGAAAATTGTCACACAGGTAGATCATATCCTTGAATAACACACATGATACTTTTTATCCCAGGAAAGGATAAGATCCCTCGGGAACGCGGGTGAAACCGCGGGGGACAACTAGTGTTCCATACACATATAGGAAATTCGATGATTGTTATCCGTTATTTCACGCTAGATGGAGCAACGGCCGTGATTAGTTACGTAGAGATAGTAGGTATATTTGCCGGACAGTGGCATAGGCAACTTTTATTTCGGGAGCGTGAGTAAAACCACGTGGTGGAACCTACCATAAATGGGTTTTAAATAAAAATATGCATAACAGTAATTGGATGTATTACTGTTATGCATTACAAATACGCCTGGAGCTATTAGATGCATCAGGCCCTTGTAAAACAAAGTCTTTAATGTCAATCTAAATACGGGCTGCACTCCACGAGTAAGACTCAAATAAACTCCAACAATACCATATTCCCTCAATTATTTAAGACGTAATAGAATAAATGTAAATTTTTAGAAAAAGATATAGTCACAAACGACTTTAAGGACATAGTGTTAAAGTCGATAATGGTTGTAAATGTAAAGCTCGAACCTTGAGACAGCGGTGCCATCTGTTGAGTTCCCACGGGCTTCAAAGGCGACCGACTGTGTAATTATGGGTGTTAGCCTTTCTGCCTTAGCTTATGTTGAAGGCTATTATTTGAGTGTACTACACGTGTTTACATGGCGAAGGTGTCCTACGTTTATTTCTAATGAGCTAATTTTTTATGCATTACTCATAACTTCAAAGTCATTTTGTTTGCAATGCACCGCTATATATTTAGAAAAAAAAGGGGTAGAAATTAATACTCTACGGCAAAGTCGAATATCACTTATCCACATGATAAATAAGGCTGTATGAGATGAAGATACAGAGCCAGCCCAGTATTATTATTTAGTTGTCAGAAGTTTTATCCCCATTTTTAATCTTGAGTACTTAAAAACTAGACTTCAGACTAGACTTAGTTTTGTTGTCCCATGCGCTGTGGACTGGGTACATTTCCCAATTTTAATCTAAAACATATCGTTCTATCGAAAAAAAATTGATGCTTCTTAATTCCTATGATAGGTCAATTCATTTCTGTAATTCTGAAAACTATCAGGTTAATTTACAAGTATCACATATTCTGCATTGTAGTACAGTAATTGTGTTGACTGGTATTTGATAAGCAAAAAGCAACCTTCCGAACCATGAGTTAGTCTAGACTATTCAGTGCTATAAACCTATTTGATTAAAAATATTTTCATTGTATACCATTGCCACATAATGGCCGACCGAAGTATATATATAGTTGTTAATTTTACTCAATCTTTTATATTTTCCTTTATACCACTAAGGTAACAAACATACGGCTCCCCTGATGTGTGACACATGGCGATGGTAGCTCAGTGATAATGACGTCGGATACCGCGGCGGAGGTCGTGGGTTCGAATCCTACAATGAGCTTGAGCTTTCGGTAAAGGAAAACATCGTGAGGAAACCATAGCACGGTGGTAGGATACTTTGTAGTACCCGACTGGCTGGCTACCACCCTCAAGTTGAAAATCTGTCGCCAAGCACCTATCGATGTGTACCGACAGCTGCACTTGAGAGCCAGTTGCCATCTAGGCTTTGCGTGCTTACCACCTTCGGCCAAATCATCCCTTACCATGGTGAGATGGTCAAACACAAGATTATCCAGAATTAAAAAAAAAAAGACTTGCTTCACCAACTCGTCCATCTAACAAACCCTCAGTTTAGGTGCCAAAAATGTGGACGCTACTGTCGCTCCCGTATCGGACTGTACAGTCATTCTAAGGCCTGCCACACGGACGCTGTTTAGATCATCTATTTAATATGTAAATTCCGTTATGTGTAGACGCCTGCAACACCGTGGTAACAATTGCGCGTGATTTAATGGAGCTGTAATTCAGATATTACTAATGGCTGTGGACCATTAAGCCCAAAAGTGTGATTAGATAGTTGTTAACCTAATGACAGAGCACTTCGAAGATTGAGCTTTCATACTTATGATTATTAGCTGTCCCCCGTTTTTCCCTTGTTTTCAGGATAAAATGGTTCTCTATCTTATGAAATGAAATTCTTTATTCATCCAAATAGGCCTATACAGGCACTTATGAATAGTCAGACTCTAAATGCTCGGTTCGGAAGGTTGCTTTTGCTGAGAAGATCCTGCAATTGATATTTTATATGGATTTATCCTTATAATATCTTCTCTGATCTTAGGAGATTAGTATACAGACTGTTAAAAACAAATGGGAATTTCGACATTCGTAAAGTACTATTAAGACAGGACAGATACAAACCTACTTAGAGTTTATTTATGTGTATTTGGAACTGCTGAAACGATTCAAAAAAATCAACACACACACACATATTATTTTATCCAAGATATCAAAAAGTTATTTTTGCTGAAATATGGAGGAAAGACAGTCAGGTTTTTATTTCCGGGACACATTTTAGCACTCACGCACATTTTGGATCAATAACACTACTTAATATTATGAATGCGAAAGTTTTTATGTATGCATAATTTTGGCTGACTGAAGAGATTTAGATGAAACATGACACAGACATAGATCATAATCCAAAAACACAAAGTTCTTCGACGACCCTGGGGCGGAATCTACTAATAATTAAAATTTTGATTTTTTTTCCATCAGACATGCAAGACTTCGGCACGTTATCGAGCAAAACAGTGACAGAGGTTCTGATGTTGGAGATGAAGATGGCACCGACTGCGAAGACCTACCTCGTGTCGGGGTATCCGAGGTCTATGAGGGATGTCGCTGAATATTCGGATAAGGTATGTTCTTGTAGGAGGGGCACTAAAAACGTTTGATGCCAAGTTTCAGGTTTAGTCAGTGATCAGTAAAAATGGCACTTTTCAGACATTACATTTTAAGGGGGGCCTTATTAGATAAGCAAAATTTGCAAGTATTTATGTGTTTGAGTTATAGGAGGTCGTAATTAAGAGCGTCGCCAATTTTTTCTGCCATGGCCTGCACGACCAGTTTCTATAATGTTATCGATCACAGATTATAAACTACTAATACACGTACAGACAATGAGGAACCTTCCAAAATTAATTTGTACCTACTTAGAGACCACAAACACTGTTTACCTGATGTCCACTCTCAGTTTAGTTAAACACTAATCGATCGACAGGACAGAAGACGGTCTCACAAAAATCGGTACACATTTATGTCAAGGTTACAATTTATAAATCGTCATTTGTACCGTAAACTTGCGTCTACTTTGATGATGGCTTTATTATTTTGAGGAATAAGTTCAAAATTTTGGTTTTTATTTTTAATCTAATACGGTGACAAACGTGGTAAAGTACACCCTCAAGTTGAAAACCTACCGGAGTATTCCTTCAGCTGCAGAAAAACAGTTCCCTTCTAAGCTTTGTATATGTACTTACACATTTAGCTATACTAATCATGGATGATTGTAGTCCCACAAGCCCACCAATGACAAAAGATATCAAATGGATTGAACCAATACCTGAAACAAAATTTTACCTTTCAAATATTTTTAGGCAGGCTTGTCTTGACGTACCGTAAAAACAAGGCATTCGAGAAATTTGCAATAAAGATCTTTTCTTCCATTTTCCGGCCTAGCCATTATATCAGTTCCCTGTCCAATTATCTGGTTTGCATGCACTTTGTTCCCCTTTGTCACCAATAATCCAGCTTTATTGGTTTATTACTCACGTACAAATTGATGTGAGCGCTTTAGATGTTTATCTGCTAATTAAATTGTACGTTTCCCCAAGAGACTCGTGCACGGAGACATAGTGGATTCATTTACGTGTTGTCGCAGACAATGGCCTGTTTTATTGTTGACGGTTGAATAATGGGTCTTAATCAATTAATCTTTTGCTGCGTGCGTTGGCTATTGGCATTTTATCGTGATGTTTTAAATTGAAACCATTTCTAATTTGGAAGGATTGTTTAACCACCCTGAAGTGATTGAAAAACTTTAAATTGGGCCTATTTCTTTGCGTATTGTCTAAAGCGTAAATAATAAGTAGCCTGGCTGATTTTTCGTACAGAATAGTGTGAAGGTACCTCCACTTTAAAGGTTGTCTTCTAAGCTTTGTAATCTGTATACTATTTACTATTACTACTAGGGAATGCAATCAGATCGGGATCTCGCGAGATCTCGCCTCATTTTTCGAGATCAATCTCGAAGCATAAAATTACGAGATCTCGGCCGAGATTGACGAGATTGAGAGAAGACACTTTGAAAGCATGTAAAAGTCCATTCACGTGGGTTACTACGACTACAAACAGACTAGAGTCGGTATCTCTATGAGTGTGGAGGATCGAGGGGTAATTTTTTTGCAATTTGCTTACAACAGCTTGCTCACGCTGATAACAACTAGTGTTGAATCTGAGAGGGCGTCTTCAGCCGTTGGCTACATAGCGACTGACATAAGATGCCGTTCATCCGACTTTAAGGAGCACTTTGTTTTTTAAGGAGCTATTTCCAAAATCACTCCTAAAACCGTTTGTTTCTTGCTTGTCTCACTTTCATTATTTTTACGGGTCTGAATTGTGATTTGTGTGTTCATTAACATAAATAAATAATTATAAAAATAAAGACTTTTTTTCAATAATTTAATGTTCAATCATGTTTCACTTTTTTTTTTATATTTTTTGGACTCTCGATTTGTATTTAGTAATTCTTTGCGGATCTTTTTTCAAACAATTTTATAAATATATTTAATACATTTCTAAAGTATTTAGATCATTCAGTATTACAATTGATACCGAATATTATCAATATAGATGATTTAATTTATTATTATAGATATCTGAATTTCAAAACTAACATAGATATTACATTATTATAACTACAATTAAAACAACTAATCTAATCTAAAAACTACCTAAAATAAACTAGTAGTTTCACTTATCTAAGTAAAACAATACTTTTTGAAAACCATTCGAGATCTCGAAAATGCCGAGATCGAATTTCTAATCCCTCGAGATCTCGACTTGGCGATCTCGTCTCGAGATTGCATTCCCTAATTATATTTTTATAAATATAATTAGGGATATTTTTGCAAATTTAAATCTAGAAATTGTTAAATGAAAACAACAGTTCCGAAAATAGTTTTTTATAAAATTAAATGTACCTTTGATACATACATTTGAAAAATTAAAAGCAAACCCAAAAAAATCGATTAATTATGTTATGAAAGATGCAATCTTAATCATCTTCAGTCCATTGACTTTCAACCCACACCTTAATTTTGAAATGTGACGTCACGAAACTACGGACCCCTCCCACCCCTTGTCACACTTCGTCACCCCTTTTCGTGTGACGTAATTTATGGATGGCCCCAAAGCTCCCAGACGGCTTATTTTTTTCCGACACCTCCAACACATATCATTATATTTTAGCCAATGTGTACAAATCTTGACAAATTATATACTAAAACCTTCCTCGAGAATCACTCTATCCATTGGTGAAAACAGCATGAAAATCGGAGCAGTAGTTTTTGAGTTTATAGTCGCGGCGGAGGACTTTATTTAATAATATGTAGTGATAAGTTTTTTTAATTCGCTTGTAATTTGCAGCCAATAGTTGTTTCCTACCACTTGCTCATAACACCCCTATGCGGGGCTAGCATGGGCAGGGGATAAAAATTTTATCCACCGGTTATGTCCACTGTCAAGGGACAAAATTATTTTATCTACCTATCATAGCACGGCAACAGGGGGAAATAGAATTATATCACTTTTTGACATTAGACGGGGATATGCACCCCCCGCCTATAGCATGATGACTAGGGGCAGAGAAAATTTAAAAATATTTTGACATAACAAAGGGAGAAATTTATCCGCCGTCGGCGCATCGACGGCAGCCGCCGACACCGACTACAGTCGACGGCTGCCGCCGAGTTTCTCCGACGGCAGTCGGCGGCAGCCGTCGACGCGCCGACGGCAGCCGCAGCCACCGACTGCAGTTGACCGCTGCCGCCGACGTGCTCCGACGGCAGTCGTTTATCCAACCATCGCCATGCTCGGAGGGTGGATAAAACTGACAGGGGGAAATAGCATTTTGTCCTCTATAATAATGCTAGCCCTGCTGGGGTTAAAAACACCCCAACAAACTAACAATTGATTTTTGCCAGCCGCTATTGCTTTTTAATAGGTATTTGATTAGTTGCTTGTCCACTGCCACCCACTGCTGTACACGAGTAGTTTCCATGAATATCGTGATTCATAACCCTCACGTGATAATTGTATTTATGACGATGGCATTTTAGTGTTAACATGCATTTCGTGATAATCATACAGACCTACTGCGTTTGATGAAAAAGGATTTTTGTATTTGCTTTATTTATTTTATTGCTCACTTATGGATATGTATTTGAACACTATCTCATGGTAAGTGATGCCGTGAATGATGTTTTGATGGAACTGTCTCTTCAGTTGCCATTTCATTAGTAAGAACCAAGAACCTAATCGTCTTGATTTGGAGGCGTGTATTTCCCGGTTCTTTGATAAAAATAATTATTTATCTTTATTAATCACTATCTGTCCCCGCGGTTTCACCCGCGTTCCCGAGAGATCTTATCCTTTCCCGAGATAAAAAGTATCCTATGTGTTATTCCAGGATATTATCTACCTGTGTGCCAAGTTTCATCAAAATCCGTTCAGCCGTTTTTGTGTGAAAGAGTAACAAACTTCCATCCATCCATCCATCCTTTTCATTAATAAACATTATTATTATTTATTTTTCTGTTAACAAAAGAATGTGTCGACCACCCCAAGAAAGAATGCAACGTTCCCTAAATAAACACTATTGTCCTCAGATACAAACCATAAATGGTGTGGTGCTAGTGAGCTGGCGGCAGCGAGTCCTCGAACGGCAGATAGAGTACGGAGCGAGACTGGGCCACGTGGTGCTCAGCCTCGCCAGGATGGAGCTCAACAACTTCTATAAGAACGTGATGCCTGTTGCTGACTACTTCGATCAAACTAACATGCTTATTGCGGTGAGTTTAGCTCAGAAGTCCCAATCTTTTGTCGTCTCGTAGACCGCTAACTGTTATGCCTAGGCCGCACTCATCGCGATAAAATTCGGGCGATAAACTTCGTCTTCGGTCTACGGCGAATCGTCGCGGCCACACCATGCGCGTTGTAAAGTTTATCGCGATGTACAAACGCACAAAACAAAATGGAATGTGGCCGCGCAAGCGGAGTTCATCGCGATAAAACCCTTTGTTGTGCGAGAGTTTTCCGACAGCGGAGCGATGTGAATGAAGCTTCGCCCGAAGTGACGAAGTATTCGCGTATATCTGGCTACATACACCGCGATAGCCCGAATATCCGCGTTATCGCGTGAGTGCGGCCTAGGCATTATAGATAGACCCCCCTTTTACCTGTACTGTCCCAGGGATAAAAGTGCTCGCTAAAAGGTCGTTGGATGGTAGGTAAATTGCGATCTGCTTAAATTCCACTATTACTGTGCGTAGTGTAGTGCACAGATTACTGATATGTAGCTAGCTAGTGTAGTGATGTCAAAATGTCAACGTGGCGGTCGGGCGCATGGTGCACAGATATGGTGCATTACTTCATTTTATTTTTTAAATAATCCCAGTCATGACCATAGGCACAAAGTCTTTTAGCCGCAGCTTTATCTTCAGGTTTTTTTTATATATTTTATTTTAGTTTAAATTTGTTTTTATTGATTTTGTTCGTGATGTCATGGACGTGGGTCCCGACTGAAAACCAGCGCGAGGGTTAGTGCTTTTGCTAACACTGGCTTTATGCTGAGTCGGGACCTATTCCAGGCATCACGCAACGTTACATTATCATTTGTCCCTTTTATTTTCATGTTTTTGTGTAAGTAGGTTAAGCTTAATGTAATGTAATGTTGTGTGTTGTCGCGAATAAATTTATTTTCTTTCTTTCTTTCTTTCTTTCTTGCTTTCTTTCTAAATTAAATCCATTATCGTTGACCTATTTAGATATCATGATCCGATTTTCATTGTTTTGGACCCATGGGGTTCTATAGACCACTTTGGGTATCAATGTTTTAGCTAATTAAACCGTAAGTGAGAAGTATCGTGGTGCTTTGTCGCATATAGTTGGAGCTCAAAGACTGTGCCGACTATTTTGTATCGCGGAAAGCATTGCTTTTTAAGTTGATTGTCGGACGACGGTATCCGACGTCACTACCACTGAGCTATCATCTTGTTCTAGTTTATTCTAACGGTCCGTTTGACGTGGTTGGTTAACAGACGCCTCACAGGTCGTGGGTTCGCTTCTTATCCAGGACAAACATTTGTGTGCATGAAAATGTCTGTTTATCCTGATTCTGGGTGTTATTATCTATTTAAATATGTACAAAAAGTAGTATACGAAGTATATCAGATCTGGTTTCCATAGTACAAGTTTTGCTTAGTTCGGGATCAGATGGCCCTGTGAAGAATGTCTCAGGATATTTATTTATTTATTATTGATGGGATAAAGATACTTGTATACCGATAAAGTACACAGAACTATGAACCATATTAATAATACATTTATGGTACTTTATCTGTTGAAGAAACTACAGATATAAGTACCTACTTAATAGAAGATTATTGGATTAAGATTGTTAACCGACAAAAAATATAGTCCAACATCATTCAAATTACAAGGTAAGATTAGACTGTATCTTCCTATATTACATACCTACATATTTGACAGAAATAGATTTGGCAAGACAGACGTAGGTATCTCTGTTTATCAATAGATTGTCTATTATTAGGGAATAGGTCTCGACTTGAAGATCAATTTACAAACAAACAAAATACTCATTGTGTACTTCAAACAATAGACAAATAATTGGTGCCATATTTTTAAACAATACGGAGTAATGATATCAATAAAGATAAAACGTTATTTTAGGGATAGCATTCTTACTTTCGTCACTCAATTCAACCGGCCCATTAGCTCAGTTGGTTAGAGCGTCGTGCTAATAACGCGAAGGTCGCGGGTTCGATCCCCTCATGGGCCACATACCCTTTTTTATTTTTGTACTCCTATTTTCCTAACAAAATTTCATGAACCGTAATACAAAAATTCTCGACGAAAAGTATTTAATTTATTCTCTATAAGGTATAATTAAACGTAGTTAACTGTAAGTATAGTTGAGTAAGGGCCGGTGCATACTTGATACGGTAATAACTGGCCTGCGAAACATTATGTTCGTATTTATTTATGTCAGTAAGTAAGTACATGGTTATTCCATACACTTTACAGCCGTTTCCGTACAATTATTGTGATAAAAATTGTGAAAAACATAATGTTTGTAGCAGTTGAACATTACTAAATCACATTTGATTACTGCGTCTACAAAAACCCCTCTAAATTTGGCTGCCACACGCGTCATACTTGTGAACAGGTGCTGCTTGTGGGGGCTGGTCTGCTTGAGTGTCTATGTCAGTCATAATTAAATTCAAATTTTTCCGCCATAACACGCAAATATTGTCAGTGAAACTAGATAAATAATTATTGAATGTATTGCCGGCTCTTCTCAGCAAAAGCAGCCTTCTGAAACTAGCATTAGAGTCTAACTATTCATAAGTGCCTGTGAAGGCCTATTTGGATGAATAAACATTTCATTTCTTTTTTTTTAATAATAAAAAATTTAATGTTACATTTGAATTTACGTTACAAAAAATTGCACCAACAATCCTCAAAAAATCGCATAATGTATCAAATCTCATTGAAACCCCCAAAACAGTGAATATAAATGTGATATGACACATTAGCGGGGTGAGGCGAGCCACCGAATCGACTGGCATCAATAAAACATCGCGATCGATTTGTATTTACCGACACGACCCTACTGTGACGGTCAACGTACAATGTCATACGCCATCCGGTGCGGAGGACAGTCGACAATCTGATACATGTTGACACACATAAAAAAATCAAGTATATTCTAGAAGTCCCCTCAGAGCACTCGCAATAAGAAAACTAGGGACATTTTTCGGTCTGCTTATGGTGTGACAGTTTCGGATTAGCCCATAGGGATATTAAGCTAATACTTAGGGCTTCGTCTCGAAGGGCGAACCATAAACAACAGCAAAAATAATAGATAATTTGTCCTTAAAATATACACAATTTTAGTAACTACAAAATTTTTGTGTAGACTGAAACTATAATAATTTATTGCTATGGCAATCTTATTTTATTTATCTGTTTCGTCCATATGCTAAGATACGTATCTACCTCGATTTAGTAAATAGATTAAAAGAATAGGTTGAAAATGTTGTAGTAAATAGGTAATCCCAATTACTGTTGATGGTAAGATGGTGAAGTTATGATGGTGACAAAAAAGGTATTTTCAGTTTTCCTGACATTATTTTAGCAGTAATAGATCTTGGAAGATTCTGAATTTTCAGGATAGGTGTGTACCATATCTTTCAAAGTTATATTGCGATCTAGATTAGAGTACCCAAATCATCCCACTAATATTATAAATGTGAAAGTTTGGATGGATGGATGGATGGAAGGATGGAAGTATGTTTGTTACTCAGTCACGCCAGAACGGCTGAACGGATCTGGTTGACATATGGCACAGAGATAGATTATAGTCTGGAATAGCACATAGGCTACTTTTTATCCCGGGAAAAGATAAGATCCCTGGGGAACGCGGGTGAAACCGCGGGGGACAGCTAGTTATATAATATTTTTTTAATTTAGACCTATTAAGAGGACACATGAAAGTTACAAGCTACTGAAAAAGCTTTCTGCGAATAAGTTCAAAGAAAATAATTACACAGACAAAGCAATAAATGCTGGCGATCATTGAGTTCGTGGGGCACCCATTTGTCAAGCTTTTTTACCTTGCCAATTTGATGCAAATGGACCAATATTGTTTTGACGCTAACGTCGAAAGCTGCTGCTAATTCAGCCGTAGATTGTGCAGCTTCCACAATCGCCTTTAATTCGTCACTGTCGACCAAAATCTTCGGACGACCGCGAGATTCATTTTTCAGGTCGAAATTTCCAGAACGGAAGCGAGCAAACCAATAACGGGTGGTGCGTTGGTTTGTAGTGTTAGCTCCGTAAACGTCGTTGATGTTGCGTGCCGCTTGTGCCGCGTTGCTGCCACGACCGTACTCATATTCCATAATTACTCGAATTTTTAACGTATCCATGATGACGAAAATGATTGAAATGCGATGAAAATGTAACACTAATCACTAAACAAATGACTACTTTTGGAAAAAAAAATCCATGTTTTTAAAATAAAATTAATTTGAAATTAGAATTCTTAGCCAAACAAAAATTATTTTGATTTGAAATGGCCAGTACTGCAGAACGGCAATTTCATAGGTAAAGACCTATTATTATAAATGTGAAAGTTTGGATGGATGTTTGTTACTCTTTCACACAAAAACGGCTGAACGGATTATGATGAAACTTGGCACACATTTAGATGATATCCTGAAATAACACATAGGATTCTTTATCCCGGGAAAAGATAAGATCCCTCGGGAACGCGGGTGAAACCGCGGGGGACAGATAGTATAGATGACCAAATACCACGAATCTCCAATTATGTCAACTCTCATGAATACTTAAACACTTCTAGAACAAGTTTGTCTAACTATCGACGTAATATTTAATTTTCATCGTCACAAATGTATACAAAAATTACATAGTAATCTCTTCTAGTATTGATTTTAAAATTATTTGTTGTAAACATGTCTGTGGAATTGGAAAACAATGTATGCTTAGTTGAAGACGTAATAACGATATGTCTCATCATTTATTTAAATCAAAACGTATATAATTTGTACTCAAATGCGAACATGAATGGTAACGCAAAGAATAGAAAAGATAAAGGTGGTCGCACACTTGTCCGCGCCGAAAAAACGAAGTCCTTTTGAATGCTTCCAGGGATACGTCCGATTCGGAGCGAATTTAATAGGACTTCATACCGGTAATTCTAAAATTCGATTCTGTCAGCTCCTTTCAGCCCCAAACTTACATGTTCGTCCACACAAATGTTTATCTTAGAAGGGAATCGAACCGACGACCTGTAGCGTGATAGGTAGTAATTTGAACAACTACGCCAGTCGGCCCGTCAAAATATCCACCTTTTTTAACTAACTAACTTTACTGTGAATGTTATAGGTATAACGTGACTATAACATAATAGTTGTTTGTTATACAAGAGTGTAAAGTTGTTTATTAACCGCGTGCTTAATTTTGATGACCGAGCAAGCGAAGGATTTTAAAATTGTATCACGAGCGCAGCGAGTGATTCAAAAATTAGAATCCTGAGCGTAAGCGAGGGAATCAAAAGAGCACGAGGTGAAAAATCTTTGCACTCGAGTGCAACACGTATCTTTTCATCCCACCTCAGCGAGGAAATGACTAAATGCAAAAAAAAAAGAAAATGACGCGCGCAAAGCAAATTAAAAAAAAGTACACCAAGAAGGTTCCGAGTCTGAGTTTTTAACAAATTAAAAGAGGATGTATGATAAATTCGGCACCATTGAGGGAGAATTAAATAGGTTTAATGATGTTTTGAATTCATAAACTTAGTGCACACGATGTTCTGTTTACTTTATCCTCTAGCGGATAAAAACGGCTTTTACACTCAGATATCGAAGAGCAAAAATACTCTTTCCGAGATGGGGGGATGAAAAAAATATTAATAACCATCGGTCCCGGGTTTCTCCCGCATTCCCGTGGGATAATGAGATATGTTACTCAGGGATAATGTAGCATTATAATGGTGAAAGATTTTTTGAAATCGGTAGTTTTCCTTATAAACATACAAATCTTTTTTTTTTTTTTTATATATTCGATAGGCTTGTGTTTGACCACAATCTCACCATGGTAAGTGATGATGTGGCCGAAGATGGTAAGCACACAAAGCCTAGATGGGAACTGGCTCTCAAGTGCAACTGTCGGAACACACCGATAGGTGTTTGGCGACAGATTTTCAACTTGAGGGTGGTAGCCAGCCAGTCGGGTACTACAAAGTACCCTACCACCGTGCTATGGTTTCCTCACGATGTTTTCCTTCACCGAAAGCTCAAGCTCATTGTAGGATTCGAACCCACGACCTTCGCCGCGGTATTCGACGTCACTTACCACTGAGCTATCATCGCCTTAAAAAATCTTTCGTCTTTATAATATTAGGTAGTATAGACTACTAAGAGTATAGATAATAACAACTTGAAATTGTGAATTAAATAAATACTTTAAATGTCATGGACTGCCAACAAAAAAAGAAAAATAAAGGTGCAAAATAATTCATATTTTAAAACTTGGATATGAAACGTTGCACATAAATATTACATAGCGGCCTAACTCACCACGGTGTAAATTCAATAAACCTATGAAAAATTAATACTCTACATAATTGTGGTGATTATTATTTAATTGCAACGTCCATGTTGCATGAGAATCAACACGTGCGGTTTCAACTATGTAAATTAACACTCATTTTATATTTTTAATGTATGTACATATCTTGAATCGATAAATACTGTGACTTTCAGCGGGTCCCTGGATACAGTTATCCCACGTCTTATACATTTAAACGAGCAATTCTTGTATATATATACCTATATAGATATAGAATCTAGGCTTTGTGTGCTTACCACCTTCGGCCACATCATCACTTACCATAGTGAGGTTGTAGTCAAACACAAGCCTATCATGAATTAAAAAAAAAACTATAGAATCTGAATCTCGGAAACGGCTCCAACGATTTTCATGAAATTTAGTATGCAGGGGGTATCGGGGGCGATGAATCGATCTAGCTAGGTTTCATTTTTAACCGACTTAAAAAAAAGGAGGAGGTTCTCAATTCGTCTGTATGTTTTTTTTTTTTTTTTTTGTATGTTTGTTACTCGATTTCTCTGCCAATTATGAATAGATTTTGATGATTCTTTTTTTGTTTGGTAGATCATACTTTAGAGGTGGTCCCATTAAAATTTTGTCGAAATTGATTAAGCACTTTTTGAGAAAATCAACAAAAACGAAAAAAAATATGTCTCGTTTGATAAACCTTAGTGAATCAAACTGAGTCGTTGAGCATGACTTTTTGGATTTGGATGAAATTTCGTGTGTATACTTCAATGGGTTCTTCGATGGTTTTAAAATACAATTGGACCCGGTAGGTGGCGCTAGAATCGAGTTCCAAGATTTGTTTTAATTTCAGGGCAGGACGACGTCTGCCGGGCCCGCTAGTTATATATTATATTTTACCGACCAGACCCGATTTCAGGACAAACTAGTTTTGCCTAGGATAACATATAATAAGGAATAAACTTTAAAAATTAAAAATTAAAATTATTTTTAAAAATAAAAAACAAAAACCGACTTCAAAACTGTAACCTATACCTATGTACAAACATAAACTAAAAAGTAAAGAATAATATTTTAATTTCAAAGCAAGAGCCTTAAAGGACAATCAACAAAATTATTGATATTTATATATCTATTTAATATTTATAAACAGTTCTTTTTGGAGTCGGTGCCAGCCAAGAAGGACAGTTTAATTCTGCCTTTGTAACAAATTTTCGAAAAGTAGGGGAGCGACGGCGCAGACCTAAGGAACATTACCGTAAGGAGAGGTGTCGTAAGACGTTTTCTCGTATGAACACTTCGTGTCCAGTTCAAAACTGTCCTACTTCTTGACTGGCACCGACTCCAAAAAGAACTGTTTATAAATATTAAATAGATATATAAATATCAATAATTTTGTTGATTGTCCTTTAAGGCTCTTGCTTTGAAATTAAAATATTATTCTTTACTTTTTAGTTTATGTTTGTACATAGGTATAGGTTACAGTTTTGAAGTCGGTTTTTGTTTTTTATTTTTAAAAATAATTTTATCAAACGTCGTTTTATCCGTGTTTTCAGGCAATGAAAAACTGCTACAATATCATTAGAATACCAAGGTAAATTTCGCTTCAATCTGACAGGTTATTATAGGTCAGTGGGAAATCGAGCGACACCATAAATAAAATACCCCGGTTCGAGTCCAGATGATTATATTTTTCTTTTGTGAGAAAAACTATTAAAATTTTACCAAAAAAAAAACGAGCAAAGCTCGGTCATCCAGGTACTTTTAAACTTTAAATAGATAACTCTTTTTTGTACAATAAAGGGGAATAAATAGGTACATATTATGTGCAATAGATGTACAATGTACAATAGATGTACAATATACAATAGATGTACAATGTACAATAGATGTACAATGTACAATAGATGTACAATGTACAATGTACAATAGATGTACAATGCATGGTATTTGTTAAAATGCTATCTACATATAACTATAGGTATTATATCTATACAGGTAAGTATACTATATCCGGATACTATATCCGGTATTTAAGTAGTACGACATGAGCGGGTTACCCGCCGTGTAGGTTCATGATTTAAAGTCAGTACTCGGAGCAAAAAATTACTTTGCTTCTTGAACTATTTCTTTCTTTTTATTATTTTAATAAAACAGCTTTTACTAGTGAAAATTTTAATAATTGATTCAAATTGTTTTCACTGTCGCCTGCTATTGACCTGTCGGCCATTGGACTAAATACGACTAAGTAGATCATAAAATAATACATTATTTTATATTGTGGGAAATAACTTATGGGTAGGTATGCGAACCAGCTTATACTTTTATGTGCAGCTTTCGGAACACATCAAGTTGCCTACCACCGTGTTTTGTTTTGACTAAACATGGTCGCTAACTATGGACCTCAGAAGAACTCTCACTCAGAGAGCTATGGAGAGGTTGTCTGTCCAACTCAAACTCAAATATATCTTTATTAAATAAACTCATTACAAGTATTTGTATTGGTCAATTTGATTCATGTAAAATTCTAACGCTGAAAAGTTTTAGTGGAACAGCCACCGTGAATGCGATATAACGAGACTATAGCATAAAAGCTTCATAAAAGAGTAATAATTTAACTTTTTTTTAATGTCACTAGTGACAACGAGGCAGGCGGGTCACCTGATGGTAAGTGACTACCGTCGCCTATAGACATTAGCAATACCAGGGGGACTGCCAACGTGTTGTACACCTTATTACAATGCCTTAAGGGCAACTGGCTCTCAGGTGCTTGGCGACAGATTTTCAACTTGAGGGTGGTAGCCAGCCAGTCGAGTACCACATTTACCCTACCACCGTGCTATGGTTTCTTCACGATGTTTTCCTTCACCGAAAGCTCAAGCTCATTGTTGGATTCGAACCCACGACCTTTGCCGCGGTATCCGACGTCACTTACCACTGAGCTATCATCGCCTTATTAACTTGACATTGGCAGAAATGTACTAAGGGACAATTGTCGGCAAAGAAAAAAAATAAAAAGGGTCGTCATTTCTATTCACAAGGCCGCTAAATATCAACTAGTTTAAAACAGATAAAGGCGGAGTTGTGTGTCAGCGGGCGTGGCTAGAGACCTGCATTTAGAAGGTCTATATCCGTGTAGAAATACATGGTCAACAGATGTATAGTCAGACTTTATAATATTACTAGCTGTCCCACGCGGGTTCCCGTGGGATCCGAGTCCCGTGAGATCTAACGGGATAAAAAATAGATAACATACATATAAAATTTCATCAAAATCGGTCAAGCCGTTTCGGAGGAGTATGGTAACTAAAACTGCGACACAAGAATTTTATAAACGATCATTTAGGTATTTTATTATCTAATACGATGGATTCTCGTATTGGATGGATTAAAAATAACCCCTTTCCCTTTTGTTTATATAAAGTTAGATAGTGTCGGGTATACGTTGAAATACGATTTTCTATACCCTTTATGTAAGGAACACTTCATATCCTACTACTAATATTTATAAATGTGAAACTTTTGATATTTAGAAGTTTCTGGCTCAATCACGCAATAACGGCTAAACGGACTTTGATGATCTTGACACACAGTTTTTCGGTCACAATCTCACTATGGTAAGTGATCATGTGGCCGAAGGTGGTAAGCACACAAAGCCTAGATGGGAACTGGCTCTCAAGTGCTGCTGTCGGAACACACCGATAGGTGCTTGGCGACAGATTTTCAACTTGAGGGTGGTAGCCAGCCAGTCGGGTACTACAAAGTACCCTACCACCGTTCTATGGTTTCCTCACGATGTTTTCCTTCACCGAAAGCTCAAGCTCATTGTAGGATTCGAACCCACGACCTTCGCCGCGGTATCCGACGTCACTTACCACTGAGCTATCATCGTCCTAAAAGTTAGATCATATCCTGGAATAAAACATAGGGTACTTTTATTCCAGTAAAAGGTATGATTCGGGGGACAGCAACCAATACAATTCAATACAATACAATAACTTTTTGTATGTACGACTCAAGCTTAATGACAAGGGAATTAATAAATAAATAACGTGTCCGGAAGGTGTGGTTGACTCACTTACAAAGAATTGGTTTATGAAACTTTTACTAATCGTCAGGCGAACGTTTATATGACCCAGTTATGTGCTGAAGTGTCGATACTTGTGCACCCATTATAAGAACATTCGTACGGGTTTTTCAGACGGCACCGTTGGTCTTATTTTGAACTTTATTATAAGGAAACTGATTTTCTCTATCTACACTGGGGTCATTAGCTAACGTTCGCGTTTCGAGCATTGCCGATCGAAAAGGGTAAAATACATTGGCAACGTAAAAGCTTCTCTTTTTAACTTATAAGCATCTACCTCCTCATTAGTATAGTTTTTTGTATATTAAAGGATTAAGACCTTTTCTGCCGCGCAATTTGACTGAGTATTCTTTAAACAATATCAGCTCTGATCTGGGCTAGTTGGCGCGGAGGCCCATAAGCATCAGGTCAAACATTAGTTGTGCATAAACATTTCCTGAGTCCGATTGTACCTATCACGTGATCATATTTCAAATGAAGACGGTGATATTGCGGTCAAATTAAAGAACCCCGCTGACTGTATTATAGTGACTTAAACACGTGCCGTAGCAGTTCTGTGCGCAATATCGACTCGTAGGTTTCAGATCTCAGGTTTGACTTGAAAATTATGTTACAGCGGTTGGTCACATTTATGATGTATGATCTTGTGTCCCAAATAAAGTTTATTGAATGTAACCAATTGCTTTAATTACATACTGTGTACCTATGTAATTACATATTTAGTAAAATTTTAACTGGGCTCCAATATTAGTTGTCAGTCTAATAAGTTATTGAACTCTGGTGTAATCCACTTTGAATTGTAGTAAAAACTATCCGGGTTATAAAGCGTAGCGTACCTACTTATTTTTAGAACTTACCCTGTGTGTGTTACCAAAACCCTTTTGGACGTAAACCCTTTTGGAGTTCTGGTATGTCCTCAAGTTCTTAGTTGGTTTTTATCGATACAACTCACAAGAGAGCGCTGCAAGATGCGTTAAATTAAATTGAATGCATTTATCAGGAAATACAAGAAATAAACCGCATTAATGAGAACGACCAGAAAAGATACACCGATATACCTTTACTTCATGATATATCATGGGTCAGGCTTAGAGCTTTTAAAAAAAAACCGGGGAGTTTGTTTCGCCGTTTCTTCTCCTGACAGGTCTTTACACGTAGTGTTTTTATCCTCTTTGGGTCTTTATTTGAAAATGGTAGTAAAAATAGCAATAAGATGACGTTCAATAAGTGTACCTTAAGTGTCCCAAAATTGAATAAAACATTTTGATTTGATTAGATAAAACATTATACAGAATTGACTTCCCAGAATGCCTTCCACCACTTTAACAAGACATTCTTACCAACAGGTAAACGGCGAGCGGAACCCCGAGGAGGTCTACAAAGACTTCCGCGCGGCTGTCCTGCAAATTCTCGGTGCCACTGATGACCAATCCGCCATGAACGGCGTCAGTGGCGTCGGCGTCGGCGCTGGTGGCATACCAGGAGAGATAGTTGGCGTGGAGCCCGCACCTGGCAACCAGGAGAGGGAGACACAGCCCCTGCCCCTGCCTCTTCCAGTACCGATGCCAGTTAATGCGTCTGTTGAAAATCGAGTGGAGAGGGTTGTTAGTCCCAAGGTATGTTTAATTCAGGAGACATTGGGTGTGCCTCCTCGTTATTATCTGTATCTGTGACTAAATAGGCTCATCTGTAATCACACTAGGTGTTCCTTTAGATGTAAAATTTTCAAAAATACTCTCTTAACGGATACTTGCTCCGTATTAGGTACCTATGCGGAAAAAGTTGGTAGCTTTTATAATTTCTGAGATTTTGCGTTATTTCGCTTTTATACATAAACGATAGATACAAGTGATAACATGAGCAGGAGATGGACAAAAGAAGACAGAAGTACTTTAAATGTGACATACAGATAAACATGACGAAACTAAAAGACCTTATTTTTCAACTGTCTGTAGCTCTCACGGTTCATGAGATACAGCCTGTTGACAGACAGAAGGACAGTAGTCTTAGTAATAGGGTTTCCGTTTTAACCCTTCGGGTACGGAACCCTAAAAAGGTGTCGGTGGTTTAAGGCGATGATAGCTCAGTGGTAAGTGACGTCGAATACCGCGGCGAAGGTCGTGGGTTCGAATCCTACAATGAGCTTGAGCTTTCGGTGAAGGAAAACATCGTGAGGAAACCATAGCACGGTGGTAGGGTACTTTGTAGTACCTGACTGCCTGGCTACCACCCTCAAGTTGAAAATCTGTCGCCAAAACACCTATCGGTGTGTTCCGACAGCTGCACTTGAGAGCCAGTTCCCATCTAGGCTTTGTGTGCTTACCATCTTCGGCCACATCATCACTTACCATGGTGAGATTGTGGTCAAACACAAGCCTATCCAGAATAAAAAAAAAAAAAAAAAAAAGGTGTACATAGACATATTTTGAGGGGTACCATTGAGGTGGTTAGCAAATAAAGAAATACCATCAGTGGCTTAAAATGAAGATGACCTCGTGTTGACCCAAATCGACCTTACCCATTCAACATGACGATACAACATTTTGTTTTTAGGGTGCCGTACCTCAAATGGATTAAACCGGAACCTTTATAGGATCACTTTGTTTTCTGTCCGTCTGTCAAGACACTTTTTCTCAGGGACGCGTGGAAGTATCTATTGAAATTAATATCAAATACTCAAGTCTGCAAACTCTTAAGAGTAAAAATCAATCTCTTAGTCAAAGCAATAAAAAGATACGTCCGTTTACGAAGCATATTTTGACTCTCGCACGGAAATCAAAACCTATAGGGTACTTCCCGTTGACCTAAAACCATGAAAATTGGCAAGAAACGATATCGTGTAGCACAATTAAGGGATTAAATCCGAAAAAAAAACAACAGAATCGAAAAAACATCTAAAAATCCTCGAAACTCAATAACCGCGTTCAACGAACTATTTAAATTTATACGGAAACCTCGGTGCGCGATCCCGACTCACACTTGACTGGTATTTTTTTTGTTTAGTCACCTCAACGAGTATTTTTGTTAGGGTAACTATTGGATTCGAACTTGACCCACTATGTTTACTTTATCGAGTCTTTCTCGAGTCTTACTACTTTTATTGTGAAAGTTTGTTTCGTTGTGAAGATGTGAAAAACTACTGAACGGATTGAAACTTGGCACACAGGCAGATCATATCCTGGAATAAAACATAGGATTTTTAACCCGGGAAAAGAAGATACCTCGGTAAAGCGGGTATAAACAGTCGAAAGCTAGTACCTAGAGAATAAAGACCTAGCGGTTTTATTCGCGAAACTGTTTTACATCTTTGGGGATAGGAAAAAGCTTTCTTTAATAATGGCTACATTATAAAACGTACATTTGTGGAATATTTCAAGTTTCTAGTTCCATTTGTTTAGGATAAAATAATATACCACGATAAATAATGGCTATTTCGTAGTTTAGTTTTCTGTGCATAATTTCAACAGAGAGCGAATTTTACTAGCTTTTTATACGCAATTTGACTTTTACAGAAAAATGTTACGAGTTATCTGTCAGTTTGTCTGTTCCACTAACTAAATGGTCGAACAGATTTTATTTTTTTCATTGATACTAAACCCTAGAGAACGAAGTAAGTGAAAAAGGGGTGAAAATTCACGATTCCCAACAAACGAATTCAAAATGTCGCGGTTAAAACCTTGTCTCTTCTAACACTTTCTGTGTGGTAAGCAATAGTTAATAATTGTAGGCGGAGATGATAAGAGTCCGGGGAGCGACTACCGCCCCAGTGTTGCTGTGGGTGATCGGCGGGCCGGGCAGCAACAAGGTCGCGCTGTGCCAACGAGCTGTTGTTCAGCGGCAGGGATGGACGCATTTCAGGTTTACGATTGTTTATTTAAATTGTACCTTAACTTGGTCTTATTAAAGTTGACTATACCATGACCTGCGACTGAGAAGAATCAAAAAACGGTTTTATTTGAAGACTGTAATGATGATAGCTCAGTGGTAGTGACGTCGGATACCGCGGCGAAGGTCGTGGGTTCGAATCCTACAATGAGCTCGAGCTTTCAGTGAAGGAAAACACCGCGAGGAAACCATAGCACGGTGGGAGGGTACTACCCGACTGGCTGGCTACCACCCTCAAATTGTAAATCTGTCGCCAAGCACCTTTCGGTGTGTTTCGACAGCTGCACTTGAAAGCCAGTTTCCATCTAGGTTTTGTGTACGTACCGCCTTCGGCCACATCATCACTTACCATGGTGAGATTGTGGTCAAACACAAGCTTATCCAGAATAAAAAAAAACATGTGCTATTTGTCATGAAATATCTTTTTGTACGACAATGATGCCGATTGTGTTGTTAGTAAATTAATCTTATTGGCGGGCCGGTTGCCGTGATTGGTTAACATACTACCTATCACGCTGCAGGTCGTGGGTTGGATTTCCATCCAGGACAGACATTTGTGTGCATGAACATGTCTGTTTGTCTTGATTTTGGGTGTAATTATCTATTGAAGTATAGTATATTATATGCCAGTTATATGGTTTCCAGGTACAACTCTGCTTAGATTGAGTTCAGATGGCCATGTGAAGAAAGTCCCAATTGTTTGCAATTTTTAATCAAGTCCAATTACTTTATTATTCTGCAGCCTTGGCCAACGTCTCCGAGCTTTAGCTGACGCAGGTGGTGGACCGGCATCTGATGGTGCTCTGGCAAGATCTGCCATCAGCGGTGGGGAGTTGGCTCCTCGGGAACTGGTTACTAAGCTCGTGAGAACTGCCGTCACTGACGCCTCGAGGAGCGGACATGGCCTGCTGCTAGACGGATACCCGAGGGACTTAGAGCAGATGGACGAGTTCCAGAATGAGGTCAGTCTTATTTATGATCATGGTCATTGGATGTGAAGACCTGGGTAGAGAAACGGTCACCGTTGAAATTTGAAAATTGGGCAAGTTCTGTATAATGACGTAAGGTAGTCAATAATTTATATTTAAAATCAAATCATCTTTATGACATCCATTTTCTAAATTACTAACCTATTTACAATAATTTCTGATTGGTCCAGTCCTTTTCTTCCATTCGGTCCATCTTTAATTCACTGGCATTCACTCATATCATCTCTCAAACAATCATCCATCCAAACCATCGCTTTTCGGTGGTGGTAGGGTACTTTGTACTACTCGACTGGCTGGCTACCACCCTCAAGTTGAAAATCTGTCGCTAAGCACCTATCGGTGTGTTCCGACAGCTGCACTTGAGAGCCAGTTCGCCTTTAAGGCATTGTAATAAGGTGTACAACACATTAGCAATCCCCTGGTATTGTCAATGTCTATAGGCGTACTTGAAACATAAAAATAAAACAATATTATATTGTTGATGACAGTTCCACGTGTCACCTCGCATGGTCCTCTTGGACTGCTCGAAGCTGCAGCTCGGGCGCGGGCGGCGCGACGACTCGGTGGCTGCCTTCAGGAGGCGGCTCGAGGTCTTCCGCGAGTTGAGTTTGCCCATGCTGAAGATCCTTGATCAGGACCATAGGCTTGTTATCGTGAGTGTCAAAGTTCAAGTGGTTATTCAATTAGGACTTCATCTATTACTTACATCCCGCTCTAACAACAATTTGTTAGCGTAATAGTGGTATTTGAGTTGTAGTCCATACTAATATTATAAATGCCAAAGTGTGTCTGTCTGTTTATCTATCTGTCTGTCTGTTACCTCTTCAAGCTTAAAGCGCTGAATCAATTTAGATGAAATTTGGATAGAGATAGATGAAACCTTAGAGAAGGACATAGGATACTTTTTATCCCGGGAAAAGATAAGATCCCTCGGGAACGCAGGTGGAAACCGTGGGGCGGAAAACTAGTTCATTATAATTTTAATTGTGATTGGGCCTATATTTTAGGAAAAATTACAAAAATAAGGAATTAAGATTTCTTTGTAGATCCAACTCCGCTTTTAAGGAACTAACAAGATACTTTAAGATTAACCTTTGACTAGAGAGTTTTTGATCCCATTGTCCATCAGAGAATTCAATAAGAATTGCGCCGGTTAGTCGTCCTTATTCATGTTTAAGTAAACATGTCCTTAAAAGGAATTCATACGACAAAATTATTTCTATCTTATTCACCATCCTCCATCATTCAGCCGACAAATATCCACTGGACAATATAGCTATTCCCCATAGATTTCCACTTGAACAATGTTGAGCTGATTGCATCGACAGTTCCTAATCTCCAAATAGCTCAGACCACTTGATGATAAGTCTTTTGGCTGTATCTTCCAGGTGGATGGTGATACAGACTCTCATGAAGTCCAAGCGGAGTTCACGCGAGTGTTGCTTGAAGAGATTGAGAAGGCGGAACTCCTGGCGACCATACCCGCAGAGCCAGTACACCAGGAACCGGAACCAATTACTGGTGAGCCTATCTTGTACAGTTTTCGAGTGGAAAATGGAATCTGGAGGGACCATTAATTGATAAGGTGGATTTGGCTGTGATAAAGGAATGAGAAGTACTTTAATCAATGAGTAACGTGGAAAAACGCAAAATCAAGTGTAATGGCATCATTTGCATGGGTAATTTTTTATTTTGGGGTCGCTGTAAACGAACGAAATAAATAATTTTCCACTTTGATTCACATGGACAGTTTCTCAGATATTGCTGACTGTTCTTGGACTTGCAGAAATAACTACTAGAATTAATTATCTAACTAACTAATTAACACGGACTGATCAGAGTGAGGGATTGTATGAATTTTATACCAGCGGAAGTTTTTGCTGGCATTCTGCAACCTTGAGTACTTTCTGCTCTACGGTTTTCCTTCTTTATTTAACTACGCAGCAACTGAATATAACTCACGATACGTCTTCGACATATCCTTCTTGCAGACATATCCTCAATGCAGCAGTTTGCGACTGCCATGTCTCGCATGGGCGGTGGACTGGCTAACGGACACGCCAACGGGACAGTCCGAAATGGTAATATCCCCAACGGTACCTTGACCAATGGACTGACCAATGGTGGACTGACCAACGGTGGACTAGTCAATGGGTTCATTGGAGCTGGTAATAAGGTTGGTATTTAGTTATGAATTGTAATAGAGCCTCCATTATTGTTTTGCATCCGGTGCACGTGTTTGTTTACAGTGTGATTTGTAAATGTTATGACTTTTCTCTTCTCAGCAAATGGAACCCACCGACCCGTGCGTTAAGGCGATGATAGCTCAGTGGTAGTGACGTCGGATACCGCGGCGAAGGTTTTGGGTTCGATTCCTGCAATGAGCTTGAGCTTTCGGTAAAGGAAAACGTCGTGAGGAAACCACAGCACGGTGGTAGGGTACTTTGTAGTACTCGACTGGCTGGCTACCACCCTCAGGTTGAAAATCTGTCGCCAAGCAACTATCTGTGTGTTCCGACAGCTGCACTTGAGAACCAGTTCCCTCTAGGCTTTGTGTTCTTACCACCTTTGGCCACATCATCACTTACCATCGTGAGATTGCGGTCAAACACAAGCGCATACAAAAGTTAAAAAAAGACTTATTTTATTTGTAAAGGGCTAGCACAAAAGAATTCGATTGATGAATGATTACGGGACGACGGGATAAAAAGTATCCTATGTCCTTCTCCAAGGTTTCATCTATCTCTATACTAAATTTCATCTAAATCGGTTCAGCGGTTTAAGCGTGAAGAGGTAACAGAAAGACACACTTTCGCATTTACAATATTGGTATGGATGAGATTAAAATTCCTTTTTCAGATAAAACCAGTTCTAAACAACGCGTCGAAGATACCAACAGTGTCTCAAATGACACATGACGACGTGCGTAGACTGTACGACCAGAACCACGGCGAGATCACCATCAACACACACATGTAAACTTAGCTTTATACGCGGTTGGAGATTATGTCTTATGTCAGTACAAATTAGAGTTCTTTATCGTGCAGGGCTCCAGTGTCCATCGGGTGTCTCTGTTTATTTTTTTTTAAATATTGTGTTGTCTATTTATGGTCAGTATTTTATTTTATAGCAAAATTTGCTGTCTAATTACTATATTTTGTTGTCATGTGGTTTCAAGGCGATGATAGTTCAGTGGTAGTGACGTCGGATACCACGGTGAAGGTCGTGGGTTCATCCTACAATGAGCTTGAGCTTTCGGTGAAGGAAAACATCGTGAGGAAACCATAGCACTGTGGTAGGGTACTTTGTAGTACCCGACTGGCTGGTTACCACCCTCAAGTTAAAAATCTGTCGCCAATGTACCTATCGGTGTGTTCCGACAGCTGCACTTGAGAGCCAGTTCCCTCCTAAGCATTGTGTGTTTACCACCTTCGGCCACATCGTCACTTACCATAGTGAGATTGTGGTCAATCACAAGCTTATCCAGAATAAAAAAATATATCAGGAAAATTGTATGCATCAATAAAAGCAAAATTAATGAACTTTATTGTTCGGGTTACATCGGGTTTTGACGAAGTTATCCGATGGACATTGTATTTCTTCCCATAATTTCAAAGAACTATGATATGGGCTGTATGAGAGCTATCGTGAAAAGTGCCGAATAAGCTAATTTTAGTGATTAAGTAACATAATTTAGTGATTTTAATAAAATAATATTTAAAAAAAAACTGAAAACTGGGAAACAATTTTTATCATTAGGAAATTTTGAAATTTAATTAGTAACGTAATTTTTAAATTTGTTGCGATATTAAAAGTGTTGATATGATATAGTATTTTTTGATTACATATCAATACAGTAAACTGTGGAACAAAATTGGGTATTATACTTTTTTTAGATTTACAAATCGATTTTAAATTGTATTAAAATTCATTGATAGTAAAAAAAAATGTCCACCGCATTACCGTTATCTGTTATCTGTTTGCAAAATAATCAAAACAGAAATATTAAATATTATAACAAAGCTATTTATTCAATGAAACACATAAAATATACTTTTAACAATAAATTAATCAAAATCTTTCGAATAAAATAAACATTTTTCAGTATTGAACTAAAATTTTATAATACTTAGTATAATATTTTTTTAAGAAAACTAAAACAAAATTAACTTATCCCTAAGATAAACGCACATAATAATGTTATAAGAAGTGCCTTAGCTTAAGATATATATAATGTAGAATTATTTAACTCATAAACGTATACGATTGGGAAATACAAGATATTTCATTTTAATCTGTTGACTCGCGACATTAACCTGTCAAACAAGTCGTCAATTCGCGCCCAATTTTCAAGTAAATGTCAATGTCCCGATTGTCCCATTTGAGAACCAAGTGGTGCGGACTCTGAAAACCCTACTGTCCCAAGAAAGAACTGACAGGTTAAATAAGTATTAACTTTATTGTATAATTAGAAGTATCGATGGAAATTTATTTATTTATCTTACTTTTACGTAATGACATTATATGAGGAAGAAAATGTTATGATAGAAGAGTTATGAATACGAATGTAGTTTTTTTTTGTTGCTGGCAATCATCCTTTTAGGATATTTCTGCCAATGTCAAAGTATTTGAAATGGTCTTGGTCTATTTGTCACATTTTTTTTTTACATAAGTTTTAGTACTTTTAGTCAATACAAAGTCTTTCAATCGCATACATTTTCTTCAGTTTTAATTTCTTCTTTTATGTTATAGTCACATTCTCAAACTCACTGTAATGTCCAGTTCTCGTCCATACATGTCCAGTCAAGCTTTAGTGAAATTGGCGGTTGTTCCACTAAAACATTCACGGACTTTTTGAGTCAACCTGGAAAGTCACGATACACGCTTTCATTTCATTTCACTTCACTTGTGCACTTAGATTGATCATTATTGAATAAAACACCACCGATATTATTCAATAAAACTCAAAATACACGAATTTAATGAAAATATAACGAAAACACAACGTCACTTCGCAAGTTCCCGCCAAAAAGTCCACGAATGTAGTTACTTACAGAAGAAAATCCCGAAAAACTAGCGATGGATTGTATACAGGATGTCCGGTAAACTAATACGACAAACTTAAGGGGGAGATAGGTGGGCGGATCATCTGCCAAATATACAGTAATTTAATATCTCAAATTAAAAAACAGATTTTTTTTTAAATATCTCAAAAATAGTTACTTTTACTAAGGTAATTTTTGTATATTTGGTAGAGGACCCGCCCCCCTACCTCCCCCTTAAGTTTGTCGTACTACTTACCGGACACCCTGTATATGTTTTATTTACGTAAAATATTTGACAAGGGGGCACACGGTCCACCTGATGGTAAGCGATCACCGTATAGACATTTATAATACCAAAAATAAGTGTGAACAAAGCAGGTCGCCTCAAGTTAGTGATGAGGGACTGCGAATGATTAAAATTTGATCATTCGAGTGAATATGAATCTACTAACTTAGATTAGTAATTTACTAACAATCGACTACGAGTATTTGAGTTTTGTTGAAAATATAACAACAAATCCACACAAAAAAGAACTTATGACATTATTATATTTAAAAAGATGGATATCATAAGGTCGATCCCCACTTGGATTTTTTAAACGGATAATTAAAATACACAGTTCGAATAAACGACTGCGATTGGAAGTATTCTGAATAATTTATTCGAAATGAGTTGATAATTTTTACTGTGTATTTGTACTTGAGATTTATCTCGAGATTTTATTATAAGTATATTTTTTTAGTAAATAGACAAATATTAGGAGCTCTTAAGTTAGTTTTAGAACAGTGCATTGTACTTAAAAGTCCACTGTAACTTTAGTTATGCTTAAATCACAGTACTCCCTAAAAATACCGAAAAGAAATATATGATTAAAGCAAGAATATCAATGTATCAGTAAGCACAGCACTGGTGATGAAAGGTAGATGAGGTTTCCAGTGATAAAGGAACCGAAACGCCAATAAATAATATTTCTGAACAACTCTCATTTCGAGTACACTTAAGTTGAAGTTAGTAGTCTGCATTGTTAGTATTAGTAAAATTATTAGTTATAAATTAGTCAATCACGTACCTAGTTAGTATATATCACAAATCAGAGGCCAATTTAGAGTTAGATTACATAGATGAATTGTATACCTACTTTAGTAATAAATAGAAAATTTTCACGAATACATTACGTTCTTTATACTTTCAGCACTATTTTAGTTCACATGTTATGTCAATCAACATATTTTATATGATTCGATTCTTAGTTTTACTAAACAGACAGCTATACCTTCCTTTTTAATCAACCCCGCCATTTTGCTAGTTTCTATAGGATTTATATTAAATGTACTATCTCAAAACAAATAAAACTTGTACAGAATATTTAAAAATATCTCGGTAACATTGAATTCATATACCTACATATATGCCACAGCCACATCCCTATTTCTATAGATTTTAAGTTAGTCGAGTTTGTTGCAGTAACGAATATTTCAAATTCAAAGCAAAATGGCGGCCATTGATTTACTTGAAGTGTAAAATTTGTGAGTTTATAATTTCTGTAGTTTCTAACAATACTTTTTGTAAATGTAATTATTTTAAATTTATGTTTGCTAAGGATAATTTTATAACACTTCAATTAATTAAACAAAAGAATTGTATGTGTTTGTAGCAATTGGTTTACTATTTCAAAATAAATGAGCACATCTTTTATATGAACTCTGATTGTTTTATTATAATTTACAACCTTTTTTCAACTGTCTAACATAATAATATGATCTATGTTTCAACCTCGGAACAATAACTATATTGTTCCGAGGTTTCAACATAGAATAAAAATAAAAAACAAAATTAAACAGATAGCACGACAAATATAAATTAACACATTATCAAAACAAATAGTCTATATTGGCATAAACTCAACATATCTAGTTAGGACTGGATGCCCACTTCACGTTAGCTGCGCTGAAGCGCTCAGGTTTCCCGCCACATAGAAATTTCCCGCGCTGTCAGTGGTCGATTATTGGCTGTTTGGCACAGTTTCCATGGCCTTGACCGAGCTCGCAACCGCAGTTGGTCCGCATTGCTAGCGGTGTTCGGACGCGTTCTATTTCTACGTTATTGGGAAAACGCGCGTGATTTTGAATTAAAATGGTGAGTTCGAATTATGAAATTACTAGATATCAACACGAAACATAATACATATATTTAGATATTTTTTTGTGACGACTTATTGAGATAAACATAATCTTAAGTAATAGATTTCAGATATTAACAATTTCAGGCGTTTTAGTTCAGTATGAGGGTTACGTCACTATCACGGTAATAATAGAATTTAAGAAAGTGATATA
Organism: Ochropacha duplaris; assembly: GCA_951361185.1. Taxonomy (NCBI): domain Eukaryota; kingdom Metazoa; phylum Arthropoda; class Insecta; order Lepidoptera; family Drepanidae; genus Ochropacha; species Ochropacha duplaris. Next base: position 14,240,435 of record OX592691.1, read on the forward strand.
ATAAGATGCGAGATAAAGTAATAGAATATTGTTATGTTAATATACCTATTGTTTGAAGTGATTTTTATGACATAAATATATCCATTATCACACTGATAAGGTTTCAGGTTAGTTTTATTCTTATTATATATTTTTTAAGTTTTTAATATTAACAATTTAAAGTTTATGTGTAGGTATAATTTTTGTTAATTGACTATGGTTCTTCAGGTATATAGGATAAGTTATATTATCTATTTTGTTTTATAGATAAAGAATTTCTCTAAATTATTTAATCTTCCTTTCTAGATAACGGGCCTTGAATATTAAAAAAAGTCTGTATTTTGTGTCTTCATTGCTATGACATTATTTAAAACAGAATAGTTTAATTTTCAAGAGTATAATATTTTATTATTAATCTGTTGACTCGCGACATTAATCTGTCAAACAAATAGTCAACTCGCGCGCAGTTTTCAAAATTTCTAAATTCGCGCCCAATTTTCAAGTAAATGTCATCGTCCCGATTGTCCCATTTGAGAACCAAGTGGTGCGGACTCTGAAACCCCTACTGTCCCAAGAAAGAACTGACAGGTTAATTGATGTAGAGTTGTGGCCTTGAAAATAAATGGATACCTACTATTAGTGACAGTCAATTAAAATCGTCTCAACATGTTGCACATCTAATAATATCAAGCAGTTATATTGTAACAGAACATTAAATAGACTCATTAATTTATTGACTCATCATTTTGGCATCATATAACAATTATCCTTGAGAGTAATAATATTCCACAAAAAAATAAAAGATTTGTAAGTTATTTTGGGCAAAGCTAAATAGTCTGTAGTTTCGTGACAATAAGTTATCGACAAAATAAGTGGAACAAGTTTATTTGTATCGTTTTATTCGGCAATTTACGTCAACAACGGCACAGCATTTCGTTTCGTTTAAGCATGCGACTGTCAAATTCTCCATCTTTATTTAAGTTTGTTATTTAAAACTATTTACGATCATAGCGTAGAAACTATTTCTCCCCACCCCTCCCTCTCGACAGCCCGTAACATTTTCATGAAAAAGAGAATTTGATATTTCAGTGGACTCAATTAAGAAAACACCTTCACGCTCACAAAAAAAATTAAAAAAAGAGAATTTAAGAGATTTTGTATGACTACAATAATTTATCTATGGTCTAAAGGAATAATTTAATCTGTTGACTCGCGACATTAACCTGTCAAACAACTCGTCAACTCACACGCAGATTTCAAAATTCGCGCCCAATTTTCGAGTAAATGTCATCGTTCCGATTGTCCCATTTGAGAACAAAGTGGTGCGGACTCTGAAACCCCGATTGTCCCAAGAAAGAACTGTCAGGTTAAGCGCCATTTTTAGAACCGTCGTATAGGGTAGTAGAAATAGTATTACACGATGAATAAAAGATACAAAAAATGTGTAAATAATAGTGGTACCTAAGTACCTAGCTACCCGACATTCTCAAAACATTATCTGGTAATTAATCCACTTACTTTTATCTCTACAATGTGTGTTATTCGAACTCATATGCCTGCCACTTATTCGTCCAAGCCTGCCACACATCGTGCTTATGAAACAAATATAGCTACTTTTTATCCCGGGAAAAGAAAGATCCATCGGGAACGCGAGTCGTTGATACCTACCTAATTTATATGTCAACTATTTTTTCTTTTCTTTAAAAAAATCTGATTTAATCATAATCATTTTGATTAGATAAACGTTGGTTTAAGCTTATCATGTTATAAATGCAGTTTCTTATCGTTTTATGTCTTTGTGACATTACTTTTTAATTGTTATCGAATGCGATGATAGCTCAGTGGTTGTGACGTCGGATACCGCGGCGAATGCCGTGGGTTCGAATACTAAAATAAACTTGAGCTTACGGTGAAGGAAAATAACGCGAACGTCAGTAAAACATAGCACGGTGGTAGGATACTGGACGGCTGTTGAAAATATGTCGCCAAGTACCTATCGGTGCGTTCCGACATTAGCAATTCCTTGGCATTGCCAAATTCTATAGGCGACGGTAGTCACTTACCATCAGGTGACCCGCATACCTGTAGTAATCAGACGTTTGACATTAATAAGTTATTGTAAAGGTAAGGAACGTAGGTATTTGACCACAATCTCAAGGTGGTACAGTTTACGAGGGAACCGACTCTCAAGTGCAACTGCTATGGTTAGCTGCTGCAGCCAAGCAGCAGTAGCCAGCTACGCGGGTACCAGAAAGAAGGAAAACGTCTTATGAAAACCTTAGCAAGGTCACACCTTTTCCTTCACCAAAGCTTCAGGTTATTGTAGGATTCGAGCCCTCCGTCTCAGTATTGAGCTATGATAGACTTATCATGATATAATAATAGGTAGATACTATATCTGAAAATGAACGCAGTTTCTGCCTAAAAGAGTTAAAAAGGTTTACAGCAACTGTAGGTAATCTCATAGAATACCTAGGCGTAGATCGAACCTGTATATCGGAATGCTAATTTTGTGATACCGGATCCTTTCTTCGTAGATTTCGAATCCCAAGACCGCTAGTAAGTCACTTGTTTTGTTGTTATTATCTTTGAAACTGCTGAACCAATTAAAAAAAATGTTTCACCAATGGAATCTACATTATCTCTGTCTAAAATAAGCTATTATTTATCTTTAGGCTTTATTTTCGCGAACGCAGTAATCCGCGGAGAAGCTCATAAAAATAACATGACTACTTTCAATTATATCAATAACATAGGCAGGCATCATTGACCGCAGAGAGCAGATCAGCATTTCAACCTTCATGCGGTGTCGATGAACGCTCAGTCGCTCATGCCACGTCATCAGCTCCTATAAAACTGATGCTTTTCTCCAAAATAATCCAGTGGGAAGTTGGGCATAGACGCCCATTCGCGTCCATGCCAGTTGGCACAGAACTCAGTGTATTTAAAGGCCGACTCAGCTCGACTTCGCTTTCGGACTTTCTTTCGTGTGGTTATGAAAGCCTCGTCTAATGAGTTCGGCATTGTTAAGTGCAAGTTGTATGTGTTTGTATTGGTGGTAACGTTGTGGGTTGAAGTCCGGAGATTTGACGCGAGGGATTACTTTTTTCAGGTATTTGCGTTGTTTGTTTCTAGCTGTGATATTTGGCAGTGGAATTTATTTTGTGCTAGTATTCAGTAAGGTATGGTGACGTCATAGATAGAAGCAGTAGGTACTTAAAACAATAGTGTATATCAACGGTTAAAAGGTCACCCTACTTAAGAAAATCACCTTTTTCGAATACCCTTACTCCCATGGCTCAATCAACTTTTTTCCATTTTCACCGTATGGCAATAAATTAAAAAGTTACGTCCATTTTACTGCAATTTTAAACTTTAAACTGCTCTCATAAAAAAATGCTTTTTTGTCGCTTAGATATTATCATTCAATTGTCGATTCGATTTAGCATGTCTAGACATAATGTATGTCTTCTTCGATTCGTATAAATCTGTAAAACATTTTAGTGAAATAAGTGACAGTCAAAATATTAAAAGCTGGCTCAGTTCCGCTTTACGGCGACATTGTACGTTCGTCAGTCACGTCACATCGCGGAAACTAGTCTCGGTCACTGTTAATGTATTTGAACTGAAAATAGATTCACCTCGGTTTCGTAGTGTATTTGGACTGATACTACTGAACTGTTTTAAAAGAAAAATACACAATAAAATTGCTAAACTTACACAATACATGATTAGAAACAAAGAAATAAATAAACATTTACAAATCAAAACACACCGCATTTATATCATAAAGATATTATCTTTGTATAATGAATAGGCTTAGTTGAAAGGGCGCGATGTGTATTGATAAATTGGCCGTCTTATCATCATCATCAGCCCACTACATAGGAAATAGGCCTCTCCTAACGCGCCACTAAGCCCGGCTATTCTTTTCCAAGCGCCACCAGCCACTTTGCATAAGTCGATTCTCCACCTAGCTTGAGGGCGGGCGTCCACTACGTTTTCTGAGTCGTGGTCTCCACTCAAGAACACGTCTACTCTAACGGTTATCGGTTCTTCGGCAGACATGACGCCCACTGCCACTTCAGCTTACTAATCTTTTGGGCTACGTAGATGACTTTATGTAGGTAATTGATATATTAATATGAACAGAACAAGTTATCTATACTAAAATTATAAAGAGGAAAGATTTGTTTGTTTGTTTGTTTGCATCGAATAGGCTCCGAAACTACTGGACCGATTTCAAAAATTCTTTCACCGTTAGAAAGCTACACTATCCCTGATGAACATAGGCTATATTTTATCCCGGGATAAGATAAGATCTCACGGGAACAGCTAGTTTTATATAAAGTGGCACTATCTTTAACCTAGTAGGAGTGCAGTGTCAAGTAGATACCTACAGTTACTTCAATACTTACACCAAAATGTATTCGAGCGGTAGATTAAGGTAGCCATTATATCGCCATTGTACTACAAATACTAACATCATGTTGAACGATTTCTGATAAAGAATAAATATAAGAGCAAGCTAGCAGTTCTAATAGAAATATGTAAATAATGCAGTAATTGAATCTCAACCGTCACCACCTGAGAATTGTATACAAAATACTTTGGCACGTGTGTTTAGACCTTGAAACTACTATTTATTGATTGCTCTGTGCAATTTGTTCGCGTAGATACAGTAGTTTTAATTTACTCTTTCAAAGCTCGCGTTGAAATTGTTTTCGCTCATGTTTTGACGTCAGAGTATCTCCTTATTTATTGACCAAAATATCTTCGTTGTTTCTTCAATAACAAAGTTTTTTGTATTCTTTGTAGAACTACCAAACATATAAAGGTATGCAGATACTGAGTTAGGAAGTTTCGGAGCTGTATCGATCGCAAATTATCATAGTAGACAAAAAGCATTGAAAGCTTAGTTATAACTGTTCTTGGTATGAATAATATATGAACTTAGTATATTAGCAGTATGAAGTACGGGCGCATAGTTTAGCTGTATTTATTAATTAACAGGTCTTTATTTGGAAAAAGTGTTCCTTAAGTGTCCCAAAATTGAATTAAAAAAATTGAATTTTGATACCTTCAATTTGACAGCCACCAAATAGCTGTCTATAATCTAGATACAGCTGCAATATGCAATATGCAGCAATATATTGCAATGCTTCTAAAGAGGTTATGCCTGGTAATGCAGCATTGCCAGAATATAATACTTCCAGCAACTATATAGTAACTAGCGATATTGTGTTCACAAAATGTATGCGACTGAAAGACTTGTATGACATAAAGATATTACTAAAGATATTAAAAAAACATTCCAGTATTCCAGTACGGTCATGACTAAAGATATTAAAAAAACATTCCAGGCACCAATTGACACAAGTAAGAAGCCAATCGTTTGGGTGCTCGGCGGTCCAGGGTCTGGCAAGGGGACGCAATGCGAGAAGATTATCGCCAAGTATGGATTCACTCATCTGTCAACGGGGGACCTGCTCAGGGCAGAGGTGAAGAGTGGTTCAGATCGAGCGAAGAGCTTAACCGCTATTATGGAGCGAGGTCAGTAGTGAAGTTGAATGGGTCGTGAGTTTGAATCCTACAATGACCTTGAGCTTAAAAACATAGTGAGGGAACCATAGGATTTGTAGTGCCTGACATGCTGGCTAGCTACTTTAAAAATCTCTCATCATTTACCGGTGTGGTCTGACAGTTGCACTTGAAATTGAGAGCTAGTGCCGTCTATCTTTTGTGTGCTGCCACTCCATATTTTTTTTTGGAATTAAGTCAAGTGTATTCATTTTTTTTTTGAGCTCGTCAATTTCTAAATCGGTCGATAAACAGAGGAGAAAAAGGGGTACAATGTTACGTACTTTCCTTGCTCGGAGTGGCGCTTCATCTAAGGATTGTGATATATCTATAGATTACACATTTTTCATACACTCTAACGATTGACACCGATTAAATTTATCTTTTCCACATTGGGTTGAACCGTAAAAGTTGGTAGTATTGATTTTGCTCCTAACACATCAAAACCTATCCAAATACATTAATAACCAAAAACGTAAACATCTCTATTCTATAAATTACAGGTGAACTAGTCCCCAACGAGGTAGTGCTGGACCTGCTGAAAGAGGCGATAGAGGCCCGCGCTGAGGCCTCCAAGGGCTTCCTCATCGACGGGTACCCGCGCGAGAAGTCACAGGGGATCGCCTTTGAAAGCGCTATTGCTCCTGTCAATGTGAGTAGCGCTAGCTCTGGTACTCCTCCATTAAAAAAGGAAGATCTTCCGCCAGGCTAGGTCATCGAGTCTGGTGACCGCACCCCAACTGTAGATATTGGAAACTTGTATGCATATCGCTTGGAAAACTTCGTTAGTGCGATGCAGTTAATGGTGGCGCCATCTATCTAGGAGTCGTGCGACCTTACTACATGTTGTATATAGATGTCACTCCAATTTTTTTTTCGAAATGGCGTCACTTTTACCATTGGCATTTAACAACTATTTTTATTTTGAATTATTATTCTCTTAATTTATCTTATCGAACTCTGGACAGGAAAAGAAAGAACCGGTATTTTAGGGTTTCACGGGGGATCTTATCATTTCCCGGGATAAAAATATGACCTATATTATTTAGGGATAATGTAGCTTTCTAAAGGAGAAAGAATTTTTCAAATCGGTCAGTTTTTAAGTTTATTCGTTACATACAAAAATACATCATAAATCTTTCCTCTTTACAATATTAGTGTAGATTACTTTGAATGAAATGTTCTCAATTGTTCACAGGCGATACTGTACTTCGAAGCGTCATCAGAGACGCTGACGAAGCGTCTCCTGGGTCGCGCGGAGAGCTCGGGCCGCGCGGACGACAACGAGGCCACCATTAAACTGCGGCTCAACACCTTCCTGCAGAACAACGACCTGGTGCTCGCACAGTACCCTGACAAACTGAGCAGGGTAAGTCCTCTCCACTCCTTACTCCTGCTCTTTGATATCTAATAACTAAAGATACACAATCAGCGACAAAAAATGGCCTTACCGAATGTCTACCCACTCGAACATTTGGGTGGTCTTTTAATCTAGTAGCATTCGAACGCTCCGACGGTAAACATGCCTCAGTGCTCGTATAAGATATATTTTGGCTAGCAGGTATGAGTCGTAAAATTTTATTGCCTTTGTACATAGCTTTGTGAATAAAACTTAAAAAAAATAACTAGTATTACCCAACACAATTTGAGACAGTTTTGAGAGAACTTTTGCTTGGGATTGTTTATCTTTAGTTATTAGATATCAATGCTCCTGCTACATACTTATTACCAAATAATATGACGGGTGATTTGATAGGCCGGGCCGCCACAGGTTGTGGCTTTTGTGCATCAACTGTTTGTCCCGAATTTGGGTGAAGAGCCTGGTTGGTAATAATAACTCAACCGGTGGTGAAGGCGATGTTGAAAAACATCTTGAGGAAAATGTTGTTTTTAAAATACTTTTCTGAATCAGTGAATTGTAACTCTACGAAATGCTACGATTCGTAGTAAATATCGTAAAGTGACCCTCCGTAGGCATGACCGCTACGACTAGCTTGCTACGGAACCGTAGCGTTTATAATAATCCGTAGCGCTTGTTTCTCATCTTTAGTAATAAGAAGGTGTATAGCAAAACCGCCTTTATTTACATGGTTATTGTGTTTATTTCAGATAAACGCGGAACAGTCCGTGGACGCGATATTCGGCGAGGTTCAGAAGGTTCTCGACCCACTGGTAGCATCTGCCAACTAACCGCTCACTTCACACGCAATCTGTACATATTACTGATATTATAATTTTAATGGCTCGATGAATAAATGTTTTTATTTTAGTCAAGTGTTTTATTGTAACAAAAAAAACAAACATAGTGTATATGTTTTTTTTATTTATTTAGGACTAGCTGTCACCCGCGTTTCCGAGGGGTATTTTCTTTTCTCGTGATAGAAAGTATGTTTTATTCCAGGATATGATCTACCTGTGTGCCAAGTTTTATCTAAATGCGTTCAGCCATTTGTGCGTGATGGAGCAACAAACATCCAAACACACAAACATTCACATTTATTTGGCTTGTATTTGATTTAATCTCACCATAGTAGGTAAGAGAAGATGTGACCTAGAAGATTATTTTTCTTTCCTTTACCAAAAGGCTCATTGTAGGATTGGAACACGTTCTTTGCCACGGAATTTACCACCGATTTGTAATAATACAAGCTGAGAAGAGATATATATTAATAATTTATATTCTTAATAATATAATAAGAGTAAGCCTTGTCGATCTATTTGTCTATTTGGTATTCTCGGCTAAGCTAGTAAACGCATTTTACGCAAACGGTAAAGGTTTCCATTGCAATAGCCATTGCGAATCTTTTGGAGATTAAACAGCATTTTTTTTGTATTTTTAACTAGTGGCCCGGGCAGACGTAGTCCTGCTCTGAAGTTTAAACAAAACTTAGAACCCAATTCCAACGCTACCTACCGGGTTCAATAATTGTGAATCTAAAACATCATGAAAATAATGACAGTCGCTGTCATTCCGGCGATTTCCGTAGAAAATTTCCAATTTAGAATTATTAATTTTTTCAACTGTTTTTATGGGTTTTCCCTATTTATTTTTTTCATTTAAACCAATAAACCAACCCTGTATTTGAGCGAACAAAACAAAAAAGAATTATTCGAATCGGTCAAGCCGTTTTTGAGTTTTAGCGAGACTAACGAACAGCAATTAATTTTTATATACAGGTGTCCCATAACACGCCAGAGTGACACTGGAGCTAGATTGACTTCAGGTCAATCAGATAACATCAACATGCCCTTAGTAAAAGTTTTCTGGTTTTCGAGGCGTTATTTTTGGGACACTGTATATATAGATGTTTGATAAACTAGTCAGCGTTAGTTTATTTCGATTATAGACAGCATCCCTGATGGAATTTTATGAATGCAAATACGTACGTCAAGAGCCTTCACAAAAAAGAATTACTCACAAATTCAATCACTACAATAACGTCACTCACGTCAGTGTCAAAACCAAACGTAATTTTAATAATCACACGATCACATATCCAACCAAATCCACAATGTTTTAATAGAATTGAAATTGCAATAAAAGTCAGTGATGGCTCAAAACCTTTGCCCCAACTGTGAGGAGCCAGTCATAGACAAAATACCACCATGTCCTCTACAATGTAGATCACCGAAGTGCAAGGCTTACCAAAAAAAGGTATTATAGAACAGCTAAAAGTTGCATAGAAACAAAGACTTCTTCACCAGCTAGCTTTGAGAGGTAGATTCCGCAAAGGTGGAGTAAGTATCCGTTACGTAAGGTTTTTTTGAAAATACAACTCCTGAAGGGTTCTTTTGGGTACGCGGGTGAAACCGCGAGGTACAAATAGTTTATTTATTTACTATAGAAGCTATCAGGAGTACTTCTGCAGCATTTGAAAAAGGCTTTTATCGAATTATCTATTACCATCATAATATAGCTGAAGCTTGTCAGGATGAATGAATGAATTAATGAAATGAACGAATGAATACCTTTTTTTATATAACACTAGGTGGCAAACAAGCATACTTGATGGTAAGCGGTCACCGTAGCCTATGGACGCTTGCAACATCAGAGGCGTTTACAACCTTGCATAAACCTTCTCAATCCTCTTTTGAAAAACCCCATGATGTAGTCTCTAGGGAAAACCTCTACAGGGAGCTCATACACAGCCTAATCGTGCGAACCTACAATGTCGCTACAATTTATGATATTACAGACAATTATCGATACAAGCAAGAAACCAATCATATGGATACTCGGCGGTCCAGGGTCTGGCAAGGGGACGCAATGCGAGAAGATTATCGCCAAGTATGGATTCACTCATCTGTCAACGGGGGACCTGCTCAGGGCAGAGGTGAAGACAGGTTCAGATCGAGCGAAGTGCCTGACCTCTGCCATGGAGCGGGGTGAGTAACCTGATCAGGGAATAAAAACTGTATGTGGTATATATATATTTGGTTGTTTTGTACGAAATACTTGTAACGAATGCAGTCGTGTATTTTTTAAAATTCTGGATAAGCTTGTGTTTGACCACAATCTCACCGTGGTAAGTGATGATGTGGCCAAAGGTGGTAAGCACCCAAAGCCTAGATGGATGGAAACTAGCTCTCAAGTGCAGCTGTCGGAACACACCCATTGGTGTTTGGCGACAGATTTTCAACTTGAGGGTGGTAGCCAGCCAGTCGTGTACTACAAAGTACCCTACCACCGTGCTATTGTTTCCTCACGGTGTTTTCCTTCACCGATAGCTCAAGCTCATTGTAGGGTTCGAGCGTACCCACGACCTTCGCCGCTGTATCCGACGTCACTACCACTGAGCTATCATCGCCTTGATGTATGAATAATTATTCGTTTATTGTCGTTTGATTACTATTGATTGTTGAGATAGAGGTAGTAAGCGGCAAATCATTGAACATCTGTCGCACCTGTTAATGTGCTCCAGCAGTGTAATAAGGTGTACAACACATTGGGATCCCGCTGGTATTGCTAATATCTATAGACGACGGTATTCACTTACCATCAGGTGAGCCGCCTACCTGGTTATCAACTCGTGGTATAAATCTAAGAACAAGAAACATACGCACTACGTAATCGACTCTTGTACTGCATGTCAGCTACCGTACCACTGTATTTTTCTCATGACAGCTTTATATTATTTGAAGATATTAGAAACTATGCCATATTTGACAACTCAGCTTCCTGTTACACAATTTCGTCCCTTTTCACTAAATCACTTCCACAGACAAGCGAGCGAGAGGATAAATCTTAAAAAACCTTGTCTACTATAAAATAATATTTGCGGCTAACCTAACCCAACCGAAAAGTAACTACCAAGCAAACTGTTTAAATTATATTACGGTAATCAATTATATCTAAAAGTGCAGGTGAACTGGTCTCCAACGAGGTAGTGCTGGATCTGCTGAAAGAGGCGATAGAGGCCCGCGCTGAGGCCTCCAAGGGCTTCCTCATCGACGGGTACCCGCGCGAGAAGTCACAGGGGATCGCCTTTGAGAGCGCTATTGCTCCTGTCAGTGTGAGTGCCCCTACCACCGAGTTATCTGCGGTGTCCGATTAAGTTTTTACGATAAATTTACGGTGGTAGGGTACTTTGTAGTACCCGACTGGCTGGCTACCACCCTCATGTTGAAAATCTGTCGCCAAGCACCTTTCGGTGTGTTACAACAGCTGCACTTGAGAGCCAGTTCCCCATTTAGGCTTTGTGTGCTTACCACCTTCGGCCTCATCATCACTTACCATGGTGAGATTGTGGTCAAACAGAAACTTATCCAGAATAAAACAAAATCTAATTCCTATTAAGTAGCTACATATAGAAAGTAGTGATTAGTTGGACACGTTTCATCGGTTGCCGGTAAGACCTTGATAGCTTTTTTTTTTTGCAGTTCTTCTTTCTAAGTTAAATGAAATGAAATGAAATGAAATGAAAAAATATTTATTGCCTTACATAAAAAAAACATAAAAAGAAAACACACAGTACATTTAACGCGTAGGGCAAAAGGGGTAAGTTCAGCTTATGCTGCGGATACATGTTGATGCGTCCGCAGCGCTGGTTTTCAACTTACCCCAGTTCCCGAAGATGTTCGACGGGTGATGTGGACACAAAGCGGGTCATTTAAGTTTAGTTTAGTTAGCGGTACTAACAGAAACATAACTGCCTCTTACTATATATATGGTGACAACGTATTTCAAGTCGGGTGATATGTTTCTCGAATTATGTATAACGTGAGGACTGCACTGCACCATCCTAGCTTTTAGGATAATTTGTACCGAAACTCTCATAATTTTTACCAACATCAGAAGGATGCTATGCGGTCCTGATCCCTGTTAAAATGACTATGTGATTGTATACTTTCTGCCAGGCGATATTATACTTCGAGGCGTCATCAGAGACGCTGACGAAGCGTCTCCTGGGGCGCGCGGAGAGCTCGGGCCGCGCGGACGACAACGAGGCTACCATCAAGCTGCGGCTCAACACCTTCCTGCAGAACAACGACCTGGTGCTCGCACAGTACCCTGACAAACTGCACAGGGTTTGGTCTTTTGCTATATAATCCCCTATTATGCCCTTGTTATTAAGGCATTGTAATAAGGTGTACAACACGTTGGCAGTCCCCCTAGTATTGCTAATGTCTATAGGCGACGGTAGTCATTTACCATCAGGTGACCCGCCTGCCTCGTTGTTACTAGTGATATTATTTGAAAAAAAAAAACAATTTCTGGTTGTAATTTGCCTATAGCTATGTGATAAACGCTATGCGACCGTAGAGACAGTTCTCCAATGCTATTCTGTAAGAACGATTGTGTATCTCGAAAGCTTAATCTCAGGTCAATTTGGCATTCTGTAAACCTCCAATGACATTTCACTTCGTAAGTGCGTAATATTTATAGGATGCCAAATCAAGGTCGTGTGAGTTCGCTTTCGATGTGAGCTCGCTCGTCTGAGTGAGACTCGACATCGAGTTTGTATTTAAGAGAATAGCATTGCTGACTCGCTGTTCAGTTATTCGGCTAAAAAGAGACTTTTTAAAGTGAAAATGGAAATTGGCTTCTATTTCAATGAATATTATGTTCATTACAGATAAACGCAGAACGGGCGGTGGACGCTATATTCGGCGAGGTGCAGAATATCATGAACACAGTATTAAGCAAGTAGCAGCTGTCACTTCACTTACCTGTGTGCATCAAGCCTTATTTATGAATAACTAACTAACTGCTACTACTAAAACCGGTGTTACTAACCTTAATTTAACTACTGCTACTACTAAAACCGGTGTTACTAACCTTAATTTAACTACTGCTACTACTAAAACCGGTGTTACTAACCTTAATTTAACTACAGTTGACCTCAGACCAAATATAACAATTTCTTACCATGTTCGATTTGTTTTATTTCAGTTTCATCCGCTTTCCCGTGGGATCTTATCTTATCCCGGGATAAAAATATAGCCTATGTTAATCTGGAATAATGTAGCATTCAAATGGTGAAAGAATTTTTCTAAATCGGCCCAGTAGTTTTTGAGTTTATTCGTTTCATACACACATACATACATACCAATCTTTCCTCTTTATAATATTAGAAAAAGATAAATTATCAACACTCATTGAGATCGTAATTGGGTTGTAAAGGTGCGTATGAGTACCCAGTTTTATTATACTACCTACCTATGATATAGTTTATACAAAAGAAACATTAATTAAGCAATTCAATTTATTGATCAATTTGAAAGAAAAGTTACATCTTAGACTAAACCTACTGATAAGTATAAATCATTAGCTTATTTCTAGAACTGAAACTTAAAAGAAAACATCTCACTTACGACAAAAAATAAGTCTAAAATAAAAGACGTAAAATACTAATTAGTAACCTGAGTAAAGTTGTTTAAGAGTTTACTAAAATTTAGAATGTATAATTCGTTCCGTTAAATAGTTACTACGCGAGAGGCGCTGTGCCAATAGGGTTGTGTACTAAAAAAATCTATTTAGTCCGTCAGTTAGATTACCAAATAATATTGGACACGTATTTTTTATTTTGTTCCGTAAACGAAAAATGACGAGGATACAGTGCGTTGAAATTTCGCGTGACGTCACGCCGTGGTACAAATTTTACCACGAAGTGACGTCACAAGCCCCCACTCCTATACTTTGATGCGCTATAACTTTGTATATTTTTATTGATTTGATAAAGCAAAAATTACGTGTCCAATATTTTTTGATAAGCTCACCGACGGACTAATTAGAATTCATTTTTATTGACCCAGGACACTACCCTATTCTTATCGAGAAATGTACCTAATGGGAAACGTGAGACAATTATTTTCACTAATTCTATGTTATGAAATGTTCTCTTTTCCCATAAATTTAATGTCCATTAAATTATTTCAGTGGAATTTTATTTCATACACTAAGAATATCACGTTCATTATGAAGTGCTCTATCTATCTATTAATTACGTAAATATTAATTAGAAAATTGTGTTCGATTGAAGCCATATTAAAATGGGTACGTGAATCTACATTTAACTTCACCTAATTACTAACAATTAAACTTAATTAAATCTACCTATTATAAAAAATGTGGTGATTGCTTTAGTTTAGAAGCAAATTAAATTCTGATTAAAAGATAAGAAAGAATTACTACATAGGCAGGGTTGCATTTTCCTGTTCTTTTTCCCTCTGACGGACTGCCACCGCCGTTTCCACAAGGAGGTACAAGCATTTGAATTTGTCCTTGTCGACGGCCTCTTTTCTAGGGCGCGGCAACACCTGAGGGTATACACCCATGTAATTTGAGTTATATGGCAACACTTTTGTCAGTTTTAGGTAAATTTTGAGGTTATACTATCAGGTGATGCCGGCATTAAAACAACTATATCTAATAATCTACCAACTAAAAGAAAAGATCCCAGTTTTGTTTACATGTTTATTTTTAACTGAACAGAAAATTATTATGAACCAAAAAAAAGATTTACTAACATGTTAGTAAAAGTAATCCTCATTATACAAACTATGGGTGAGTTGATTTGACTACAAAATTGTGTTTTAACACCGACGTCGCCTAAGAATGAGCAATATTTACAATTTAATATTATTAACACGAAAAAAAATTGTTGATTTAGAAAAATTTGCAATATGGGTAATGTTTCAATCCAAGTTTCTCGAAACAGACGGAAGAATACTGCAATACTTTTCTTCTATATAGTATCTAATTTGCTCAGAAGCCAGTATTAAGTATGACACCACATATCGGTGGTAGTGACTTCCAGCTCGACGGCAACAGGCGGCGGCGGCGGCTGCAGCTGCGGAGGTGGACTCACCTGCATGCGACGCGGCCGCAGCGGCTGCGAGAACTGCGGATACTGCGGCAAGTGCGGCTGCGGCAAGTGCGACAGCTGCTGGTGCGAGTGGGACAGCTGCTGGTGCGAGTGAGACAACTGTGACGGCATCGCCAGCCACGTGTTGTCTGTCGTCGACACCACCGTATGTTCAATGTCCTCCGACGTCGTTACGGTTACCACCGAAGCTGTTCTGTTGGACATATTGGGAGTATGATTCTGGCGTTTGAACTCTAGAAAAAGCAATGTTGAAGACAATAACACACGCTTGCTGCCTAAAATAGGACTAGATTTTGGGGAGTTACATCTTTGAAACATGCCTAAAGCCTGAATAAAGATAGGATATCATAAACAGCTGAAATGGACCTTAGAACAAATAACGAACCCTCTAGAAGCTGGGTGCAGATCATGGTCTTCAGGGCCGTACCGTATGACGGACTGCCAGACTGAGGGGTCGTATTTGACCTCCTCCTCACTGATGGCGCTGGAGTATCCCTCCTCGCCATCGACCAGCTCGTCGCCTTCGCTTCTGTACACGAGGAGCCCGTCGCCGTAGTCGTGGGGACGCATGTCGGGACCGTTCTGATAGTTGGGTTTAAATTATTATGATGTATTGAAAGTGATGACTGACGATTAGTTATCATGACACATATGATAATGACTTTCCATGGTAGAAGAAGACCGAAAAAGAGATGGATTGATGGATTGTGTGAGAGATGATATGAGTGAATACTGATGACGGATAGAAGGTCCAAATGAAAGAGGAGTACACCTAGTGCCGACCTCAAATAAATTGGAAACAGAGCAAGCAGATGATGACTCGATGATAATGGCTTTGCATCAAAATCAAAAGAAACGTAGAAGCAAGAATGGAAATTAACGTAGTCACTGCAGAGATAGTGAGACAGAAAGTGGATTAGTGGAGGGAATGTAGCTAAGGTCTATTTTTTCTCTATTTTCACCTTATTTTCACGTTAATAATTAGTATTTTCCAGTTATCCATATTTTGAAAAACTGAGTTTTTTGGGAAAAATAAAAGACACGGTTTGCGGCGTTAGATACTGAAAACATCCCACTAATATTATAAATGTGAAAGTTTGGATGGATGGATGGATGTTTGTTACTCAATCACGCCTGAACGGATCTGGATGAAATTTGACACAGAGATAGATTATAGACTGGAATAGCACATAGGATACTTTTTATCCTGGGAAAAGATAAGATCTCACGGGAATAGTAATACTGAAAATCAGCATTTTAATTTGTTCCACTAACCTCGACAACGATGCCATCCCAGGATGCGACAGTAACATTAGCCCCCGGGCCGATCATCCCCGACGTGGAGGCCCCAAGCCCCACCATTGGGCCTACCCCTGCGATGGCCCCGGGCTGTTTCCTGCCTCGGCGGGATATAGTGTAGTGCAGGGGGTCGTGGCCTTCGCGACGTATCATGTCGGGCAAAATACGACGGCGGGCGTTTATGAACCAGTTGCATACCTGTAGAATGTTGAGATGCCTATGTAACCTCCGATTAGCGTTGCCAAGCGTCCGGATAAAGCCGGACATAGTTAGGCTTTTTGATTGCGTGTCCGGCCAAAATAAACGATGTCTGGCTTGTCCGGCTTTTGTTAGGCTTTTTACATTTCGCAAATGAGCGAGCGCCGAGCGCAGGCGATTTAGAATTTAACAAGATTTATGGTAATAATCAAAAAAGGTTTTTCGTACCTATTAATACTGAGAAACAAAATCCTCAATAATGTAGGGTGTCCGACTGGCTGGTCTGTCCGGCTATTCATACATATCATCATACAAAAAATAGATTTTTTATTTGTACGTATGTCTTCTAAGCGTTCCTAAACCATTAATTCGATTGTGATGAAACTTTGGTGAATTGTTCTGCGTACGCTGGGGAATTATTAATAATGGGTCTAAAATCATTTGCTAGCAGTACGTTAATGCTATCATACTGCTGAACTACTTTCAGTGTCAAATGACTAAAATTACACTGTTTTCTATTACTAACCACGCTACGAGTGCGAAGTTTGGTTAGTAACTAGAGTTAGTAACCAATTCAGGTTTTAGCTAAGTTATGTAATATCGCCTTTTTTTACACCCACATAAATCCACTCCAATCACAGATGCGACGCGCCTATCTTTTCAAAAAACGAACCTGCAAAACAGTCAAATTTGCCTCCTGACTGAGCGCCAGCTTCTCAGCGTCGCTCGGATACGCATTGTAGCGGTGATCGTAGAGCCACCTCTTCAATATCTTGACGGAGTGTTTGGGCAGGTTGCCGCGTCGTTTCCTCACGGAGCCCACTATGACCGTGTGTGGAGGCGGCGGGTGCCGTATGTGGAGCCCCGGGTGCCGCTCCGGGTCCCAGTCCGTGCCGCTCTCGTTCTCATCCGTCGACGACGTTGATGGGAAGCGGTCTCGTGCTGAAAATGTCGCTTTGCGTAATGGTTTCGCCGTTTTGGGATACCTTTTATATTTGTGGGTTTACCTTACAATTAACTACATAAAAGTTGTTCCTATGTATGCCTATTAGCCCTATTTATTTTTATTATGAACTTGAATCGGTATTAAAAAAAATTGTAGGGTTTTTTGGATGATTGTCCGATACGCGATTCTAGTTAATTTATATTTTATTTTGTTTAAAAAAAGTTTATGATAACTATTCATATCAACGAAAATACATAGATAAGTAGAAATAAAATAAAATAAAACCAAGGTAGCATATTACTAGTTTTCCGCCCCGCGGTTTCACCCGCATTCCCGAGAAATCTTCTCTTACCGGGATAAAAAGTATTGTATATTTCATTCCAGGATACAATCTACCTGTGTACCAAGTTTAATCAATATCCGTGTAGTACTTTTTGCGTGAAAGAAAAACAAACATCTTCACATCTAAACAAACTTTCACGTTTATAATAAAAGTAAGATTTACTAATTCATGTGTTGCAAACGAATTCAAGGTAGGTACAAAGGATAAAAATGTTAGCCAAGTTCATTCAAGATACAAAAGTATACTCACGCAATTTGATCTTCATAACTTTGATCACTGACCTACGCAGCGTGCCGAATTTACCAATGATCACTAAAGTGAATACTGATTCCCGCCAAACTTCACGCCTTTGACATTAGCTGCCAATATTATTGGTATTCACCATTGACATCAGCAAAATATGAAGGCAATGTTAAAATATATTTAAAGTACCTACGCAAAACGATCCTGTTACCAAAACGCAAGGCGTCTTCTTTCGAAATGAGCTTGTAAATTCGATTTTTGTTTTGAAAATCGATGCGCTTTTGTGACAATTGACAACGACGGGCACAGTCACTTGTCATTTTGATTAAATTTTTGAAATTTGAAAGAAAAAGAATAAACCAACTGCCAGTTGCACGTTAGGTAAATAACTTACCTACCTTCATAGTCAAAGTTGCCTACTATCTATTACTTCCGTGGTTTCATGAGTGAGCTCCAGGAGATTTTTTCCCGGGATAAAAAGTTGCCGTCTCTTATTCCAGGATAGAATCTATTTGTGTGTCAAGTTTCATCAAGATTGGTTTTGTAGTTTCGGAGGTCATAGCGGACCGTTTGTTTATCTATTTGTGTGTCAAGTTTCATCAAGATTGTTTTTGTAGTTTCGGAGGTCATAGCGGACCGTTTGTTTATCTATTTGTGTGTCAAGTTTCATCAAGATTGGTTTTGTAGTTTCGGAGGTCATAGCGGACCGTTTGTTTATCTATTTGTGTGTCAAGTTTCATCAAGATTGTTTTTGTAGTTTCGGAGGTCATAGCGGACCGTTTGTTTATCTATTTGTGTGTCAAGTTTCATCAAGATTGGTTTTGTAGTTTCGGAGGTCATAGCGGACCGTTTGTTTATCTATTTGTGTGTCAAGTTTCATCAAGATTGGTTTTGTAGTTTCGGAGGTCATAGCGGACCGTTTGTTTATCTATTTGTGTGTCAAGTTTCATCAAGATTGGTTTTGTAGTTTCGGAGGTCATAGCGGACCGTTTGTTTATCTATTTGTGTGTCAAGTTTCATCAAGATTGTTTTTGTAGTTTCGGAGGTCATAGCGGACCGTTTGTTTATCTATTTGTGTGTCAAGTTTCATCAAGATTGGTTTTGTAGTTTCGGAGGTCATAGCGGACCGTTTGTTTATCTATTTGTGTGTCAAGTTTCATCAAGATTGGTTTTGTAGTTTCGGAGGTCATAGCGGACCGTTTGTTTATCTATTTGTGTGTCAAGTTTCATCAAGATTGGTTTTGTAGTTTCGGAGGTCATAGCGGACCGTTTGTTTATCTATTTGTGTGTCAAGTTTCATCAAGATTGTTTTTGTAGTTTCGGAGGTCATAGCGGACCGTTTGTTTATCTATTTGTGTGTCAAGTTTCATCAAGATTGGTTTTGTAGTTTCGGAGGTCATAGCGGACCGTTTGTTTATCTATTTGTGTGTCAAGTTTCATCAAGATTGTTTTTGTAGTTTCGGAGGTCATAGCGGACCGTTTGTTTATCTATTTGTGTGTCAAGTTTCATCAAGATTGGTTTTGTAGTTTCGGAGGTCATAGCGGACCGTTTGTTTATCTATTTGTGTGTCAAGTTTCATCAAGATTGGTTTTGTAGTTTCGGAGGTCATAGCGGACCGTTTGTTTATCTATTTGTGTGTCAAGTTTCATCAAGATTGGTTTTGTAGTTTCGGAGGTCATAGCGGACCGTTTGTTTATCTATTTGTGTGTCAAGTTTCATCAAGATTGGTTTTGTAGTTTCGGAGGTCATAGCGGACCGTTTGTTTATCTATTTGTGTGTCAAGTTTCATCAAGATTGTTTTTGTAGTTTCGGAGGTCATAGCGGACCGTTTGTTTATCTATTTGTGTGTCAAGTTTCATCAAGATTGGTTTTGTAGTTTCGGAGGTCATAGCGGACCGTTTGTTTATCTATTTGTGTGTCAAGTTTCATCAAGATTGTTTTTGTAGTTTCGGAGGTCATAGCGGACCGTTTGTTTATCTATTTGTGTGTCAAGTTTCATCAAGATTGGTTTTGTAGTTTCGGAGGTCATAGCGGACCGTTTGTTTATCTATTTGTGTGTCAAGTTTCATCAAGATTGGTTTTGTAGTTTCGGAGGTCATAGCGGACCGTTTGTTTATCTATTTGTGTGTCAAGTTTCATCAAGATTGGTTTTGTAGTTTCGGAGGTCATAGCGGACCGTTTGTTTATCTATTTGTGTGTCAAGTTTCATCAAGATTGTTTTTGTAGTTTCGGAGGTCATAGCGGACCGTTTGTTTATCTATTTGTGTGTCAAGTTTCATCAAGATTGGTTTTGTAGTTTCGGAGGTCATAGCGGACCGTTTGTTTATCTATTTGTGTGTCAAGTTTCATCAAGATTGGTTTTGTAGTTTCGGAGGTCATAGCGGACCGTTTGTTTATCTATTTGTGTGTCAAGTTTCATCAAGATTGGTTTTGTAGTTTCGGAGGTCATAGCGGACCGTTTGTTTATCTATTTGTGTGTCAAGTTTCATCAAGATTGTTTTTGTAGTTTCGGAGGTCATAGCGGACCGTTTGTTTATCTATTTGTGTGTCAAGTTTCATCAAGATTGGTTTTGTAGTTTCGGAGGTCATAGCGGACCGTTTGTTTATCTATTTGTGTGTCAAGTTTCATCAAGATTGTTTTTGTAGTTTCGGAGGTCATAGCGGACCGTTTGTTTATCTATTTGTGTGTCAAGTTTCATCAAGATTGGTTTTGTAGTTTCGGAGGTCATAGCGGACCGTTTGTTTATCTATTTGTGTGTCAAGTTTCATCAAGATTGGTTTTGTAGTTTCGGAGGTCATAGCGGACCGTTTGTTTATCTATTTGTGTGTCAAGTTTCATCAAGATTGGTTTTGTAGTTTCGGAGGTCATAGCGGACCGTTTGTTTATCTATTTGTGTGTCAAGTTTCATCAAGATTGGTTTTGTAGTTTCGGAGGTCATAGCGGACCGTTTGTTTATCTATTTGTGTGTCAAGTTTCATCAAGATTGGTTTTGTAGTTTCGGAGGTCATAGCGGACCGTTTGTTTATCTATTTGTGTGTCAAGTTTCATCAAGATTGGTTTTGTAGTTTCGGAGGTCATAGCGGACCGTTTGTTTATCTATTTGTGTGTCAAGTTTCATCAAGATTGGTTTTGTAGTTTCGGAGGTCATAGCGGACCGTTTGTTTATCTATTTGTGTGTCAAGTTTCATCAAGATTGGTTTTGTAGTTTCGGAGGTCATAGCGGACCGTTTGTTTATCTATTTGTGTGTCAAGTTTCATCAAGATTGTTTTTGTTGGTCCGTTGACTTTTAAAAAGGCAAAGCTTGTTTGTTTGGATGTAGGAGGTTTTCTCCGAAACTACTGATCCTATAAAAAAAAACTTTACCTCTATTGTGTTTAGTATAGATAACTTGAATCGCGATTTATTTGTTATGTAATGTAACTTTTCAGACTATTTCAAATATGTGTGAATGAAGGCAAAATCTGACATACCAAGCGGATCACCTGATGGTAAGTGAATACTGTCATCTAATAGTCATTAGTAATTCCAGGGGATTGATAATGTTTCCGATCTTTTACAATACTATGACAACTGTCAAGTGCTACTCCCTAAACCTTCAACTTGAGGGTGGTAGCCAGTAAATGAAATGAAACACAAAAATACATACAAAGAGTAAGTAATAACATATTAAAGTAAAATTTGAAACAAATCACAATTATATTATTCTACAAATCACTTTGCTTCGCTCTTCCAACTGCAAGGGCCACGTTTCAGGCGCAGCTCCCATATTATCCTGTTGTTTTAGTTCTGTTCCACGGGTATTGGTGCAGGAATGGGCTTTTCTATTTGGCTGTGGACTATGGGGCATTGTGGGGCTGGAGTCACAGGAATGGGGGCCACGGCGGGGGCAGATACTGCGGTCGGTGGCCTTTGATCTGAAGACTCTGTTTCTGGCCTCTTGTGACATTTATCCATCGTATCAGATAGGATCTCTTTGAGCGTTGATGCCAGAGCTTTTGGGTTCCCAGAGCTGTCCAGCTGTAAAAATACACTAAGTTTATTTGAGGAAATTTATCTATTGGTTTTTTATTTACATTGTCTGTGACATCCTTTCTGATATTTTATTATGTGGTAGGTAGGTATACAAGATGAATTTTAAGCGGGTTTGGAATAGCATAAATACTGAAAGGAGCGTCGAGGCCGATTTTGATGAAACATAAAACGGCATCACTAGATTTTTGAAAAAATAATTTTCTATGCTAAGAATCAAACCCGTTTTGAATAAAACACACAGCTTTACTATTACACCATCCGATAATGTCGCTAATAAGGATGAAATTGTTAGAAGTGATGACATACGGTAAACTAAAAGTGTTATTTTTTCTTACCGTGATAACGTGTCCGCCAAATCGTTTATGAACATTTTTCACCTTATGAGCAGCTTGCCTGACTATTTGTCGAGCGGCGTTGATCTCAGACTCTGGCCTACCCAGTTCTGACAGCTTAGATTGCAATCGTGTTGCCGCTACCTAACAACATAATAACATATATTATGCACTTACATTCATGTCCAAACAAGGGCTAGAGGTGTCGTCGCACACCCGGTTGGAACGAGGTCCCTTCTGCTATATAAGGTAAAGTTCGCGATGTATGTACAAATCGGAGCACAATAACAATTAGGGGCCTCCATACCTTTAAATTCAGCCCTAATAAAAGCTAGTTTGTCCATACTTCGAACCCTGAGGACTATTTTTTATGGTTTTTTTTTTCACATCCCTTAAGAAGGTGAACTCCACGCGAATAAAGTCACTGGTAGAAGCTAGTTTAATTTTCCGTATCCTGTGTCTTAGATAAAGCCTATACTCACTCATGTGCAAAGAAAACTAAATAGGGAGTAGTTTATTAGTAGTATAATACGGCATAACACCGATTACGTTTGGAGTTCAACAAGGATCTATTCTTGGACCTTTACCGTTGGTTATATTTGTCAACGTCATAAATCCTTAGCTATTAATGACTCAGCTTTACCAAATTCAATAAATTTTAATTTTTTGATGAAATTGAAGAAGGTAGCTTAAGAGAGTTTTATGGTGTACCCATGAAGGCGCTTAGGGCGTTCTAAACTGGGAAATGGTTAAATATACAAAGAGCCTTTCTTTTATTCACCTCATTATCAACTTCCAATGCAACAATCTTCTCAGGCCACTTCACTTGTCTATTGAACATATTTGACATACGTGGATTCTTCGGGAATCCAACTAGGATGAACCCCGTCGCATCCTGCTGCGTTAGCATTGCTTCCTTTATTAAGTCTACTGTCAATTGCTAGAATAAAATTAATAATTATATTAGCTCCTGCTGATCCATTTTCACTGTACTCTCGTAAATTATAAGTTGTTTTTAATACTGCACTGTTAGAACAACCACGGTCTTTGCCATACCGTGATGATAGTAAGAATTTTACTGATTTCCTCCACTGAACATCTATTGGTGGATAAGAATAGGCCATATCTAAATGGTCTGATAATTGTATTAAATACTAATTACCAACCTCTGGTATATCTTCTTGAGCTTGCAACTTGTCGGCTATAAGGCGCCCCCTAGCCGTATCCTTCAGTGCCTCCACTCTTACCAGTTCTCCTGGCCTGATCATCGAATAGCCAGTGATGTTAGAGATCGTCTGAGCCACGGTCTGGTTACCAGCACCCGGTACACCGTTTACAAATATAACTGGTAGATGACGGATCGGTGTCATATCGTACACCACGTCATCCTGTGGGAAGATTGTATTTAAAACCTAGTATTGTATATGTTCTGCTTTCGCAAGATATTTAAAATACCCTTTGTAACAACTTGCATGGAGTCAGAAAGAGAGACCATGGTCTTCACACTTTAGATCGGCATGAAGTACCGTGGGGTCATCCGAAGCTGTCATTGGCAACAGCAAATATTATGTCATCGTACTTAAACCAGTTTATACCAATACTCACTTCATTTGTACCGCTGGAGAAGAAACAACCCATTATGATGGCAAATAAGTATAAAACAATATATAATAATTATTATTCCTCAATAAATTCAGTGAGTTAAAACGACATTTCCAAATATATGACACTTGTTTAAATGGGCGTCTAGATTTTTGACGCTTTTCGAATATGTGACGGGAATGGACAGTTTTATTTGTGAATAAAACCTGTTGGTTGAGATGAGGTTCTGAACAGTTTGGTATCTGCGGAGGTTGCAATACAATCACCAACTCAACAATGCATTTATTATTCACACCAATCAATTTATTATTCTTTGACTATTTTGATAGCATTTTAAACTATTTTCCTTTGTGAAGCGAATCATCGAATCAAACTGTCAACAGTTATTAAATTATGAATACATTTCCGTAGAATTGTAAACCGTAGTTCCTCTTTCAAAGTCAATTTAATCACCATTGTAATTCCCACCGCTAAATATTTCTTCATATTTATATACACTATTCTGTTCTGTGTAGCCATGACTGGTCGTGTATCATATCCAGTCATATTAAATATAATTTTATTATCATTCAAAACATCATCTTAGTTGGCCCTGAGTTTTTAACATTTGTGTCACAGAACTCCTGTTTGGACATAATTTTTGCGTAACTGTTTTTGTTTTTGCTTATTTCTCAACTAAGCAATAAGCTTCCGGAGATTAATAAAATACATAAAATTCGTTTTATAATGTTTTTTAATCTTTTGATATCCAGGACATTGTTGTCACTTTATCTCCTAAATCTGGCAGAAATATTAGCATCAAATCAAAAATGCTCCAATGAAATCTCTCCAGTGGTCCCAAAATACTATCTGATGGAGAAATGTCACAGATCCAAGATGGGCATGGTAGCCAAGGCCAAGTACACATCGTTAACCAGTTGCCAACTACTTGGGATTGAGAACAAGGGCTTGGCGCTCAACTTTAGTCCACCTGATGCCCAGGAAGATGATGGAGAAGTTTTGGACTACACCTGCGAAGTGCTGAAGTGTGCCGAAGCTGACGGCGGCTTGTCTTTAGTCAATGACACGAGATATGACTATTACAGCATCTATGCGAAGCCTTTACGTAAGTAAAATTCAGCATAATGACTAACGAAAGAGAGATCGCATTTAGCAGCATTATACATAGTTTAGGAAACCACTCTAAACTGATGGCCGAAAAACCAGCTGACCTGAAGCATCAGGCTGAAGTTAAACGGTTGATTCCCCTCTTTTCTTAATAAGTCCTGGATTTAGTTTTATTGGTCTATAGCACCCTGAACACTTAAACTTCCAGCTCATGTAAACTCCACGTGCGTCCCAACCACGGGCATGTTCTACCTGCTCTCAGACAATCAGAACTACACCCAAGCCCAGCACAACTGCAGGAACATCAGCGGAGTACTTGCTGACGTCACGAGTGAGCAGCGCACGGATGCGCTCGCGCAGCTGCTGACTGGTGCGACTGTTGACGCCGCGTTTGTTGGCTTGAGGAGCATTAATGGAAGTGCTTTTGCTGGGGTAAATGGTGAGAATTTTAAATATATTTTTTTATTATGGATAAGCTTGTGTTTGACCACAATCTCACCATGGTAAGTGATGATGTGGCCGAAGGTGGTAAGCATACAAACCCTAGATAGGAACTGGCTCTGAATTGCAGCTGTCGGAACACACCGATAGGTGCTTAGCGACAGATTTTCAACTTGAGGGTGTTAGCCGTGCTATGGTTTCCTCACGATGTTTTCCTTCTTCGGAGAAGGAGGAGAGCTCAAGCTCATTGTAGGATTCGATCCCACGACCTTCGCCGCGACCTCACTACCACTGGGCTATCATCGCCTTCAAAATTCTTCTTGGATACTTCGTGTCATTAAATATAATTCATTTAAAAGTATAATTATGTATGTATGTATAAAGCTATAATTTGGGTAGAATAATAAATATCTAACTAATAACAAGACAAGAACAAACGTTGAATGTGTAACAAAATTGATATATTTATTTATTAGGTAGGTATGTAAAATTGTTTTGTGCATTCGAGTCAAGTTGCGCGCCCAAATCTTTCGTTTTGTTATTGCACATTTAAGTAGTTCTGGCTATAATTTTTTTTTATTCAGGTAATGGATTAGAATGTACCACATTCCGTGCATGGGCTCCAGGCCACCCCAGATGGTACCGGGACAAATTTGACTGTGTAGTTTTAACAAGAAACCGAATGTGGCAGTCCACATCCTGCAAAAAACGTTTTCCCGCCCTCTGCGAACTCATTCCTGGTGGTCCGTACAAACGTAAATCTATATTTGATTCAAGAAAACCGAAACCGATTTATAACGGTAATAATAACAATTTCATTTAACAAGAAAATCAATTAGATGAATTAAGTAGTAAGAATGAGGTCGACTATGGTCTGACCAGTGTGCTAACTAAGGTCAAAGACTGAGTTATTGCGCCGCAACAAGTGTGGCCTGTGTGGCAGCCAAGAATACTTTTTTTTACTTTTATAAGTACTTGATTTATCCACTGTCGTACCATGGCAAGTGACATTGTGCTAAATATAGCATACAAAGCTAGAACGCCTCTCGCTTGGCGATAAATGAACTTGAGGTGGTAGCCAGACAGGCGAGTAATTTTCATTCTCTGAAAGCTCAAGCTCGTTGCAAAATTTGAACCAATGACTTTGGCCACTGTTTTCTACGTCACTAAGATCTAATCCGACGGGCCGGTTGGCTAACACACTACCTATCACGCCACAGGTCGTGGGTTCGATTTCCATCCAATACAACAAAAAAAGTCGTATATTATGTAGTAGGTATATCATTTTGGGATCAAATTAATAGCCGTGTTTGAAAAATGTCTCAGGATATTTATTTATTTATTTTACAGTAGATAATTAAATAATTATTTAATTATCACTATAATAAAAACACTGTTAAAGTAAGTATTCTACCTATTCCATGACAAACAACTAATAGTTACAATTTTTGTTTTTAAATAATTCCAGATACCATTCCAAAGGAAAATGATGTGTAAATAAGCAACGATTTTATGTAAATTTTTACATAATTTTTATAGGAAGACCAACAACAGAAACAGAAAAATATATTATGATGAATATCTTATCAGTATATTACTTGTATATTAGAAATGAGTTCGTATAGAAATAGTTATACTTTCTTTCTGTGTAATAACGAATCGCTTTTGACAATCACACAGTCCCATCTTTCCCGCTTTTTGGCAGGAACAAAGGCCGGAACTTACGAAGTGACGTTGAGTTTTCGTTTTATTTTCATTCAACTCCTGTATTTTGAGATTTATTGTATAATATTGGTGGTGTTTTGTCCAATAAAGATCAATCGAAGTGCACAAGTGAAGTGAAATGAAATGAAAGCGTGCATAGTGACTTTGCAGGTTGTACCAAAAAGTCCGTGAAGTTTTCATGGAACGGCCACCAATTTCATTAAAAGCTGACTGGATTTATACGGACGAGGACTAGACTTTACTGTGAATGTGATATAACGTGACTTTATCATAAAAGAAGAATATTGAAAATAAAATGAATGGTTTAGACTTGATAGTCTTGTAACTAAAGCCTTTAAAATAAATTTATAAAAATCGTCTTTCCCTCTCTCTCTCTTCGCTTTTTGATTGAAGTGTTTGTTTATTTATTTTGATTCCAAAAACATTTGTAATAATAATTAAAAATGGGTCAAGGCAAGAGCCAGTTTACGGAAGAAGAGCTTCAGGATTACGAGGTATGTTTTCAAATTAATGTACCTGTTTACTTTGTTTCGACACATCTGACTAATGCCAATTTTTTAGGATCTCACGTATTTCACCAAAAAAGAAGTATTGTAGTAAGTACATTATGTTTAATTATATATATTGTCTGCTTTATTAACAGTTAAATTGCTCACATATTATGTCATTACAGTGCACATCAAAAGTTCAAAGCCCTAGCACCAGAAAAGGTGGGTCACAACAAAAATGCCAAGCTGCCCATGGCCAAGATCCTCCAGTACCCAGAACTAAGGGTGAATCCATTCCGTGACAGAATCTGCAAGGTGTTCAGCTCAAGCAGTGATGGAGACATCACATTTGAAGACTTTCTGGACATGATGTCTGTGTTCAGTGAAATGGCACCCAAGGCTGTGAAGGCGGAGCATGCGTTTAGGATATTTGGTACATGTTTACGTTGTCTTTAGTTAGAAGTATGGATGGTATCTATTTCTGTTTAATAGTGGGTGTTTAATCAACTATTCATGATCTCTACCTATCAACTGTTATACAATTAAATTACATTAAGGGGACAAGATTGCAAATACTTATTTTTATATTGGAAATATCATCTGGTCTCAACAATCCTCCCCAATTACAGTTGAATTAAAAACTATGACCCTCAGGGACTCACCCACCACTGACCACTGAGTACTAAGACTCACCAGAGATACTGGTTCTTGAAATATGAGCACTAATGGACCAGCATTTAGTTTCGTTGCTCTTTTCAGATTTTGATGGTGACGACATGATTGGTGTATCAGATTTGCGAGAAGTGATTGAACGCCTCTGCGGTCCTGAGATGAAGCTCAGTGACTCAGAAATCCAGCAGCTAGTGCAGAATGTTCTGGAAGAAGCTGACTTAGATGATGATGGTGCACTTTCATTTGCCGAGTTTGAACATATCATTGATAAAAGCTCAGATTTCTGCCAGTAAGTGAAGTGACCCTACACTATGTACCGAGTTAAAAAATAAACTGATACTGCTTTCAACTCACAACTTTCACAGAGACATTTGATTTTATTATTAGAAAAAGAGTTGTAGGTTCAAAGTTTGATTTACAAATATTAATTATATCAATGAGGCAAAGGCAGGCCAATGATAGCTCAGTATTAGTGACATCGGAAAACTGGCGAAGGTTGTGGTTTTAATTAATGAACTGGTAAAGGCAAACATTGCAAGGAAACCCCAGCAAAAAAGAGTTTGTATATCTTCTGCATAGCTTATTCATCCTACTCAAGTTTATTTTTATTTTTTCAGTGCATTCAGAATAAGGCTGTGAAGATAGATGAAACAAAACACCTCAACTCAACAGTCTCAAAATAGTCCAATATATCTAACTACCATAGATAATTATAACACTTCGGCTAAGTTATTATCTTGCATCTGAAAAATCCGACTGTCAGATTAATAAGGAAATAAGGCCATTGTACATTTTTGGCCAAGATTTAATGAAATAACAAAAAAGCAGTAGTTGTAGCTAAACATAAATTATTTCAATTTACAATACAATAAGTATTATTCAGATGCTATTTAAAAATAATGTTTTTTTTGTTTTAGATTTTGTCACTGTTTATTAATTTTTACAGCCAACTGTATTGTATTTAAATCTGCTATGTAAATGTAATTTAATTAAAATGAAACAGTGTTATTCATAGATTTTAAGTAATTTGAGCCTGACTTGTGAGCTATTAATTTGTAGTTAATATAGAGTTAAGTCACAATGTCCTAGAAATAGTGGTGGATGTCCAGTTTTGTAAATGTTGTAGCTAATTCAAATAATGCATTTATATTTAATCCTAAGTTATATTTAATGTCTTCCTTATTTAATTTAGAAAAATATTTTACACGCATGACTTTGTGAATCTCTTATTTACACATTTTTATTAATATGATTGTGATAACTTATATTTCTATTATATCACCATTTTCTATAGTTAAATTTCAAGGCTGCCAAATCTACAAGTTTTTTTTAATGAATTATAATGGTATTGACTTCTCATTTACGATTTTTTTATTTCAAGAACATGCCCCAATCATATCATATTCTGAAATTCTTAATACTTAAGAAGGTTATAAATAGTTGTTAGGAGATTGATAAATAATTTAATAAGTACAATATTATACTAAATTAGCTTATAATAAAAAAATCATTAAAACAATATATAAATTCATATAAAATATATTTATTCAACATATCAGAATACAATACAAAAGAAAAGTAATTATTTCATAAAAGAATTCACTTATACTACTCCATTAAAAAATCAGTTCTGCAGGTAGCCTGGCAGCTTCATACGCATGAATATCCAGGTTGTGAAAAAAGATACCAGAATACAAAGGAAGGCAACAGATATAAGCAAGATTCTATTCAGTTTGGGTGTTGTAGGATTGTGAGTGCGGTCTAAAATTATGAAACCTAGTCCGCCAAGGGAGAAGAGGAAGCTTGATGCCAGCCCTTCCATGATATACTGGCCGTTTACACGGTTCGGCATGAAGGCTACCGGCCTGCTGTGTCCATGCTCGTCGGTCGTCGAACCGACGCTCGGTGGCTCGACTATCACGTCATAAATGATACCTACAACAACAAAAACATTACTCTAACAAATAAAACAAGGTTCACTAAGTAAATTGGTTAAAAACAAGAAACTAACCTCCCGTCACCAAAAAGTATGATAGTAATACCAACGAAAACGTTGTCATCGCTGAAGGAGCCTGCAGCCATGTCGGTTTCTTTATTTTTATATTGGGTACTTCAAGTACTGTGAATGGAACAGCAAATAATGCTTCCATTTTTTCAGTTTTAGTCCAAAAATGCAGATATTTTGATGCTGGTTAAATAAATTTGTCTTAGCGCTTGTTGACGTGACAGATGAATGAATGACAGTTGAAAGAATGACATGATACAGTGCTGCTGAATAGCACCGCTGGGCCTATCGATATCGAGCAGGCGGTAATACTAAACTAGTTATTTGTTAGTAAAATAATAGGATTGTCTAGACATATTCTATTATACCACTCTATACTGTCCAAAATAAAATTAAATACCTAGGACATAGTATCGGGTGCCAATCATTTCGATACCATAGAATTCGATACTATCGATAGTATTGTTACTCAATATAACAACAAAGAATTTTCGAGTGAAGACAATAAGTATGGGAGAAACCTACATCAAGTCTACCTACACTAATATTATAAAAAAGAAAGATTATTTTTGTGTTTGTAACAAATAAACTCAAAAACTACAGGACCAATTTCAAAATACATAATCATCTTTCATCATTAGTATGCTACCTTATCCCTGAGTAACAAAAGCTATTTTTATTACTAGGTAAAATTAGGGATCCCTACCAAAACTTCAATAATGTATCCAAGGTCTAAAAAAATTAGCCATAAAAGTAAAAAAAAAATGTTGAAATACTTACCAATATAAATCCTTTGTATTGGTAGGTTTGTCACTTAGCATCGCAGATCGGACGATCATTCGGAAACAACAATTTCGCCAAGTATGAAATAGTGAGTAAATCGAATCATTATCAGCCGGAAGACATTCGCTGCCGGACATAGGGCTCCCCCAAGGATCTCCACCAACTATAAATAACTTTATACTATAAATATCTAGAATCACTTAACTTAAATTAAGCACTGTTCGCCAAAGACGACTTTACCACATTAGACTAATCCGAAAAATTGTTTTGTGTATGTATGAGTTATAAATAATATTTTGTTAAACTTGTATTTTTTTTGTAATGCTAGTAAATGGTATCGATAGATTAATATCGAAAAACAAAACTATTTGGTTCAATATTTTAGATCAAGCATAAAAATTGAAGGCGTTCCGTTTCAAAAATAAAACAAACTATAGTTACCTTATAGTTACTTACAAATGAAACAACTTATTACTAACTTACTAACTAGGTATAGAATAAATAATGAAAGTTTTAGGTGTAAAAAATGGGTTTTTACAAAAAATTAATATGGGATGAATACTATTAACACATTATAGATGATATTTCCTGAGACTTAAGATCAAAAAATAGGTTCTGCTTGTAAGGAAACGTTCTAACAAGGCAAAAAATAACCACCAATGAAAATTATGCTTTTGCACTATATGTTCGAATATCATTGGTCAATATGTGACAATCGATTATTTATTTGAATTTCCACCAATCAAATTGTAAAACGATAAAGTATAGCGACAGAACTAAGTCAGAAAAAAACAAAAAATTACAAGTTGTCAAATTCCCCAATTAGATTCGGATGAATAAAATTGAACGAAGTTCGGTTTCCCATTTTTAATCTTTGTAAAAGCAGCTGGTAGTGTTTATATGTATGAAATCTATTAAATAATGTATTTCTTGTGCTCATGTGAATTGTGATTGGCTAATATTGAAAGTGTTTAAATCGTTAACTTCAGTGCACTATGAAAATGTGTTAATTTTACGCACAAAATGTCATGGACCGTGGATATTTCACTGATATTACGATGAAGGGTGGACTGTGTGTGATTTACACGTCTTTGCTAACCATCTCCGTGTTGTCTAGGTAAATTAAAATAAATATTATTGTTGTTTCATACAAAACCTATTTATTCCTAAATATACATTGTTTTAATTTGGCAGTTGTGCTCTCTTCATTCTGGTGGTATCAGAAGCCCTGCAAGCTGAAGGTGGTGGTGACAACATAGACTTCTCTGGGCTGCACAATGTCAGTCAGAAATTGAGAGTTGATGAAGATGCTCAATCGGGTCTTCCTGTCAAAGACTCGCCAGGAGACACTCAGCCAATTGAAGACACGAGACCAGTCACCGAGCAGCATGAGATGACATTTGCTGATGCATTGTCATTGAATTCAGTAACAACTGACGGGTGAGTTGCGCTATTTTTACATTTCAGTGAAAGTGTTAAATAAGTCTGAATTGCTCTGGCCTTCAATACTTTTTGTATTTGTTGTTGTGCAGTGATCTATTCAAGTATTATTTACTTCACTCAAGGTTTCTTGAATTTAATTATTTAAGCAAATGGAAGTACGTACTCATATGGTATTTAAAAACAATTTGAATTTCACATTTAAAAATGATAATTGCCAATAATTTAAAACAGTAAATTGTACTGTGTTTTAACTTTAATAATGCTAATTAATCAATTACATTACAATTCTGTAATTGATTGCTAATATTCCTTTAATTTGCAATTAATTAGTACCCTGTAGTAAACAAAATTGTATGCAAAGTTTACTAATATTTGTCAAAGTATTTTAACCATTTTTTCCTGCATATTGATGATCTTGGGACGAGAAATTGAATATCTAACCTTACAATCGCCTCAATGTATGACATGATTTAATTTCTTGAATATTGAGACGGATGGCCATCTGCAATCTTCATTTGAGTTTGTTTTTTTTTTTATTCAACTTATTAAAGCATGTGTAGCAGTACCTATGTTTTAAATATACGGCTATCTTAATCCTTGAGTTAACAAAACTTGAATTAGCTATCTCACATGATTGATTACACAGCTAATCTGTTTCATTAAACTTTGTTAAACCGAAAGTGCAAACAAGAATTGCTTGTACTTTCTTATACCTTGTATAGAGGATAAATCTACCATACCAATTTTTTGCACTTGACTTTGCATCATTAAGATAGATTATAAAATTGTACCACAGTCCGTGTATGACTACAACAGTACTACAAAAAAATACAAAAAAAAATATTTATGTCAGTATCTAGGTAGACAAAAACTGTGCCAAATGTTTGCGAGGATGTCCCGTTAT
This sequence comes from Ochropacha duplaris, assembly GCA_951361185.1. Lineage (NCBI taxonomy): Eukaryota > Metazoa > Arthropoda > Insecta > Lepidoptera > Drepanidae > Ochropacha > Ochropacha duplaris. Next base: position 14,273,889 of record OX592691.1, read on the forward strand.
AACTTGTACACATGTATAGTGATTTGTGACGTCACGTTATGGTGGGCGCGACCAAATACCTACCATTCCAAACGGCGCGCGGCGGCTACGTCACGCGTCCGGGATACCCGATGTTTTGTAATGTAATCTTATGCTGACGACCTTCGTTTTTTTGTGTATTTTTAATTTTGTCGTTTATTGTACGTATTGATTGATTGAAAATCGATGGCCTGTCACTAATCGATTTTGTAATTTTACTATAAACGTACTTATATAATTGAAGGGCAAGTTGATTCCGTTTAAATTTTTTCACTGACTGTAAAACTGTCACCTTAGATTGAGTACCCGGTTTTGTCCCAAATATACTCGCGAAAATTAGACGAATATCGAAAAATTGCTCGTGAAATTGCTAGATATTTTTTTGAAATCGTCCCAGCAGATTTTGTGTTTATTCGTTACAAACATACAAAAATACAAATCTTTCGTCTTTATAATATTAGTATAGATATTCATAATAAAAAAAGGATGGCGACAATTACGTACATTGTCAACACCATGAAGGTCATGAAATCATCTGATCTGATGCAAGGTACAATGATGTTGCGTGATATTGTATTGTTCAACTGTCATGTGTATTTATTTGGTGTGTTTGATTTTGTTGTTATCATTTTATATTTTGATGTATGAGCTGATGTATATATATACTAATATTATAAAGAGAAAAGATTTGTATGTAAGTATGTTTGTAACGAATTGGCTCAAAAAGTACTGGACTCATCATTTGAATGCTACATTATTCCAGATTAACATAGGCTATATTTTATCCAGGGACAAGATAAGATCCCACAGGTACGGGGGTGAAACCGCGCGGAACAGCTAGTAATATATATTTTTATGGGATTGTAAGTTCTTTAAATATATGTTTCTGGTTTTTTTATTGTAGCTATTCTGTCTCGCATAATTTATCTTGAAATTGTTTCTTTCTTGGCTGCTTTTATATGAGTATTTTAAAGTCTGATATACAGGCAGGCGGGTCACCTGATGGTAAGTGACTACCGTTTCCTATAGACATTAGCAATACCACGGGCATTGCCAATATGTTGTCAATCTTTTTCCGATGGCTTGAAGGAACTAACTGGCTCTCAAGTTTAATTGCCATAACGTACTGATAGGTGATTGGCGGCAGATTTTCTTTTCATATCATTTGAGGTTGATAGCCAGCAAGTCCAGAACTGAAAAGGTTTTCCTTCAACTAAAGCTCAACCTCATTGAAAGTTATCCTTTTAAATATGTTATACATTTTACTTGTTAGAAGTATAATTTTTTTTTGTTTTTTTGACCTCAATCTCAACATAGTACCACACACCGTCACATATAACCTACAAAGAAACGCGTTTGTAAATATACAGTTATAGATTTACATCAAACTAACGGGGAGACAGTTTTGCAAATAAAATTCATGATTTTTCTATTGTGTAGTGCCATAACATAAATCTTATCCTACTGATACTTATTATAAACGCGAAAGTTTGTATGTTTGTTATTTTGTCACGCAAAAATGCCTGAACGGAATTTGATTTAACTTGGCACACAGGTAGTCCATATCCTGGAATAAAACTTAGATACTTTTTATCCCGGGAAAAGATAAGATCCCTCGGGAACATAGGTGAACCGCGGGGGACAGCTAGTTGTACATAAATGCGATGAGTTTTTCTAAAATGCTATAAGTTACTAGTAATTTTGTGAAACCACGAAGTAATAGTCGGTGATATAATACATAATTATCGACATTGGCGTGCAATCGCAAAGAATTTAACAGTTTATTTTGTGCTATAATCGGACGGTTATTCGCGCGCAACTACTCAAATGAAATCGAAAGCGAGTGTCTATCGTCGTGAACTATCTATCGATTCAATCAGTGCTCGAGACTTGCTGCTCTCGTTTTTATTTTAACGTTATTTTAATAAGATTATTTTTTCTGTCGCCAAGCACCTATCGGTGTGTGTGACAGCTGCACTTGAGAGCCAGTTCCCATCTAGGCTTTGTGTGCTTACCACCTTCAGCCACATCATCACTTACCATAGTGAGATTGTAGTCAAACACAAGCCTATCCAGAATAAAAAAAATTAAAAAAAAACTTATTGCGGTATTTAATTTAAGGCGATTATAGCTCAGTGGTAGTGACGTCGGATACCGCGGTGAATGTCGTGGGTTCGAATCCTACAATGAGCTTCAGCTTTCGGTGAAGGAAAACATCGTGAGGAAACCAGAGCACGGTGGTAGGGTACTTTATAGTACTCGACTGGCTGGCTACCACCCTCAAGTTGAATAATCTGTCGCCAAGCACCTGTTGGTGTGTTCCGGCAATTGCACTTGAGAGTCAGTTTGCCTTAGCTTTAAGGCATTGTAATAAGGTGTACAACACATTGGCAATCCCTCTGCAATTTCTAATGTTTATAGGCGACGGTAGTCACTTACCACCAGGTAACCCGTCAGCTTCGTTGTCACTTGTGGTATAAAAAAAAACTTACACGTTTTTATAAGTTTTAGTTCAATCGACCCTATTATGTCGACTTCGTGTTGGTTTTTGCAATAGCTTGATATCTAGGTAAAAAAATTTCAAACGAAGCGTAGAATTTATTTGTGATCTGATAAAATGGAAAAATCTAGTTGTGTTATCATTATGTCATAATGCATGAGTATTGCATGTTTATCATTGTTCTTGTATCATTTTCCAACCGATAGCTCCAAAAATATAGCTCCAAAAATATAACTCCACACATACTTTCGCATTTATATGTAGAACTGATACCTTGATAACACTTGTCTTAGAAAATAAGATCATCTCAAACTCAACTTAAAAGTATTTTTAATCGTAATTTTTTCATAATGCTACACCATTTTTTTTTGTTTTTTTTTTTCGATAAGATTGTGTTTGACCACAATCTCACTATAATAAGTTATGATGTGGCCGAAGATGGTAAGCACACAAAGCCTAAATGGGAACTGGCTCTCAAGTGCAGCTGTCGGAACACATCGATATGTGCTTGGCGACAGATTCTCAACTTGAGGGTGGTAGCCAGCCAGTCGGGTACTACAAAGTACCCTACCACCGTGCTATGTATGGTTTCCTTCACCGAAAGCTCAAGCCCATTGTAGGATTCGAACCCACGACCTTCGCCGCGGTATTCGACGTCACTACCACTGAGCTATCATCGCCTTAACCATGACATATTTTTATTTATGTGGGTCTTGACATATGAAATCTAGACTCTAGCGCACGGTTCGTAAGGTTGCTTTTGCTCTCCTTGAAGTACCAATTAAGGTATATCTACCTAGAAAATAAGAGAATAGTAGGTAGTCTGTCACACTCTTGACTTTCATTCTTGAATATGATCTAGGTATCTGTGTGCCAAGTTCCATCAAAATCCGTTCTGAAGTTTATGCATGAAAGAGTAACAGACATCTTTCAAACATTACATTTATATTAATAGTACTCCTTCTATATTTTTATTCTGTGTTAACGCCACATTACGCAAATATCTGTAAACGAAGATAAGCAGATATACATCGTTATTAAGGAAACAATACCCTTATGTAACACACAAAACATAAAGTCTTAAGGAAAACTGTATTCTAAACGACATTTTGTTTTTATTAAAGAATACTTTAACATTATTTATTTGGGGAGTCAGTGTCGTTACTGATCTTGTCTCAACTGTGGCAGGCTCGTCGGAACAAAAGTCAAGGTCATAGGTAAGTGTACCCTACGATTCATAGGCATAGGATTTAAAAGGCGATGATAGCTCAGTGGTAAGTGACGTCGGATACCGCGGTGAAGGTCGTGGGTTCGAATCCTTACAATGAGCTTGAGCTTTCGGTGAAGGAAAACATCGTGAGGAAACCACAGCACGGTGGTAGGGTACTTTGTAGTACTTGACTGGCTGGCTACCACCCTCAAGTTGAAAATCTGTCGCCAAGCACCTGTTGGTGTGTTCCGGCAATCGCACTTGAGAGCCAGTTCGCCTTTAAGGCATTGTAATAAGGTGTACAACACGTCGGCAATCCCCTGGTGTTGCCAATGTCTATAGGCGACGGTTGTCACTTACCATCAGGTGACCCGCCTGCCTCGTTGTCACTTGTGACAATAAAAAAAAAAAAACAATTGTTGCGTTTAGTAAAAATTCTCCTCAATTCCTACAGCTATAAATATCCAAATTGTAATTTGTAATAGCATATTTACAACGTAATTTGTGTTTTATGTAGGCGTAAATCAACCTGGATTGATTAAGTTGTTTAAACCGTGATAGCTAGACGAACATAAATTTTCACAGATTATGTATTTCTGCTGCCGCTGTATCTACAAAAACAACAAATATCTACAAAAAAATATTTTAAAAACATCTACAAATTTGTACGGAACTCGGTGCGCTATTCCGACGCTATTTTTTTGCGCTTTTTTGCTCGATATCATCACCAGGCTGTATCTCAAGAACCGCGATAGCTAGACTGTTGAAATTTTCACAAATTATGTATTTCTGTTGCCGCTATAACAACAAATACTAAAAACAAAATAAAATAAATATTTAAGGGGGGCTCCCATACAACAAACGCTATTTTTTTGCCCTTTTTTGCTCGATATCAATAATGGCAACAGGTAGGCACTTGAAATATTCACAAAATACTTACTCAGTTGTATTTTTACTTTAATTATAAATAATAAAATTGAAATAAAATAAATATTTTAGGGGGGCTCCCATACAACAAACGTGATTTTTTGCATTTTTTACGGAACCCTTTGTGCGCGAGTCCGACTCGCACTTGACCGGTTTTTTAATCTTGCTCTCCCAGTTCTAAATATGTTTCATATTATATTTTCTCAGTTCTACAAAATAGTAATTTGAGAACAGCTACGACATATTATTATGAAGATTATTATAGAGTCGCAGACATGATAATCGCGTAGTTCTAATTACAAAGTTATTTCTCAGAAGATTTTATGAATGTACAGTTCGATGCTGTTGAAGTGTTTCCACGATTTTTTGCTAGAGATTAAAAAAATATTCGTTTTTAGAAAACATTGTTCATTAAGCAGGAAATGGTTTCCTTATGTCGTTAAATTCCGATAAATTAAAAATATACATCTAGGCTTATGTTGTCTATGGCCGGAGGTATTATACGCACAGAGCATAAAATACAATATTGGTGATTCCGTTGTTTATAGAAAGAAAACTAACTATACAGGATGTAATCGTTAAGTGTGTCCAGGCGATTATTCCGTAACTATTACAGATATCCAAAAACTTTAAACTGATACCGAAATTACGTTACCTAATCAGTAAAATGACATCAATAACTTTTTTAAATCAAACGAGAAGTATCCAACATATTTACATACAACACTCCCATACATTTAGTACGAGATAAGTAGAAAGGTTTTAGTTTCCATATTTTAAGTGGTCTAGTACTATTTTATGATTACGTATGATATGATAATAATAATTTTCAAGTAGTTAGTATTAAACCTTGTTTCAAAATCGCATTCATTTGAAATGGCTGAAAAGCAACACACTACAAAAATCTGCTTTGAATACAAAATTTTGTATTTACTAAGAAATAAATGTTATTCAATTAAAATATAGTTTTAATACTTTGTTAAAAGGTTATTTTAGGTTACTACTGATATTAAAGGAAACTGTTTAGTAACCTAACTAAACAGTTTCCTTTAATATCAGTAGTAACCTAAAATAACCTTTTAAAATAAGGAAACTGAAACCTTTCTACTAATCCCATACTAAATGTATGGGAGCGTTTAATGTCAACATTTTTGATACTTCTCGTTTGATTTAAAAAAAAATATTGATGCCATTTTACTGATTAGGTAACGTACTTTCGATATCAGTTAAAAAAATTTGGATATCTGTAATAGTTACGAAATAATTGCCTGGACACACTTAACGATTACACCCTGTATATCTCTTTCTAACTAAAATAGTAAGAAAGTGATTCAAGAAACCTGTCAAATTAATCCAATTAATCACGACTTTTCCCGTAGATGACAATAAATTGACAGCTCCAAATATTCTCTATGGTGATGAGAGATGTTAAATGAATTTAAGTGTGATTTCCAAAAACACTATTGGCGCTCAAATGCGACTGTCGGAACACGCCGACATGCTTAGCGACCGATTCTCTACTCGAGGGTCTTTGCCAGATCATATTTGACATAATAGAAAGTAAAATATCAATATGAAGGGTAATGAAGACCTGGAAGGCGTAATGCCAAGATTGTATCCAAATAACCATACTATAGATTATTATATAGAAGGACATTCCAGCTAAAATCCATAAATAATTTTAGCAATGAGCTGTGATGTTGTTTTTGAATCGACTGTATTCAATGATGTCTTTGATTAATCATTTAATTGATGCTAATCATTAATTCTAGTAGGGTTGTATCTATTCTATATTCATGATATTTTGGTTGAATCTTGTGGCTTGTGTGGAATTTCGGTTCACCATGTTACTGTTTCACGTAAGTTTTGTGATGCATAAATTTTAATCTTCTAGTCTTTTATGAAGTCCTAGTACTTTTTTTAACGTCATAATAATTAATGGTGACAAGCATACAGCCGATCCACCTGATAGTGAAGTAAGTGGCAAACATTGTCTATGGGCGGGCATTAGCAATTTGATGCTGATTTTTTATAATGTCTTTGAGGCGAAAAATAGACGCAAGTGAATAATAATTATTCACTTCTATTTCTATTCTTAATTATTAAGGCGAGTGTTAGCTAACTTCTTAGTAGTTCAGATAATATTTGACATTACGTCCAAGATAAAACGTGTCAATCAAAATTATGTCAGTTTAAAATTACCCGAGGTTCGTAGTTATATAAAAATAGCATATTTTCATTGAAACTGCTACTAAAATAACCTTTTCAATGTTACACTACACGCGCTAACTGCAAAATAACAAACAGGTGTAATTTGACAAAGCGCCATAGAAGACAGTCTACTAATGGCATCTGTCATAATCGTACTTATGACGTTGTTAGTTTGGCAATGTGCAGGCCGACTTTATTTTGAGTTTATTTATTACCGACGGTGGAACGGAGGTATATAGGTTAGAGTTAGGGGTACTAGGTTGTTACTCTGTTACCAGATCTTTCCAAAATGGCTGGATCGATATGATATTATGGTTATTTGATTTACGTAAGTGTTCAGATGGTCCAAAAATATTTGAACCTTGCTGAGTTTCTTGCCGGTTCTTCACAGTTGAAGGCTGACTTCCGAACCGGTGGTAACTTCTGTAATTCGACCTTCATAAGTGCCCTTCTAGGGCCTAAACTGAATAAATGGTTTTGATTGGGGACCTCTGATTAACAGTTTTAAACTGTGATGTAAGTAATCAAGAATTACATTATCACTTGTCTATGTAACATTTCGAAAAATGCTTTTATACCATAACGTGTTCCCGTTGGATTCTTCAGTTTTATAATATTAGTATAGATATAGCATTTGATCAGAGTAGAGAAAGAGTTTTAACATGTGTTTGCTAATTTATATGCGCACAGCGACCACTTGCTCCACAAACAAATATCGATCTCTCCCGGAAATCACCTCATGTATTAATCACATTTTCTAAGCTCACGTACTGTCGTCCAGCTGGTGGACCAGCGTGGAAGCCAGTTTTGAAAGTAACCTCTGTTGTTGGCGTTTCCTAGGCGGCGTTTGTAAAGGAATTGGTTTGCAATAGCTTGTTGCATGCAATCGGTCATTCAACTGTCGCGCTTGGTGTCGACTGTTCCTACTATTGTCTCGCAACGGAATGGGCGGTTGCGTTCGAGATTCTCTCGAGATTAGTCTCGCGTGTCTTTTCATTGTGTGCTTTGTTCTTAGCACGTTACAGTTGTGTTTTGTTTATTATGCTAATGTGACGTCATTGTCGTGAAAATGTAGCGTTAAAGGTCGTAGCTCACTTACACGACTCCGCTCCCACCCGACAAATAAAATTTCATTCAAATATGGGTCCTGAGGGTCGTGCTCTTTAGATATAGTTTATATTGGCATGGTAACATAAATTAGCAGACAGCTCGCTGTCAGCGAGCTTACCGCCATCAGACTGCTCGGTAGTTGACTTTTAGTATAGGGCGGTGTTGGAGCAGAGTCGTTTAAATGGGCTATGACCTTAACTCCCTAGTTTTTAAGTGACTGATTAAATAATATGGTTCGATGGGATTCTTTGTGTAGCATTGTATTGAGTTATAAATAGTTTTGTTTTCGTTTGCTTTGGCCGCTATCGCTGTCGGGTTGATTCGTTCGTGATTTTATATCGATCACAATAACTGTGGGGTATTTTTATATCTGTTTTATTTGCACGTTCTTTTCTTGTGATTTGACATGCCGGGGGTGTGGTTTATTGATCACGCAGGTCGTGGGCTCGATTCCCATCCAGGGCAGACATTTGTGTGCAAAAGCATGTTTGTGTTAGTCTGGGTATAACTATCTATTTAAGATTGTATTTAAAATACAAAGTAGTATATAATTTAGTATATCAGTTATCTGGTTTCCATAGTAACTACAAGTTCTGCTTACTTTGAGATCAGATAGCCGTGAGAGAGGAGTATCCCAAGGTATTTATATTATTTTAAATATGTAATTTTAGTCTTTATGTAGTAAATTTGCTACAGTGCTCTTCAAATGGCATGTTTTCGCATTTTGTCGCTGTCTTATAAATGGATTTGTCTATTTCAAAGATTTTGTATAAATTTAAATTGAATTGTAAATTTCTGACAATGGAAATTGTCGCGTGCAACATAGCTGTATTTATTCTAGTGGAACTAAATTTAAAATTGTCTTAGTTTTAAGCACCAAAAGTATGTAGCTTTAACTTGCGAGTAAAATTATTACTATGCCCTATGACTTACTAGCTGTCCCCCGCGGTTTCACCCGCGTTCCCGTGGTATCTTATCTTTTACCGGGATAAAAATATAGCCTATGACACTAACAAATAACGTGGCTTAGTATTGATAAAGGAATTTTCAAAATCGGTTCAGTAGATCCAGAGTTTACCCCCTACAACCTCACAAACTCACAAACTTTACCTGTTAATATTTATTAATATAGATGAACATTATCTGTATACGTAAACTCTTTAATACTCTGTACGGATAGAACAAATATAGACGTCTGATATCTGATTGATTTTAGTAAAAACCTCGGTCTAGGCTGCAATTTAAGACTTAGAAATCAAAGATAGGTTTCAAATCAGAATAATTTTCATTTGAGTAACAAATTAATGCTTAATTTCGACTGCAAATTAAACGGTTACGATCTACTTCCATATACTTGTGCTTAAGGTGATACGTAAAAAAGGTTGATGGCAGGCCGACTGGGCGGAGCTACGAAAGTGACAGAGTTATTTACTTCCATATGCGAAGAAAGAGAGCGCAACAATGCGTTCGCTCCCAAAATAAAACAACGTAAGCGCCAAACCAAATAAAAATTGATTAAAAATTAATTACGCTATTTATCGAAAAAAAAAATTGACCAGAATTTTCAAATACCTAATACCCATATTTTGAATGGAGTTAAGCTATGAAATTCGTTATGATTTTAGGATAAAATGCAAAAATAAAAGAAAGAAGAGGTCTTTTCGGAATTAAAATCTATCGAGGCAATATAATCCAATCGTATTTTCACGTCTACCAGAACATTAATCAAATAGTCAATAAGCATATTATCAAAAAAAAATATCTATTAATTATGCCATAGTGAAATAAAACCATTTCAAAAAGCTCAATAATATTTTTGGTATCGCCTTAAAGTCTTCCCTTTCTTTTCCATTATTTTTTATTTTTATAACTAGTGGACCCGGCAGACGTTGTCCTGCCCTGAAATTAAAACAAAACTTAGAACCCGATTCCAGCGCCATCTACCGGGTCCAATTTTGTTTTCAAATCATCGAGGAACCCATTGAAATACACACACAAAATTTCATCCAAATCGGTCCTGTTACCATACTCCTCCGAAACGGCTTGACCGATTACTCAAATTACTAAAATGGCTATTAAAAAATAACGGTTGATCGTAGAAGGGTGAAAATTGGGGATTGTATGTATTTTTGTATGTTGTATCATAAAAAAATAGAAATTAGAAATTTTGTCTCAAAAATAAAATAAAAATTTAGGGGTGGACTACCCCTAACATTTAGGGGGATGAAAAATAGATGTTGGCCGATTCTCAGACCTACTGAATGTAAATATAAAGTTTCATCAAAATCGGTTAAGCCGTTTCGGAGGAGTATGGCAACTAAAACTGTGACACGAGAATTTTATATATTAGATTATCTTGTTCGTTCGAGAACATATCGAGTTACAGTTAGTAAGTTTGACGATGCCGTTAGTCTACCTCAGCTGGTGCCCGATACGGGGAAAGTGATGATTACAATGTTATACAAACGCTCTTTGCAGTCTACATTGAATCTTATTTGCGTATATGCAAGAATTGTTTTGATTTGCACTTTATGTTATGTAATTTGGTTTTTTTTTATTTTTTTTTATGTCACAAGTGACAACGAGGCAGGCGGGTCACCTGATGGTAAGTAACAACCGTCGCCTATAGACATTGGCAATACCAGGGGATTGTTAATGTGTTGTACACCCTATTACAATGCCTTAAAGGCGAACTGGCTCTCAAGTGCAAATGCCGGAACACACCAACAGGTGCTTGGCGACAGATTTTCAACTTGAGGGTGGTAGCCAGCCAGTCGAGTACTACAAAGTACCCTACCACCGTGCTGTGGTTTCCTCACGATATTTTCCTTCACCGAAAGCTCAAGCTCATTGTAGGATTCGAACCCACGACCTTCGCCGCGGTATTCGACGTCACTTACCACTGAGCTATCATCGCCTTGGTGGTCATAAAATTTGAGTATCTAATTAATAGCTTTTATTATTATTACATTATTCAATTTTATTTGATAACATGACAGGTCGGTTGGGATGGTTGGTAAGATGTGTCACGTCGCAGGTCGTGGGTTCGATACTGTTGTATATGTAGGTACCTAGTGCATGAACGAACTATTATTAATACCCTCTAACGAAAATATTAATACTACCCTCGCGGTTTCACCTGCGTTCCCGTGGTACCTTATCTTTTCCAGGGATAAAAAATATCCTATATCTTAAAGTGAAGCACAGTCAAGGAAGCCAATCGCGTTCCTGTGCGACGCGACTCGGGATAACGTACGTGCAGGTCGCGCACACAACTTAGTGCACGTTGCTTCACTTCATTGGAGACTATTGTTTACGTACGCTCCTTCTACCTTTTTTATTGGAACGAAGTTCCTTATCGCGCGTTGTGAAAGGGGGCTAGACGGAAAAAAATCGTACGAAAAATTGTCCCGACACTTTTTATGTCACTATGTATGTTTATTAAGCTGTGCGGCGTGCGCATGTTTCTCTGTCTGTCTCTCTCTCTCTCTCTCTCTCTTATAGAAAGCAAGCCAGATATTTTCATTTCTATTTATATATATATATATATATATATATATATATATATATATATAGAAATGTTTTTTTTTATATACATATATATATATATATATATATACTCTCTCGACTTATATAGCTTCGTTCCATCCGGGTGTCCCTTGACACCTCTCAAGTTTTTATATTTGTTCTGTGTTCTCAGTCCCTCAGTCAGTTTCCTCTTTTAAATACAAATAGATAATTTTATAACTTAATTAACTGTTTACAACCCAACCATAAACTGTAAACCTGCAACCGTTTATTGGAATAAAGTAAACATAATAAATTTTTATGTATATTTTCACCACTTAACTGGCAAAATATACAGCCTTTACTAACCTTTTATTTATAGTGGCAATGAAATCATAATGTCGTCTCCGCACTGGGGTCCTCTACTATAAAACTATTGGCACAGTTCTGTTGTACGAAATGAATTCGTAATTTACGATTGTCTGGGCGAAAGCGATCGAGTTGTTAAATCCTTTAGAGACATTACCGTCTGTCTGCATTGCGTTCGAGTTTCTAGTATCAAACACGATTTTGAAAGCGAGTTTTCACCGTGTTTACGATAATAAATCTAACTACTTAGCCGTGATATTGTGAGTTTGTTTAGTTATTCCTCACTCATTGGTGCTATTTGAATTTGACTAGGTTTTGGTCTTGTTTTGGCTCAAGGCGATGATAGCTCAGTGGTAGTGACGTCGGATACCGAGGCGAAGGTTGCGCGTTTGAATCCTACAATGAGCTTGAGCTTTCGGTGAAGGTAAACGTCGTGAGGAAACCTTAGCAAGGTGGTAGGGTACTTTGTAGTACCCGACTGGCTGGCTATCACCTATGAGTGTGTTCCGATCGGACAGCTGCACTTGAGAGCCAGTTCCCATCTAAGCTTTGTGTGTGCCTTCGGCCACATCATCACGTACCATGGTGAGATTGTGGTCAAACTTGTGTTTGATCACAATCTCACCATGGCTTATCCAGTATAAAAAAAAATAAAAGGACATAATTTTCTGTCGGATCCAATCCGTTTTCACTGTTCGCACACAAAGTTTAGAAGGGGAATAGGCAACTACATTACTTGAGAGCAACTTGAGTGTAGCCAGCTAAATATTACCATCATTTAAACTCATTCGATGAAATCGCAAAACAATGTAATTGACAAAACAAACCTGTTTATCTATCTATATGTACTATAGTACGAGTATAAAAGCAATATACCAACCGCTGATTAATCACGCAAACTTGAAATCGCAGGTAGATTCATAAATAAGGATTTTTAAAAATTCTGCCCCTAAAATATTGCGCCGAGAACGCGAGTGAAACCGCGGGGCATAGCTAGTAATATATAGATATCTTTTTAGGTAATAATTGTTATTAAAAATTATCTTCAACTAGCTGTCCCCCGCGTTCCCGTGGGATCTTATCTTTTCCCGGGATGAAAATATAGCCTATGATGATCACAAATAACGTGGCTTTCTATTGGTAAAATAATTTTCAAAATCGGTTCAGTACATCCAGAGATTACCCACTACAAACTCACAAACTTTACCTCTTTATAAATATTAGTATAGGTAGATAAATTAACTTCCTAGTTTAATTACCACAATTCAAAGTGGCTAAAGGCTAGGTGCGATAACATAGAATAACGAGACCACAGATTAAAATAATTAAGGTGCTACCGGAGGGCTAGGCGGTCGGTGCACCAGGGCCCCCAAGCTCAGGGGGCCCTCGGACCCTGACCAGCCAACCTCGTACTGAACTAGCAAATAATTCTCCCACCTTCGGAATGTAAATAAGCTACAACAGGACTTAAAAAATATAAATTAAAATAATAATTAAAAAATTCTCGAAGAAAAAAAAAACGATAAGGCAAGAAGTTGGTTGGGCCAGAATACATAGCCAATGATCCTAGCTACTCTACTCACCCCTACCGTTTGGCACACGTTCTTCCTAACACTCTGTATAATAAACAGTTTAGTTAGGGGCCCAGTTTTTTTTTAACTAGGGCCTTTGGTTACCTAGCTACGCCTCTGGGTGCTACCCCACTTACAAGCTCGATATGTGCGATACTAAAAGATACATCATCACCAATAATGGTGAAATGGATAAGGTGTGATTAGCGCTATCTTTAATAGCCAATCAAAAATGACAATTGGTGCAATTTACTGTACATAAAACGATTATCAATGTATGGTTTAATGTTATTCAATAGGGAATATGCACGTGACTTCAAAATGGACGATTTTTTTTTATGTAATTCATATTGTTACAAAAACATACCTACATAATTATTTTCAAAAATTTTCATGATTTAATTGCTAAATTTAATCATCAAAAAGTGTCCCAAACGCCCCATGAGCAAATCGAGAGTAATCGTGACGTCACTTTGACACTCGACCACAGGGTTTGTAACCGCTACGCTTAATTTATTATAATTTATAAGTTTTCTGTGCTTTTCCATGGTAATACATGGATTTTAGTAACTTTGTAAACCAAACACTTCATTATTGACATCGTATTCGTCTAACCTCACATCACAAAATAAGCGCACCATAATGGCCGCGTTTGAATCACCCGGAAATCATAGTGTTTTTTTTTTTTTTTAGCTTAATGGTTAAGATTTTGGATGTGTTGTTTTTTTTTGTAATGTAATAACCCGTAGAAACGTTTAAAACAATAATAAAAAATACGTGCATATTTCCCATTGGTGCAATTTACTGTACATAAAACGATAAGTATCAATGTAAGGGATTAATGTTATTCAATTCCAATGGCTAACTGAGTAAAGCTCATTCAAGGCCATAGATAAATAATGCTTTCTCTATGTCACTCTCGCGCCGCCCACGCACATTCGTGTCAAATGCATCTAAATAATATTTGTACAATGCTGTGCCTACGCTTACCATTGCCCAGATTTATGTTCCAAGCGGACTATGATTTATTTTTCTCATTTATGTTATGTTTTCATTTCAATGTAACGCCATTCACATTAACTATATAAACATCAAATATGTTCATTTCAGTTGTTTTATGAACAACTTAAACTGATGTTTTGAATGCAATGAGAATAATAGATATTTCTGATCACTGTAAAGAACAACCAAAAATTCAGCCACGAAAAGACTACGTGTAAAAAATATCCTAAAAACTTACCTGTACTTTATTCTTCCTGTAAAATATAAATCATTATCTATTATCACAATCATGATGCATGAATTAAGTAGCTCTAATGAATTCTGTAACATTATTATCATTATCATTATCTGACTATCCTGGATCATCTCATCTCTTGTATCCATCAACTTGCCATTCACTCTCTACTAATATCATCTCTCACTCAAGATGTCTGGAAGTAGCTGCACTCTGTACAAGTACCTACACATTGTTTTTTTTTACTGTTAATAGCCTTTTTTTTTTTCTAATACGCTGTTATTAGCTGGGTATTTTTTGTTTTAGTTTACTATGTAGGTAACTAATGCGGGTTATAATTTTTTATGTATTTTTGTATTACATTAAGAATAAAATTGTTAAACATTTGAAAAAAAAAGCCAATATAGTCAGATGGTCCAAAAATATTTAAAAAATGTAACCTTGCTGAGTTTCTTGCCGGTTCTTCTCAGTTGAAGGCTGACTTCCGAACCGGTGGTAACTTCTGTAATTCGACCTTCATAAGTGCCCTTCTAGGGCCTAAACTGAATAAATGGTTTTGACTTTGACTTTGACTCAATCCATATTGTCCTCTATCGATCTTAATATCTTCATGTACTCCAGTTATGTTCAGACATTACGAATGCAAAAACTGTTCTTAACTTCATTTAGCTAAGTGTGAAGGAAGAAAGTCTACTATAATTCATCACCAGACAACTATCGCCTGCATGCAAAATGTTATAGTTGTCTCCAAAAGCCTGTGAATACTTTCAGAACGGCCATTTGACTAAAACCTGTCTGATTGACACGGCACCATGACTTGAGCTTTTATGAGACTATTGCTAAACAATTATTTTAGACTATTTAAATTTATGGAACAAAAAATTAAGTCTGCAGACGACGCATAAAAAAATTTACATTCACAAAATTCTTGCCATAAAAGATTCTCTGTATAAACTGCGTGTACGCTTTGTCACTCCGTTATTCCACTATTTAGATCCTGTTGTTTTCTTTAGGGCCGAGACTAGAGTAGGCCCGCCCGTTAGGCATCTGGTAAACTAAGGTACTTATCAAATAATTTATGTATATAACGTTCCGTGTCTCGGTTTTATTGTTACTTGCTTATCACTTCCCGTGCAGCACTACTTTATTGTTAACATTACTGTTATTTATCGATAATAAAATTTGCTATTTAAGGACTCTACTTGCAATATGGATGACTAGATATCGCTTGTTACTAAAACTATCTAACTGGTCATAGAGCTTTCAGAAATATCATCAACACAATAGACATGGAAAATGAAATATCACTTGTAATTTCAGTCGGAAACACGCCTAACAATGTAAGAATGAAGACAAATATGGTTAACACAATTGATCTACGATCATAGAAATGCGGTGCGATGTACGCAAGAGAGATTTTTATGATTCCATATATCGTAAACGTCTTATACAGCTCGTACGGCAGGCCGAGGATCCATAAATCTATCGATGAGCCAGTGAAATTAGCGCATACGTTGGTATAACTAAGTGTCGAACATTTACTTTAATGTTATGCCGCTATGATGATCCGGAGGTATATGAAAGTCTAGACCAGCTTTCACATAGGAAGCCTACAGTAAAATGCGATGTGCTTTTGCAGCTTTATTATTAATATTGGAAAGTCCATTGTAGAAATCTTGTTCATTTATATTACCAGCGAGAATTTGTTTTAAATTACACTTTCCGGGGCAGTATTTAGTTTTTCAGTAACAGTTCCAAGCAATTGTATATCTGTGTTTGAGCCAAATGTAATTTAATTGTTCCAATCTGAATATAGCCTAAAATATTCTAGTCACTCAAGTCCTAGAGATAAAATAGCAACAATTACTTTAAGCCGTAAAATCAAAACCAGATACTAAGTGGGATATCCTGAAATAGTTGCGAGTTTAGCTATGCAAGCAGCAAGCAATGGCAGTACCTCTACTTAGGCAAGTTGATGATCTGACGAAATTTGACGTATGATTATCAAATATTGCAATATTATGATTGCAGAGAACAATATCTAACATTTATTCGATGCAAGCGATACAAAGTTGACATTAAGCCCCTTAAACAAAGCCAAATAACATTCCAAAATGATTTGTGCAATGGTAATACCGAAACTGGTCTAATAGACTATTTGTTTGAAAGAACTTGTTAGCTGACCGCGATGCGGTTGAGTTGAATCAAATTAAATTCAAATGGAGGAGGTGTTTCAATAACAAATTCTATTTTATAGTTCTGCAGATTGTAATCTAACACCAGAGCAGTTGTAATGGCAGTGTTTACGAGCTCTCCCTATACAGTAATTATTATAACTTTTATACTGCAATCAACCTAGCTATCACCAACTTCCGAACTATTAATCTTCATTAAAACGCCCCATCTTGGGATCACTGCGGTCGTGATTGTTTGACTTTCACTTTCGCCTTGATGCCTATCAGGTTGTTGAATAAAAATATAGATTATTTTCGGTTGAGTAACACTATTGTGTTAGTTATCAGCTTAGATTTCAGCAAGTCCGGTCTTGCCAGCGGTACAGATTTTAAAATTGCGTCATTAAAATCTGCGATAGGATTACAGTGATTAAATGTTTAAGGAATTATATTTATTGCCGGCTCTTCTCAGCAAAAGCAACCTTCCGAACCGTGCATTAGAGTTATTAGAGTCATTAGAATCTGACAATTCATAAGCGCCTGTGAAGGCCTATTTGGATGAATAAACATTTCATTTCATATAAAAGTCAGTGTTTGCCCACTGGTCAAAAAAAATCATTTAAATTTCAGTTAATCCTTTTTAACATTATATTATCCATTACTAATGAAGTAAATAACAAAATTTTATTGAAATTTTACTACGTTTACTACATTAATGATCTAATAAAAAACTATTGATTTATTGAGTGAAAGATTAACGACATTTCTATAGTGTATAGTTTATAGCTCTCGAAAGTTTTCATTAACTGAATACTTGTGCAAGTTTACGTTGGTCAGGTTAGATTTACATGCTTGTGGTGGACACTCTAGTAACGACATCGTGACTGAGGTGACGAGCTAAATCCCCATATAAGGCACGCCCGTTGGACACTTCCATAGTAAACTTATTGGAACCAGCATTATTACTTCGGCTTTCTCATTGCTTTTGTTTTTCAATGCGATAGAATATTGAGTGATTGAAAAATTCAATGAAATGAAAGTTTAATCTCTGTTATTTACATTTTACACCTATGTAATTGTAATTACTGTCGCGTCTATTAGCATGTATCTAATTGCTACTTCTCTCTTATATACTATGTCGTTTTGTTATGTCCTGACATTCCGGGACTTATCTTTGTATGTTTCATTGTAATTGTAATTAGATTATCTATTTCATTTATGTTTATGTCAACTATATCTAATGTCCTATCTCGCATCTGATCTGCCACTTCTGCAACGAGTGTCTCTGAAATGATTGAAAGTGAAATAGTCTGATAACAGGCAGGTGGATCAACTGATGGTCCATGACTACTCTGCTGACCTTTTACAATGCTTGAAAGGCAGGCTCTTTAGGACCACAACGTTTGGCGACAGATTTTCAACCTGAGCGTGGTAGCCAGTCTACAAAAGACTCTACCATCGAGTATTCTACCATAGTTTCTTGTATTTTTATATATTTTCCTTTACCGAATGCTCCAGCTTCGAGCCCACGACCTTCCTCACGGTATCCGTAGTTACTACCACTGAGTTAACATCGAAAACCTGTTCTTCTATAGCCGTAGTGTTACGACTTATTGTTGTGTGGGTTAATGGGTACATGCTTGTGCAGAAACATGAGTTAGTTCTCAGATGAAAGCTTGTACTAATCCCCTGGGCATTACTATCTGTTTCTCTGGTGGTACTAAATGCTCATTTTATCTAGGGTATTGACAAGTGAAATTTCAGAATGATACCAAGCGGATAACCAAGTGGAATATTATTAATAGTTGGATAACCCCCATGCTGTGAATCTCTGTACGTTATTAATAGATGCGGGATACTAGTCAATCATGCTGTCTTACTCTTAAATTGATGCGTTGGGTGAGATGGAAAGTCGCTTTTTTTATTCGCTCGCATACGAAATACAGAGGGCGTTTGTCTGTCGGTCGAGTTCAAGTGCACTTCCGTTGTCCATATCTGGAGTCAATATAACATGCGTAAGCATATCACGTAGACAGAGTACTAGTGGACTCTTAATGCTGTTTTGAAATACAGTTTTTGTAGAAATTGAAAAATTCTGTAAAGATCATTATTTGGTTACTTACGTTTTATTGGTTACAAACTTTATTTCTTTCTTTAGATTTTTGTTCTATTTGATATTCCCAAGCCTATATTTTGGACTTTGCTTGTTAGAATTATGCTCTACTAAGCTGGCGACGTCATTCCGTTCATAATCGTTTGGCAAATGACGCTTGCTTGTTGAAGGTACCTACTTAAAAAACAACTTTATTACTGCAAGTTTATTTCTTGCAATTATGTTAATCTTAAAAAATTTACACAATACACGCACAGAACAAATAAAAAAGGTAGAAGGAGCGTACGTAAACATGATATAACAATGGTCTCCAATGAAGTGAAGCAAACTACACGAAGTTGTGTGCGTGAACTGCACGTACGTTGTCCCGTGTGACTCGCGTTGCACAGAAACGCGATCGGCCCGTGTGACTTCTGTGCTTTACTTTAAGTGCGCGGGCTCTGTCTACCGTTTTTATTTGGTCTGAGAATACACTATATACAATTTGCACAGGTGCTCTATATCTGTTTCTTATGCAAAACACGATGTCCTCCACAAATCCTTAAGACGAACATAGATATAAAAAAAAAATGACTATGGTTTTATTTATGACCAAATATTATTGTTCTGTTGAACTATTAGCTAATATTTTTCAACTAGGTAGTTAACTTTACCACGCGGAGATTATAGCTCTTCGAAAACTTCTGACAATGTCGTCAAAGTCGGTTCTACTGTTTCGCAGATTAGCCCGGACAAACAAACAGACGTAAATCACAGACATTCAATTCTCACTTATAATACCACAAGAGCTTCAAAATTATCGGGTATTTATTTCCCGATAGGTTCGTTGCAAACAAATGAAGGAGTCAAGTTTTTCAGGTTAAAAACTTGACGACTTTATTTGTTTGCAGGGAACCTTGAGGGAAATGCCAGATAATTTTGAAGCTCGTGTGGTATTCGGGGGATTATTTTTCCGTCCCAAATGTCGGCCAATAGAATTGCACCATGAGACGAAATGTACAGTTAACAAATACGAAAAGGTTAATTTGACTGGATCATGTTTTGTATAGCAACGACCAGAGAAAATTTTCAAAAAATTATCAGTATAATACCATGTAGGTTGTACCACGTGACGTCGAATGGTGCAATTCTATTGGTCGATATTTGGGTCGGAAAAATAATCAATTATATTTAATGCGTTTATAAAGTCTGGATTGTATATAAAGTATGGAAACCCAACCTTATCTACATTGGAAACGGGTCTTTATTTATGAATGTTGTGTGTAAAGTAAATTGTTATCGAATTAAACAGGATTTTTTTGCATTACAATGACCCCATCACTGATAAAATATGTTTTGTACGCGAAACTCCTATTTAGGTATGCGATTTGATTTTACGCTGTTTATTTGTTTAATTAACTACTCTATTCAATATTATAGATATGTATTAAGTATAGAGACAAATTGTCTATCTACCTACACAATAGGTAACGAATGATCTGATTATGAAATTAAGCCCTTGTAATGTTGAAACATTATAATAAAAAAAATGGCAATTAATAAATTTCATTTCATTTTAAGCGGAAATCTGACTTGCTACAGTTTTTGTTATTGTGTATACGAGGTAGGTAGGTTTGCGTTTGACCACTATCTCACTTGATGTTAGGTTACGATGCGGTCTACGATGGTGCACGCTTACCTAGAAGCAACCTTATTCAGTCGTGACTTGAAGACTCCCAGGTTGTAACTATCGGAAAACACAGTCTCAGGCGAGGAGTTCCACTCCTTGCCTGAGACTGTGCTAGTACGCATAATGAAAGTTGAAGCAAAAATATGTCTAAATTAGTAGTATACTTCATTTGGAATGGATATTACTCGCGGTCAAAATCGTGGCTCTGCAAAACCTTACAGTTTATCAACTAGCGATCAATAAACGTATACCTAAGTACAAGTTTGCACGGTGGTAGGTTACTTTGTAGTACCCGACTGGCTGGCTACCACCCTCAAGTTGAAAATCTGTCGCCAAGCACCTATCGGTGTGTTCCGGCAGTTGCACTTGAGAGCCAGTTCCCATCTAGACTTTGTGTGCTTACCACCTTCGGCCACATCATCACTTACCATAGTGAGATTGTAGTCAAACACAAGCTTATCCAGAATTTTAAAAAAAATCTACTGTATTGTGACCCTAGGGACCTCGGCTAACGAATCAGCTGATCGATACTGACCTGGCACCTAGCCAAGTCTGCACGGTCAATGCCGTCGGCTTTTATTGATGTGCGCTACTGTTTGCAGTTCATTGCTCGTTGAGTGTACAGTATAATATCAGACTATCGTTGTTAAGGTGCAAATGTTTGCGTTACATGCTGAAATATTGTAAAACTAACAAGCTTTTGCTGTCCGCGTTTTCACTTCCATTAGTTAGTCTTGTTTTTTATTTGACACACCAACAATAAAATATACATTTTCACTCTTGCTCAAAAAGACCGTCATTGTAGCGTACCAGAGCGGTGAAAAAATAGCAATTCATCCTCTAGGGGAAAAAGTATTTTTTTTTTGTGTGTCAAATGACAATGAGCCTACAAAAACGAAAAAGTATTTAGTCATAAGTAGAATAATCATGAATAAAGCCTCGACTTATTACTGTTTCATAAAAAAAGAACTTCATTTTAATTTTGAAAATCTCTGGTAGAATGCATGCAATGTGTTGCGGCTACAGAAGAAACAAAAAAAAAAGAAATTATAAACTACATATTTCATATTGTATTGGATTGTTTTATTATTTCGCAATCGTAGTGAAAAGTTTAGTGTAACACACGGCGCTAAAACCCATTAAAACTCGGTTTCTATTTAGTCCCTCGCTAAAGCTCGGGAGTAAAACTACCTCGTATATAATGGGTCATTTTAGCCCCTTGTATAACAATCTACTATTACATCTGTGTAAGTGACATCAAACTAACAAAAAAATAACTTTATTTAACTTGCTTTAAAAGAAAAGCATTTATAGTTATTTGTTCAACAAGTGAGTAAAGTTATATTTTGCTGTGAGTGCCGACTTTAAATCACGAAATAGAGGAGTAGTCTTGAATTTATTATTATTAATTTATTGGAACGAAGTTCCTTATCGCGCGTTGTGAAAGGGGGCTAGACGGAAAAAAATCGTACGAAAAATTGTCCCGGCACTTTTTATGTCACTATGTGTTTATATATATATATATATACTCTCTCGACTTATATAACTTCGTTCCATCCGGGTGTCCCTTGACACCTCTCAAGTTTTTTTGTTTTTTTTATTACAATACTGTACCAGTCTCGGTGAATAACTAGTTAGTACCTATTAGTCCGTTATTTGCGTATTTTCACGATAAGATTGCGATAAAGCGTATTTTTTATTTACTACTAGCTGTCCCCTGCGGATTCACCCGCGTTCCCGAGGGATCTTTTCCCGGGATAAAAAGTATCCTATGTGTTATTACAGACTATAATCTATCTCTGTGCTAAATTTCATCCAGATCCGTGCAGCCGTTGTGGCGTGATTGAGTAACAAACATCCATCCATCCAAACTTTCACATTATTAGGGGGATATTAATTCTACACGATATAGAAATCATCCAGAATGTTGTAATTCTTGACCATAGTGTTATGTACTCTGGTTTGAATGTTTTATTTAAATGACTTTAAATTGTGTCTATTCTAAAGGAGCGAACCTCTCCTTTACAATACAAGACCCAAGCTTTACTTAAAATTATCTTATAGATAATAATATGCTAACTTATAACTTGGAATTTATCTGTCAGATTTGATTAAGTATTATGATTAAATGATAAGTAATCAAAATCACATTCCTTATTCAAATAACTCAAAAGATAATGTCGAATGAACCCAGAGCTATCTGTTTCAAGAATGTAAACAATATTCAATGTCGCATTCATTTGATACAGTCAGGCAAATTCAAAAACGGCTGGGTCAGTGAAAGTATTGTGATGAAACGTTAGTTTTATTTTACAGGTTTATGTCATGTTTATTTAATTATCCTTAACGTTTACAGCATTCTGTTACAGATTTTCTTGTTTACAATCTAAAATAAATTAATCTAAGTATATCTTTAACAAATCGTGAGAAAAGATGATTATATTTTTTTCCGTACATGGCGTTTGCATAGACTAATCTGAAAGGACTAAATGTCAGAAAGAGGTCTAGTGAGATTAAATTATTTTAGTTTATAAACGACAAAATCGGCACAATTAATTAATTAATTAATTATAGATAATAATTTTATATATAGTTTATAGTGTAATTTAAATAGGTAATAAATAAGTTGTATTAAGGAATGTGCAACTCCCATACAAACCACCATATTGGTTTACGGGAGCCAATAACCTATCATTATTTTGTATGTTTTTTTTCTTTTTTTTATGTCACAAGTGACAACGAGGCAGGCGGGTCACCTGATGGTAAGTGACAACCGTCGCCTATAGACATTGGCAATACCAGGGGATTGCTAATGTGTTGTACACCTTATTAAGGCGAACTGGCTCTCAAGTGCAATTGCCGGAACACCAACAGGTGCTTGGCGACAGATTTTCAACTTGAGAGTGGTAGCCAGCCAGTCGAGTACTACAAAGTACCCTACCACCGTGCTGTGGTTTCCTCACGATGTTTTCCTTCACCGAAAGCTCAAGCTCATTGTAAGGATTCGAACCCACGACCTTCGCCGCGGTATCCGACGTCACTTACCACTGAGCTATCATCGCCTTAAATATAAATAAATAATAAATTTAAAAAAAAATTACGCTCAAAATCGGTACCAAAACTTTTTATTTTAAACTTTACGTGGAAAACATAATCAATGAATACTGATGAGTTTTTAATATACGATTATGATATTAATTACGATAACGCTGCTTATCGTTTAAGATCTTTAATACAAGAATTGCCGCTACTGTTTTTAGTTTAAGATAACAGTTTGTTCACATGACTGTGTTATCACATTCAATAGTTTCTTATTAATTTAATTATTTTTTAATACTTTATTCATTTTACGATTAAGTAAAACTACCTACATAATTATACCTATACAGTGTGTAGTATAAGTGTACCAATTAAAAATAATTCATTAAAAACGACCACCAACGCAAGAACAAAGGTTTCCCAAAAACTAGACAGTTATCGTTTTGCCCATAATATGCATTGCACCGCAACATTGAGAGACGTAACATCGACGGGCGCTCTGCCAAATACCTGCCAGTACGTCGCTCATGAATGACGAAATTTTATTTTCTCCATGTTGCTGATATGCACGGGTCGAACTTATGCGGTGGTAGCCAAAGGGTGGTACCAAAAATATCTGCTTATAAGCGTGTCGCTTCGCCCTTTCACTAATTAATTAAGTATATAATTTTGAGGTATAATGTAAGAGGCATGATTTGGCAGAAGATTTTTTTTTTTAGATGAGGTGTCTAAAAAAGTTAATACCGGTACGAAAAATGATCTTTGAATGGTTGTTGTCGTCTATGTTCAGAATGAATTTTGCACACTTGTTTTGTACAAGAACAAGGTACGTACAGGGCCGGATTTAAGGATGGGCAAGCTGGGCAACTATCCAGGGCCTCCACAAGAGAGGGGATGCATTGTACTTATTGAAAAAGGGCTAGAGTTGTCGTCGGTCATCCCCTGTGCATTAAAATGAAATCTTAGGACAGAAAACATATCAACTTATGTATTTGCTGTAGGTAGTTATATAAAAATCCCCTGTCCCGATCTTGATGAAACATGGCACACAAAAAGATTATATCCGTGAAAAGATAAGATCCCACTGGAATGCGGGTGAAACCGCGGGGTACAGCTAGTATTTAACGATGCTATGTGTTTGCTCATGATTGGCGAAAACGTTGATAACGAAAATTAATTAGAAATTATAATATCTAATACGTCATATCATTAATTAACATGCCATATTAGATTAACTCATTATCCTATGACTAGACATTTTCCATGTTACAAGGACGCGACAAATACGCAAAATATACCAGTAAATATTCGATTTACTTATAGGACAAGTATTTATAACGAAAAAAGCTATAAAATTTATTCAGTTTAGATAAATGTTGGACGAATAAATATTTGTTCAAAGTTTTGATCAATTCAATATTTTTTTTGTCTACTAGAGTTTCCTCCGCGTTTCCGAGGGATCTTATCTTTTCCCGGGATTAAGAGTATCCTATATTTTATTCCAGAATATGATCTACCCGTGTGCCAAGTGTCATCAAAATCCGTTCAGCTGTTTTTGCGTGATTGAGGAACAAACTTTCACATTTATAATATTAGTAGGAAGTGCAATCTATTTGCCTGTTAAAAGCTTTTGTAAGAGAAAGTATAACTGTATGTATATAAATAAGATGATGCTTAAATAAAAGACTAACGAGATAGGATGATTCATAATGAGATCTGAAAGAGAAACATGAAAATTGCTTTTGGCAGATGCGGTGCGTCTTTCAGATCATCGTTTTAACATAATTAAATGATATAATTATTTTGGACTAAGAGGAACGCAAGCGCTACGCGGTTTAATCTGGCAAAAATAGTTGGAGTTGTCTTTCCACGTCATAAATTATTGTTTATGTTCGTACAAACCGATAAACACTCTATCGCATTCATAATATTAGTACCTATGATTAATAGTTTAGTTTAATTATCTTGACTTTTAATATTATCACAATATTGAAGACATTAAACTTAATTTCTTACCATAATATACTTCTCATCAGAAAAATCGAAACACATTCCTAAATATATGCACATTTTTCTGATAATCCTTACAAAACATAAACTGGCCAGACGACGGTCCAATCGACTTATTCATGGTAGGACATTACGTCACAGGTCTTCAATTTCAATGACATGCAATAGTTCTTTGAAACCGCCAAGCCATACATTTTAAACCAAGGTGTAGGGTTACTAAAGTCTTAGGGGCTTGGCTTTTCCTGGGATCTTGCCACCTTTTTGCAGCGTCATGAGCTTGTGAGTCTTGGCCGCCAATTTTACATGAAACGTTTTTGGTTAAATCAAAAATAATAGCTCAAGGAATACTGTAATTTCTATCTTTTTGGCTTTTAGCGTATTCAAGTTTAAAATTTCATGTTATTTTTATTTTTTGATGATAGTGCTAAGTTAGGAGGGTTCTTTAAACCTATGTCTGCTCCTAAGCTATGTCTGTCCTTATACGTATCTCTGTGCTTTACGAATATTAACATTGCTGTTTGGCTAAATGGAAACTTTCTCGTGTTTGTTTGCTTTCGTCGACATTAGCTTCATTGTGTGTCACTTCTACAAGTATTATATTTAACTACATTAAATTTTCAAGTGTCTCATTGTCTTCTTGTGATTGCTCAGTGAGAACGGTTCCAATGCGTCATATCATCCAGTCTCACGGAGTTATAGCACACTAGCACTTGGATTTTCATTTTTAAAATCAACGGCCCGGCTGGCGTGGTTGGTTAACACACTGCCTATCACGCCGCAGGTCGTGGGTTCGATTCCCATCCAGGACACACATTTGTGTGCATGAACATGTCTGTTTGTCCTGAGTCTGGGTGTAAATATCTATTTAAGTATGTATTTACAAAAACAAAAGTAGTATATCAGTTATCTGGTTTCCATATTACAAGCTCTGCTTAGTTTGGGATCAGATAGCCGTGTGTGAACAAATGTCCGAGGATATTTATTATTTTATTTATTTATTTAATATATCTTGTAGGTATATGTTAGCTCATCGTCACCTTATCCATATATTTATTTATTTTTTATTCTGGATAAGCTTATGTTTGACCACAATCTCACTATGGTAAGTGATGATGTAGCCGAAGGTGGTAAGCACACAGTTGTCGGAACACCGATAGGTGCTTGGCGAAAGATTTTCAACTTGAGGGTGGTAGCCAGCCAGTCGAGTACTACAAAGTACCCTACCACCATGCTATGGTTTCCTCACGATGTTTTCCTTCACCGAAAGCTCAAGCTCATTGTAGGATTCGAACCCACGACCTTCGTCGCGGTATCCGACGTCACTTACCACTGAGCTATCATCGCCTTATATGTACCACTTTGTCCGAATCCCATACATCCAGAGCTCTTTCTTTCTAAAATTACTATTCAAAGAAATATTTAGTTTCCATTGTAAACGAAAGAAATTGCTCTATTGTTTACATTATCTTTTTGTGTATCAGCACTTTCAAGTGTTGTCAGTCTGCCAAGGGATTCTACGCCAAATAGGTGAAATATATTATCTTCATCCTACACGCGTCGTATTGACTACGTCAGTGCCTTAATTACGTTTTAATTTCCAAAGATAAGAAGATCAATGAACCGTGAGTGCCAGAAATGTGGGAGCATCCGTTTCTGTCTGGTCCTTATTTTTAGACCAACAGGAAAAGCTCTTTTGTTTGAGGTTTGGTTTCAAAACGTTTTGTTAAAGCACTTTCAAATTGAGGAATTATTTGTTTTCTTAAATGCCAACCAATAATTAAATTAACAGCTATATCGTTGTACTTGACAAACTCCTTTTCCCTGCCAAAACAGGTCAATCATGTCTGTTACAGAATCGCTTGTGGACCTGGTTATCCAATAGGTAGGTATTCCAGTCTAGGCGTAGAAGTTTTCCCACTGTTTAATTTGTTGCTTGCCCAGCAATATTATGTTTTGATTTTATTATTAGCAACATGACCCGTTTTACTTTCACCTACTTTGTTTATGACGCCTCCTTCAAATTGTTCCTGTACATCAATTAGCATGAGAACAGCAAATTGTTTCGTACAATCCCAACTATCTCTACGAGCAAATTAGTGTTTGAATGGAATGTAAACAAAGCGTTAAGATAACAAGATCAAATCCTAGCCACGTGTTCGGTCCTCGTGTTCATGCATAGAGCATGGCTTTACAATGCAGCGTGACTTGTAGTTTGTTTAGCTTCAGGATTATGATGTGTATTATTTCGTTTTGCTTGCTTACTTCATTTGGAGAGTCATTTGTCTAAATACAATAAATTTAATAAATATAATCGTAATTCTTAAGTTGTTGTTAGAATTTATTCTGTAGTAGTTACTCTCTGAACTATTTTATCACAATGAATATTTTGTAAACAATGCATTAATCTACAACATCATCGTCTTATCAGAGTTCAGTATTAATGTATAGTCAATTTTATTACATTAGTCATTGCCTCATCGGTATTTCCTGATACTTTAACCCTAATTTAAAAGGGTATAATGTTATTAGCGAAATAGAAGTTAGGTTTACATACCTTGTTTGTGATTCCCGGAAATATGGAACGAAATTAAACTAAATAAAAACTAAAATCTGTGGATTTTGAATGTTGAAAACAAACAAAAATTTATGACACATAATTATAACGTCTGATGTGTAGACGGAATCTGTATGTTTCTTTACCCAAAAACATTTGAACTTCAATACTTTAGTGACATTGCTGATAGTTGGTAACCTCTATCCCAAGTTTCATCTTAAGATTTTATCACCAACGTTATTTCTCCAAGGCATCTTGAAATTCATTAAGGAGGACATCAAATATTTACAAGGACGCTACTGCTGTCGCAGTAGCCAGGCTCAAATGTTCATTGACCGGGACAGAAGTAGCGCTAACCTAGTTAGCCAACGAGCCACGGAAGAGACATGGAAGACGACCCTCGGCCATTAGTGTAGACTATATTTTTATTTAGATGATTTATGGTCAGCCCCAAGACCGCGTCTTTTAATTATATCATCATCTGTTTAGAAACCTTGAAGCTGTTTGGATAGCCTGGATAGTTGGTATGAATGTATTTTTTGCATAATGGACAGTATATTTCCGTATGTAATTAGTTCCACTTCAGTTGAACTTTAAACATGTTTTCAAGCTATTTTCGCGAAATAATATACCTCTCTGTTGGCTCCATTGTACATCCTCTGAATTCAATATTAGGTCAAAGAGTCGCACTAAATTAGATTTCGGACGATACATCTTCTGTGAAGGTCTCTAGACTAAAGAGTATATAGGATAGATTTGCAGAATATTAAAAAACAACATTCTAAATTTACATCTGAATGTGGAAATAGTATTGTTCTCATTTGATTTCCAGTTTGAAATTCCTGAAGTGAATTTATTGGAAACAGGCAATACCAGTGCGGCACTGCGGGCGGGGTCAGACAGGGCGACCGCATCGCTTACGTAAACCATTGTTCCTGTGTAATTAAGTCTAGAAACGTTCCATATAAAGAAATGCACGTCTCCGAAGAAAGGTGAAACTGTCGAGCAACATGATTTTTAATTAAGTCAGCATTTACCTTCCCTTTATTGGGTAATTTAGGGTTCATATCTTCTGATTTATCAGCGGCGTTTGTCACGACAATTATAGCGCTGGGAGAACGCTGATCTCTAACCTTGGTGATATAACAATAGAAAACAGCTACACCTTGTTAATATTTAACATTTCCAATATCAATGTGATGCAAATTATCGTCGACCCTGCGTCCTCTACACAATTTACGTACTAAACACGTCGATAGAAACAGTTAATTTTCAATTTAGCTAAGTGTATTTTCTAGTTTTACTGTTATCGTTTTATTTATACGCCGCGACGCTCCCACGGGGGTTCGTATGCCAACCATGGTACCATTGGGAGAAAATTATACATTAGAGCATGCGCGTGCGTCTTCTACGTCATTACCTCCATCATCTATCTGATGTAAATACTACGTAATTTTAATCAATTCTTCAAAACCTGCATTTACTTCACATGAATTGTCTCATTACGGCTATATACATTATGATTGTTGAACAACGACATGTTTTGAAGTCAGAGAACACTTGTGCTAACATTTATTTGCGTCAAACGTGCAAATATATCACCGACGCGTCTAAAACTGAATTTGAATGTAACAAATCAATTAGGAACCTAACATGTTTGTGAAAAATCATAATTTGTCACGTTACACTGTTTGATAACGCCATACAATCGTAATGAGCGTTTATAAAACATGTTGGAATTGTATGAATTAACAGTTGCGAACTGTGAAATACAACGTTCATAAAGGTGTTGATTTAGTTTCTCTCTCTTTCTAATAATGAACTTTAAAAAAGGATATAAGAATTTTGGTACTCTTAATTTAGTCCATTTGCCTTTTCAATTTGAGTATAGTCCCCCATCAAAACAAGTTAGAATCATTTTCCCGTAAATAAAATTACAATGTTTTCTATACATCTTCAATTATATTTTGTAGAAAGAGAATTAAACCTAGTTTGGGGCGATTGTCAATAGGATCATCATCAATATCTTTGCATTCCCGATCTTCATGTCATCCAAAACAAAATAGTTCTAGCTGCAAAATTTTCAAGGTCCAATGAAATGTTCCTCTGTATTTTTCCTTTTTCATTGCTAAGTATATCTTCAAATACATCCAGAAAATTACACATTCCACCGCGGCCACATAAAATAATGTTGCTCTTTTTTATCATTTCATATATCGCTCCATATATCGTACGATATTTTATCTTTTACATTATTCATGCATGTAGAGCTGAGCATAGCAAACGTAGAACGTCACAATGCATCGTTTTTACAAAAGATTATGAGTACATTTATTCTAAAAGATCTTTCGTTATATTAGTACAGCAACACAAATATCAGTCAAGGCCTTCTCAATAATTAGTATTATTGTATGTAAACGGCCATTAAGTATCAGCTGATTGGCAGCTGGCAGCATCTGTTAGTGGGTGTGTCACTATCGGTCAAGAAGCTAAGGACCTACATGTCATTTTCCTGGCAGACTTGCGAATTTCTCGTGTTCAACCTGTCTGTATGGCTTTGCGAAAAAAATCACACCCTGCTATTGAAACTTTGATTTTAATTCTGTCGTTCTATGGTTTAAATTAGCTGTGTGTAATATCTAGACGTTCAGAAACCAATTTCGCTCTCGACAAACCAACGTCGTACTCGCCTCAGTAATAATTCAGTATGGCGCGTGACTCCGCACACGGTGGACGTGCGTAGCTCGCATTAAATAATTTATAATTTTGCGGCGCGATCGTGAATTTTGCATAGTTTAAATTTTGTATAATCGAATACGTGCTTCTTTTTTTTTTCAAATCAAATGTGTTTATCGTGTTTAATTGGACGTATTTTACAATTATCTTTGGATTGTGGTATGAATTAAACGTGAGTTTTCCTCAGCGGGAAATCCTTTTACATGTGCTTGCAAAACTTAGATTGTGATTCTGAATCCTTCAATATACTTGTTTTATCGAAATTCTTATTTAATGTCTCAATTTGCGTATGATTGTTGTTTTCAAGACTTGTCCGATATGCTAATTTTTACAGCAACTTGATAATTTTCATGGATGAACAATGTTTTGGATTATTCTAGAATATGTTCAATTATTTTAAATTTTATTAGTAAAGTTTTTCATAGAATACACTTTTTAACGGATGTTTTGATATTTGATGGCCTCCTATTTATGGAATGGTTTTAGAATTTGCAAACAATACTATGATTTTTATCACACAATATGAATCTAGTATAACTTGCACTACTTAATTAATAAATTTGAAATCGTCAAACTGTCTAAATAATTTGATTGTTTGATATTTGACGGAGCGGTTGGCCTGGTTGGTCAGGTCGCGGGTTCGATTCCCATCCAGGACAGATATTTTGTGTGCATCAACACGTCTGTTTGTGCTGAGTCTGGGTGTTTTTTTTTTTTTTTTTTTATTCTGGATAGGCATGTGTTTGACCACAATCTCACCATGGTAAGTGATGATGTGGCCGAAGATGGTAAGCACACATAGCCTAGATGGGAACTGGCTCTCAAGTGCAGCTGTCGGAACACACCGACAGGTGTTTTGGCGATAGATTTTCAACTTGAGGGTGGTAGCCAGCCAGTCGAGTACTACAAAGTACCCTACCACCGTGCTATGGTTTCCTCACGATGTTTTCCTTCACCGAAAGCTCATTGTAGGATTCGAACCCACGACCTTCGCCGCGGTATTCGACGTCACTTACCACTGAGCTATCATCGCCTTATAATCGTGTAATTATGTATTAAAACAATGTTTTTGTAGTATATCAGTTATTTGGTTTCCATAGCACAAGCTCTGATTCGTTTGGGTTCAGATAGCCATGTGTTAAAAATGTCCTAGAATCATCGACTTGTGGTACATATATATCGATGCCTAGAATATATTTTATTTATTTTTGTTTGACGCTTGAATTTTCTTGTGCGTAATGAAATGAAATGAAATTGTTTATTCATCCAAATAGGCCTTCACAGGCACTTATGAATAGTCAGACTCTAAATGCTCGGTTCGGAAGGTTGCTTTTGCTGAGAAGAGCCGGCAATAAACTCAGCAATTACTCTTTTCAAAAACAACTTACACCTATTACATTCAATAATTATTTATCTAGTCTCACTATTTTGTTTGTCTATATTTAGTCCAATAATAAAAATTTACACATGCACAAGCTGCCTCGTGATATTTAATAAACATATGCGATATCACTAATCGATTATTCGTAGAAATTACAAATCAAAATATAGGTGTTTTGAGAAATGCCTGCTAGGTACATGCACTGTTTTACTTTAGGTACATTGATAAAAAAAAAACACGGTGAATTTAAAATAGTCATGCCTGGCCTGATGTCATCTATAAAACAAAGTCAAGAACGGCAGAACGGATTTTGATGTAACTTGGCACACAGGTAGAGCATACCCTGGAATAAAACAGGATACTTTCATCCCGGGAAAAGATGATTCCTCGGGAACGCGGACGAATCTCGGCAAACTGTCGCCAAACACCTGTTGTTCCACCACCACTTGAGAGCCAGTTGCCTTAAAGTCATTGGTTTTGTGGTGTACAACACATTGGCAATCCCCCCCGTATTGCTAATGTCTATAGGCGACGGTAGTCACTTACCATCAGGTGACCTGCTTGCCTGGTTATCACTTGTGGGATCTATTATTTTTTCGGGTTAATATATTATAGCCTATGACACTCACAAGTTACGTGGCTATCTATTGGTCAAAGAATTTTCAAAATCGGTTCAGTAGATCCAGAGATTACCCCGTACAACCTCACAAACTTCACTATAGTATAGATCAGACCAGACTATGGGAGTAATTAATCTAATCAGAGAGCGGCAAGCTACATCCACTGAAACTGAAACTCATGGGGTTCTTTCCTAGTGCTTCTGAAATGGATGTCGCTATCTTAGAAATGCTATATTTTGACAGATGCCCGCCATGTTTTGACAGATGTCCGCCATGTTTTTCGACAATGTATGCGACATCGATGTAGAAAGTGCAGTGTTTTCAAGATTTTTTTTTTTTTTTATTCTCGATAGGCTTGTGTTTGACCACAATCTCACCATGGTAAGTGATGATGTGGCCGAAGATGGTAAGCACACAAAGCCTAGATGGGAACTGGCTCTCAAATGCAGCTGTCGGAACACACCGATAGGTTTTCAACTTGAGGGTGGTAGCCGGCCAGTCGGGTACTACAAAGTACCCTACCACCGTGCTATGGTTTCCTCACGATGTTTTCCTTCACCGAAAGCTCAAGCTCATTGTAGGGCTCATTGAATACAGATTTTGATTGTCATATCAAATCAGCGCATTCTTATTAAATGTGAATACTATAGTGTTGTACACTATAAAAAGATCTACTGTTTGTCGTTAAATTGGTAACTAAAAATCATAATGGATGATTTTAATAACGTATTCGCTAGTTCCTGGGTTAGATATTCTTTCATGAATATAGGCAATGTCTCAATTTTGTTCCATTAATGTGGGGTATGTGGCGGTCAAACGAATCAATTAAGCTAAACTCTAACTTGTTCGGTCCTCAGAGTAGACTGTAAATGTTGTAGAATTCAATAACTTTTTCTTACATGGTAGAGTACAGCTGGGACTCTAAGTCAAGCGGTTTAAGACCGTAAATTATAGTTAACCCAGTGAAAGTCGTATGTAAAACTGATGATGTACAATTGTTAGGTATAGATCACTTTAGTTCAAGGTGTAATTTAAAATTAGTTTAGGTTCTTGGGGGATCTTATATTTCCCAGGATAAAAGGAATCCTATGCCCAAGGTACCATCTACCAAATTTCGTAAAAATTGGTTCAGTGGAAAAATAGACATACAGTTTCGCATTCATAATATCAGTATGGATGGTTTATGTATTTACAAGTAACAACGTGTTATGCACCCATTGTTATTTTTGTATTGAAAGCAGATAACATTTAAACATGATTATCGTCATAACAAAACGCTGGAAGCTTGAGATCAGAAGATACATCATTATTGTCCAGACCGTTGACAGCAGATTTTGGGAACGGCAAAATACTGTACTACTCCTGTTGCTCTCATTTTCTTGACACTCCTCGTTGGTGTACACGAGATAATAGGTAGAACTCAGACTATCCAAAATATCCTTGTTTTCCTCGACTGCACTTTTTCCACACAGAAATACTCCTGAATCCTTTTCGATAGTATTTTTCGCTACATCTCTTTAAAAACCTACTCAACACTTTGTTGATTCCTAAGAATTTATAAAATTACCGATGCACTACTCTTAGATTGCTGCAGTGCTATTAATACGTGCTTGATAGTGAGAAATATATAGTTAAACTGATAAAGAAGATAATTAAGTATGGCAGTGAATGAGCATTTTATCTAGATTAACAGATATCACGTATCAATGGGTAATGACATGTGCGTCGTCTAATTGGAAATATGTGAGCTATCTGATAATCCTACCAAAAACAGTTAGGCATTGACTACTCGCCTATTCGAAATATAAACGCAACGATAATAATGACTCTTGTGCCACTGTAGAGTCACCTAAAGTCAACAATAGAAAAGCTAACTTGAGCATAAACACCGCAATCGATTAGGAAGTATTTTCCGCCTTCATTTCACTTCGCCGATGCTATAACATTTACTCGTATAATATTGCCATTATCTGACACCTTGTTTGCTATTTAAAGGCCTGGTAATATCCGAACTATGCCGAACAGTTCCGATGTTTTCTGTCCGTCGACAGAGCCCCGACTAACAGTTGTCCCATTAAAGTTTGTTGAATTTTCTAATAAATTCTGTATTTGAATTGATACAGTGACCATGATCTTAGCTTCTGCCGAGTCTGCATTGATTGGATATTTCCCGTAGACTGAAATATACACTCCTTTAATTACACATTAATTTCTAAAGGGATGCATATATTTCTCTTCGTCATTGAAACAATTGTAGCTGAATAAACAACCAATAATATTATTCAATTCAATTTCAATAATATCAACAATAACATATTGAGCGGTTAATAAATACGTCGATTTATCACCACGGGCGCAAGGCAATAATATTAACGTCGACATAAACGGTTTTCAATTTAAACAATAATTTCACCTGAAATTATTTAGTTTCTTTATATAATCGGACATTTTATATACTTCTAATTGACATTAAGTGTCCAGTAGCTAACGCTAATCCGCATTTTCTCCTCGAGATAGAAAACGATGAAAAGTTGTTTCACTGGCCCCATTACCACAATTTACATAGTCACCGGTTGCCGAATGAGGTGTTCTCGGGTCTTTAATTGGGTCCCTGTTCAATGGTACAATTGAAATAAATCTTGTTACCAAAACGGTATATGCTCTTTGATGTTTTACGTAATTAAAGAAGAAATTGCGTTTAGAGTTGGACTTACAAGACTGATGTGATTCAGCTATCGGATCGATCGATCACGTATCGTTCCGACTTCAGTAATGATCAATGAATGGACATCAACACTTGGAGTGCCGCTCTCACTTAGGGTTGGCTCACATCTGGTTTCGATATTGATCAATCAGTGTAAGAGTGCTTAATTTGAGCGCAAATAGTCGATGGTTCTGCGTCTCGGAGGTCCATAATGTTAGCGTTTTAATATTACCTTCTCTGTTGCTTCATTGTGTGGTGAACAACGTAGTTCCATTTCGGTATTAACAAGTTCTCCAAATAAAATGATACGGCCCTTACAGAAGACGGAATTATATCTGCTTACGCTTTTTATAGTTAGCTCCAAAATATTGACGATGATCAATATAGGGCTAGTTTTATTTTTTTTATTCTGGATAAGCTTGTGTTTGACCACAATCTCGCCCTGGTAAGTGATGATGTGGCCGAAGGTGGTAAGCACACAAAGCCTAGATGGGAACTGGCTCTCAAGTGCAGTTGTCGGAACACACCGATAGGTGCTTGGCGACAGATTTTCTACTTGTGGGTGGTAGCCAGCCAGTCGGGTACTACAAAGTACCCTACCACCGTGCAAATGGTTTCTCGATTAATCAGAGAGATATTAATTTGCACGGTTACGGTTGGATCCATTCACACTCCAATATTCCTACAACATTTGTGCTACTAACGATCTGGTTCCATCTGTTGCTGAAACGTACGTACCATATGCTTGTAAATCTTCACAATTCTGTATTCAAGACAAGCAAACACGTATTGTATGTATCGTTTAGTGTATAATACATAGTTCGCTCATGCGTTTAGAAATTATCTATTAACACTGAACAATCTAGATGTTACGCTTGATAATTCATCTAGTTTCAAACAACATTATTCAAAATGTTATCTAATAATTTACAAGTCAATAACAAATTTCATTAACGCCATATTAACTAAAGGCTATAAACGGATAGATGACGTATCTGTTTACGTCACATTACTAGGCAAGCATAAATTCGCAGCGTTTTCCCGTTATAAGTGCTTCAGAAGTAGAACGGTATGCGATGCGTACTTCAACGTCACGTTTGACTTTATTATGTTTAATGACTTCGTCATCATCGGCTTAATGATATCTGTAATGCTGCATGTTTATCGATAAGTAGCTAATTACTGAATACTGGGAGACACCGTAATTTTGATGATGAATTTTGATCTGACCAAATAGACTGTAGTTTCCAAATGCGAAGTTATGTCTTTTATAATACTCGTAGACTATTGCAACATTCCATTAAATGGCGGTGCAATATTTCAAATAAATCGACTTTGTAATTGAAGTAGGAACCCGATCAGTAATTGTGGAATACGGAAATATGACTACAATTCCACGTCTGTCGGAAACTAATTGGTCTAATGCCAGAATACAATTTAAATCTTATAACGACAATATCAGGTAACTTACTAAGGTTTTTTAATGATCTAGTTTCAATTGAGAGAATACACAGTTAGCCTTGGCTGTCTCTGTAGGATTCAATTACAGGCATTCCTTTGCTGTAATAAAAATTTGATGAAAATCAGCACCTTGCGTGATGTAGTAGGAACGTGTGCTAACCTTGTTATTTATATTACTAATTTATTTACGCTTTTGTCTACCTGTTGAACCAAAATCATTGATATATTTTTATTATTGAAATTCCTCTATCGTTTCCTGACTTGCATACAAATAACAATCATCCTTGCACCTCGTATTTACCACCATTATCAAATATCAGGCGCTAATATAATTATGTGTCTACAGTTCGCAATAACTTTGCACCCGTTCCACTTCACCTAGTGGGCCGTCTTGTGTGACGTTTTCCGTTGCGTGGTCGCACAATATGAATAAATCTCACTCTACTAAACAGAGTTATTGCGTCTACGTATCTTTAATATCCTTATTTTTAAGATCGCTTTAGCTTATTCGAAGTAATAGATTCTGATTTTGACTGAGTCGTAAGAATGTCTATATTTGTTTATCGAGTTGATTAGACTTTAGACAATCTACCTATCCATATTTCTCACAGTAGTTTCACTGACTCATAGCAGTAGAAATTGAGCACAATTTGGGTTGTACTCCAAGCTTGATTAAAGCGGTGCATACTGTCTCCGTATTTGGACCACTAGAAGACCTTGATGGCGTCTGTTTGTCGTTTCATGCCTCTCTACGGTATGTAGTTTAATATTTATAGAACAAGGATTGGTCAGGTTATATGAGAAACCTGTGGTAGATTTTAAGTCGTAGTAGGTGTTCTTTCCTTCCGTGAGTGCAACAGTTTTTGGTTTTGTGTCTGTCTTTGTCTGTTTTGTGATTGTAGTATCTTATTGTAACTAGCGATTGTTTTATCTTAAGCAATATATGAAGCTCTTCAAATTACTCCTGAATAGATTTCATTGTCGGTTTCTGAATGATTAAACTTAATATCTTTTTGTGAATCCTTCAAATATGTAAATTATCAATTACTAAAACAATTAATCTCGGGTTAATGTCGGTGTCGGCTCATTGATTTTCTACCGCCCAATTGACATATTACTTCCAATTTATAATCTTATTCCTCGCTATTAAGACTTAAGTTGTTTAATGCCTGCAATTTAGTGAAATGTATTTCTTAACCACTACATTTAAGTGTTAATCTCGGAAAACTATGATAATAACTACCTGTCAACGTAAGTTCTTTACTAAGTCCAGGTGACAAAAATTATACGCCTTTCCACCAATTTAGAAACTCCGTATTATAGAATTTATTTGCCTTTTCTAAAGTCCCAATTAGCAATAACAATAAAATTAACTTGGCGACTACAAGTTTTGTGTAATTGTTTATAAAACATTTTACATCTAGATAAGTATTCGGACTAGTAAACGAGTCTGTCTAGTCGCGAATCTTTAGCGTAGCATAACAAGCATCATTTAGGTCAATATTTTTATGTTTGTTGATTTGCATCGCCTCGTAAACGGAGGCATTTAGATCAAATTATCTAGGTTTACGAATCTGCGGACAGGGAGCTTGATCTTGTTTTCATCAGTCTTTAAATCTGTCAATATTATGATCAGTGACAAGCGCTTTATCGTAAAAAAATTACATTAAAAGTTTATAAGATTCCACGGGACTTCTTAATCTTCATTTCTGTCACATCATCAACATTAAGTTTCTCCTATAGTCTTTAATTTAACTAATCTACGAACTGAGCAGTATTCTGTATGAAAGCGACCGTAAAATCTCTAGTTGCGACTAATTCAACACCAGATTTACTCAAACAATGAACAGTAAATACAGGATTATTGCAGTCTGCGATTGCAACCGCTTGTTTCATTATGTCGCGCCCACTGCTTTGCCGTTTGCCGTATTAGCAAGTTGGGTGGGCGTTATGTAGGTCCAATACTATAGCCAACTTGATCCAATACCGCTCTAATTCAGGATTAATTGAGATCTTTTGTATCTCCATTGATGTGCTTAAGTATAGCCGTGTCTTCAATTAATGGAATACTCGCTTTTGTTTGTTTACTGAAAACCATTAATAAAAATCTATAACGTAGTTAATATAACATTAGGTAATAATTACCTAAAAAGGTAATTAATTAACAGATGATATTTATGACTTGAAACTTGGGTGGAATCTTGCAACTGAATTAATACCAGTTTCGTCCAACGGATTGAGCTAAAATTTGGCACACACCTACTAAAATGCTTGTATTTTTTTTTCTTTTTATATAGTTTTTTTTAACGAATGTTAAATAGGTACATATTTATTTCCCTATCCGTTTTATCAAGGTGCAGGTGCTAGAGTAAATGGCACCTACGTATGTTTCTTTCGGTATTTTAACCATAGCAAAACCACGATTGGTATTTAGCAATACTTTTCTATCTAATAAAATAGTCTGTTGACAAAATAGCGTCATTTTACGCTCCAAATCTCCACATAAAGACCTCGTATCCAAGTCAAAGGAAGGCATCGAAGCAAGTTTTTTTAAAACCACATTACGTTCAAGATTCCCGCTTCGGTCACGGAGTTTTTAATACCGTATATTTATTTTTTGCGACATTCCGTCCTATGCAGGTTGATGCACGAAGACTACTTAATAATATCTGCCTAGTAACCGACGGCGGTCGTGAGGTATCGTGCTTAAAGCACGTAACCCCATTTTAATTTATGTGTAGCGTAGAATTGACATGTTTTTGTTACTTTGTGGTTGAGATATGATATTTTTGAGGGCATTGGTCTTTAAAATGATTGGTGGAATAGTTTTGTTTTGCAAGGATTTAGATAGAATTACCAACAATCTTTCATAATATCATAAAGAGGAAAGATTTGTATTTATGTGTGTATGTAACGAATAAACTCAAAAACTACTGGGCCGATTTCAAAAATTCTTTCACCATTTGATTGCTTCATTATTCCAGATTAACATATGCCAAATTTTTATCCCGGGATAAGATAAGATCCCACGGGAACGCGGGTGAAACTGCGGAGGACAGCTAGTGTTTTATAAACTGCTCATGATTTAAAAGAATCATGATAAAAATGAAGACGGGCGTGGCGTGGGTCATTTACACACTACTATCATGTAACAGGTCGTGGGTTCGATTCCCATCCATATACATTTATGTGCACCTAAATGTCTGTTTATCCTTGTCTGTGTGTAGTGAATTTGATATGTATTTAGTTTCCATAGTAAACCTAAGCTCTGCTTAGTTTGGGATCAAATTTTGTCCTGTGTGAAAAATAGCCCATGATTTTTATTTAAATAATATTATATTAATATTTACATAAACAAATACTACAAGATATTTCAGAATCAGTTCTCTAATCTAAAGTGATACGACAGAGGGTAAGGGCAGAAGTCATTCCCGTACCTTAATTATTAGCTTCTATCATCACTTTGATTGTTATTACTAGAAATAAGCCTGCTAGATCGAAGGCAGACAATGCAGATTGAGCCTTGACACTATATCAAGTCTCAAAATTGCATGAATTCTCCATTCTATCAATTTATCTACTCTGCAATAGTCATAGGGTCAAGGTTAATCCCCAGTGATAGCCTGGCGACGTGCCATCCTACTGACCTTATTTGATTATGATGTGCAGCTTGTATAGAACTATGCATGTCTATTTTTATGTTTTTTGTGAAAGAAAGAACACAACACACAGACAAGTAAAGTGAATCTGAACAAGGCTAAAGGCAAAAAACACATTTAGATCAACACGGTGGTGATTTGCACGGTGGTAGGCTACTTTGTAGTACCCAACTGGCTGGCTACCACCCTCAAGTTGAAAATCTTTCGCCAAGCAGCTATCGGTGCGTTCGAACAGCTGCACTTGAGAGCCAGTTCCCATCTAGGCTTTGTGTGCTTACCACCTTCGGCCACATCATCACTTACCATCATGGTGAGATTGTGGTCAAACACAAGCTTATCCAGAATAAAAAAAAACATATGGGAAAATTTTACCTACCTACATATTTTAGTTAAAACAAAATTTCGGATTATCCCAAAACTTATTT
Organism: Ochropacha duplaris; assembly: GCA_951361185.1. NCBI lineage: Eukaryota > Metazoa > Arthropoda > Insecta > Lepidoptera > Drepanidae > Ochropacha > Ochropacha duplaris. The sequence continues at coordinate 14,315,094 of OX592691.1, forward strand.
GTCAAAAAACACGTCTCGGATATGTGTTTTTATTTTAAACACACTTAATAGTGAAGCATATACGATGGCCAATCCTTATTACAGTAGGCTGGGTGTGCAAACCTGCCCGCCTACCTCGGCCATTGCACCGGCATGGCAGCATGGGGAAAGCTTTGCAGCCTTATTGGCTTCATGCGCCCGATTCTATCGCAAATTGATGAAGTCGCTAGACAACATCGATTGTTGCATTTGCGGGGAATACAGGAGTTTTGAGGTATTGGTTCTTATCGGCTGGGTTTAAATAAGTAAATAAATATCCTGGACATTCTTCACTCACAAAAACGGAAACCCTATTACTAAGACTCTACTGTCCGTCTGTCTGTCTGTCTATCTGTCACCAGGCCGTATCTTCATGAACCGTGATAGCTAGACAGCTGAAATTTTCACGGATGATGTATTTCTGTTGCCACTATAATAACAAATACTAAAAACGAAAAAAAAAACCTCAAAATTTGTGCGGACCCTCGGTGCGCGAGTCCGACTCACACTTGACCGTTTTTTTTTAAATACATACTTAAATAGATTACACCTAGACCCGGGATAAACAAACATGTTAATGCACACAAATGTTTGTTTTGGATGGGAATCGAACCCACGGTACATGGCTTGATAAGTAGTGTATTTTAGCAACCTCGTTAACCAAAGTTAATTTAGTAACAACAGAAAGATAGACAGTTACAGAGAAAGAAACAGAGAGATAGACAGTTACTTTCGAATTTACTATATTATTAACTATTTTTTAGGGTTCCGTGTCATGAAACTAGGATATTTTTTTAAATTTTCTTCCGACTGTATGTCTGTATGTCACACACACTTATTTTATTTGTGAACTATAAGGCTGATGTCGTTCACTTTATACATAGAATCTGGCATATGAAAAATAACGGGCCCGTTGGCGTGGTTGGTTAACACACTACCTATCACGCCGCAGGTCGTGGGTTCGATTCCTATCCAGGACACACATTTGTGTGCATGAACATGTCTGTTTGTCTTGAGTCTGGGTGTAATTATCTATTTAAGTATGTATTTACAAAAAAAAGTTGTCTATGTAGTATATCAGTCATCTGGTTTCCATATTACAAGCTCTGCTTAGTTTGGGATCAGATAGCCGTGTGTGAAAAATGTCCGAGGATATTTATTTATTATTTTACCTAAATTAAATTATACGTATGCAAATATTTCACTGATTCCTTTGTAATTTATTACCCAAATAGCCAAATCATTGTCAAGTTTCATTAACAGACATCATTTAATTATTCAAAATAGGTAAATGTACTACTGAATCGTATGGTATTCTTAGACCTACTTACTTGGTGGTTTTACTATACCCTTATCGTAGTTTGTCGTACTCCCTGGAATGTTGGATTTTATCTGGTCATAAGCTGACTCAGTTACACGCTTTATCCCTCAAATATGATCACCACAGTTTAGTCATCACAATAATAAATGATAATGAAAATTAGGTACATTTGTTTAGCTGCAATTCGTCACTTTATTGATAGCGTACAAATGTAAGTGCATCTCATGATCTAAAAGCAGAGTAAACATTTTTTGGTCATTGCGTATTTTTTTTGTGGGTTTCCATTCCATTTACATTACAAGCACTTAATGTGATATGTTATGGTTTACTAAGTTAATTTCGCGATCGCAAAAATAAATTAGTATTTTATAACAGTGTTTTTTCATCCTTCTGTTTTTTTTATCCCTATTGTTTTTTTGTAATTTCACTTTTTTACACTTTAACAAGCTTGTGTTTGACCGCAATATCACCATGCTAAGTGATGATGTGGCCGAAGGTATGCCATATTTTGACTTAGTTCCAATATTATCAAACTTTTTACGCTTTTTTACTTTATTCTACGGAACCATAAAAGTTAATAAAATTGTGTGTTTGTGAATCTTCAGTTCAAATAAAATCGAAACCTGACACTTCTCTTTTAACATTAAAATGCACTCGCAGACTACTTAAAGTGTCAAGATGCAAAATGGAAAGTAGTTTCTGATGGATATGATGATAATAATCAATCATTAATATTTACGTAGTGATGTGTAGAGAGTGCAAGTAGGTGATAAAAAGTTTAACTATCGTAATCAGTTGAGATGCTAGAGAAATCGATGTTTACTTTGGAGTTTTTACTTGATGTTATTTTGTACTAGTGGGCCCGGCAGACGTTGTCCTGCCATGAAACTAAAAAAAAACTTAGAGCCATCAGTTTTAAACGAAATTTTCAACTGTCACACAACTGACAGTTATGTCAAACGCCAAATTTAATATGTTCGTTAAGTTTTCTTAAATTTTCTAATGTGTTTGGATCTATGTTTTATTTTTTTCCCGGGAAAAGATAAGATCCTACGGGAACGCGGGTGAAACCGCGCTGGACAGCTATTAGATATATAAAAAATTCGTGTCACGTCTGTATATCTAACTAACGTCAGCGATTACACGTAATTAATAATTAAAAATATAATATAATACTCCAGATAATTAAAAATACAACTTTATGTGAAATATTCTGCGTAGTTACTAAGCATATTTAAGCACTAGTATAACAACTAGCAAAGATATGCCACGCAAATGATATGCAAATATAATCACAAATCTGTGACCATAGATAATATAGACTGGTTAAGCGTTGTAACTCGCTATTTTGAATGTAATTAGGGTTGCTATTAGTAAATGTGTCTTTTATTTACGTCTTATTGCTCTTCAAAATAGTTACCTAGAAGCTAAATATTATTCTGTCACAAGAATCCTGTTTTCAATTCAATTCTCTATTAATAGAGTTGTAAGTAAGTATGATAACATTTTTTTTTCTCCCCTTTTGGGCAGGCTATGGCCTATCAACCATTCTGCCTATTTGAAGTAATTTCTTAATTATTTATTAGCGTGGCTTGATTTTGAAAACAAACCTTTATTATTAACAAAATAGCGTGCTGTGAAAACCCTATATATGTAGCATCTTGAATACTATAAGCATGTGAATTAAATACGATTACTTCGTTGGTTTATTGGCCTCGTATGATAAGAAATATATTTACTCGTACACTTCATGTTCTTGCATAAGTGTTCTTGCACGTCATCCAACCCAATAAATAACACTTTTCGCATATGATTACCTCGTGACTCTATTTGTATTATTCTTTCAATTTCAAAGCATCTATTTCAGATACAAAATCTCCCACACACATCCTAAATCAATAAATCTGACATATGGTAAAGTTATGAATGAGAAACGAAGACTAGTTATAATTATGAAACAGACATACATACATTATGTTAATTAATATCAAGTCTGTACTTAGTCTAGAGATAATTATGTATGGGTGAGTGAGTAGGCGACGCGAGAATGCGTCAATGACATGTGGTTGCATTCCGATATTGCAAATGAAATGCAATAAAAGTGGTTACAGACGAGATGTTTTTGGTTACAGCGTTTTTGCGATTTTCAAAGACAAAGGTTTTGTTTGCGATTTGTTTTTTCATATTCTGGATAGGCTTGTGTTTGACTACAATCTCACTATGGTAAGTGACCGAAGGTGGTAAGCACACAAAGCCTAGATGGGAACTGGCTCTCAAGTGCATCTGTCGGAACACACCGATAGGTGCTTGGCGACAAATATTCAACTTGAGGGTAGTAGCCAGCCAGTCGGGTACTACAGAGTGCCTAGGTCTAAAGAGTGCGAACTAGTTCGTCGATGATTCCGCTCTTAGTTCTTGCTTGAATTTGCTTTTCTGGCGGTGTCGAGGTGGTGCTGATATTGGATTTGTTAATTAGGATGTATAAAATATAAATTCTCACAAAAATATATTTAATTTCAATTATTATCTTGCCTTGCCTATTAGGTATATCTTGGTAAATAAAGTCTCGCGATTTTGAGTTTCGTTAATCGTAAACGTAATATAAGGATAAGAATAAAACTAGGGAGGAAACATTTTGTTGCTATACTCAATGTCTTAGCCATTTATCATGGTAAATTTTGGTGAACCAGGTCGATCGTGGTCCATTGGTGAGGTGAACGGGTTAAAATGATTGGATCATTTCGTATCGGGTTGCGACTCGTGTCAATATACCTATGTTGTATCTATTATTGTGCGAAAAAAATATGAAAAATTACTTGTGATCCTTTCGTCGAACGTATTGTGAACCCTAAGATCAACTTCAGGGAAAAAAGGAATTGAACGAATCACAGATTCAATCATTTTGTTCGCTTGTGTCCATTTATGATTGGTTTCATTTTGTCATTACGCATTGCATTCAAGCGTATCTCTGAGATACTCTATACCTTATTAATAAACCTCGTTCTTTATAAGACACTTCACTTCACGCTTCAAGTCTTGAAGCGGGTTGTGGTTGAATCAAATTGAAATTGATTCGAACATATAAAACGCCGCAACGAAAGTACCGAGTCTGAGATGTCTTTAATAATACAATAGCATTCGTATTATATTATATAAGTGAACTTATCGTATATTTAATTCCATGTAACATAATGTAGTTGTTTATAATAAGTTGATAATTATACCTAATTATGTCATATGGACTTTCTAGTTTAGAAGCTTGCAAGTTATTTCATTACTGATGCAACTAAGTAAAGATGGGTAGGTACTTATTCGATCAGTTAATGTAATCATAATAATAATCCTGGGACATTTTTCAAACACGGCTATCTGATCCCAAAATTAGCAAAACCTGTAGTAAGTAGTATGGAAACCAGAAACTGATATAATACTTTTAATACATAGGTACTTGATAATTAAACCAAAACTCAGGTAAAACAGAATGTCTGCCCTGGATGGGAATCGAAGGCACTGCTTATGGCCACGACAACTGTCCGTCTAAAGTTACTGGGAAGTGGGAACTGTAAGATGCTAGGTTTTACGTCTAGATTTTATTTTTTATTATGTATACCTCACCATGGTAAGCGATGATGTGGTTGAAGATGCACACTAAGCCTTGAAGGGAATTGGCAGCTGCCGTAACACAGATGCTTTGCGACAGATTTATTATTCGGGGGTTAGCCCCGATCACAAAGTAAGTACTTTAAAAAAAAGAGACGATAATGTGGTGTCGCGTGCTTATTTTGAAAACGAACAAGTTTATTTTGAAAATGCTTAAGTTTTTGAAGTGCCGGTTGTTAGATTGTTGAAAAATGAAAATATTTTAGTAGTTTAGATTCTAACGCACGGTTCGGAAGGTTGCTTTTGCTGAGAAGAGCCGGCATTAAACTTGGCAATTACTCTTTTAAAAAACACTTAATCCTATTACTTACATTCATTTATCTATCTAATTTCATTGATAAAATTTGCGTGTTATGGCGGCACAACAAAATAAGAAATAAAATAGTAAAACAAAAAACTCAAGCAGACCAGCCCCCACAAGCAGCACCTGTTCACTCGATTCTTTAAAGTAATTTAGTCTCGCTATCCGAATATTTACAAAGACAAATTCCCTGCTAACAATACACCAAATACCATGCAATAGTATACACACACTTATGTAACTCGACTGACACAATCTGTGCGCTACAATTGAACAATTCTCAAAGCCGATCGTTGTTCAATTCTACACTAAATATTGCACTGTCTCTGAACACTTCCTTAGATTGATTGAATTACTGCTTCGTGGAAATTAGGGTTGTTACTTAGCGAAAAAGGTAAAATAAGGCGATGATAGCTCAGTGTTAAGTGATGTCGGATACTGCGGCGAAGGTCGTGGGTTCGAATCCTACACTGAGCTTTCGGTGAAGGGAAACATCGTGAGGAAACCACAGCTACTCGACTAGTTGGCTACCAACCTCAAGTTGAAAATCTGTCGCCAAGCACCTGTTGGTGTGTTCCGGTAATTGCACTTGAGAGCCAGTTCGCCTTTAAGGCATTGTAATAAGGTGTATAGCACATTAGCAATCCCCTGGAATAGGCGACGGTTGTCACTTACCATCAGGTGACCCGCCTGACTCGTTGTCACTTGTGACTTATCGATCTTTTATTGTGGTAGCAAAAGTGTTAACCCTATTTTAAGCTCAATCTTCGCTACATAACGAACATTGTCGCCAATGGCTAATTGGAAAGCGCGACGCTGACGTATTTCTATACTAGCTGTTCCGTACGGTTTCACTCGCGTTCCCGTGGGATAAAATATATCCTTTGTTAATCTGGAATAATGTAGCATTCAAATGGTGAAAGAATTTTTAAAATCGGTCCAGTACTTTTTGAGCTAATTCGTTACAAACATACTTACATACAAATCTTTCCTCTTTATAATATTAGTATAGATGTACCTAGTTTAAAATGATATTAATACTTTTGTTGTAATAAATGAGAGTATTTTCAGTGAGCATTCTTCGTTTTGCAAGCAAATGTCTTATATGCGTTGCTTAACATTTATCATGTTGACTCCAACCTAGAATAGAATAGAATTGGATACAGTAGGTCAAGTTAAGGGGTCTTCTATAACGTAAAGCTACGTTTATAAGTACTCAAAATAACAATAAATATTATTCAGAATACCACGTGGTAACTAACTCCAACTGACAAAGCAGTCTTAGTAACAACGGGCATCGCGAGTGTTTCAACAGAAGCGAAACTGTTTATAAATGTTAACAAGCATTGAGTGCAAACAAACAAATCGTTGGTCGATGAGCTAGCATCGCAAGATACCGTCGCACCGTCTAGTGTCGCTGTAGTGTCGGGATAGGTGTGACGTCGCGTCGCCAATGCGCCGGCGGCGCTGGCAGGATGTCGCCGCCGCGGGCGTTGCTTGCGGCGCTTCTCGTGTGCCAACTGCTGTCGTACGGTGGCCACCAAGGACTCACCAAGATATTTTACACGTAAGATTGTTTGTCAATAAAGATAGCTTTATTTTATGCGATTTTGTCGGTCAGCCTGAATCGGCAATGAAATGGTATTTATGTGACATACCTAGAGAAAGAGGTGGTGTTATTTTTTTTGGGCTAGGCCATCGCATATTTAGAACAATTCGCCAAACTTTCATCGCAATTGGATGAATGGTTTAGGAATGTAGAGGATAAACATACAAAATATTATTTTCTATTTATATAGACGACCACAGGTGACGTCACATGATCGGTGTCTATTTGCTAGATTTTTCATAAATCAAAACTCATTTATTCAGTTTAGGCCCTGGTAAGGCACGTCTGAACGTTAGAATTGACTCTACTACAGGTTCGGAATAAATATAAAAAAGTACTTATGTAACAGTTAATAATACTCGACTACGATTTTATTTGAAATCTATTCAGCCAGTTTCAATTATTGTGCTGGCATTGTGCAGACATTATTTAAGAGCCCTAAGCGCTCGCCGAAAAGTCCTCCACAGAGCTATTATCTAACTAGATAACGCAAGTACCTCAATTTGTATGAAGACCAACCGTGTCACTTTTTGGTGTAAATTAACGTGACAATTTAAAGGAAAAATGTCCATTATTTGGGTTCGGCTTTTCCTGTACAGTTTTTACAACTTAATACGGATCATCCGTATTAAGTTGTAAAAACGTGATTTTTCTGGTTGTCGGTTGACGTCCGAAGGCAATATGGTCGATCGCGGACTAAAAAAGACAAATAGAAAGCTGTCAAGTTGATTGCTAGTTAGATAATAGGTCTGTGGGTCCCTCAGACCTCCACATTTAAGCCCTCCCCAAAAAAAAAAGACATGTCTTTATAAATATTTAGTAGAAATACGCCAGGAATCTAGAGGTCTATTTGAAAACCCAGACGGTACCTGCTAATACAATTTACATTCAATAAAATGTTTCAAACTGTGAAACCAATTTCACAATCCCAATCCCGTGTCTATCGTATTACAATAATAATACAAGTAATGTAATATAAAATAAGGGAGTTAAGGCCGTGTTAATAATTCTAGGGGCAATAACACTGATTGGTACAATTGGTCGCATTGCTTTCAATAACCATGGATCGTTTAAAGAGCATTCAGTGCGGCCATTTGTAGAACACGTACTTCCATTTTGCTTATAAATGTACAATTCATTTGTTATTTGAGGTTCTTTGATCCATTTTACTTGTATTATTTAGTTCACTTTGTTAATAATGTACATTCTCCGTTTCAGGTTACCTGACACAGGACAAACACATATGCACATTTCTCTAGGAGAAAATGCAAAATTGGAATTAAAGAATCCAGAATTACTGTTGTTTGCCAACGATTCAGAAGAACACAATGATACCAAGACATTCTCTGCTGTCGACAGCGATGCTCTAGAAAAAGAACCGGTACCAGAGGATGTCGACATAGATATAATAGAATCGCGGCCCGTTTTCAAAGCTAAATCCAAACAAGATATCAAACAAACCGATGATGCATTTCAAACTCAAACCATAGATGCGGAATACGCAGTAGAATCTCAAAAAGAAGAACAAAAGGAACAAGATACAGAAAACATTCCAGTGAAACCAGAAACGCCGCAAGAAGACATACCCTCGTTCTCGGAGTGGGCACAGAAACAACTGGCCGAAGCCGAGAAAAAAGACACAGTACTAAACCACTCAAGTCAACCTAGTCATAGTAATACGAACTTTAGTAGTAAAAACACAAAAATACGGTCGAAGAATTACGCTTCTCTCGCATGCGGTGCTAAGGTCGTGGCCGTCAACCCCGAGGCAGGCTCGGCCAGTTCTATTCTGTCTCCAAACAGAGACGAATACATGCTCAATACGTGCAACAGTCGCATATGGTTTGTCGTGGAACTGTGCGAAGCTGTTCAAGCTCAAAAAATAGAAATAGCCAACTTTGAGTTGTTTTCTTCTACTCCCAAAGACATCGCTGTGTACTTCAGCGACCGGTTCCCGACGAGGGATTGGGCCAGTGTGGGCCAGTTCACTGCCCAAGACATGAGAGACGTGCAAAGCTTCGATTTATATCCAGAATTATTTGGAAAATTTATTAAAGTTGAAATGCTCTCCCATCACGGCTCGGAGCACTACTGCCCCGTTTCGTTGTTCAAAGTGTACGGGACCTCAGAATTTGAGGTTTTGGAGAAAGAGAATTCGCAACATGCCGCTCAGATCGACGAAGATGAAGATGATGAGATAATAGATGTGCCAGATATACCCGCTGTAGAAACGGAACCTTCAAAGAATCTGTTTGGTTCCGCAAGAGACGCAGTCATGTCTATTATGAAGAAAGCAGCGCAAGCTTTAGTTAATACAGAAGTTCCTAAAAATGTGACGAGTGAACATAATGACACTTCAACGGACGTAATGTACAAACGGTGTTGCTCTCCCAGCCATATAATAGTATGTGATAATTGCAGTGAAACACTTTACAATGAAGTGTTCGAACTGATTAGCTGTAGCTCGGACAAATTAGTCAGTTTAGTGCGTCAAGTGTTCCTCCGCGAGACATTAAAGTGCACCGGTATCTGTCAACCGTACGGTTTAGATTTTAAAAGTACAAAGACTATAGAGTTTAGTGAAGAGCGCGTCGCTTACATGAACGCTTTGTTCCCCCAAAAGTATTTAGCCGCTTTATGTAATATTTTAGCTATAAAAGAGAAGAAAGTAGTACTTAATACGAGTTTCGAAACGGAATCCAATGTTACCACAAACATCACAGTTGATGAATCACCACAAACAGTAAATAGTGAAACTAGTTCAGAGCAAGAAATTAAATTAGCGCCGGATAAAAGTAACGTTTCTGATGATAAAATAAATGAAACCACACAGTCTGAGGAAAATACTGAAGCAGTCAGTGAAAGTAATTTACCCATAGAGCTGCCTAAAGAAGAAACTGTTCTCGTTGATGATAAAAAAGAGGAAACTCCAGCGTTAGAAGAAAGACCAATTCAAGAGCAACAAGAAGTTACTTCATCTGAAGCTAATAAATCTGCTGATTTTATTATTGATCTAGAAAACAAAGATGTTACAAAAACTGAGGTCAAAAATAAGATTGATGCACCAATTGAGAAACTGAAAGATGCTGGTAATGTTGATGAAATAAGTGATCAAATGCTATTGGAGAGTGATAATTTCATATCTGAGTTGGATCAGATTGCGGTGGACCCCACTCCGACTGGGATTCCAGCTGCCAACCAGAATCCAGGGCAGACGTTTCAGAAAGAGTCTGTGTTCTTGAGGCTATCTAACAGAGTAAAGGTGCGTATTAACAAATTACATTGAATTAACTGCTAGTTCATTTGAGGCCCTAGGAGGCACTTATTATGGTTGAATTACAGAAGTTACCACCGGTTCGGAAGTAACCTTCCATTGCGAAGAACCGGCAAGAATCTCAGCAAGGTTACATTTTTGGACCATCTGATTATATAGACTTTTTTATTCAAATGTTTAAACTAAAATAAAAATACATGAAAAATTATTACACGAATTCTTACTTGAAAGGTACATGTACTGCAGTCTTATTGACCTCACAGATCGATACATTTTATGGTAATACATATCATCATGAAACAATACCCTGTTTATCGCAACATAAAAGATCTATGCACTTACCATGACCTCAATTATGTGTTATTTTTAGTTACGTAGGTCTTTATCTAATATTACTGCATTGGTTGGTGACATAATTTTAAAAAATGCCTTTGTCGTTGTTTGTGTTACCTAACTCCTAAACAATGCTAGCGGCGTGTAGCCAGTCCTCTGTGTTATGGTTAAAGAACATAATTGTTTTTTAAACTCAAAAAAAAATTCATCGTATAACGCTGTTCTATTGAAATGGTCGCCATTAAATTCTTAAATTTTGATACACTGACTGCCACAGATAGTGGGTTCAATTACCACCCAGGACAAACATGTGTGCATAATTCTGTTTGTTCCGAGTATGTAATTACAAGTAATAATCAGTAATAATTAGTTTCCATAATACTCTGCTTAGTTTGGGCTGATGAATTTATTGATGTCCCAATACGGGCACATGGCTATTGTCATTGTCGAGACTCGACATCCTGTACAAACGTAGTCAGTCACGCATTAACTTAAAAACCACAAAGCCGTATCGGAACTAAATTAAACTGAACTTAATCGTACTAATATTATAAATGCGAAAGTGTGTTTATTTGGTTCGATCGATGATTATTTTGCATAGAGATTAGTCTGTTTATCCTGGGAATCTAGTAGGAAATAAAACTAACACACGCTATAATAACATACTCTTATTTGAGTCAAATTCTTGAATTTAACTGTTTATTCTTCTATTACAGACATTAGAGCGAAACATGTCCCTCTCCGGACAATACCTGGAGGAGTTGAGCAGGCGATACAAGAAACAGGTGGAGGAAATGCAGAAATCATTCGAGAAGACAGTTCAGCAGATGACAGAGGAACGACGGAGGAGCACAGACCGCGAACAGAAGTACCTCGACCAGATGACCAACTTGCAAACGCAAATAGGTCAAATGGCAGCCGCCATGCAAATGTTGTTAGACGACAGAGACAGCTGGTTCGGCAACATCACTTTCTTCAAATTTGTCGTCCTACAGTCCATTATAATCGCCGCAACGTTCTATTACCTATCTAGAAGACGAAAACCAGAAACTATCATAGCAGCTATACCAAAAAAGACGAAGAAGAAACAGTTTAGAAGGAAATCTGTCGAAGGTGTGAGCGGACATGAGACACCGTCAGCTAAGAAGCGGCGGCCCAGCGAGGAGGCGCTGCAGATAGCGAGACAAGCTAGCGATGACGTAGCTAGTGAGGAAGACGGAGAATGGCAGGTGGCCAAGAAGAATAGGAGACGGAAGACTTCCATAATTCATAGGACTGCCGAGACAGAAACGAAGAATTGGACACGGCAGGACAGCATCGTGAAGCTACAAGATAACCCTATACCCTTGGATGAGGAGGAATTCTTCGCTCCAGTGACGGAGCCGAAAGAATTCATGGAACAGACGGATCCGCCTAAAAAGGAACTTCCCAAAACGAATGGGTCGTTCTTCAACAACTTTAAAAATAAGACTATGAAGACGAGGCGACTTTCCTCGCCGGCGTTTCTGAGGACTTTGAGCAGGCAGAGCAGTAGGAGCTCACCAAGCCCCGTTGTGAGGACTTTGGAGCCAGTCTTCAACGGGAAACTAACAAAGAAAGCGGCCTCCGAATCGCCGACGGGAAGCCTCTGGTCGGAGTCCACGGAAATCTCGCAGAACGGCCAGGACAACGAGAGTGGCGGTAAAAAGAAGAAAAGTTTAAAAAATATACTAAAGAAAGTATTTTGAGGACAATTTATTTTTTAATATGTGTCTATTTAGTCAGTACATGAGGTACGATGGCTTGTTTGAAATTTCAAATCATGTTATATTACCTAGCTACTGTAATTTATTTCTTTGCGAATAGTGTTTTTTTTAAATTATTGAATGAAACTGTATGTTGTTATTAGGACTCATAGGTGACAATTGTGATAATTTAGGGAGCCTAATTGTTAGCGTGTTATCATTATGTTTGATTGATTTAAATCGGTGATTGCTTGTTTTGTGCATAAGATGTGATTGTGTGGAAACGACGAATGCTATGTCTAGGTATGAAGTTTGGTTAACAATGAAACGGCATTAAATGCATTAATATAATTTAATATGTATCTTTTATTTCATAGTATACGTAAAAATTGCAGATAAATTTTATCTATATACACGATGACTCATACGATAATTAACACAATGTGAATAGTTAAATTGCGTATTTATTTGTTAATTATAATGCTAAAGGATACAATCATTCAATAACAATCTATACATATAAACTGACCTGACTTACTGACCTAAAACTGCTGGAGTCAAAATAATATACAACGGTACCTTTAAAAGAAAACCTCGAAGCAGAAACCAAGTAAAGAATATCAATTCATTTACACATACATTACAATGTCATAACTATTTACACATAACCTTCTTTATTTTCAACATAATCTATGTTTAATTTCATTTGTAGACACTAGAGGCGCCACTAGCACATAAATGAGTCGAAAAGCTTTATAGTTGAAATAAAAGTATATGTTTATTTATAAACTCAATATAATAAATATTAAATAACGTATGTGACCGTCAAGTAAAAATGCACACTGACCGATTGATTTATTTAAAGCCATCCAAAGTACTAAGTAGCTATTAAAGAACCTATTTGTGATTCTGTAAAAAAACAATTACACATTTTTGTTTTTAATTCAGGATAAGCTTGTGTTTGACCACAATGTGGCCGAAGGTGGTAAGCACACAAAGGCTAGATGGGAATAGGCTCTCAAGTGCAACTGTCGGAACACACCGATAAGTGCTTGGCGACAGATTTTCAACTTGAGGGTAGCCAGCCAGTCGAATCGTATGGTATCCTCACGATGCTTTCCTTCACCGAAAGCTCATTGTAGTATCGAACCCACGAACTTCGCCGCGGTATCCGACTTCACTACCACTGAGCTATCATCGCCTTAAAACGCAGGCGGAAACTATACGTAAAAAAATATACTGTTCTATTTATATACTGGTAGCGCCATCTATATTACAAATCGCTTTGCATTTTTTTTTTCTATTCCAACCATTTAAAGTCCATTATCAATCACAATAAATTTGACAACGGAATTTTTCTGTCGATTAACAAAATTATGACACTTAATCCTCATACTTACTGCTTATATTTCTTCAGCAAACTAATATCAACTTATTCTATGATATAATCTGTACAGATTGCAGGAAATCTTTCAAATCGACGCATTTTACTGTCACCAAGTTTTTCTGTCTCGCTGTAGTATTTAGGGATTTCACAGCAGATTCAAAGTCTACGGCCGCATATGCCTTACTGCTATTCGTAGCGAACACAATTTCATTTACTTCTTCATACAATTTTACCGTTACTAAGTGTTTAAAATGCTTTTTTAATGTGTCCATTATGGATTCTTGTAGTACTGTATCGCGACAGACTAAATTAAGGATGAAGTGACCTGAAAAATAAAGAGTCAAGTTTATTTAAGACGGTATTATTCTACAAACAAGGAAATTTGCAATCGTCTCTGTGGAGATACACTTATGATCTATTTTACAATGGGGCTACTAAAAACTAGACAATTATGATCAGGTTTCTTAAATAGCTAATAAATTATATCTAGCTGGAAATTTTACTAAGTTACTATCTCGATTAGGTTGACATCCGATTGGATAGTATATCGAATAAATTAGGTACAAACTTGTCATACAAAATTTTGGTCTTTAGCCAACTTATATTCTGTTTTTTTTTTACTGAAACTCGGCATTCTATTTAATTTGACATACTTTTACATCTCATTAGTTTCATCGTAATCAAATGAATGACAGTACATAAAATACATTAATTTTTAAAATTCACTAGCCGTCCCTCTCGGTCTCACTCGCTTTCTCGTAGTAGTAGGGGAGGCATTGATGCTAAATTTGTAGTTACTCGAGCGTCTTTGGGACCTACTGGAATTTGAAGATTAGGTGGAATAAAGAAAAAAAGGTTATGTGATATTTTCCCCTTCAGCGGTGGGGGGAGCGTCTACAGGGTTTCAAAAATGTAAAAAAAAACAGTCACCAAGAAATACTCGAGCGCGTCAGATATTAATAGGGTAGTCGCGCCACGTCTGTCTGATAACGGAAAAATAATAATCTGCCGTTTTGCGTGGTGGGGGTGGCCGTACGAAGGGGTCGAAAATATTTTTAAAAAAAATTTACTCGAGCGCGTCAGACATTGATAAGGGATGTTAAGTGAACCCTTCAGTAGCTCCTATTTTAAAGACTGACGATTTGGACGCGACCATGAGTCAGGGCCGATTTTTGAAAATGCAAAAAAAAATCGTGACCTTGATTTACTCGAGCGCGTCAGATTTTTATACAGGCGGTTCTTCTTGATGGCCTTGTTGTACTGACCCATAATCTGACAATTATGTTGAGGGATTTCCTTAATCTGACGGTTTGAAAAAAAAAATATGTAAAAAATATCGAAATCTCGAAAATGGTTCAAGATATGGAAAAAATGTTTGTACAAAAGTTGTAGAGAATTTAACCTTCTACAATATTTATTATGAATACATACACCAAAAAACCCATAGGAAACGAGATATTTGCAATAAATGATTTTTTGACCTTTGACCTTGAAAAATCAGTAGTCGCGGGCACCCTAAGATAAGTAGCTTTTGAGACAAGTTTTAGGGTGTCAAAATAAAGGTTTATACAAGTTAATAGCTGACTATTTCTCATTCTGAGGTGAAACTCATAATATTCCTGGACTATACACTTAATAATGATTTTAGCCACTTCGGCTTGTGCAAATCGGCAGATTAAGATATTTCCGTGATTCGTGACTAATTTCCTTCAAAATAAAAAAAAAACCAATCGCGCTCGAGAAAATCCAGGTGACGTTTTTTTTTTGCAACTTTGCGAGTCTCCAATTTTCTTTCGTCACGCCCAATTTGTCAGATTATTGAAATGTACACTATTTTGCATGTAACTAACTTACCTTACCTTAATCTGACGCGCTCGAGTATTTCAAACCATCGATTTTTTTTTACTAATCTGACGGGCTACCCTAGGCGTTCGACACTACATAGAAGGCTCAGATTTGGTGAGAGTACTTCACAAGGTGCAAGGTTGCCCCCCTTATGTTAATCTGACGCGCTCGAGTAAATCCCGAAATCCCCTATTCGCCTCCCCTACCATAGTATCTTATCTTTTCCCAGGATAAAAAGTATCCTATCTCTTATTCCAGGATATAATCTATTTATGTGCCAAGTTTCATCAAGATCAGTTAAGCAGTTTCAGAGTACATCGTGACACTTTTTCAAAGTCAAAGTCATAACCATTTCAGTTAAGGCCCTAGAAGGGCACTTATGAAGGTTCGAATAACAGAAGTTACCGGTTCAGAAGTCAGACGGCAACTGAGAAGAACCGGCTAGAAACTCAGCAAGGTTACATTTTTGAACCATCAGTTTTCATTAATGCAATGGAACAGAGAAAGCTCTTTAAGTACGGTGTACCACCAGCTTACAGAAACGCAATTAAGAACCATAAGCTATTGTGATAGAGTTGAAATCAAGTTACCATCATCAGTGAGTATAGAGTTAACTTGTTGCAACACGTCCTTCTGCAGGAACTGCTTCGGTGGACACGAGAGACCGACAGTTCGGTCTTTGCTGTCCATGTCGAACATTACCGCTTCATACTTGTTACCTACAATTACATGAGAACTATTCATTATGGTCACCTGATGGTAAGTGATTACCGTCGCCTATACACTTTAGCAATACCAGGGGGATTGACACCTTACAACGTCTTAAAGGCAACAGGCTCTCAATTGCACGCAATTTTTACTACTACAAGTTACTTTAAGGCGATGATAGCTCAGTGGTAGTGACGTTGGATACCACGGCGAAAGTCCTGGGTTCGAATCCTACAATAAGCTTGAGCTTTCAGTGAAGGAAAACATCGTTAGGAAACCATAGCACGGTGGTAGGGTACTTTGTAGTACCCGACTGGCTGGCTACCACCCTCAAGTTGAAAATCTGTCGCCAAGCACCTAGGCTTCCCATCTAGGCTTTGTGTGCTTACCACCTTCGGCCACATCATCACTTATCATGGTGAGATTGTGGTCAAACACAAGCTTATCTAGAATAAAAAAAAATATTATAGCTCGTGGGTTCGATTCCCATCCATGACAGACATTTGGCATGAAAATGTCTGTTTGTCCTGAGTCTGGGTGTATTTATCTATTTAAGTATCAATGGACTTAAAATGGCCCAAGATATTTATCAGACATAAACTCACCATTCTCAGCCTCATCCTTCAAGAAATCCAAGCCATCTTTGATCTGGACTTCCAAATTATCATCAGTCTTCAACTCGAAGTAGTTCTGTGCTACTGCCAACATGGCGGGGTCGAGGTCAACAGCAGTTACCTTTAGACCCTCATAGCACTTCCTGAGGAACATACAGAGGCTACCACCTCCAAGACCAAGAACAGCCACGTTGGCGACACCTGATCTGCTCAGTTGTACTCCAACGCACATGAAGGAGTGGTAGAGAGATATGTGACCAAAGTCTACTACCAGTTTTGTTTTGTTTTTCTTCTTTACTGCAATCAGAAAATAATACATTTTATTTCCAAAATCTGGCATCTCTCCTCAAGTGACAACGAGGCAGGCGGGTCACCTGATGGTAAGTGACAACCGTCGCCTATAGACATCGGCAATACCAGGGGATTGCTAATGTGTTGTACACCTTATTACAATGCCTTAAAGGCGAACTGGCTCTCAAGTGCAATTGCCGGAACACACCAACAGGTGCTTGGCGACAGATTTTCAACTTGAGGGTGGTAGCCAGCCAGTCGAGTACTACAAAGTACCCTACCACCGTGCAGCTCAAGGATATTTCTACCAGTGTCAAGTATTATACTTATTTTATGTTGTAGTTTTTATATCACACTATCTGTCCGCAGTTTCACCCGCGTTCCCGTGGGATCTTATCTTATCCCGGGATAAAAACATAGCCTATGTTAATCTGGAATAATGTAGCATTCGAATAGTGAAAGAATTTTTGAAATCGACCCATTAAATTTTGAGTTTATTAATTACATACATACAAATCTTTCCTCTTTATAATATTATAGAAATATTCACAGTAAAGGTAGTCGTCGTCCGCACAAGTCAGGTCAGGTTTTAGTGAAATTGGTGGCCGTAACAATAAAAGTTTTTATACTTCTTGAGACAACCTAAATAGTGCAATTAGATTGAATTTAATAGACACATGATCTATACTAATATTATAAAGAGGTAAAGTTTGTGAGGTTGTACGGGGTAATCTCTGGATCTACTGAACCGATTTTGAAAATTCTTTTACCAACGTTACTTCTGAGTGTTATGTGCTACATTTTATCCCGGGAAAAGATAAGATCCCAGGGGAACGCGGGTGAAACCGCGGGGGACAGCGAGTATTCAATAAAACTAAAACTATTTGCGAAAACGCATCGACGGGCATCGTATGTTTTTATCTATAAGTTGATTTAAAACAATAGTTTTTTTCGGAGTATTCCCCATTAATTCATCAAAATCTGTTCATCGGTAAATGACAGATGGAATAAAAAGTGGGCCTCAAATGCCTTGAAATACCCTAATTGGACTAAAACGACTGGGCTCTTCAAATGAGATCGCTCACCGGTCTTGAGTTTAGCTTCAGATTGCACCAGAAACTGGTTATCGAGGAATACGAGTCGTCGATGTGTGTCTCCTTCCACGTCAACGTCTTCCACCACCAAGTCTCCGGACACCTTGGAGGAACCTTCGAACACCTTGACGCGACGCCCCACGTCGCTGCCCAGCGAGAGGAACGGGATCTGAAGACCAGCGGTTACAAACATACACATTTTGTAATATTAGTAGGATTGGGGTTTTCAAGTTAGTGAATTATCATCTATTTTAAATAAATAAATATCCTCGGACATTTTTCACACACGGCTATCTGATCCCAAACTAAGCAAAGCTTGTAATATGGAAACCAGATGACTGATATACTACATATACTACTTTTTTTTTTGTAAATACATACTTAAATAGATAATTACACCCAGACTCAAGACAAACAGACATGTTCAGGCACACAAATGTGTGTCCTGGATGGGAATCGAACCCACGACCTGCGGCGCGATAGGTAGTGTCTTAACCAACCACGCCAACCGGCCCGTCATTTACCGGCCGGTCGTTATTTATGTATATAGTTTTGTATAAGCACACAAAGCTAGATGGAAACTGGCTCTCAAGTGCAGCTGTCGGAACACACCAATAGGTTGGCGACAGACTCGCCAGCCAGTCGGGTACTAAACTACGGCCTGGTAAGGAAAGCTCAAGCTAATTCTAGGATTCGAACCCACGACCTTCGCCGCGGTATCCAACGTCACTACCACTGAGCTACTTTGAAATCCATACTAATATTATAAATGCGAATGTGTCTGTTAATCTGTCTGTCAGTTACTTCTTCATGCTTAAACCGCTGAACCGATTTGGATGAAATTTGATATAGAGATAGACGAAATCTTGGAGAAAGACATAGGATACTTTTTATCCCGGGAAAAGATACGATACCACGGGAACCTGGGTGAAACCGTGGGGCGGACTATTATGTATTTTCGTTAACCCATCTAATGTTACACCCAAGACTAAGGTGTCTCACCTGTCCACTAAACCCATACGGTATGAGCATCTTGGCGGAGTGTGTCAGCTCCTCCTTGACGGCGTCGAGAGACTCGAACCTATGTCCTCGCCGCAGCACCGCCACCACCAGCCGACCGAACCTGGCGCTGTCTTGCAGCTGTCTCCTGCCTGAAGCCGTCCCAAATAACCACTCTGATTCCCTGCAAAGTGATGAAGAGCACTCCTAAAAACTTGGAATGTTTGACCTCAAGTTGAAAGTCGGTCGCCAAGCACCTATCGGTGTGTTCCGACAGCTGCGCTTGAGAGCCAGTTACCATCTAGGCTTTGTGTGCTTATCACCTTCGGCTTCATCATCACTTACCATGGTGAGATTGTGGTTAAACAAGCTTATCTTAAGTATAAAAAAGACCTGCTGTTACTGACTACTGCATTTGGTTCCTTCACCTTTATGGCATTAAAAATATAATGCAACAACAAAAAAAAGTTATTTTCGATGAAATAATATTTTAAGAACCCTCCCACGCAAGTC
This sequence comes from Ochropacha duplaris, assembly GCA_951361185.1. Lineage (NCBI taxonomy): Eukaryota > Metazoa > Arthropoda > Insecta > Lepidoptera > Drepanidae > Ochropacha > Ochropacha duplaris. The sequence goes on from OX592691.1 coordinate 14,334,785, forward strand.
TAATGCAGAGTCATTAAAAGCGAAATTCTTATTTACCATCACGTGCTATTTCTTGTCGATGCATTGTGGGTATGTCTGTTATTTACATCTATGCAACTGTCGTTATGATATGTGCACGTCAAAAATAGAATACTGCTCCAGTCCAGGTGACATGATCTATGTATTATGTTATGATCAACAGTTGGAAGAGAGAATGCATGTGCTATAAAGGGGATTGCCAACGATTTTTTGAGAAAAATTACGTACCAAATTCTTTGAATACGAATTATAACTAAAGCATTTGGAAGAAAAAAAAAGTTTTTTTTTGATGTCTTTGAAAGTTTCATCCGAGTTTTATTTTACGCATCACAGCAAAGATAGGAAATAGAGCATAAATAAATTTTAGTTCGATTTGAAAATAGAATTTTTTTTTTTTCACTCCTCTTGCTCAAAAAGAACGTCATTGTAGCGTACCAGAGCGGTGAAAAAATAGCAATTCATCCTCTAGGGGAAAAAGTTTTTTTATTTTATTTTTATGTGTCAAATGACAATGAGCCTACAAAAACGAAAAAGTCTTTAGTCATAAGTAGAATAATCATGAATAAAGAATCGACTTATTACTGTTTCATAAAAAAAGAACTTCATTTTAATTTTGAAAATCACTGGTAGAATGCATGCAATGTGTTGCGGCTACAGAAGAAACAAAAAAAAAGAAATTATAAACTACATATTTCATATTGTATTGGATTGTTTTATTTTTTCGCAATCGTAGTGAAATGTTTAGTGTAACACACGGCGCTAAAACCCATTAAAACTCGGTTTCTATTTAGTCCCTCGCTAAAGCTCGGGAGTAAAACTACCTCGTATATAATGGGTCATTTTAGCCCCTTGTATAACAATCTACTATTAAATTAAATAAGTTTAGTTTCAAGAAAGTTTGTTAGAAACATAATGAGTACCACATATGTTATTTCACAGATATATGTATAATTAGAAATTATAATCGACGGAGATAACGCTAGTCGCATAATTAGATAAATGCCTTCAGATAACGTACATTGTTGCAGTAAGTTTAATAAAAAAAAACGACCTCTTTTCTCACATTCACAATGATTGCAAAATTTCATCTTTTTATTGATTTAAAAAAAGTATTTACATGTTGTCTGAGTACCAGAAACAAAAAAAGTCAAAAATGTTACGTACTTTTTTTTAAATTTGATTTTGAAGTAGTAATTCGGGATTTTTTCGAGAAAATACTAAATTCCCAAATATCTCAGTAACGGTCAACATTTGTATCATTTCGTAGCTTACAGTGTATACTATCACGCCCTTAAAGGAATGTATCGAATAACCAGTAACCCTGTATATAAATAGAAATGAAAATATCTGGCTTGCTTTCTACAAGAGAGAGTGAGAGAGAGAGAGAGAGAGACAGACAGACAGAGACAGACAGAGAATCATGCGCACGCCGCACAGCTTACAATAGCTTACTATAGCAAAAAGTGTCGGTGTAAATTTTTCGTACGATTTTTTTCCGTCTAGCCCCTTTCACAACGCGCGATAAGGAACTTCGTTCCAACTGTTTTATATAAACCTTTTTCGTTACGTAATTGACCCGCTGGTCTTCGATACCAAAGTTGTTATGAAAATGACATATTATGATACAGTTTATGCGGTTACATCTGACAACGTTAGAGAACTTTGCTTAGAGAGCGGAGTTACGTAGCGGCAAGTTATGTCGACTATAGCTTATTAGCTGAAAAACTTTACCGGTGTAGATTTTTCTAGAACTCCAGTTCTAGCAATAGTACTGGGGCACGTAATTAATTCAAATTTAGTCCTTCATAATATATTGATTTAAATATAATAATAATAATATAATATTAATTCAGCTACATAGATATTGTAATTATAATTTTTCTTCTTAAATGTTTTTGTTATAACCAATTCTTTATAATAAAATATGATATGGAAGAGTGATGCTCCTAATACAGGTATTTCATACTTAAAAGGAGGCTTCGAATACTGTAATGAAAATTGTAAAATCATTTAAAGTAAATAAACATTTTGTATTTTTGTATTTTGTAAGTTAGTCCGTAAGAAATGTTGAAAGGTAAATGCCCCTTAGTCCTTAAGAAATTGGCAGATGGCAATAAATAGCAAAAATAAATATTTTAACACTTACTTAACACTCTCGAACATAATATAAGATAGGTATTGTAGGAATAATTAAGCCAGCATTCATTTGGATTTTGTAAATTAATTATAAAACTAAGTTACCTACCCAATAAATAAAATCACAGAATCCTGGAACTATTGTATCTACCTATGTATTATTTTTAATCAAACTTTTCAACTTTAAGATAAATTAAATAATGTAAATAATTAATATTATGTTTGCACTAAAAGTCCAGCACGCTCGACCGACTGCTCTGCGAGTCTGCGCTGTCAAGGAAGTGTGGTGCGTTCGTGGGCAACAATCCAAACGCCTCCGAGTGTGTGGCTCCTTCACAATCTGGGACTCTATTCTGTACTATATTTATTATGGTGACATTGATAAACATATCTACAGATACTCCTTTAAATCCGTAATTAAAAATATATAAAAAAAAAAATTGCACTTGAGAGCCAGTTCGCCTTTAAGGCATTGTAATAAGGTGTACAACACATTAGCAATCCCCTGGTATTGCCAATGTCTATAGGCGACGGTTGTCACTTACCATCAGGTGACCCGCCTGCCTCGTTATCACTTGTGACATAAAAAAAGAAAAAAAAATCCTTTAATGGATATTTTTGGCGTTATAATAAAAAAAAAAATCTATCCTAATGGATATTTTTGGCGTTATAATTTACTACCTTTCCGCCACGCGGTTTCACTCGCGTTCCCCAGGGATCTTATCTTTTCCCGGGATAAAAAGTAGCCTATGTGCTATTCCAGAATATAATCTATCTCTATGCCAAATTTCATCCAGATCCATTCAGCCGTTCTGGCGTAAATGAGTAACAAACATACGTACATACATCCATTCATCCATCCAAACTTTCACATTTTTATTATAAATTAAAAGTAGGATTATGCCAATTTTTATATTGTGTATTTAAATTTATGTTGTTAAGAACAATGAAAATCACATGTTAGTTTCATAAGAAGAACTAAATTTAAAAAAAACATAAAATTAAAAAAAATATATTATGTTAGAAAAGGGACAAGTAAAATAATATGAGTAATAGAGCTTGCTTTTCAGTTGATTTTTATCGCAGTTGGGTTTTAACAATTTAGTTTATTTAGAATTTTTGTTAATATCGTTTCTTTATGGATGTCATATTAAAATTTCATACCCTATGTCACTCCCTTATACATTATAATGCATCAAACCATTTAGACTACACAGCGTGCCAAAGAAACAGACATAAGTACATACAAAGTATGTTCGAAAGATGAATACAATGTTATTGTGGCGTTTTGGTTCTTTTTAATAACATTAAAGGTGCAATAATGATTCAATTACGCTCCTAAATCATTACCCCTTTTCAAAGAGATTGAATAGGGTATTGTTTGACTACAATGAAAATATAGATAAAACTATTGTTATCTTCAATTTTACGTTTTTCTAAACTAATTTAGCCATAGTAATATTTGAAAATATAAATATGTATGGTGTTTATAAGAAATCATAAATAAAATGATTAAATTTTCAGGGTTGACGACGTGATTGAAAACGCTCGGTACTGGCCAATTTTGAGTGTAACATCACCTGGTAAAGTTATGAAAGATATTTTGACAACTAAAAGTTTGTTTTCTAGCAGGTGACATCATGATATCACGTGACCTAGGCATTATGGCGTCTTAGCGTTTTCGTGGCATTTTTATTAATATAAACTTTGATGGTAATTTTTAAATAAAATAGAGAAATTCACAAAGAATTAAGCAAATTGCATATTATGTTTTTTTTTTTTATTCTCGACAGGCTTGTGTTTGACCACAATCTCACCATGGTAAGTGATGATGTGGCCGAAGATGGTAAGCACACAAAGCCTAGATGGGAACTGGCTCTCAAGTGCAGCTGTCGGAACACACCGATAGGTATTTTGGCGACAGATTTTCAACTTGAGTAATTATACTATAATTAATAATTTTAGTTACTTTTCTAAAACCTATCAAATTCTCTATTAGTAAATCGTTAATAAAATTATTTAAATTTACAAAATATTTGTAGTACTACATATCCATATTAGAAATGTATAGTAAGTAGAATTGTAGGCATATATTTAGAAAACACCTATATTTGTTTGCCTATTAATATTAAAGATTTAAATATTGCTGACTGTAAAAAACAACAATGAAAGAAACATACAGACCGAGGAAAGCTGCGCAAAATCCTGATACAGCGATGTGTAAACACATGAAAATAGAATCAGGTGAGATAAATTTAATTCCAGCATACACAAAGTGGTAACGTTATCCATTTTAACGAACCTGCAAAATAACCGCTTGTTTACGATCTGTTATTTTTGGGATGTCTGACGCATCTCTTGTGAGTAAGATATTAATTTTCATGCAATAATATCATAAAAAATAAAAAGATTCAAATCTTTCTAATATTATAAAGAGGAAAGATTTGTATGTATGGGTGTATGTAACGAATAAACTCAAAAACTACTGGGCCGATTACAAAAAATCTTTCACCATTTGAATGCTACATTATTCCAGATTAACATAGGCTATATTTTTATCCCGGGATAAGATAAGATCCCACGGGAACGCGGGGCGGAAAGCTAGTTCGTTCCTAATAAAATAAAGGATAATTGGGATCGCCGCTGTTAGTTGCTCCACGATATCTCACAACTCATTATTATTAAACTCAAAATATATTTCGAAATTATTTCCAGAAGATTTTCTACGTAAACAAATAACCGGCGAGAAGTAAAAACACGTGAAATGTTGTTTACATGAACCGCGTGGTCACTGATCAGTCTATTTTTATCCGCGTCGCATTACACTGCGGAAACCACGGTCATCGACTGTAATGACCTTAACCTTATAGTAATGAAAATAAAAATGTTTTTTATGAATTATGAATAGTCTAGACTCTAATTCTCGGTTCGGAAGGTTGCTTTTGCTGAGAAGAGCCGGCAATAAACTCAGCAATTACACATTTCAAAAACAACTTACACCTATTACATTTAATCATTATTTCTTTATCTAGTCTCACTGATAAAATTTGCGTGTTAAGGCGGAAAAATAATAATAATAATTAATAGTAGTTATTTTTAGCTGAACCGCTCTTTAAGAAGCGTGATTATTGAACTATAATATATAAGGTAGGGTTTCCATATCTAAAATCTGGCAACCAGGACATACATTTAAGGCGATGATAGCTCAGTGGTAAGTGACGTCGGATACCGCGGCGAAGGTCGTGGGTTCGAATCCTACAATGAGCTTGAGCTTTCGGTGAAGGAAAACATCGTGAGGAAACCATAGCACGGTGGTAGGGTACTTTGTAGTACCCGACTGGCTGGCTACCACCCTCAAGATGAAAATCTGTCGCCAGGCATCTATCGGTGTGTTCCGACAGCTGCACTTGAGAGCAAGTTCTCATCTAAGCTTTGTGTGCTTACCACCTTCGGCCACATCATCACTTACCATAGTGAGATTGTAGTCAAACACAAGCTTATCCAGAATAAAAAAGTAACAGTGTTGTGTTTTTTTCATTTACAGGGAAACTATGTTGTATCTTACCGTATCTCCTGACAGAGTGGTCTTACCACGACCACTCTGTCAGGAGTGTCCGACTAAGGAGAATGTTTTCGCTGCGTTTACTCTGTCTCTATTTCTCAGACAAAAATAAAAAAGGTAGAATTGGTTAAAAAAATAGAGTTAAAACAACAAGATTTTTTATGTGTATCTAAATGTAAATAAAATAAGAAAGATCCACTGCAAAAAAATAATGCCTTGCTGACTTTCTTGCCGGAGTCTTCTCAGTTTAAGTGTATTTCGAACCTATGTTCAATCTAACTTTCATAAGTGCCTTATCAGGGATTAAACGGAGTAAATGAGTTTTAATTTTAGCGAAGCAACAATCTATAAATCTAGACTTAGTGTAAATTAAACCCAAAACTAAATAATATTCAGCGACTTACCGGCCCTGCGGTACAATGAATACAGCATATTTATTGATGGCCTGTGACCTCTTCTGATCCACTATGTACAATGTGTAGCGAGGAGAGTCCTCTCCTGGCTGGATCAGGTCCAAAGACACCTAAGTAATGGATCAGCATTAATTATGGAAATCATCCTTCATACTTCATACACAGCCATCTGATCCGAAACTATGTAGAGCTTTTACTAAGGAGACTAGATAACTGATATACTGCATGTTATAATTATAATAATAGCCTTTATATCCAAGAGATGGCAAGAGATGGCAAGAGATGGCAAGAGATGAGCTGAAACTTACTGCGGGACCCAAATGGAGGAGAGTTGCTTAAGACAGGAAACAGTGGAAACTACTGGAGGAGGCCTATGCCAAAAGGCACACTGAGCTGAGGGACATCCTATAGCCAAACGATTCAAACAATGCTTAAATATTAATCTCACCCAGTTTAACGGGCTAAATAAATAAATAATAGCCTTTATTGCTGTAAAAAATAACAATAAAGAATAACAGTTTTTACAAACTATAACCTAGTAGGAATGTTGACTGATATTTCAAATCAGCTTCCTTTTATGAAAAGTCAAAACAATAGTTTATATGCGAGGTTTATTTTCTTTTCTTGTTTTTTCTTTTTCTCTTTTGTTAATCCTACTGTTGTGTTGTGATGAGATGATTAAATATATTATTATTGTTATTACTTGCTTGTGAATATGCATAATATACACCATCCAAAGATCTACTCTTTGCTGTTAAATTGGTAATTAACAAATCATGTAATGGTTTAATTTTACAAAGTTATTTACAATTATTTTTAGATGTTATATACACTGGTTGGTTAGTGTTACATGATTTTTATTGAATATAGGCAACATACCTATTCTATTATCTCGGCAAACCGTTTTGTTTTACAGCTTTTCATTGGAAATAGGCCTCTCTTTATCTGGCTTTGCATAGCCACATGGGGTTCGCTGCTCTATGATATACTAACTAATGCTGGCTATAATTTTTTATGTATTTTTGTATTAGTTTAAGAATAAAATTGTTAAACATTTGAAAAAAAAAAAGCCAATATAGTCAGATGGTCCAAAAATATTTAAAAAATGTAACCTTGCTGAGTTTCTTGCCGGTTCTTCTCAGTTGAAGGCTGACTTCCGAACCGGTGGTAACTTCTGTAATTCGACCTTCATAAGTGCCCTTCTAGGGCCTAAACTGAATAAATGGTTTTGACTTTGACTACATATATACTTATACTACTTTTTAATAAGTTGAATCGTGTTTTTTGTTTCTCGTACGTAGATTGCGGATGGCCATCCATCCTCGATATTTAAGAGGTTAAATAGATAAGTAATTACACACATACTGTGGACAAACAGACATGTTCATACACACTGTCTGTGCTGGATGGGAATCGAACCCACTACCTATGGCGTGACAGGCTATTACTAACCAACTAGCCTGTATATTTTTTTTCAAACAAACAAAAATCCATTCATTCATAACTTATAAACTTTTATGTAGGATATATGTATTAGTTAAAATAGAAAAGGTAAGTACCTCGTTGTCATCATCCAAATCAGTTTTAGCTAGACCATTTGTGATGAAAGCTGTATCCTGGACAGACTTCACATTGGTCTGCAGTTCCTCTGCAGTCTGCAGTCTCACCATCTTATCACCCGCCATGCACACTTCCAGTATCTGCAAACATTATATTTGTGAATTAATAAAACACTATTAAATTAATAAATATGTCAGCTATCAAGCTGACATATCCCATCTGGGTACCAGCTAGTATTATATGTGTACTTTAAAAATATTTAATACCAGGTGCTACTTAATATGAATACATATATAAAAATTCCTGTCTTTTTTTTTAATTGGCATTCATTCTGATAATCTGATAGTGAAGTGTGTAGATGCTTTTTAATTACCTACCATAAAATGTATTATCTACTTAAAATATATCAAATAAATTATTTGAAAATCAATTTGATATAGAAATTATTTTTTCAAAGATGCACTTCTGGACAGACTCTAAAATGCACATTAAATTAATATTATTACTTAGTACAGTAAATTACAGTGCTTACCAATTGAGGCATAACTTTAAACTTGGTAGCTATAACAACAAATACAGGTAAAGTTGTTCCATCTCCGTTCTCAGCATTCTTCTCCTCTGCTTCGTGGCATCTCACAACTCTGAACATCCAAGACTTATCACAAAATGTGGACAGCAGTTTTGCTAAAATATGGCTCTGCAGCAACGATATGCACACAAACCGGCCTCCAAACTTCAATACTCGTTTAATTTCGGAAAAATACTTGTCTATCTGATGCTGAGTTTCTTCCGAATCGTCTGGCATGAGCGCGTCTAATGTACCTTTATCCAGCACTACACTAAACTCCTCATTACCGAAACTCATGTTCATAGCGTCCATGCAATGGAATTTCATACTTGTTCTATAAGCATTTATAGACTTCATTTGCTTGATAACAACTTCGGAAACATCTATGTTTGTTACATTAGTGTAACCGACATCGTATAAATCGGCGCTTAGACTCGAGTTGCCGCAACCGGTTATAACTATGTTGTCTTTCTGTTTTATGTACTTGTGAAGATGCCCACACAGTTCTAAATATTCACCGTACCTAGAAAATGTATAGAATATTATTGAAACAACGAATAGTATTTCGAATTCGATAAATAAAAACATAACCTACCATTCAAATGCTTTGTTCCCCCGTTTTTTGAAGAATTTGTTCCAATAATCCTTCTCACTAAATTCCTTGTGGCTTTTCGGTAGGAGGTTCATATTAATGAAAAAACGGTATAATTTCCGTTTAATAATATCAAGAAAAATAAGCACGCCGTAGACTCAATGGACGAGGTTATTTATTTATTTCTTTCTTCCACAAACAATAATAAGAAAATTGGTGGACTTGACAGTTGACTGACAATTGACATATTATTATGTGACATTTATTTATTGACTTTGACTGATTAAGGGTATGTTCTTGTACACTTCGAGCACTGTCTAGCAGCGTTGCCGGATGACGGGTAAATTACCCGAAAAGGGGTATTTTAGACCCTGGCGGGTATTTTTGGGGGGTATTTTAATTAAATAAAAGTATTTAACGGGTATTTTCAGTGGATTACATTATACATCATGGACATGGGTAACTCAACGAAAATCCTTGCGTTAACTCAGTAACTCAAGCGCAGTTAACTGCGACGGCCAAGAATTATATATGTATTCTAAATGGATAGGTAACTCTAAATATCTACTTGAAGCAAATACCTATCGAGAAAGATAACAACTACGTTGGGACAATCTCTCTTTCTAACCCTACTTACCCTTAATGAAAGAAAGAGAGATTGTCCCAACCTAGTTGTTATCTTTCTCTTTTTCGCAATTGATAAGTATTTGATTCAAGTAGGTATTTAGAGTTACCTATCCATTTAGAATATATAATTCTTGTTGTAGAGTGCTGCTTGCTAGTGTGTGTATGTCAAAGAGAATACTAAACACAAAACGTAGTGTTTTTATCTCGTAACAAATTGTTCCGAGGTTTTTATCCTCTTTGCTAAACACTACGTTTTAGTGTGTGTGTGTGTGGATATAAAAAAGGTACTCTGTGTTTGTGTGTGTGCCTGAACAGAAATTCAAAATATTGTTGTGGAAAAAACTTCGAACAGACAACCTCGTATTTAGTTTTTTTTAATTGACTAAACAAACTATTACAATCATGGCATTCCTATAAAAATGGTAAAAGACTTCCAAGCTCAAAAATCTTTGATAAAACATCCGGATCTGTAAAAACCTCGTAAAAAAAACACGAACAATGGAAAAGCAGAAACGTGACAAGTGGGCTGCTCTGGAGACAGTCAAATCCTTTGATTTTGGTTAGTAATATATTTTATGTCTACGTACGGTTGTGTAATAATATGGTTGATTTTATAACCTTGAATGCTAAATAAGCGCGCAATATCTTATTTAAAAACTTTTATTACACACAACAAAAAATACTAGACCAGCTAGACTTGCTGATTGTCAAGTATTTGCACAGTTTCTTCTCGTCTTTATAATTTGAGTGATTTACGTATCGATGGCAGTCAGGGGCAGTTGTATCATTCATAAGTGCCTTACTGGGCCATAACATAATAAATGAGAAATTTATTGTACTCATTTTGATTTATGAAGTCCTAGTGTCTGGCATACCTGTGTGTGCTATCTAGGAAAAAGTAGGTCAAAGAGCCCTTGAAACATAAACTTGCCCACTAATAAAATAAATGTCAAATCATAGCGAAAATTATAAGAAACAAAAATATTCTTATTCATTTTAGTTTAGTATTAATTGGGTCTGTCTCTCTATAAATATGCCATTAAGTTTCACTTTGAAATTACAAATAAACAATTTATTCTATGCAAATTTCAGATGTGCCATTTCTTCATATTATTATTTAAACTTATCTTATTTGTCTTGACAATGAAAGTCTGTAGAATTTCGTTAATTAATTAATCTATACTAATATTATAAAGAGGAAAGATTTGTTTGTTTGTTTTTTTGCATTGAATAGGCTCCGAAACTTCTGGACCGATTTCAAAAATTCTTTCACCGTTGGAAAGCTATACTATCCCTGATGAACATAGGCTATATTTTATCCCGGGATAAGATAAGATCCCATGGGAACGCGGGTGAAACTGCGCGGAACAGCTAGTCAATCTATATAAATGACCCACATTCACTTCATGCAATAGCTGCAATGATACAGTTATCTATCTTACCTTACACACATAAATCAAGTCTTTCCTTCCTCAATTCAATAAACATTTATTTACAACAAAATTATTATCTAATCTAAGTTTAATCGAGGCTGCCTCTGCTGCCGGCTCAATTCCCAACAGACTGGCAGCCTTTATTATATTTATGTGTGGCTATTGATTGTTTTGAAGTCAAACAATAAGTATAAAGAAACTAGTTTTCTGCCCACAGTTTCACCTGCAATCCCATATTTGGATCCACCGGAGGTATCCTTCTTCTCTCTCATACAAAAACAGCTGAATAAATTTTGATGAACCAAGGCACACAGGTAGAAGAAAACATAGGATAAGCTCTCTTAGGAATGTAGGTTAAAGCATGGGAGGACAGCTTAGTAATATTATAATAGGAATCTACGAAGTTTCTAAGGGGTTTAGGTTGTGGATTGATAGGATAGTCAGTAAGGACAAGTATATTTATAAATATTGAGTGTATTAAGATTATACATATACCTACATGCAACAAAAAAGTAAACAAGGTATACAACGAAAAAAAACTTTGAAAAAAAACTTTTTATTTCCGGATGGCTTGTGACATCTTATCCCATACTAATGTTTAAGGAAACCGCAGATAGTTTGTGGTTAACTAAACTATACAACAGTAATGTCTGTGCCAGAATATTCTCGACGTTTAACTATATTGTGGAAAGAATATAATATAAACCTAAACATAATATAATTAAGGCTCATTTTGTTATGAGAAACAATGATGCAACATGTAACTGAGTTGCCTGTATTACTATCATATAACAGTTAAATATAGAATTGCCAAAATAAGCACTATGAATGGAATGTCTAATTATAATTGGCTAGTGGTCGTTAACATATTATGTGATATTATCCAATCTATTTATTTGATTGTAAAATTTGTAATGGGTTTTCACAGTATCGAACGGTCTTGCAATCAGAGTAACAAGTATTTCCCCTTATGTTTTCAGTGTTTTTTTGAGAAAAACAACAATATAAAAGTCATTGTTACTAAATTAGATATAACAAGGCTATTAAAAAAAAAAACATGATTTTGTTTATTTTTGACGCAACTAATAAATATTTTGGCAAAAGGAACTGGTCTGATTGTGTTGGTCAGGCTGATGCTCAGCGCCCACTCCCGGCCGCTATCCCACTACTGCCCGATACGGGGACTTTTAGCTGCTGGGTTTCCCCCCTGGCCCGGTTCGCCCCTCCTTAAACAACCTGCACCTCCCAGACTCCTCCGGGAGGTCCATATTGATACCAGGCTTAGTGTGGACGTCTGGTCAACATGGGATACTGAACAACAGTGGATCCCGACCTCAAACCATCCTCAGGTCCCGACCTCCGAGAAGCCGGATTACAGGAGACGCCACGCTCCCAGTCGAAATATATGACGAACATTTCGTTTATATTTAATAAAAAAGTCTGTACTTCAAACCCCGAATAAACACGACGTTTTTCTAGATTTAAATAACAATGTTTGTTATATTTGTGTTCATTAAATTTACAAGTTACGACTCTATTATTTATTTATATTTTTTTATTTAAGCTTATAAATTAAAAAGTATTGTCACGAGCGCCCTCTACACTTTATTTAAAGAACCATGGAACTGTGCTTTGCGCAACCAACGAACCATCGTTCAGTAGCGCCATCTTTCCATGTTGCACAAGAACATAGAAAGAGGACGCTAGTGAATACTGGTTTGAAAAAAAAACTTCATGCCCATTTTTCCTAATGTTAGAGCTCAGTAGAAAGCTAAGTACAACCAAATATAGTTTATCTTTTAATATTTCAGGTTTAACACCAAACAGTCACCATGAATCCATATTTCAACAAAGCCTTCAGCAAGTCGAAATCGTCAATTCCGCTACGACGACACCCATCAGCCTACTCGTCCAATCCCTAGTCAAACAGCTATGTGCACTCCTCGAAAAGGATCACTTGAGAGCCAATCAGCTATACCAGACCATCTGTGAGAAACTGCACAGCATGCGTCTTATAGACGACTCATATTCCATGGGAGAATTCGAGGCTATGAGAAGTCAGTACCAAAGAGCATTGTACCAGTTAGTCACTGTAGCAACAGGTTCAGAAATTCCCATAAATCTGTCAGCTGCATGGCCTATTATCCAACCTGCTTGCTTAGAATGGTCCCGTTACTTAAGAGAGTTCGAAGAATTGTATTTCATAGCTGGCGGTGGTTTCGGAAGCGTTTTCAAAGCTAGACATAGATTAGATGACGTAGAGTACGCAGTAAAAAAGGTTTACATTAAATCTTCCGATGTGAATTCTATCATGAATCATTTAGCTGAAGTGAAAACAATTGCCAGTCTTAATCACCCGAACATAGTTAATTACAAAGCGGCATGGCTAGAGCCCATGATAGAATCAAAGATTAAAAAGAAGCGCAAAATTCACATGGATACAGACAGCGAAGATTTTTCATTGGGTTCTAATATAACATCATCAGCTCACCCAAACATAATTACGTCATTCAAAACGCATAATTCGAAGGACCTAAAGAAGAATAACAGCCAATCAGACTTTGTTATCTCATTCGAGAATTCTAACAGTTTGGAGGATAATGACTACTCAGATGATGTCTTTGAAGATTCTGAAACAGACGAGGACATTACGCCAGAAGAAAACGCACTGTGCAAGTTCTACGCCAGTCATGATTTCGAGAACTGCTCTCGAGTTAATCTTAAATGGGCGACACTTTATATACAGATGACTTTCTGTCAGCAAACTTTAAAACAATGGCTTGACGAACGCAATAACCACATGACTGTAACTCGGAAAAACTCCGACGAACTAACACTCCATCACAGTGATTCAAGTGACAGTGGGAACCTAGATTCCCCTGATTCTACATACCCAATAGCTTGGACACATATTGATCTCTTAATAGATATGTTTACGCAACTTGTTCGTGGGTTGCATTACATACATTCCCGTGGTATAATACATCATGATGTAAAGCCTAGTAACATATTTGTGGCTCAGAATGAGAGTGGTCTGTTGGTGCAACTGGGTGATTTTGGGCTGGCGTGTCCGTTGCAGCAGTCTCATAGTGGATTGGCGCTGGGCACGCACTTGTACGCCGCACCTGAGCAGCTAGATGGACAGTGTAACCCTAAGGTAAGGAGCTGCACGTTTATCATCACTAGTAATTTGTTTGTTTATTATGTAACCTAAGTAATAGACAATTTACAGGTTTGGACTTGTAGTAATGAGATCTACCGTTTTTGTGCTTTACGCTACACTAGCGCCTCTAGCGGCAATTCATACGCGATAGCCTCCAATTGAGTTAAGTTTATATTGGTGCTAGTTAAATAAGTAATATTTTTGTTGTTTTGTTTTTTTGGTAAATAGCTAGTTGGAATGGTCAGTGGAGTCGATAATTTGTAGAAATTTGTCCTTTTTCAGAAATGTACATTGTCTAAATTCATTATAGAATTTTAATAATTGAAATGTCTGTATAAAAAATTGTAAATTCGGTCTTATTACAACAAATAGATAGTGCTTCATATCGTCATATACATATCAAAACAGCACTACAACACTAGCAAAAGAATGTACACTCGCATTTTAAGGGATTAAGAAAAAGAGTGGGGCGCTTCTTGGATATATATAAACTGTACAATTTATTTAATAAGGGTGTCTATGGTCCCTCAGACCTCCACCTTTAAGTCCTCCCCAAAAAAAAAAAAAATTGTTTTATATAAAATTTGTTTGTTATTTTCAGAGTGACATGTACAGCTTAGGCATAATACTCCTTGAGATGGTGGAGCCGTTCAGCACTGACATGGAACGCGTGAAAACCATCACAGATCTTCGGAAGGGTCAAATTCCCGCCCATCTCACTGCCAACTACCCCAAAATAGCCCATATTATTGGTAAGCTGGTCCAAAGACGTCCATCAAAGAGGCTGGATACCAATCAACTGTTGGAAGAACTGAATAATTTGTTAGAGAATAAAGATGACACTATCAGGTCTTTGAGAGAAGAATTGGCGGCAAAAGACGATGAGATTGCAAAATTGAAAATGATGCTGGCTAAATGTAATCAGCCGTGAATGTTTGTTTTAATTTAATTGTGTGATTGCGTGTGTTATGCTATTATAATGATTCTTTATTATGTTGTTGTATTATTTAAACGACAGGCATTAAACACAACAATATCTTTATATATAAAAAACACCTTGATTAAAAAAAACTTGAAAATTTGTCTATGGATTGGATTGTTTTTACACAAGGTTTCATTTTAATAGCAGTGTTTCTAAATACTTTGCGACTACCTATGGCGACTGAAATTTCAAAGCGTTTTGTGAGGTTGTTATAACAGTTACGGTTGCCATAGCAACAGCTAATAATTTATGTGATTATACCTACCGCAGACCTAATAAAAATGACTTAATTATTAGGGTCTTTGGATCCTACTTGATCGTGGGTTACTTTTGAATAGAATTTCTATAATCTAAAAAAAGGTAAAAGGCATCATAAAAAATTATAAACTTTATTTACAAAAAAATAAAAACACGTAACGTGTAGTGTATATAAATTATTTAGCCTAATTAATATTTACAGTCTTAATTTTAATATGAACGTGGCGTCGCGTCCTTGTCGTGTCGGATGCAAGCACTACTATAGTTGTAGGTAGAATAGACATGGAAAGCTTCACTGAAGCTAATTTGGCGGACTTAGGTCTAGAGAAGCGTGTCGACCGCGTGGATGACTCCGTTAGTCGCTGGAATGTTGTGCGTTACCACTTGCGCGTTATTCACTTTTATACGTCCTGAAAATAAGTGAAAAAGAAATGAGTTCATGTGTAAATCCTAATAAAATTAAAAATGCTAGATATTTTGATGGTTGTTACTCTTTCACGCAAAACTGAATAGTTTGATGAAACTTAGCACATAGATCATATCCTGGAATAAAGGACTTTTTATTTTATTTTATTTAGGACAACAAACAGTATGATAATAATAAATATACAAACAGTAGAAGAATTAAAAAAAAATAGAGTTAATGTCACACCAAATACGTTACCCACATATTACAAAAAAACGTATTATTGTTGAGGTGTAGATAGGAAAAAAAAAATAAGAGATTAATCATATTACAACATAAAAATAGCTTGTGAGAAACAGCGAATTAATAGGTAATTTTTATCCTAGAAAAAGATATATTATCTTTTACCTTCGGAAACGGGGACAGCTAGTTACTAATATTAGAACTAGTTACTAATATTAGAACTAGTTACTAATATTAGAACTAGTTACTAATATTAGAACTAGTTACTAATACAGGGTGTCTCATAAGTAGTACGACTAACTTAAGGGGGAGATTAGTGGGCGACATAATACAAAAATCAACTCAATAAAAAAGTCACCATTTTCGAGATGTTCTCTCTCTTAACTGGCTACCACTCTCAAGTCTTTTATTTATACCTTTAGCCAAATCACCATCTAATAGAGGAATCAAACAATTCTAGTAGTTATCCTACTATCAAAACTCGACGCCAACTCACCAGCATTCTTCTGCAGCGTCAAAGGCTTAGCGTCTTCCATAGAGTTCCTGAGCTGGTAGTACCTCATGCCGGCACTGTACAGGGTACCAGGCACCACGTGTCGCCCGACTAGTGCACGCGCCGCGGTTTTGTCCGCGTACCGAGTCAACTCAGTTGGGGAGAGACGCGAAAACGCCGCGTCAGTCGGCGCAAATACTGTATAGGTTTTGCTTTCTGTAAATAAAAGTGGGAGACATTAAATGTAGTCTTTCGATGATAGCTCAGTGGTAGTGACGTCGGACACCGCGTCGAAGTACGTGGGTTCGAATCCTAGAATGAGCTTTCGGTGAAGGAAAACATCGTGAGGAAACCATAGCACGGTGGTAGGGTATTTTGTAGTACCCAACTGGCTGGCTACCACCCTCAAGTTGAAAATGTGTCACCAAGCATCTATTGGTGTGTTCCGACAGCTGCACTTGGGAGCTAGTTCCCATCTAGGCTTTGTGCGTGCTTACCACCTTCGGCCACATCATTACTTACCATGGTGAGATTGTGGTCAAACACAAGCTTATCTAGCATTAAAACAAAACATGTTGGACAAAGGCCTCCCCCAAGGGTCTCCACGATGGCCGGTCTTTCGCTACTTTAACAAAGTTTAAATATTGATTTATTTGAGTATTGAAGACGTCCAACATTTTTGAAGGTTTGTTTTGTTAGCACGATAGACTATTCCGAGTCGACAGAGAATGAAAGAAGAGAGAGAAAGGCTACAGTTAGAAGTATGTAAAAATAAATACTTCTCTTTATAAAATATAGTTAAGCGCCTAATTTTAATTTCCAACCACAGACAATATAACCACAAAAAGTAACAAGCTGTAATACTTAGAGCTTTTGGTGTTGACGACATTATGACGTTACAAGCTACTAATTCATACAACTCCATATAAAATACATAATTCTTGATATAAACTATCGTTTTGACATTTAATAAAAATAAAGCTAATTTGATAACAGTTCGGATGTAACGTCGCCCGTCTGTACGTCACACACAACTAAGCCACAAAAAAAGTTGCATACATTCGTCAACTATACCTGAAAGCGTCTCCGCGAATCCACTAGTATGAACAGCTTTCAGGAAGATGGTAAACCTCCTGTCTCTGTCCGCCTGAAGAGTCTGCACGATGTCGCCGACCGGCAGCGGGAACATGACGCGGTCTACAGCATGCGCTATACCCTGGTGATGGAAGAACTGGTTACCACTACTTGTTATTTTTTTATGTGGATCTTAGAAACATTTTTTATACCACAAGTGACAGTCTTTCACCTGATGGTAAGTGAATACACGTACCGTCGCCTATAGACATTAGCAATACAGCATTGCTAATGTGTTGTGGACTTTTTTAAGCTCAGTGGTAGTGACGTCGGATACCGCGAAAGTCGTGGCTTTGAATCCTATAATTTCGGTGAAGGAAAACATCGTGAAGGAACCACAGCACGGTGGTAGGGTACTTTGTAGTACCCGACTGGCTGGCTACCACCCTCAAGTTGAATCTGTCGCCAAGCACAGAGCCGGTTCCCATCTAGGCTGTGTGTGCTTACCACCTTGGCCACATCATCATTTACCATGGTGAGATTAGAAACACAAGCTAATCCAAAAGTTAAAAAAAACTACTATTTCCTGATCGATAAGTCCATTCAACATTAACCATAACTTTTCAAATAGTCACACTTACTTGGGGAATATGGA
The DNA here is from genome assembly GCA_951361185.1 of Ochropacha duplaris. Lineage (NCBI taxonomy): Eukaryota > Metazoa > Arthropoda > Insecta > Lepidoptera > Drepanidae > Ochropacha > Ochropacha duplaris. Next base: position 14,352,968 of record OX592691.1, read on the forward strand.
TATCCTTCTTATCATCGAGTACTCTTGCTCCATTGATTGTGGTGACCCTGACTTCGTTCCACTCGACGTCGTGCATGTCGTACTGGTTGACCCTCAGCTGGGTGCCGGCCAGGGAGACGCCGGTCATCTCGTCTTGTAGCGAACCGATGTCGAATGCGCCAGGGATCACGTGGTGGAGAAGCAGCTGCCGATTTGGAGAATGAGTTTCATTTTTGGAGAAAGTGCGGTGACGTGAGATACAGTGGTAAAAGATGATGATTGATAGTGATGGAGGCTGGGCCAAAAAATGTTCTCATTTAAAATATTTTAGTCTATTGCAAAGAAACAAGAGAATAGTGGGTCAATTACGTAACATGTTTGATTCAATCTTTTAAATCATTATTATTTTACTTTCTAGTAACTTCATGTACAACAGTAGCTTCATTGCGAATGGAATGTTTGCAATTGAAACTGACTGCAATAAATTTCCGTAATCCGAGGGCTGACAACCTAGCTTAGAGACTAAGACATTCAAGAAGACTATTTTTTTTAGAATACAGCTTATTTTCCTAATTATCTACAATAAAAAATCGATTGGCTCTAAACTTACCCCACTCAGCAGCCTGGGATTGTCACGGAACTTCTCCTCAGCCCTATCAGGACCACCAAGCTGCACCAGCAACGTCCTGAACGCCTTATCAGTAGGCGCGAAAATCGTATATGGCCCGGTTTCGTTCAAAATCGTATCCAATCCCGATTGACGCAAGTACTTCGCAGTTGCAAACAGTCCATTCTCCTTCAAGATATCAACAAGTCCAGGGTTCGCTTGCCTTGCGAAGTGTAGATGAGAATTCCTATCATCTACGCTTGGAGGAATCGTACTTGATCCTATAACAACTAGGTCTTTGGTACTTCCAGTTGAACGGAACGACTGTGTTGTTATTGGCGAAAATGTTGAGCTAGGAAAAGTATTTCTTGGTGCTTGGCTAATACTGTTTCGGCTGGACTTATACTCGAAAGTCGGTGTGCTAGATTTGGTGACGTAACGTTCAGTGCTTGTTGCGCTATGAGTTGAAGTAAGATTCTGTGAGAAAGGTAAGGTACTTCGCGTCGATTGGATGGAACTTTTGTATGTATTTGGTGTTGGAGTCGTGTAAGTTATTGGGTTCGTAAGTCCAGTTGTGCCGTGGTTCGAAGTCGTGACGAAACTAGAGTAGCTTGAAGGTAAATGAGAGGATGCAGCTACATAATCCGCTGTCGTTTCCGTAATTGGATTAGCTGTCGTGGAGCTGAAAATAGCGTTCGATATCCTTGTCGGTCCCGGCAGTTGAATCTCGCCTTTCTTTATTTTATTCAATATGTTCTCTACTTCAGGGCCTTCCTCAGTCTGTTGACCGTTTGCTTTAACTCCTTTTACTTTGAAAGATCCATCTTCCTGCTCTTCAAGGAAAACGAAGGTTACCTTCTTATTTTGAATAGCATTTGGTATCTTCGATACTTCTTCTAGTTTTCCATTCTCTGAGTGTTTGATCAGTTCAAAGTTGGCACCTGGAGGTAATACGCCCTTAGTAAAGTCTTCAAAAGATATGCGACTCTCTTTTGGTTCCTCTGCAGCTTGCGCTAAATGAGCGAAATTAGAACTTTCTGCGGAGATTGCTCCTTTTGGTATTAAATTAGGATTTGTTGTCCTAATCACTTCAAACTTTTGGCCATTCAGAGAAATCTCTCGTGATGAATAATTCTTCTGATTAAAATCTTCTGGATTTTCAGCCAATGCTACTTTCAGCTGTTTTAAAATATCTGGTTTCTGCAGTAACTCTGCACTCTTCGCTCTGAGACTGTCATCAAAGCCTTTAGTATCACTTTCTTCGAGAAGACTTTTGATTTCATTGTACAACTTCTGCTTTTGTCTGTCTTGGGGAGGAGTTCTAGGCTTAGGTTTTGGTCTAGGCTTATATCTTGGAGTTGGTGGTGCTGGTGTTGTGGTTGTGGTAGTTGTAGTTGTTGTGGTAGTGGTCGTTGGGTGATCTTTCTCGTACAGTTCGACAGCTTTTCTAAATAAATCCGTCTCGTGAGGTTGAATCGGTCGGCGTCTATCTTGCGTTCTACGATAGTAATCTTCATAATTTTCTGTAGTCGAGAATGTCGGCAATGTCTTGGTAGCTTGTTTACTAACGAACTCCTCGTGAAGCTTTTCAACTTTCTCCTGTTGTTTTTGTTGTTGTTTCTGAACGAACTCTTGATGCTTCTGGATGATTCGCGCCCTCTCTTGAAGCTCCTTCAATTTCTCCAAGTTCTCTTTCGACTGTTGTTCCAAGAAGTCCTGGATTTGAGCTGACTGCCCGTTGGAGAAAATGGAGGACTGGCCTAGAGATGGTTGGAAGGGAAGCTGGGCATTGTTCAAGTTGAGCTGGTTCTGTGGAGCTAGATTTGGAGCTGGTTGAATAGTTATTGGATTAGGTTGGCTAAATATAGGTTGACTTTGAGATGACGCTACAGTGGGGAGGAAAGCCTGTTGCGTCGGCCTTTGCTGACCTATATTCACAGTATTTCCATGGATGGGATTTTGGTTGAACGATTGCACATTTTGCGAAATTGGGATCCCATTCTGGAAAGTTGGCAGCGTAGGTGCTGGTTGATTCAATAAGTTTTGTGTCTGTTGTGGTATTTGCCTCAAATTCTGTTGGAAATTATTTTGCAATAACGTCGGGTTGAGATTCTGGGGTTGATTGAACTGGAAGTTGTTTTGCAATGGCAGGTTGTTTTGATGGCCAACATTTGGGATATTTTGGTTGGGAATATTTTGATTTTGAATGAGGCCATTGAACTGTGATACAAATTGCTGTTGCTGCTGTTGCTGCTGCTGCTGCTGTTGGTTCTGGGAGTATATCTGTTGTGGGAACTGGAGGGATGTCGGTACTGGACTAGTTATAGGGACATTTTGTTGCTGGAAGTTCTGAAGTGGAGAGTTCAGACCAAATCTGGTTTGGTGCTCGTTGAATCCTTGGTGACCTAGTGAAGGTTGTGCTTGTGCTTGTCTTCGTGCGTCGAAGTCATTTTCTATCTGTAAATAATAGAAAAAATTACATTAAAGATTGTTGTTGTTTTATAACTAATCACTAGGTTTAGTGTTTACTACTTGTAACAGAGTCTATTATTACTTCCTTGGTCTTTAAATGTTAAATTAAAAAAAAACGTAGGTCTTAGCTTGTTTTATATTTCATGCTAGCTGTTCCAGCAGACCTTGTTCTGCCCTATTTCCGTAAAACAAAGTAACATTGTTTTTTTTATTATGTTAATAGCTTCCCCGACAGATTTCATTCTGTCAAAAGTTATTGGCCTGTCGCAGTCTAATAGAAATAAAATAACTTTGAAAGACTTTAATAATATCTAATGTGATGATGGCGCGTAAATAAATAAATCTTGAAGGCATACCAAACATAACCCTAACGGGTCTTTCTTTTGTTTTGATTGACGTCAAATGTTTGACAGCTGGGGACAGAGTGGTTTGTATGGGAAAAGAAAATTGTTGTTTTTACTATTTTCCTCGTTTTTTCTACGTTTTTTCTCTCCAAAAGAACTTCGTCAAACATTACAAAAAGAAATCAGCCAAATCGGTTCAGCCGTTCTCGAGTTTTGCGCTTAGCAACACATTTAGTGATTAATTTTTATTTATATAGAAGATAATAAATATTGCAGTAATATAGAAATAAATATCCTCGGACATTTGTTCACACACGGTTATCTGATCCCAAACTAAGCAAAGCTTGTAATATGGAAACCAGATGACTGATATACTACATACACTACTTTTTTTTTGTAAATACATACTTAAATAGATAATTACACCCAGACTCAGGACAAACAGACATGTTCATGCACACAAACGTGTGTCCTGGATGGGAATCGAACCCACGACCTGCCACAGGTGTTAGTATCTGCAATGCGTAGTGCAGTAATATTAACCGTTGGACATAAGACACACAATAGGTACCTACATTACATGATCGTATATATGATTGGCATTTTTTCGTTTATTACTCAACGAGGAAATTGCTTATTTATTATCATCTCGTAATAGATCTTCAATGAGGCTATTAAATAAATTGCTGGCGTATAAAATTTGACTATTACCTGCTTGTTACCTAATTTTGTATAAGACAGATTATGTCTTACACAAACGGCTGATGCGTTATAAGCTAAACTAGATTATAACATTTTGATTTTATCACTGCATAAAATTTATTGCCCAACTAATGTTAATTTAATAGTTAGGTACTTATAGTTTATTGTGAAATATCCAATGAAAACGTGGTACTTAGATAGGTAACCTTAATATATAATATATTTATTTATTTATTTACAAACTCCTTAACTATCATTACAGGTGGGTACCTAATGCGATAGAAGGGCTTAAACTTATAAATATAATTTGGATTAACAACAACTACACAAAATATACAATATAAAACACACAAAAATAAAAGAACAATACAAGTACCTACTATATCATATAAACTAACTAGTCTATATTATAAGTCTATATCTTTTTAGGAGGTAGGACATAGCATATCATCTGCTCATAATTGGGGCCGTCCGACTGGGGAAGTACCTCCACCTTACAGAATATCGCAGCCAAATAACACTGCCCTCAAGTGGTGTTGTGTTCCTGCGGTGAGTAAGGTTGCCAGAGCTCCTTAGAGGAGGCACTGTGCTGACGGCGTAGGGACCGACGGTATTGTGGAGTTGCTATTGAGTGGTGCAGGCGCAGCATGTCGGCGTGCGGTTAGGGAGACCCGGTGAAACGGTTGACCGCTGGCCGCCCGCAGATAGAATGAGTTCCCGAACCCAGGGATTACTTAATCTCCACCCTGGGAGGCTGAACTGCCATCTGGCGAAAAATCCCTGAAGCAGTTGTCGTGCCGGAGAAGGAGACCGGAGTGGACCCGACTACTGCGTCAGGGGGGGACCGGGGGCCCTTCCAACTGCCGCGCGGGCAAGCTGCATATCCTGCCATTTACTCTTTAGCTGCTCAATATCGCACTATTTGCCTCTTTTACCGTCGGCACAGTGACTCCTTTTACCTTCTTAAAAAAAAAAAAAATGGTCACACGGAAAAAAAAAAGTAAGTTTTACTCAGCGGCATCGTCCTCCACGTTCATAGTGGATTTTTGCAACATCAGAGGACTTCACTCAAATTTAAACGCAGTCCACCAACATCTCGAGACTGCAAAGCCGACCTTGCTTTTTCTCACGGAGACGCAAATATCTTGCCCAGCCGATACGTCTTACCTCTCCTACCCCGGGTACAAGCTCGAGCACAATTTTGTGCGTCGTGCTGGGGTATGTGTGTACGTTCGGGAGGATATTTGCTGTCGCCGTCTTCGTGGCCTCGAAGACAGGGACCTGTCGATTTTATGGGTACGCGCGGACCATGGCGGCCACACCCGAATCTACGCGTGCCTTTACAGGTCTCACAGCGGTGATTTGGACACAGCTCGACTTTTTGAACACCTGCAAACTACGACTGACAAAGTTGTTGAGCAGTACCCTTCTGCAGAGTTAGTGATTTTGGGAGATTTTAACGCCCATCATGTTGAATGGCTCGGATCTCGGTCCACTGACTATGCGGGGAGGGCTGCTTATGAATTTGCCCTGGCCTATGGATTCTCGCAGATGGTACATTCTCACACGAGAGTGCCAGACATCGAGAACCACACCAGCTCTTTACTGGATCTTCTGCTGACTACGCGCCCGGACGGATATTCCATTGCAGTGGATGCGCCTCTAGGCTCATCGGATCACTGCCTCGTTCGGGCCCAAGTGCCATGTTCGCGACAAGATTCACGCCGGCCAATCGGATGGCGTCGCGTCTGGCACTACAAAGCAGCAGACTGGGATGGATTGCGTGAATTTTACGCATCGTACCCGTGGAGGCAGATATGTTTCGCTTCAGATAATCCTGACACCTGCGCAGCTGCCGTCGCTGAAACGATACTAGCGGGTATGGAGTGTTACATTCCAAACCCGTTAGTTGCTGCAGGAACAAAAAAAAGACCGTGGTTTAATCGGCCTTGCAGAGAAGCTAGGCTCCTCAAGCAATCTGCTTTTGAGGTTTGGACCACGGCTAACACTAATCAGGACCCCAACATATCTGTTGCGAAACGCAAATTAAATGCTGCCTCGAGGTCCAGTAAACGAGAAATTGCCAGGGCTAAATTCGAATTCGTCGGCAGAATTGGGGAGCGACTTGCAAGCTATCCTTCTGGGAGCCGTGCTTTCTGGTCCCTCGCCAAAGCTGCCGAGGGAAACTTTTGTCAGTCATCTTTGCCACCACTCCGTAAGCACGATGGCAGTCTGGCCCATAGCGCTAAAGAGAAAGCCGATCTCCTGGGTACTCTCTTTGCCTCGAACTCGACTTTGGATGATGGAGGGACCGAGCCACCTTCCATCCCGTGGTGCGGCATTGAGCTCTCTTGACATTCATAAGTCGAGTGGGCCGGACGGCATTCCTGCAGTGGTGCTTAAGCAGTGTGCCCCTGAGCTGTGTCCTGTACTGACGCGTCTTTTTGCGCTCTCATACTTTTTTTTTTTTTTAATTCTGGATAGGCTTGTGTTTGACCACAATCTCACCATGGTAAGTGATGATGTGGCCGAAGATGGTAAGCACACAAAGCCTAGATAGGAACTGGCTCTCAAGTGCAGCTGTCGGAACACACCGATAGGTGTTTGGCGGCAGATTTTTAACTTGAGGGTGGTAGCCAGCCAGTCGGGTACTACAAACTACCCTACCACCGTGCTATGGTTTCCTCACGATGTTTTCCTTCACCGAAAGCTCAAGCTCATTGTAGGATTCGAACCCACGACCTTCGCCGCGGTATTCGACGTCACTTACCACTGAGCTATCATCGCTTATATAATACTCCACACAAACAGTCCCAACTTCGTGGAAGACTGCCCACGTGCACCCAGTACCCAAAAAGGGCGATAGATCTGACCCATCGAATTACAGGCCTATTGCTATAACCTCCCTTCTTTCTAAGGTTATGGAGCGTGTAATTAATACACAGCTCCTCAGATACCTGGAAGAACACGAACTGATCAGCGACCGCCAATACGGCTTCCACCATAGTCGCTCGACGGGTGATCTTCTGGTGTATCTTACACACCGCTGGGCTCAAGCCATTGAAAGTCAAGGTGAGGCATTAGCTGTAAGCTTAGATATAGCGAAGGCGTTCGATCGGGTCTGGCATCTGAGTCTTCTGTCGAAGTTACCATCTTTTGGACTGTCCGAGGGTTTGTGCAATTGGATTGCCAGCTTTTTGTCAAATAGAAGCATAAGAGCCGTGGTCGACGGTAGTTGCTCTGATAATTTGAACATAAATGCTGGTGTCCCACAAGGCTCCGTGCTGTCCCCGACTCTCTTTCTTCTGCATATCAATGACATGTTATCTATTGATGGCATTCATTGCTATGCAGACGACAGCACTGGGGACACGTATTATACGGGCCGAGCAAACATCCCTCGTACTAGTGTGGAGGAAAGTCGCAGACAACTTGTGTCTGTAATTGAGACCACCTTGTCCACTGTCTCCGATTGGGGATGTGCCAATCTGGTCCAATTTAACCCCAACAAGACACAAGTGTGCGTATTCACCGCCAAAAAAACCCCATTTTCTGTGGCTCCACAATTCCTCGACACACCCCTTTCCATCTCAAAGAGCCTCGGGATCCTTGGTGTCGACATCTCCAGTGACGTTCAGTTCCGTAGTCACTTAGAAGAGAAGGCCAAGTTGGCTGCTAAAAAGCTCGGTGTGCTCAATAGGGCTAAGCGGTACTTCACTGCGGTGCAAAGACTACAATTATATAAGTCGCAAGTCCGCCCCCACATGGAGTACTGCTGTCACCTCTGGGCTGGAGCACCTAAGTACCAACTTGAGCCTTTTGACTCGGTTCAGAAACGGGCTGTGAGAATTGTCGGCGATCCTGAGCTCACAAGCGGTATCGAGCCTTTAAATCTAAGGAGAGACTTTGCCTCCTTATGTGTGTTCTACCGCTTGTACAATGGGTTGTGTTCAGAGGAATTGTTCGATATGATGCCCACGGCAACTTTCTACCATCGCACCGCCCGCCGTCGACAGGGAGTTCATCCTCACACCTTAGAACCAAATTGGTCGCGTACAGTGCGGTTTGAGAGACATTTTCTCCCGCGCACGATCAGGTTATGGAATGAGCTCCCTGTAGAGGTGTTCCCTAAAGACTACAGTATGGGGTTCTTCAAAAGAGGAGTAAGAAGGTTTATGCAAGGTCGGCAACGCGCTCGAGACGCCTCTGGTGTTGCAAGCGTCCATAGGCTACGGTAACCGCTTACCATCAGGTGGGCCGTAAGCTTGTTTGCCACCTAGGTATAAAAAAAAAAAAAAAAAAAAAAAAAACATAAAAAGACTAATAGAAATTTTGCGAATTCACTCAAATGACATGTGAATATATCCGTATTGGTATGAAGTTCGTTAATAGTACGAATAGCGCGGGTGAGTGGTGTTTTGGCGAGAAGGTTGGTTATATAGTGGGCGGTGGGCCCAGCAGACGTTGTCCTGCCCTGAAATTAAAACAAAACATACAACCCGATTCCAGCGACACCTACCGTGTCCAATTTGTGAATCTAACTAAACCATCTGTCAGCCTGATCTCGAGACATGTCAAAAAGCCGTTCTATACAAAATGTATGACATAAATAATTGTCTTCATTTTTTTTTTTTTTTTTGTGTATTTTTCTTATTTTTTAATAGTTATTCTGCTATTCCGGGCGGAGACGAATCCAACAAATCAAAAACCATGAAAATCCGTCCAGCCGTTCTCGAGTTATAAATCGTGTAACTAACGCGACTTTCTTTTATATACAGGGTGTCCCAGAAAATAGTGTCAAGCGGAAGCCCATTCATAAGACCAAAAGAGTAGAGTATGAATAGAGCAGGAAGAATGAAATAAAAAAAAATGTTTATGCATCTACTAGGTTTATTATTCAGGTAATTAGGAAAAAATACTCAGACCTGTATCTCAACTACTCGCGTGACTGCGACTAAAAATGTATTGAAAATCGGAATTGGGTAAAAAAAATTAAAAGAAGTTGCGGAACATGCATAGAGTGATACGGGTACCTCTAAAGGTGCTCTACCTCTGGGCTTCCGCTTGACACTATTTTCTGGGACATCCTGTATATAGATAATAGATAAGACATTAAGAAATGGCATATCTTACTCCTTATAATATTGCAGTATCCATACTTTACGATATCTCATAGCACACGATGGCATTTTTGGTTGTTTTGGGTCACTTAATTGCACTTGGAACGTGCAATGCATCCCTTGAGGCCGGCGACTTAAAGCAACCGACAGATATTGCTAAAGATATCGGCTTAGCAAGCGTAACTGTGACAATAGTTAGTAAATTATAAAATGTTATTAGATTTCCGCAAGCCGCATTATAGTTTTGTCATTACTTAACGTTTGAACTGGGAAGTGGTTTTAACTTTCTTGCGACATAAACTAAGCTAACATAATCAATTATGTTTAAAAAATATTGTGGTTTGTTATAACCCGCTTACGTATCGTGGAGACCACAACGGGACCTATAGGTAGGTACCTACATCTCAATTAACGTAGGTATTTATAGGTGTCTTTTATTACAAACAAAAAATTACAACTGAAAAAAACGTATGCGGCTGAAAGACTTTGTGCCTATGGTCATGATTAGAATAAAAACATATTTAATATAATCTCTTGGAAAATTGGCTACTAAATTAAATTATCTTCAGGCTGAAGTTCCAAGCCACCAATTTACACCCTATACCTACCTATATAAAAAGTCGCTCGTCTGCATCGTCTCAAATAGAATGTGCATTTCGTAAATTGCATTGTAAATCTTGAGAAACATGTGTAAATTGAATTTTTGAATTGTGCTAATAAATTTTCCATTTGCGACTGTTTATATGCTAAAATAAAATATTGGATAATATTAATAAAAGTCAGCTTTCACAAAAAAGATTTCTATTTATCTTACGTTTTGCATTTTACTTATTTTTAGTATCAGTTTTTAAAAGTATAAATATTTATTATCTTCATTGTGAAATCGACATTAGTACCTCAATGACCTACGTACGTTTTCTTTATTCATTCATATAATAGGTATCTACTTATGTAATTCATACAATGAATCTAATTTAAAACAAATCTAACATTGTAGGTACTATATGTGGACATAATAATATCTAGATAGAATTTACGATATCTACAATTGAGAAGTTGTCTATGTTAAAGAAATAAAAATAAGTAGGTATAATACTCAAAAATAGCGAATTCATACTAATATCCATACTAATATTAAAATGCGAAAGTGTATCTGTCTGTCTGTCTCTCTGTTACCTCTTCACGCTTAAACCACTGAACCGATTAAGATGAAATTTGGTATAGACATAGGTGGAACCTTGGAGAAGGACATAGGTTACTTTTTATCCTGGGAAAAGATAAGATCCCTCGGGAATGTGGGTGAAACCGCGGGGCGGAAAACTAGTACGTTATAAAATTCATCAATTTTATGTTTTTTTATTACCAATTAAGTATGACGTCACAAGCCAGCATTTCATACAAAATTCCATTTAAACTCTCGTTTTCACATTTTATAAAAAGAAGCTGATGTCATGAAAAAAAGAAGATTTAAATTGTATGTAAGCTAAATTATATCGAACGAATACATAATTCATGAAGCTAATATATTTTTCTAATACAGGTTTTATTTACAACAAATGTACAAAATATACAAGCAAATGTACAATTATAATACATAAAAAACTTCTTCGAGGCTGCCGCTGCTGCCGATCGGCAAGGTTCCCAGAAGGCTGGCAGCGTTTCCTCTTTGGATGGCCAAGCTGATGCGTTGGCGGAAAAAGCTCCCCGCCCGCCGGTCACCCGAGGCCTCGATTAATTATAAATTTTTCTTTTGATGGGTTATGACGTCACAAGTATGTATTTCATACAAAACTCCATATAAATCATAGTTTTGACATTTATTAAAAAGAAGCTGATTTGATCTGTTAGTCACCATCCCTATTGCCAATTTCCCATATTTCCCAAATATGAGACAAAACGGTCAAAGACAAAGGTGGCAAAAGTAGAGTAGCACGCGTAAAAAACACATTAGTTCGGTATCCGTGCCGTGTTGGTCGGGAGGTGCGCGGGCGCAGGAATGCGCTTTCATGTCGCCGATGCGTCACGGACAGCCGCATCTGCGAGAGATGCACTATAATGTGTTACGATCATCATGTAAGATCAACAGATTGAATTAGTTTGTTCGTTAGATTGTCTGTGGTATTGTAGGGTTGTCAATGTCTTTGAGACTTTTTGGCGGGAAGTTGCGTTTTAGTTTTATTTTCATTAAATTCGTGTATTTTGAGTTTTATAGAATAATATCGGCGGTGTTTTGTCCAATAAAGATCAATCTGAATGCAACAAGTGAAGTGAAATGAAATGAAAGCGTGTATCGTGACTTTTCAGGTTGTCCCAAAAAGTCCGTGAAAAGTTTTAGTGGAACAGCCGCCAATTTCGCTAAAACCAGACCAGACTTGTACGGATGAGGACAAGACTTTACAGTGAATGTCACAATATAACTTGACTTTGTTAATTCATGTCTCCCTAAATTAATCAAACATTAGTGAAGAATAGTTTTAATAAATTACTTAGGAATTTATCTGGTAGATATGCGCTGGTGAAAATGTTTATGCACTCCCTTATAATTTGGATACTAAATGCTAATGCTCTATCAGGTGTCGTCAACCTAAACTTTATCTGTGAATTGAAATTGTTGTTTAATTTTAGTTTTAAGCGTCTATTATTCGAAGTTTATTAGACTTTTTTTTTCAAATCCGTCTCATTCCTTCTAGGTTAGCGTGCACCATCCAAATATATTTAAAAAATGTAACCTTGCTGAGTTTCTTGCCGGTTCTTCTCAGTTGAAGGCTGAATCCGAACCGGTGGTAACTTCTGCAATTCGACCTTCATAAGTGCCCTTCTAGGGCCTAAACTGAATAAATGGTTATGACTTTGACATCGTAGACCACACCTAAGATCAAGCGAGATTGAGATCGTGGTGAAACACAAACCTATTTTACAATAAAAAATAAATAAACTATGTTTTTTTTATAAGCATATTTTTTTTTACAAAGAAGTGAAAGGTTGTCTATCTCTAAGCCAAATACTATCTCCGAACAGGTGTTGTTACTAGATCGTCGACCCGGCTCGCGTGCTCTCAATTGATGCACAATATACATAGTTTTGCATGTGTTACACTTTACTTTATATACCTACGTATACAAATACTGTAGACATAATACTCATGCAAATACATGCGAATGTATAATTAATATAATAAGTAACTCATTATACCGCGGTCGAGAATTACATAAGACTGTCAAAAAAGAAATGATTTTATTGTTTTTTCTAGAAATTATTTTCTGTCTGTACTATCGCATCTAACAACAAAAATCCTGGGACATTCTTCACTCACAGCTTGTACTAATGAAACCAGATTTATGATTATTATTTTTTTATTTAGGCCACCGAACAAATAAAAAAGGTAGAAGGAGCGTACGTAAACATTAGTCTCTAATGTAGTGAAGAAACGTGTACGAAGTTGTGTGAGTGACCTGCACGTACGTTATCCCGCGTGACTAGCATCGCAAAAGAACGCGATCTGCTTCCTTTTTAAAATTCGGCTTCCTTTTTAAAATTCGGCTTCCTTTACTGTGCTTCACTTTAAGTGCGCGAGGCTCTGTCTATCTTTTTATTTGGTCTGAGACTTAAAAAGGTAATTACACCCAGGAATCAGGATCAAAACAAACAGACATGTTCTTTCATGCACATAATATCTGTCTTGGATGGGAATCGAACCAACAATACGTGGCGACCAACCACTCTTCGGCTAAGCTATTCTTATAACGATCCTGTCTCTTATGAATTTATGCAGTTTTATTTTATGTTAACCTAATCACATTTTTCTTACAAAACTGTCTCATTCATTTTACAAACTGTAGTACGGTCGGCCAAGAAAGTGGTGTGCCAGTTTTGATTTAGTTTCCTAGTCATCGAAAATTACAACAAGGTTCAAACTAAAAAGATATCACTTGAAAGAGATACATGATAATGACATGAGTTGTCAGATTGATCTGCAAGCGAAACTAATCTTTATCATCTATGAATCTGCAAGCGGCATTCAACCTTAGGGTGGTACACCACTTTCTTGGCCGACCGTACCTATTGATTTAGAAAGACGCGCTGCAACTAAGTGCCGGTATCACTCATATATATGCAGGGCCGCATTTAAGGGAGGGCAAACGGGGCATCTGCCCGGGGCATCCACAATAGAGCCCCCTCCACATACAACCTAAAGAACTAAATATGAGATATCAATAACACAAATAATAAAAAAAACACTTGCAAGAGAAATATGATTTTTCCTAGTAGAAAAACAATTAGGGATCTCGACTCCTTTGTTGCCCCAGGGCCTCCACACCTCTAATCCGACCCTGTATCTATGCCCCTATGCTAATCAGACAGACAGATATTACAATAAATCTAGACATTCGTAGTCACCGAGCACTCTGCATAAATAAAACATACTCGTTTGAATTTGAATATACATCGAAAGTGAACTTTCTTCATTTTGTGGAAACCATTAGTATAAGTCATTTCGTATTCCGCGCGCACCCTACGGTCACTCATTCATAGAAAACGGGACTTTTACCGTATTGAAATAAAGTTTAATTTTAGTTTGTATGACGTTTGGATAGCTTTTCAAAAGTTAAGACTAGAAAATGCAGTCAATAATAATTAACCTGATGTATAGAAAGACTTGGCTCAAAACGTTTTATTTTTATCTTTTTTATTCTGAATAAGCTTGTGTTAGACCACAATCTCACCATTGTAATCGATGATGTGGCCGAAGGTAAGCACACAAAGCTTAGATGGGAACTGGCTCTCAAGTGCAGCTGTCGGAACACACCGATAGGTGCTTGGCGAGATTTTTCACTTGTGGGTGGTAGCCAGCCAGTCGGGTACTACAAAGTACCCTACAACTACTATGGTTTCCTCACGATGTTTTCCTTCACCGAAAGCTCAAGCTCATTGTAGGGTTCGAACCCACGCGCCTTCGCCGCGGTATCCGACGACACTACCACTAAGCTATCATTGCCTTAAAACCTAACGTGCTGTGGTTTTCTTACAACGCGATGTTTTGTGTGTTTTGTAGGATTCGAAGCCATGACTGTTGCCGCGGTTTCTGACGACACTACCACTGAGCTATCCAGCTATCTCCATAAATTAGTTACATAAGTATTCCGCGAGAGGTGCTCTGTCAATACCTATGACAAAATAAACGCAAACGCGACAGCTAATTTCCTCAGAGCATATTTTATCAATGCATACAATAATGATACAAAAAAGAAATATAAAATACAAAAAAACTTGAGAGGTGTCAAGGGACACCCGGATGGAACGAAGTTATATAAGTTGAGAGAGTATTTATATATATATATATAAAAAAAAAACATTTCTATTTATATATATATAAATAGAAATGAAAAAAATATCTGGCTGGCTTTCTATAAGAGATAGAGAGAGAGAGAGACAGACAGAGAAACATGCGCACGCCGCACAGCTTACAATAAAGTGACACTAAAAGTGTCGTAAGATTTTTTTCCGTCTAAACCCCTTTCACAACGCGCGATAAGGAACTTCGTTCCAATAATATAATTATCTGTAACGGACAATACATTACTTATTTAAAAAATTACAATAGATTAAATAATAATAATTTAGACATGTTCAAAACGGTAAGCTAACTTATGAAACATTAGCCAAATAAATATCTGTAGACACTTTCACTGACATGACGTACCGTCTCCCGCGCATACTGACTGGGTGCCACAGACAACGACCGGTGTGACCAGCTTTCGGTTTCATTCGTCGGTTGGTATAATTTATGACCTTTATGACAATGGTGATATAAATGTCATTATATTATTCAATAGGCTCTTTTATTGAGATATGTATTCATCTTTAATCTAATCTAATATTATAAAGAGGAAAGATTTGTATTTTTTTTATGTCACAAATGACAACGAGGCAGGCGGGTCAACTGATGGTAAGTGACAACCGTCGCCTATAGACATTAGCAATTCCAGGGGGATTGCCAATGTGTTGTACACTTTATTACAATGCTTAAAGGCAAGGCAAACTGGCTCGCAAGTGCACCAATAGGTGCTTGGCGACAGATATTGTATTTTTGTATGTAACGAATAAACTCAAAAACTACTGGACCGATTTTATAAATTCTTTCACCATTAGAATGCTACATTATTCTAAATTAACATAGGCTATTTTTTTTATTCTGGGATAAGATAAGTTCCCACGGGAACGCGGGTGAAACTACGAAGGACTGCTGGTGCTATAGGAGAAGAATTGTTAATGTCTGCTTTGTGGTAGAAGTGGTAGAATTTTCAAATGAAGCAGGATGTTTTTAAAAACTGTTTTCAATTTACTGTATGAACGAGGTATTTAAAGCAAAACCTAATGTAGGAATTATGCAATCAATGTGTCGATTGCATCGAATAAATAAGGAAGCAAGGTATGGTGGGATCGTTTTTTACGCAATCGAATCAAGTGAATCGAGTAGCGTCACTCGACACCGCATCTCGTTTGACGCAACTTTATAATACAATCGCGTTGCGTATTTACAAATTGCTTTCGGATAATTATATATTACGATCTTACCAATTTGTTTATTAATGCGTTGAATTTTGTAAGATGATTTTTACCTACGCTTGTTAGTTATTTGATGAACTGTCGCAACTTAATTTAAATGTATAAAACGATGAGTTGACGGTTGTAATTTTTCATTACTTCGGACCAATTTTCAATTTCTGCTTCTGATACTAATAAAATTTGATTATGTAGAGTTCTTGTTAGTTGTTATGAGGAAGGAGTTTTTTTTAAATATTTGAGATGTGATATGGAATATTTATGTCACTGGTAATTATTTTGTTATTTATTTACTCTATCGAAAAACGAACATAAAAAAAAATTGAAAAGTCTAATCCATAGATAATAGAGTCTAATCTGTCAGTTTTGCATGGTTTTTCAATAAATTCTATAAGAAAGAGATATGCTAGATTACAATTCAGAATCAGCATCTATGTTGATATGTCTTATGTAAGAAAGTAGTAGATAATTTTAAATGGGATCTGGTAACATCACTCCAAATAAGGCATAAGTACTTACCTACATTTTAAATGTGACACTGCAGAAATGCAAGTCTTTAAATAGGTATAGTTGAACACTTAGATTATGAAATGAAACAGATGGTTCCTGGTGTCTAAAAAGGCAAGAGCTAAGCTTCTTATAGAATACGTGTAATGTAAAGTCGGGTACGGTCAATAATTAACATTTTGCACTTCTTGCATAACATTCTAGAAAAGCCTCTCATCTTGGAATATGTTATGTTAGGTAATCTCTAGCTATCGGCTCTAGGTTTATATTAGGATGGAAAAGTATAAGAACACATTTAGTTTTATTTATGGACAATAAAAAAGTTGAGTGACCAATCGATCTGGATTAGACAAAATTAATTGAAAAAATACGAGTTTAAGCAGTTTTATCAACATTCACGATGGATCTTTTCTTTTCCTGGGATAAAAAGTATATTATCTCTTATTCTAGGCTACAATCTATTTGTGTGCCATGTTTCATCAGATCAGTTTAGTGGTTTCGGAATCGCCGACCAACATCATGACACGAGATTTTTGATATTAAGCTTTTGCTTCCAACATCGTCCGAATTCGTTTATCGGGGAACAACATTATTTTTGCACCCAATTAGGGGATGACTTAAAAAAAGAGAAGCCTTCCAGGTTTCAAGGTAGCTCAAACATTTTCTCATAAATAAATATCAGTATAGATAAATACGTAAGAAATACGCGATAAAATTTCACTTTTATCATCATATCGATGCATTAGTAAATAAATCATGAATGATATTTCAATTCAGCTCAATTGGGCAGCCATAAATGGCACAGTTATTTAGGTGGTTATGCGTTGCGCAGGCGCAGCCGACGAGCCGAGGGGTGAAAGTAGCCATCTATTCTACTTGACACACACGATTATCATGCGATACTGTCATTAATACATTACTCACTGAAAAACATTGATTCAGAATGTAGGTTCCATGTTACTTGCCTAATTCCGAATTCAGTTCCCAAAGCATGATAGTTCCATATCCACTCCAAATCCATACATAACATTATAAATGCGAAAGTGTGTCTGTCTGTTACCTCTTCGCGCATAAACCACTGAACCAATTTAGATGAAATTTTGGTATAGAGATAGATGGAACCTTGGAGAAGGACATAGGATACTTTATATCCCGGGAAATGATAAGATCTCGGGATCGCGGATGAAACCGCGGGGCGGAAAACTAGTGTTAAATTGTTGAGAGTACTTGTATACTTATTTCATAGAGCAGTAAATTCCTAGCAGTCATGATCAAAGCTAATGCTTTCTTATGATATTTTTTCAAAGATCTTCTTATCTCTCCTTTATTTTTGTGAAATACTCTCTCCTGTGCTGCAGGATAAAGAGAAGTATCTTCCACATCTCCCTAGGTCATCATGCAGTTGTTGTGATATCAAATCGATACTCGTAAATCAGCGTTTTAGGGTTCCGTACCCAAAGGGTAAAAACGGAAACCCTATTACTAAGACTACTGTCCGTCTGTCCATCTGTCTGTCACCAGGATAAGTATCTCATGAACCGTGATAGCTAGACAGTTGAAATTTTTATATCACTTAAAGCAGCAGGCATATCTACGGCTCGCCCCGTAGCCCCGTAGCCTATAGATGCTTGCAACACTAGGGATTGTAACACGCGCTTTAAAGAGCTTGGAGTAATCTCTTCACAACCTTCATGATTAACCAAGGAGTTTATTACAATAAGCTGAAAGTCCAGCTTCCGCGGTCATCACACGATACATCCTCATTCTTCTGAAAACGTCCGTAAAATGCCTTAGATCATTCTAAATAATAGCTGTATTGGGATTTTGATACTGGACGGGCCGGTTGGCGTGGCTGGTTAACACACTACCTCTCGCGCCGCAGGTCGTGGGTTCGATTCCCATCTAGGACAGACATTTGTGTGCATGAACATGTTTGTTTGTTCTGAGTCTGGGTGTAATTATCTATTTAAGTATGTATTTACAAAAAAAAAGTAGTATTATGTAGTACCTATATCAGTCATCTGGTTTCCATATTACAAGCTCTGCTCAGTTTGGAATCAGATAGCCGTGTGTGAAAAATGTCCGGGGATATTTTTATATTTATTTAAAAGGAAGATTAAAGCCAATGGCGAAGGACGGCGACAATGAAACGACCGTGAATAATCACATACATTAAAAACAATTTCACTTTCTACTCATTGTAGTTATTCAAAGTTAAGTTCAAGGCGTTTTGCGTATACTACATAACCACGATCATTGCTTGCTCAGTACATAAAAAAATACTATCGATTTATTGCGGTTGAAAAATCGAAATGGGCGTTCTTGAAATAGATAATACTTTCACGTAGGTATAAATCTCTGTTTCTTTAGACGCCGTATACTTTCACGTAGGTATAAATCTCTGTTTCTTTAGACGCCGTATAATACAAAAACAAAATAGAACGATCCGAAGATGCGATACCTACGCGTGCCGAAGAGTTCTATTCACTGTAATTTAGAAGATTTTATAACTGACTACCTTTCCGCCCCGCGGTTTGACCCACGTTCCCGTGGGATCTTATCTTTTCCCGGGACAAAATATAGCCTATGTTCATCAGGGATAATGTAGCTTTCTAATGGTGAAAGAATTTTTCAAATCGGTCCAGTAGTTTCAGAGCCTATTCAATGCAAACAAACAATTAAATCGTTCCTCTTTATAATATTAGTTTAGATAGTTACTTCAGAGATATTCTTGAGAAGCGACTTGCAATCATATCATCAAAACGAATGAAGTCTTGTTTATGTAATGCCTGCATGCCTGACTGTCAGGTGAAGAGAGAAAGGGTTCGATGAAACGATTACGAAACAAAATGATATGTTAAAAATATATTATGTATTTTGATTTTCGCTTAAGTCTTTTTAGTGTGTGTGTGTAAATAAGTAAGAGTAAATTAATGCTTGTGTTAATGTTACCTGATTGTTATTTAATGTGTGATTCGCTTCATAAAAATAAAACTTTCGATTATTATAGTAGTACGACAAACTAAAGGGGAGATCTTAGTAAAAGTTACACCATTTTCGAGATATTTAATATCTAAAATTAAAAAATCATTCAAAACAGAAATCTTGAAAATGGTAATCTTTTTATTGAGCTCATTTTTGTATAGGTACTTATTTAGTAAGTGGCTTAAAAGGGAATAGAGCTACTACTTACCGGACACTTGTATTATATTGGAATAGGTAAGAAATTAGAATGTTGTTTCAAACGATCGTCAATTTCAATGACAATCGTTTTTGTTTTCACAAAAATTTTAAATCTGTTCTTTACGCACAAGAACAGATTTCAGATTTTTGCTTGTTTTTTAACTATCTATTAAATTACCAAATTATCAATTTATGCCTTTTGCGGTTGAGACCATGGGTCCGTGGGGGTCTGAAGCTCGTCGTTTCGCAAATATTTTATGTAAAAAATTAATCGAGGCCTCGGGTGACCGCCGGGCGGGGAGCTTTTTCCGTCAACGCATCAGCTTGGCCATCCAAAGAGGAAACGCTGCCAGCCTTCTGGGAACCTTGCCGATCGGCAGCAGCGGCAGCCTCGAAGAAGTTTTTTATATATTATAGTTGTACATTTGCTTGTATATTTTGTACATTTGTTGTAAATAAAATATTTATTATGTGTTTACTATCTATTCATTCATTGGATATTATGAGCACATTGTCTTTATTTTCACATTCGTGTGTCAAGGATTTTAAATATTATTTCATAAGATTTGTGCTCCGTCACCGTATTGTTTGGATGAATTAACAAAAATAAGTATCATTGTTAATTAAAAATGTACGCATAATTTTATGTCCCTTTGTACTTTTTGGTATGTGATTTCGTTTAAGTTTGAATAGGTGTATTGTATTCATGTAGGTACCTACTGCTGGGGCAACGATAACCTTTGTTTATGTTTTATGGTTTTTATTCAATAAAAAAAATACATTCGGAACTTTCAACAACTGCTGAAAAAACTAATATTGTCTATGAAATGTACTAAAATATACTTGAAAAAATATAACGGAGTTAAATAGGTAGGCACATTGGTATTCCGTATTTATGTATAATTATTACATAATATAACAAATGAGAGCTACTAATGCGTCTATGAATAACAAAAGCTATTTTAATTGTTAGATAACATTGAAATATGACTTATATTTGTATAGTAAAATACTTTCTATGCCTGTATTTATGTTAGCTATGGTAACAGTGGTAACATCATAGTTAATTCCTAAATCATATTTTTTTATTTAAAAAAAACTAAGTAGTAAGTAATAAACTTTTTTTTTAAATTGATTACACTCTTAATTGTATTTTATGGAATTATACGAGCTTTTTTTCGGTCATTTCTGCCCTATAGCTGTAGTTTTAATTATAATTAGGTATATAAATAATTAATAGAAAAGTGTACTGACCCTAGGTCCTGTGATGGCGCTGACAGCATGCGCCAACAACAACAACCAACAAACGGTGCCCCTCATGCTGCACTCTCAACAATTAGAGTGGCCGAGTACCATCACACACAACACAAAACCGAGTCCTCAACCACCTTCTGCACTTATCACTCAATCCGATACACTGACACGACACTCGAAATACAATTTCAAAAATATGTCAAAAGTTGGCGCGAAAATTCATAGACAATGAGAGCTACTTTTTAAAAATTCGCGCGGTGGACGCTGCACGCGATGAAAGTCTGTTCGGCAATAGCGCGAGCGGCGAGATGCGTTTCGTTTTACCACCCCTACTCTGTGCTCCCTACTCGAAGTTTCGAAAGGATTCATAACAGAAATGTGATTCGTTTTAAAAATACTCAACTGGTAATTGTGGGATGTTAATTGAATATTGCAAATAAGGAATTTATTGTTTGAGGTCAATGGGTATTGCGGAAAAGAAAGTTGAAATTGAAATAGTTCTATTGATGATAAAATTGCGACACGCAATATGCCTTCTTGTCACATAAATTTTAACAAATGAAGCAGTTAAAAATGTGAGCCACAGGCTATGTATACAGTCAGTAATAAAGTCTGACCTTTTGTTAGTAAAGTATTAGGTTTGATTTTAGTGCGAAATACGACATCGATACTAATTTTATGAAGTAAACTTTGCAGGTTTGGATGTTGGAGCCTATGTAGAGGATGATGAAGAAATTCTCGAGGGAGTAAAAGTTGTTATGTGCAAAAAAGGGATAAGAAATATAAAAGAAAAGAACTTCCTGCGGGTGATGCTGTCAGATCATCAAATTACCATAATAGTGCGTACCATAAACAATGAAAATTACAAAGATATTGTTTCATTGCATCAGTTTCCGTGTAACAAACCCTTTTGTAAGTCGACGGCATTCATTCCGATTCTTGAAATCTTATGGTAAAATCATTAATCAAGCGAGATATCTTCGCAGTTTTGAAACGCCAGTAATGTACCATGAACACAATGGGCAGAAAACCTGGTGGTTGTGCCATATCTAGTGAAAAGAATAATGGTGCATGTCTCACAATGTCTAATTGGTGTATAACAATCGTTTTACACCATTTAAGACCGTTAGAATGAGTTTTGCAAGGAGGTGTTATCTTTGTTCATCGCTGCAGCGCTGCAGGTTGATATAACAGTTCTATTTACAAAATATATTTTTAATTTCGCACACTAAAGAATATAGATTCTTTATTTAAACATTTTTGGAATGAGTTCGAATTCGATTATATGATTTCAAATTGGTTTACCGTAAATTTCTACTTTGTCAGAAAGCATTCAAATATGTAATTTTAACTTGGACAGTTCCTTGGACTGTGCGAGTATTGCACATTCCTGTGTTACAAGCTAATAGAATCTGTCAGTTGCGCTAGGAAATTCTATGGTGACAGGTTGGTATAGCATTCATAATTAATTTATTGTTTCGAAATTAGACATAGGTAGTCTATGTCTGTAGTGCTTTGAATCTAATTATTAATAAGTCTGTAGTGCATTGATACAAAACTCTTATATAAGATGTTTTTATTGATAAATTCCTTGAAATTTAAAAAGTTTGGTATCTATTTTATAATTTAAAATTTATGAAAAAAAAAAGAAAAATACACAAACTATAAGTACAAAAAAATAAAGAGTGCAAATTTATGAAAGAGATACTCCTGATCACAATAACACAGATATTTCTGAGCTAGGGGCTAATTTTTTCCCGATTCGAAAAAATCTTTGCTCATAAATTATACATATATTATTATTATTATAAATAGGATTTTCAAGACTTTTCCAAAGTCAAATTAATCATTTTTAATCTAAGTGGGTCAACAATGTGTAAGATGCCGAAAATCATAGTTTGTTTGTCAATTATACACGGAATTGACATTGTTCCGGTGTGGGAGATCGATTTAACGCTAAATTATATGCACATTTACAAACTTAAAACAAGTACCAATACGCACGGAAAGCAGCTTTATTATAAGGCGCATAAAGTTTGTTTCAACAGACAAATTAAAGTTGGTATAAAATTTGTATTTCAGCGGATTTAGCGCAAAATAATAAATTTGTATTAAATTATTGTGCAATAAGTAATAATAAAGAGTTGATTCGACACGTTTACGTATAATATTTTAATATTTTTGTAACAATAACCTTGCCCTCTGGTCTAAATCTAGATTTGAGCACGGATTATTAGCCCACAATATCTATAATTTTTTGATTGCCTTATACTTTTAAACTACAACAAGAAATGTTAATAAAATAAGAGGTTTACTTGGTCATAATACTGCAGGGACATCGCAAAAAGTCATCTGATGCCAAACTAAGCAGAGCTTGTATGTAGAGCTATGGAAACGGTGGAAACCAGATAACTGATAAATAAACTATAAATTACTGCTTTTTAATTATTATTTTTTTTTTTTTTTGAGGAGGACTTAAAGGTGGCGGTCTGAAGGACCATAGACACCCTTACGCGGACTATTCGGCGAGCGCTTAGGGCTCTCAGCCGTGTATTCGGCGAGCGCTTAGGGCTCTCAGCCGTGTATTCGGCGAGCGCTTAGGGCTCTCAGCCGTGTTTTTTAATTATAAGCAGATAATAACACTCAGACCCTGGACTAACAGACACACAAACGCTTGTCCTGGGTGGGAATCGATCCCACGACGTGTCGTGTGACAGTAATCTTTACCAAAACCATGACAAGCAGCCTGTCATCTTGAATTTTATTTATACTTTAATAATATAAGTATACTAAATAATATTAATTATACTTAACATCAGGTGACCCGCATGCTGTCTTGCCAACTATTAAATAAAAAATACTTGAGAGGTGTCAAGGGACACCCGGATGGAACGAAGTTATATAAGTTATATAAGTCGAGAGAGTATATATATATATATATATATTAAAAAATCTATTTATATATATATATAAATAGAAATGAAAAAAATGTCTGGCTTGCTTTCTATAAGAGAGAGAGAGAGAGAGAGAGAGACAGACAGAGAAACATGCGCACGCCGCACAGCTTACAATAAAGTGACACTGACACTAAAAGTGTCGTGACCATTTTTCGTAAGATTTTTTTCCGTCTAACCCCCTTTCACAACGCGTGATAAGGAACTTCGTTCCAAAAAACATTCAAAACTATTATAAAATGTAGTAAAAATTATTTGCACCCACTCATTTAAATCCATAGAACAAATTAAAAAAAGGTAGGAGTACCTATACGTAAACAATAGTCTCCAATGAAGTGAAGTATGCACGAAGTTGTGTGCGTCACCTGCACTG
Source organism: Ochropacha duplaris (assembly GCA_951361185.1). Classification (NCBI taxonomy): domain Eukaryota; kingdom Metazoa; phylum Arthropoda; class Insecta; order Lepidoptera; family Drepanidae; genus Ochropacha; species Ochropacha duplaris. The sequence goes on from OX592691.1 coordinate 14,377,027, forward strand.
CACGTAAATGATTGGCTTCCTTTCCTACTGTGCTCCACTTTATGTGTGCGGGGCTCTGTCCACCTTGTTTATTTGGTCTGAGTTTAAATCATATTACAAAATTATTTAAAATAAATTAAATTACAATAAAAACCTAACCTTACTAAATAAATAGGCATCGAAAATAAATTGCGTGTAAAGTTGACGCAAGACAGTAATAATGTCCGATTACAAACGCCTTTCGATCTATTGTTATTCTATTTTAGACCTAAGTACAAATTATTTCAAAAACACTTTCAGTGTAAAGAAGTGGGAAGGTCGAGCACTAATTATTAAAAAACCATACTTTTTCATCAAATCCTACAATCCTACTAATATTATAAATGTGAAAGTTTGGATGGATGTGTGTTACTCATTCACGCAAAAATGGGTGAACGGATTTTGATGAAACTTGTCACACAGGTAGATAATACCCTGGAATAAGACTTAGGATACTTTTTATCCCGAGAAAGATAGGGAAGATGGGTGAAACTGCGGGGACAGCAGTAACTATTATATTTTGAAGCGATGATAGCTCAGTGGTAGTGACGTCGGACGCGGCGAAGGTCGTGGGTTTGAATCCAACAATGGGCTTGAGCTTTCGGTGAAGGAAAACATCGTGAGGAAACCACAGCACGGTGGTAGGGTACTTTGTAGTACTCGAATGGCTGGTTACCACCATCAAGTTGAAAATTTGTCGCCAAGCACCATTGGCAATCCCCCTGGTATTGCTAATGTCTATAGGCGACGGTAGACACTTACCATCAGGTGACCCGCCTTCCTCGTTGTCGTGTATGAGCTCAATAAAAAGGTCACCATTTTCGAGATATTTCAGATTTGTATGTACTGATTCGTTATCGTGTATGAGCTCAATAAAAAGGTCACCATTTTCGAGATATTTCAGATTTTTATGTACTGATTCGTTGTCGTGTATGAGCTCAATAAAAAGGTCACCATTTTCGAGATATTTCAGATTTTTATGTACTGATTCGTTGTCGTGTATGAGCTCAATAAAAAGGTCACCATTTTCGAGATATTTCAGATTGTTATGTACTGATTCGTTGTCGTGTATGAGCTCAATAAAAAGGTCACCATTTTCGAGATATTTCAGATTTTTATGTACTGATTCGTTGTCGTGTATGAGCTCAATAAAAAGGTCACCATTTTCGAGATATTTCAGATTTTTATGTACTGATTCGTTGTCGTGTATGAGCTCAATAAAAAGGTCACCATTTTCGAGATATTTCAGATTTTTATGTACTGATTCGTTGTCGTGTATGAGCTCAATAAAAAGGTCACCATTTTCGAGATATTTCAGATTTTTATGTACTGATTCGTTGTCGTGTATGAGCTCAATAAAAAGGTCACCATTTTCGAGATATTTCAGATTTTTATGTACTGATTCGTTGTCGTGTATGAGCTCAATAAAAAGGTCACCATTTTCGAGATATTTCAGATTTTTATGTACTGATTTTTGTATCTCGAAAATGGTGACACTTTTACTCAGTTATTTTTATATATTTGGTAGGTGACCCCCCCACCTATCCCCCCCTTAAGTTTGTCGTACTACTTACGGGACACCCTGTATAAAACTTTTCGTTTATAATGAGAACTGAGTAGACCTCATTAAGGGGGATTATCTCAGAACGGATTGAACTGCGTCTATCAAAGGCATTGTTACCAATATTTCGTCATGACATGACACAGTAAAGATTATGGTCAGATGTCAGATACTGCATTATGTAATGGTTCGTGACAATTCGGACGAGTCATGCGCCCGCGCAGCGCACAGCGCACGGATGTGACATACATCTTAAACGGAACTTAATAACATGTTTAGGATCAGGAACTTTTAGTCATGCCTCGTCATGTTTATTGCCGAATTCTTTTAAAAATACAAGTTGATTTAGTAGAGCCACACGCCAAGATGGTAATTGAAACTAGTTTTCCGCCCCGCGGTTTCATCCGCGTTCCTGTGGGATCTTTTTCGTTCCCGGGATAAAAAGTAGCCTATGTTATTCCAGTATATGATCTACCAGTGTGCAAAGTTTGCTACATACAGTAGTTTTTAATTCATTAAAATTAAGAGCTTATTTAGTTTCTCTTTAAGAGTAGGTACATTTCTTTACTTCGTCACGTTCAGGATCTCACGCGAGACGGTCTGACTTAAGTCTAACTTAGTAAAATGACTACCACACCCAAGTCAAAGCTATTAACTGAGATAAGATTTGATGATGTAAAACAATGATATTATAAGCTAAAAGGTTTAGATAGGAGCGGAAATTTAAAAACTGGCCAACTTTGACCTGTGCCGGTATCGGATGCACTTCACATACCGAGTGCAATTAAAAGTAAAAGGGACACATTTATGTTTATTTGGAAAGAGGAATTGCAGAGTTTAATGACGGTAAATGCTCACTCGAACTGGTAAAGATCGACTAACGACGCGTATGCATAAAACTTGTAACTAACTTAATCTTACTTGTATGTCACCGTAATATTGTTTTTTTTTTGTTCCTGGCAATCATCCTTTTAGGATATTTCTGCCAATGTCAAAGTATTTGAAATGGTCTTGGTCTATTTGTCACTCCTTTAATTTTTTTTTTAAATAATTTTTTTTAAAAATTGTTTTATAGTTCAAAGTCATCATTTTAGTCATCTCAAATTCACTGTAATGTTTAGTCCTCGTCCGTACATGTCCAGTCAGGCTTTAGTGAAATTGGCGGTTGTTCCACTAAAACATTCACGGACTTTTTGGGACAACCTCGAAAGTCACGATACACGCTTTAATTTCATTTCACTTCACTTGTGCACTTGGATTGATCATTATTGGACAAAACACCGCCGATATTATTCAATAAAACTCAAAATACACGAATTTAATGAAAATAAAACGAAAACGCAACGTCACTCTGCAAGTTCCCGCCAAAAAGTCCCGTAATATTGTTAATAAAAAACTTTGTGAAAAAAGTTTAAGGGAGTACGTTTCCTAGTTCTATTTGTTGTCTATTCCTGTTATTTTCACCATAATTTAAATAAATAAATACGATATCTACGTGGTTGTGCAGGTCTACATGTATATAACCGGGTATCATCAGTTCTGCTGACCTAGCATCTATACCTAGATTTAAAATGACATCACTAGCCCACATCTTGTATCTACTGATAGTTTTTTTCTTAAGCAAACAATATATTATAACAAAGTGACCCGTAGTAATTGCACGTAAATATGTGTTACGTTTACAAATTGCACAATTATTTTGGTATTGCATCATGACATTGTACGGACGGATAGGAGAAATTTTTAAGTTATTATTCTACGTTGATTAACCATTCAAGTAGTTGCGTACGTTAATAATATGGGTTTCGTTATGATATATTATTTTTTAATAATATTAACTGTCTTAGGCCTAAGAGGAAAACGCTACAGAGGAAGACCGCTTACGAGACGGGTGGATGATAGATATTAATAAAACAGCTGGTCCGGACTGGATGCAAATAACCCAAGACAGGGAAAACTGGGATTCTTTGGAGGAGGCCTTCACCTGCGGAGTGGTTCTAAAAATACTTAAACTCATAAATTAAAAGATAATTGTTATTTTATTTATTAACTGTCTTAGGGCAGCGTATCTGACTCTCAAATTCAACTGCCGGAACACACCAATAGGTGCTTGGCGACAAATTTTCAACATGAGGGTGGTAGCCAGCCAGTCGAGTACTACCAAGTACCCTACCACCGTGCTATGGTTTTCTCACGATATTTTCCTTCACTGAAAGCTCAAGATCATTGTAGGATTCAAACCCACGACCTTCATTACGGTATCCGACGTCACTACCATCACCCTCAAAATCATTAGAATAAAAAATATTTCCTATCTTTAGGTAGGTGTACCAAAAGTTTTTGCGATGACAGTTTTCTTTGACAGCAAATCCCACCCGAAGTAAACCACAATTTCAAGGTCCGTGGGAATACAAGGTAGCAGCATTAGGAGAAAGAACTCGATGGTATTTTTGCTATAAATAAATCACAAAGAATACAAGTAATTCTTCGCATTCCTTCGGCGAGTCGTGACATGAGTTATCACTGACAATCGCTCATCACTTTCTACAATGACCTTGGAATGAGAGAAAGTGAACATACTGGATAACCGGCAAAATACAGTCACACCACATAACTTCACTACCCATAACGCGACATGATCATTTGTTACCAGCAGCGTTATAAGAGGTAAGGCAATTTTATATGACGCAACCTAATGATGGGTAAATTGATGTGTTGGCCAAGATTCATGTGCAGGTTGGCGGTTAATAAGTTAAGGTTTAAATGGCTCGTAAAGTTGAGTTACAGGTTGTAATCTTAGTACTGTCGAAAGGGGTTTTTATTGGAGACCTTGTGGTTGGTGACAGCAGTTTTGATGGTGATTTTAAAGCTTTGACAGAGGAAGAGGTCCATGATTAATAATTTCAGGGTCGATAACATGCGAGTTTGCCCAGGTGTTGCGTTTAAATCGGTAACTGCTAATGATAAGGTGGGATGTATATTTGATTGCCACCTTTGTGAAATAGAAAAAAAAAACATTTATTCAGTTTAGGCCCTGGTAAGGCACTTACGTTACAATTGACTCTACCACCGGTTCGAAATATACTTAACAGAGAAGACTCCGGCAAAAACCCAGTAAGGATATTTTTCAAATTCTAGAGGCTTCATTTTCAATTTGTCGATGAAACTAAAGTATCGTCATTTTAGCAAGACTTATACATTTACCATAACGTTTAGGCTTCAGTTTATTAAAGCTCATTTTAATCCTGCCGGTTGACCAAACCAACCATTGTTGGGCAAACATTATTTGTTTCCATGAATTAAATTGTTTGTTAAATTGCAATTGGCTTCAGTAATATTCATTACGAAAATAGCTAGTTTTTAAGTATTTTGAAATCTCATTTTCCATAGCTAGGCATTGTTAAAAAGTTTCTATAAAATCAGGTCGGAGTTTATGTTGAAAATTAATTTGTAACCGAAAAAATAACGTTTCTATTTTTACCTTGTAAAACATAACGACTTCAACTCAGATTCAGTCTCATCCCCCATAACAGTGTCAGAGCTGCATTCAGTAATCCGACCATCCTCTCAAAATCCTCTAAATCGCAAATGCGAAGTCTGTCCCCACTTTTTGTGGCCCCTTGGCGCGCCCTCAGGGGTCAGCCATCTAAAATTTATTAATCCGATTGAGAGCCCTAAGCAGTCAAATCAGCGTCTTTTATAGGAACTTAAAAATGAGTTAAGAGTTTAAATAGGTACTTTTAATGAAATTCAATGTTTAAATAGAGTTTGAATTTGAAAATTAGCTTTTGGCTAAAAAAGTGTTTTAGCCAAAAGCTAATTTTCAAATTGCAGATTGCATCCACCTAGCAAAAATCATCTATCCAGGGATAAATAACTCTTTAAAATATGATAAACCTTAGTTGGTTCTACTCATATATATTCATGCAATACTTTACGCCATTAGGTATGTATTTAAATACTTTTTTTAGAAGCAAGGTCGAAACAATCATCAGTAAAAGTTCACCACTTTTTTAACGATCTTTTCAAGACCTTCAACTGACAAAAAGAAGACATTGTTACAAACTCTTGACCGCTTTGAAAACTCATTTTGTGTGTTGTAACATACGTCAGTTTCAGGAATGTCTATAACTCTATGTTGATGAATTGTTTTTTGAAGCTGAACGTATTTTCTTTACAAAAATGCTGCGTATGACGTAACTGTGTTTTGACGCGACCATAATGAAATGACGATTAGCAAGTCTAGTAGTCCCCCGCGGTTTCACGCGACTTTATCTTTTCCCAGGATAAAAAGTTGGTATCCTTATTCTAGGATTTAAACTAATTGTGAGCCAACTTTCATCTCGATCGGCTTAGTAGTTTCAATGGAGAGCTTCCTCTAAGGAATAAATTACCCGTTTTGCAACATTTTTCATTGATGCTTCGCTCCTATTGATCATAGCATGATGTTATATAGGCTACCTATAGCTTTCCTCGATAAATCCCATAAAATAACGGAACGAAGGAACTACTGGTTCGGATTTGAACTTTCTTTCAGTTATAGGAAGCTTAATTATCCCTTAGTTAACTATAGGTAAGGTAGGCACTACTTTAATCACGAAATCACGGGTTATACTTTCTATCTGATAAATGAACTATTGTAAACTTTCAATGGGTATTGCCATGGCGCGAGACTAGTGCGAGTGTTTTCATATCGATATGTTCCACAAGTTTAAGGCGATGATAGCTCAGTGGTAGTGACGTCGGATATCGCGGCGAAGGTCGTGGGTTCGAATCCTACAATGAGCCTGAGCTTTCGGTGAAGGAAAACGTCGTGAGGAAACCATAGCACGATGGTAGGGTACTTTGTAGTACCCGGCTGGTTGGCTACCACCCTCAAGTTGAAAATCTGTCGCCAAGCACCTATCGGTGTGTTCCGACAGCTGCACTTGAGAGCCAGTTCTCAAATAGGCTTTGTATGTGCTTACTACCTTCAGCCACATCATCACTTACCATGGTGAGATTGTGGTCAAACACAAGCTTATACAAATTTAAAAAAAAAGTTATTGACCAACCATGGTACGAGTAACAGAATACACGACTTTAGAAATCGACCATTATTTTTAATTTATCGAACAGAACTAATTCTTATATATTGAGAAAGTTTATATTATTATTTATAACAACTAATTTGCATTTATAATATAGCAGGAGAATTTTCATTGATATAAGCTACATGTATCTTCATGAAATTAATTATTCTAATTATAAATTCGAATGTTATGCGTAGATACCTACGTGTGACCAACCACTAAACTCCAGAAAGTTTGATCGAATAATCAACTCCGGATTGATATCCTTGATGTATTAGGTAAGCAATGGAAAACATGGACATCCCTAATGTCCCGAAAACCTTTTAAAAAAAATGGCGTAGGACTTAAAGACCGGAAACATAAAAGTACCTAATTATTATTTTTCAAAAGATTCTACCATATTACCTAAATAAGAATTAAGTCTTATTTAATTTTTATTTTAGTTTTTGTATACCTACAAATGAACATTTTGAGGCACGGTACGTTTCTACTGGCCAGCCATGGGCAGTCTCCTTTGATGTATAGTTATGCTGGAATAGGACATTAGAGTATCTACTTTTATACCGGGAACGCGAACGAAACCGGGGGACAGAGCTTATTACCAAAAGTTTAGGGAATGTTTGTCTTTATGGTTTTTTTATTTTAAAAAAAAGTTAAGTTTTTTTTTTATTCTGGATAAGCTTGTGTTTGACCACAATCTCATCATGGTAAGTGATGATGTGGCCGAAGGTGGTAAGCACACAAAGCCTAGATGGAAGATTATGAGGTTCGTAAGATTTGTTTCTTTACTCAAGCTCTAATGTTAATAATTTAAAGGCGATGATAGCTCAGTGGTAAGTGACGTCGAATACCGCGGTGAAGGTCGTGGGTTCGAATCCTACAATGAGCTTGAGCTTTCAGTGAAGGAAAACATCGTGAGAAAACTACAGCACGGTGGTAGGGTACTAGGTGGTACTCGACTGGCTGGCTACCACCCTCAAGTTGAAAATCTGTCGCCAAGCACCTGTTGGTGTGTTCCGGCAGTTGCACTTGAGAGCCAGTTGCCCTTGCCCTTACGGCATTGTAATATGGTGTACAGCACGTTGGCAGTCCCCCTGGTATTGCTAATGTCTATAGGCGACGGTAGTCACTTACCATCAGGTGACCCGCCCGCCTCGTTGTCACTAGTGACATAAAAAAAAAATAAAAAAAAATAATGCCTGAACAAATTTGATTTTCATCCTGAAATAACATTACATTAATCGGGAACGCGGGCAAAACCGCAGCGCGGTACCAGTGCTAGGTATAACTACATGATGCAACCGTTTACCATAAAGTGAAGCGTCCAAACCAATTCCCACGACCCTACTAAGATAACCAAGCTAAAAGTTTAGTTACCGAGTAATCAAGTTAGTCAGTAAATTGTAAAAGTGACTGTAGATGTAACTGTGTTCGCATTTACACGACAAACTGACAATTAGTAAGTCTGTCGCAAGCTCGAACGTTCCAATGTGCGTTTGGAATTAAAATGGCTGTTTTGGATGAACTGTTTTATTACATGAACTACCTACATATAGGTACCTACTAATATTATTGAGAAAACCATCGTTGAACATTGGTAAAGAAAGAAAGATTTTTTTTATTTGTCAACCATCATGTAACATGTAAAGTACAAATAATAAAAACTACCACCCGCGTCATAATTGTGAACAGGTGCTGCTTGTGGGGGCTGGTCTGCTTCAGTTTGTTGTTTACTTAGACAGTCATAATTAAATTCTAGATATTTATTAAGCTATTGTATAGCTTTTATCGTGGGCTTCGAGCGCGGCAACCGAATCAAGAAATTCCGTAACGAAAAAAACCTAACACCCCCCTACCATGTATTTTGTTTTCAAATATCACAGCGACTATCATATTTTTGTCGTCGTCGACTGCAGTTGCAAAAAAAAAACACGTGTCCAACGACAACACACTTTTTTTATATTATTATTCAGCTATTATTCAGCGGCGCGACTATGGGCCGTCGTACCAGCCAGTCTTTATTCAAACAACATTTGCGTTCGATTTCTTTGGCGCTGAACACTAAGATGTTCCAAATACAATAAGTGCGCGGCAAAGATAATTTTAAGGCGATGATAGCTCAGTGGTAAGTGACGTCGAATACCGCGGCGAAGGTCGTGGGTTCGAATCCTACAATGAGCTTGAGCTTTCGGTGAAGGAAAACATCGTGAGGAAACCATAGCACGGTGGTAGGGTACTTTGTAGTACCCGACTGGCTGGCTACCACCCTCAAGTTGAAAATCTGTCGCCAAACACCTATCGGTGTGTTCCGACAGCTGCACTTGAGAGCCAGTTCCCATCTAGGCTTTGTGTGCTTACCATCTTCGGCCCATCACTTACCATGGTGAGATTGTGGTCAAACACAAGCCTATCGAATATAAAAAAAAAACTTATAATATAAAGAGGATTAAAAACTCATTACTGCCCGCTAAAAGTATCTTATAGAAATCACCACCTTTGGGTGCACTTAAAGACGAACCAAGTCGTCCTTTTCGAATAGATGGGATGAAAAGTATAATGCTATGCAATAGCTTTGCCGCGGCAGTCCCCGAGTGCCACAAATAGTTTTTTTATTATTTTGCTGCCTTAATACGCAAATATTATCAGAAAGACAAGTATTAGATAAATAATAGATGTAAGTTGTTTTTGAAAAGAGTAATTGCTGAGTTTATTGTCGGCTCTTCTCAAGGCCTCCTCCAGGTTTTGCCCACCATCTCTATCTGTAGCTATAGAACTTGCTCACATATCCACAGTACCTACTACAACCACAGAGCTATTATTTAACTAGATAACGCAAGTATCTCAATTTGTATGAAGACCAACCGTGTAACTTTTTGGTGTAAATTAACGTGTCAATTTACAGGAAAAATTACCATTACCGGTTTGGCTTTTCCTGATACAGTTTTTACAACAACCAGTTATTTTTCTAGATGTCGGTTGACGTCCGAAGGCAAGAACTAAATGAAGACAAATAGAAAGCAGTCAAATTGACGGCTTTTTGACTAATTTTGACACGCGAAGTACGTACACTCGCGACCTCTAGTTAGATAATAGGTCTGTGAATGTGACTACAACGTAATATAGCAGTTCTCTGTGAAAAACCATCTTAGTATGTGAGTAATGTGAAAAAGAACACGACAAGTTGATATCATCACCATTGTATGCTCATATCGTATCGTTGCTTCAGGAAGTTGTTATTTAGATTCATGTCCCGCAATCAGATTCTTGTTTTGAATAGAATGAATGGAGTAATGCTAGAATAAATAGTTGTTAACACTTTTTGTACTTCGGTTACTAGGGATTTTATCTTTTTCCGGGATAAAAATTTGATGGGACTTTGGAGAATGGATACTTTTATCCCGGGAAAAGATAAGATCTTTTGGAAACGGGGTGAAAACGCGTGGTACAGCTAGAGGTCATTTTTGTATATTTGGTAGGTGATCCGCCCACCTATCTCCCTATTTAGTTTGTCGTATTAATTACAGGATACCTTTACCGATTTGTAGAGACGCAAGGGAATGCTTATTTTAAAACGAAGTAAAATACCAAAACTGCACTTGGAAGAACTTTAATCATGATGATTCAATTAGAACAAATATTATTTTACCCATAAATACATACAACATGAATATTCATACGTAAATGTATGACAACCACTTTCTGAATCTAAATTCATGAAAATCACAAACACTGTTTGTTCCACTAATGTACATAATAATAATATATATTTTATTAATCTTAAAGAGGAAAATGTCGTCATCATAATAAAAAAAGAACGAGCCTCATATGAAGTGTAACATCTGACATCTCACTTTAGTCACATGTACCAACCTCTCGGAAAATGGGTTGGTACCATCTGACAGCCGACTCTACCACCGCGCGCACTCATTGATCAATAAACGAGTTTTCAGTTTGAGGCTGTATGGGCTGAAACACTTTGCCTGAACTACAATAGAAGATATAAAATTTACACACTCCCTTACCTATCTGAAAAATCGACTTCCTGTTACAAAATTTCGTCCCTTTTACAGGAAAGCCAGATGAAAGTTGTTACACATCTTTTTTCCACCGCGCGCGCTCATTGATCAATAAATGAGTTTTCAGTTTGAGGCTGTATGGGCTGAAACACTTTGCCTGAACTACAATAGAAGATATAAAATTTACACACTCCTTTACCTATCTGACAAATCGGCTTCCTGTTACAAAATTTCGTCCCTTTTACAGGAAAGCCAGATGAACGTTGTTACACATTTTTTTTTGTTAGGGAAACCAAATAAAAAAAATCGTTAAATTTTGTTAGGAAGAAACTAGTTCTATGAGTATTTATACCACGGGTGGCGCTTTTCCATTTCCAATTTCATAAATATTAATTCAAGAGGCGTAACCTAACGTAAATTTACACTCGCAGTCATTGAATTAATATCTTATACAGTTAACAACTAAAATAAATCTTTAATCCTAGATGATGACATTTTCACCGACTTTTCACTACATTTCACAATACTTAAAAGTCAATTCACAGTTTTGGCTTGGCCTAATCTCATACCTATATTAACGTGGCTACATTACAAATATTTACATAGACTTATTTATTTAGACCATTTTCTAGGAGTAATAAATTCTATGACTACCTATATACTGTAGAGATCTAGATTTGATAGCGAATTTTACCTTAAATACTATTTGTTCATTAATTACGGCCTTGGATACAAATCTCTTCGATGTAACATTACATTTCACAATCAGACTTAAAGAGTTCGTGCTTACATAAACCTCCTTTTTCTGGCAAATGGATTATCTACTGGTCCGCTGACATTTACCACCTTTACATTATGACCTGTAATGTATTTTTTAAACACTAGGGCACGAGTAAAGGGCCCCGATCTGGGGCTGCAGTGTAAGAAAATGGTATTAAATGGATGAAAAGTGAATTAAATTTTTGACCGCTAATTTTGTTTTTTTTTTTAATATTTATTCGACGTACAAATATGAAAAGAGTCAATTGGTTTATTCCAGCCCCATCATGTGGGGTTGTAGAATTCCAAATATTGAAAGAAAAAATCAATCAAAGTCAAAACCATTTCAGTTTAGGCCCTAGAAGGGCACTTATGAAGGTCCAATTACAGAAGTTACCACAATGAAGGTGATTACCATTTGTTACACGGTAGCCGGATCTGTAAAATCAAAACAATGATAGGTACCGATGTTAACATTAATGTTTTATTTTTGCTATATAGAAGAGCCCAAACTCTGTATGCCAAGGGCCCCGACGACTGAAGACGGCCCTGGCTAAAATACACTAAGTACTGTGATCCACTATAGTGATTCGTAATTTAACATAGTCAGGAATCGGGAAATGAAATCCTCTTAGTTGTTACAAGAAGTCTCTTTCCTCGGTTTTGGTGGATAACAGACTTACAAACGCAACTTACCTATATTTTCGAGCTTCAATAACAGTACTGCAGAGTCTAAAATTCCTTTCCACAACAAACTTTGAAGTTACTTGAAAAAAAATAAAACAAACCGCTCAACTGCGAGTCGAACACGCGCACCGTACAAATTTTGTAGTTTTTTTTAATCTGTTTTTAGTATTTGTTGTTATAGCGGCAACAGAAATACATTGTCTGTGAAAATTTCAACTGTCTAGCTATCACGGTACATGAGATACATCCTGGTGACAGACAGACGGACAGCAGAGTCTTAGTAATAGGGTTTCCGTTTGGGTGCGTTTGGGTACGGAACCCTAAAAGGGATCAAAAATAACATGAACATCTACAATATTATAAATAATTATTAAAACAGATATTGTCATTAAAGAGGAGTAACAAAAAATAATAAGTAAGTACATAGGCTATTTTAAAGCTGAATATTTTTCAACTAATGTAACAACAAACATTCAATACACCCATCATTATTATGCTATAGAACATTAACGACTAGATACCCGATTCAACTATTAATCTATTATAACGAATATTGTTTAATGTAGAAGGAAATTTAAAGCTTTCAACTGATATTATAAACATTTTTAGTACGTTGGTATTCAGGGCCGGATTTAGAGGTGTGGAGGCCCTGGGCCAACAAAAGAGTGGAGGCCCCAAATTATTTTGTGAATAGGATAAATAAATAATACATATTTTTCACCTTATATAGCGGAAAGAAACCTTTGTTCCAACCGCGTGTCCGACGACACCTAGAACTTTATGAATATATAGAATTTATGGGCCCCTCTCTTGTGGAGGCCCCGGGCAGTTGCTCCGTTTGCCCTCCCTTAAATCTGGCCCTGTTGGTATTACAAATTGCAGGTCTTACTTCCAAAAGAGTGAAACATTGTATTACTCTGTTAGCTTTTAAATGTTATTTTTTTATTTCATAACATGGCACAAAACAAGGTCTTTACTTTATAAAGTTGATTACTTACTTATAAACAAACTGTACAACATCGACTCTTGCTATAAGTAGAATTGTAAATCAAAATAATCTACGTTGTATTGTGTCAGCACTGTGTTTGTAGTGAAATTGAACTTGAAACCCTAGTTCATGAGTTCCAAGTTCAATTTCACCTCTTATTATTTGGATAATTCGAGAAGATTCCATTTAAATAGTTGCTCTATAATATTTGCATTTATTTTTGCTAGAACCTAACCAGTTCAATTGGTTTCTTTAATCATGCGATACATTCAAAACTTATTAAAAAAAATAATCACGGCATTTTGATCCTTGTTGACTTTAAACATGTTGCTGGTAATCTCAAAACTAGAAAGGACCAACATGATTCTTTCTTTCTAGACCTACACTTGATTAGAATTCATATTTACTACTCAAATCATTGCATCATCAAGTGTTAGCCATGCTGAGAGCGATCGCTTGATTGATCTGCTTTATAGAACAGAATCATGATAGGTATCTTTATTCAGTACTCGCTTGTCAAAATCTAGAACACGATGAACAGCACAATACGGAAAGGTGCATATTAATTTCTCAATACTGTGTTCGAAATTTTCAATATTTGTGTTTTATTTCGTCATATTTACGCTTATAAAGTACCAAGATTTTTTTATTACATTTTTGTTTTGTCATCATATTACTGTCATGCTATCGATAATCGATATCAACAATCGATATATTTTTTATATGTTTCAATTTACTAATAAATTTAATATAGAGCCATTATGATATGAATGAACGTATACCATCTTGTACTATGTTTCAGTCAAGTCTGAATTAGACTTCATCTAAACAAAGGAAAAGATGTCTCACAATGAGGGGTTTAAGGTTTCTTTTGGCACCTTATGCAATACAGGATACTATCACTAAAGATTTATAGAATGCCTCATCGAGGCGCACAGAAATGGGGCCGATAGCCATTAAGGCGATTGTTCTTCGAGTCAGCGTTAAAATAATGATATCATTAGAAATCAGCGACACGTGTTACCCAATTTAACCCACATTAAAATGGCAACGTTCAAATAAAAACTTATTGAACATTGTTAAGAAGTTAAACCGCAATCAACACAGCTTCTATACCGTCTTAGGTCATATTAACAAATTTAATATAGGCTTAAGCAACCAAAATATTTCACATAGGTTCTCTAAATGGCAAACTGATACTAACACCAAATTTAAAGTACTGTAAACGTTATTGGTGACGTAAGTTAACAAGTCGTTCAGCGTTGCTAAATGCAACATTTATACAACATCCCGTGATATGAGTCATACGATAATTATTTATAAGAGTACATTCGATAAATTTAGGTCAATCTGGGGTATCGAAAGTGTTCTGAAACATTTCAAAACCGGCCGTTAAAGAGATATTGCGCAAGAGTGCAATACCAGGTGCATTTACTTAGTAGCGCATAGAAGATTTATAAGTCTTACTCTTAATCAATGTTGAGATCTAGAAATACAGATATGGAATATTTTAACATCTTCACAATAGCATCGTAAGTAACGAAAGAAACTGTTAGTCTGTCTTCAACACTATTTCGCAACACTCGAAAACTGTGTTCAGAATCTTTTTTCTTGTGCTGGTCACTAAGCCATATTTATGTAATAATTCTTTTCTTTAAAGGTATTTTTGTCAAAATACTTTTTAATTGTTCCATTACACAAAACAGTCAAGAAAGAGAATGCATAATTTTGCTATTCATGTAGGTACAATGTAAACGAAACCTGTGCCGAGAATTTAATTTACATAAACATTAACATTCTAAGGGTTCATTTCGTAAACCTGCAATAACTAAACGCACAATTTTGTATAACTAGGTAATGTACAATTACCTAAACCATTGTAGCACAATATTTTTAGACCATTTTTTAAGTATTGAACAAAGAAATCTATAGATAAACCACAAAACACACTTTCATGTGTTTACAACAGAATTGAAACGACTACAAAATAAAGTTTTCGACTTACATTGCAATTTTAAACCCAATCAATTGAAAAAAAATGCTGAACTTACTAAATTACACTGAAGATATAGATAACATTGTGATTGATCAACCTTTTCTACGTAAAAATGATTGGGTAAAAAATTTAGGCTACAAAAACGTGTTACCTACGCCAGGCCCCCAGATCCGACCCTGAGTCAGGTGTCACGTGGTCACGCGCGTCCCAACATGGCGGCCACATCTCCCGCCGACTGCGAGTGCAAGAGGGCCCTCGTGGGTCGCGGGGGCGCCAGCCGTGGCAGGGGCACCACTCCAGCGGGGGACGTGCCCAGAGCACACCCTGTCAGAAACTCGTGTCTGACGGCCTCTGTCGATGTGATCCGCCGCTTTGGGTCCCATCTAGAAGAGAAATTAAGCCAAGATGAATTAATTTTAGTGAGCCCATACATGAATTACCCGTATTATGTATTTTTTTTATAAATGATAACCTATCTAAGTTCATTTTGTTAGTCCGTTAAAAGTCTTGACTGGCTAACTCGGGAGGTTTCATTGCTGAGAAGAGCCGGCAATAAACTCAGAAATTTAATAATAATAATAAATATCCTCGGACATTTTTCACACACGGCTATCTGATCCCAAACTAAGCAGAGCTTGTACTATGGAAACCAGATGACTGATATAATACATAGACTACTTTTTTTTTGTAAATACATACTTAAATAGATAATTACACCCAGACTCAGGACAAACAGACATGTTCATGCACACAAATGTGTGTCCTGGATGGGAATCGAACCCACGACCTGCGGCGTGATAGGTAGTGTCTTAACCAACCACGCCAACCGGCCTGTCTCTTTTCAAATGCATGCAATGCAAATTACTCTTTTCAAATGCAACTTAGACCAATAGCATAAATTATTAGTAAAAATAACTTTGTAATGAGTGATTGCACGTTAAATAAAAGTTCAATAACCAACTATTACTCAATTATCTCATAAAATTCTTATGGTAACATAAAACTTAAGTAAACGCGCCTTACAACATATTGGCTTCTTTGTCCGAAGACATTAATCAAACCAGCTATCGATTTCTTCGAGATAGTAACATAATTAACACTAAAGATTTATACACTCAATGTGTTAATTACAATTATCAACGATATAGTCTTCGATACAATTTCTTAAGCAGTAGGCAACATGCCTACTTAACTACAACATAGCATGCGACCACATCAGATGCAGCTGCGGTTTATATTGCGCAGATTTATTTTGTAGAATTTGAAACATTCTGAAACAGACTAATATTAGGAGTGATCGCGTCTTATTCTAGCCTAGATTTTAGTTGGTACTTTTACAAGTACATTTCGGGGACCCTATATGTTTTTATGTCTGAGGTCTGACAACAGGCGGGTCATCTGATGGTAATCGATTATGACGATAATCGCTTTCGAGATTTTTTTTATTATTACACATTTTTTATAATATACATTCCGAAGGTGGGAGAATTATTAGCTAGTTCGGTGCGAGGTTTGCTGGTCAGGGTCAGAGGGCCCCCTGAGCTTGGGGTCCCTAGCCCTCCGGTAGCTACGCCACTGGCCACTAGAGTGGGGTGTTCCGTTGACATTTAATCCGCCTCTGATTAAATGCATCATCGTTCCTTATTTAAATTCATTTGGTCTTACAGTTCCATTCATAAGCTGTATATGCAAAACCATCAGCTACTTTTCTTACCATGGTCCAATTTTCCACAATTCTCTAGAATCTCCATAAAAGAACAGTGATAGATTTCGTCCGCCCTTAGCCACGTCTAGACCTTTCTAAGTCGTAAAGACCTAATAATGTCCAATGCAAGCCAATAACTTAATGCCCGTATTGGGCTCAAGGCGACGCAAACTATCACTTTTGCTACCAAACGGGTTCTAAAACGTATGCTACGGGACCTTATGGTCATACAATATTTATAAGCAGGCAATCGTTACATATTGTGTTTTTTCTAGTACTTTGTTGACCTAGTGCAAGTGCAGGGCAGGCCTTGTTGTGTGAATTATAGTTATAAACCTACCGATACTACTACTTGGTACTTTTGATTTAGCACCTAAAGATAAAAAGGATCAAGATTTGTTGATGAACGTTGTGACTAGTAAGTGACGTCGAATACCGCGACAAAGGTCGTGGGTTCGAATCCTACAATGAGCTTGAGCTTTCGGTGAAGGAAAACATCGTGAGGAAACCATAGCACGGTGGTAGGGTACTTTGTAGTACCCGACTGGCTGGCTACCACCCTCAAGTAGAAAATCTGTCGCCAAGCACCTATCGGTGTGTTCCGACAGCTGCACTTGAGAGCCAGTTCCCTTCTAGGCTTTGTGTGCTTACCACCTTCGGCCACATCATCACTTACCATGGTGAGATTGTGGTCAAACACAAGCTTATACAGAATAAAAAAAAATAAAAAAAACTTAGAAATATTTCCTCCAGATGTTGGTCTGATGCAAATAATTTATTAAGTTTATATTAAAATGTTTATAGTGAATACTTCCTTATTGCCTATTATGAACTCTAGTGAGGCAGTTAACCTAAATCCATACATTTATCATTAACTATTAATATGAACATCTTTAATTTATCCTACTGACACAATGCCATTTTCGTTTGCACAATTCGATAGGCTATTAAACTTAAAAAACATGCAAGGTATTAGTAACTATTTAAATTTTATGGTCTTTTGTAAGATAAAAAATATTCATTGAAATGACAATAATAACACATTATGTACTTATGTAGCACAAGACCGGCCATCGTGGAGATCCTTGGAGGCCTTTGTCCAGCTGTGGACGTCTTCTGGCTGTCATGATGATGATAATATATATCCTCGGACATTTGTCCACACATGGCTATCTGATCCCAAACTAAGCAGAGCTTGTAATATGGAAACTAGATGACTGATATACTACTTTTTTTTGTAAATACATACTTAAATAGATAATTACACCCAGACTCAAGACACATAGACATGTTCATGCACACAAATATCTGTCCTGGATGGGAATCGAACCCACGACCTGCGGCGTGATAGGTAGTGTGTAATGTCTCTCTGTCTGTAACCATTTCACGCTAGTTTGAAAAGATAAAATCCCTCGGAAACACGGTTGAAACTGCGGGTTACATCATTCAATTATTTCACGTCAAATAGTTTCAATCTCATTTCCTTTAGGTTTATCCTCATGGTCAGCTCAATTTCCTACACCACTTCAATATACCTATGCTATTATACCCTCGATGCTTTTGATACCTACATATAGGACAATCGTAACATGCCATGGTAATCAAACTTTCCCGCATAGATAGTAACATTATCCGATACTCTTGGAAGCCGGTTGGAATTTAAATCTAATCCGTTATCTCATCAAGGCAGAAGTAGGCAGTAGGCACGCACTGCGTCGCGCATCATTACATTACATAAACACGATTTCAATTAACTAAACTACGTTTGCAGATACGTCGTTGCTTTGTAGGTATAAATACCTACAGGTTGAAAATCTGTCGTCAAACACCTATCGGTGTGTTCCGACAGCTGCACTTGAGAGCCAGTTCCCATCTAGGCTTTGTGTGCTTACCATCTTCGGCCACATCATCACTTACCATGGTGAGATTGTGGTCAAAAACAAGCCTATCGAATATAAAAAAAAAAAGGTGAATAAGATATTCTTTTGTTTACAGTCATAGACAATCCCACCAAAAACATTCTCATGTAAAGTGTTGCCAAGAAACCATATGGCACGCACTGTCAAAAAATTATTAGATCTCATGTAGAGCCAAGCTTCTAACTCTACAAGCCCTAACTTCACAAACTCTACACCTTAGTCAAAATATGTTGGCTGCGTTCGCTTCGCTTGGCTTGTCTCGGCGGGGCACTACTGTGCCCCCAGATTCTTTTGTTCACAGTCATAGACAATATGTCCCGAGTGTGTCCCAAAGATTTCAAGGTGATTTTAATTAAATGTTATTCAAAAAAAGTTCTGTGAAATACTCTAAGATATATCTTGGTGATTAATTTCAAATTCATCCAAAATACGTAAAGCAATTTTTTGATCGAATGTCACATCTGCAGAATTTATGTATTCTTGTTTACGCGAACTGGTGTTGGTCGCTTGATTGCATCACCTTTGGTAACCTTTCACTGGATGCCGCAGCGTCGCGTCGCCTGAGCTGCGTACGCGCAACGCACCGCCGATGACTTGGGAATTATTTCCCGCCGATTGTCATTTAACAGAAAACAATCGACACTCTTTATGCAATCATAATGATTATGTATTTGTTGAATAATTTTACTTGGAATACAAGATAATTATTTTTGTAAACGGCTCAAGAATGCAAAATGTCTGCTCCTGTAATAACAGTAAAAAGACGCAAAGAAAACTGTTCATAAAAAAACTTTGTTAATTTTGCTTTGAATTTAGATCTGGAGGTATTCTTCAAGACTGCTACACCATATTTGTCTGTACGTCAAACCTTATACTTTCACCCTTTACCTACTTTTGGCGTTGATCGTGAAACCTGTTCCACTCACGACTTGGTCGGTCTCGTAAAGGGGAGAGGCCGAATATGGACTGGACATGGAAGTTCAATAAACTCCGATGTAGACCGGCTGATTTTATAGTCACATTGTGCAATCTTAAATGAGGATGAATAGCCATTTTGATAGCTGCAACTGTACTGCTTGATGCACAAATGTTATCTATGTCATAAAGTGATGATAGCTCAGTGGTAGTGTCGTTGGATACCACAGTGATAGTCGTGAGTTTGAATCCTACATTAACAATCTCCCTGGTATTGCTAATGTCTATTGGCGGAGGTATTCACTTATGAGTATTGATGTCTAATGAACGAGTCTGCTGCTGAACAACATAATTGAATAGGATAGAGAGAAAAAACAGTCCATAAGTCCAGGGTTTAAAGTTGCCCAACTTTGATGCCGCAATAAAATCATTTAGATGGCCCATTGCTTCACTTCTCTTTACACCATTGAAACCTCAAAAACTACACGTGCATATACCATCTCTAGCATTACGTATCAAATTTTCCGACAAAAACATCCGCCATAAATATTCCAACGGTTTCACATAATACTTCAACACGTTTGATAGGTAACAAGTAGCCCTACCTGTACTTTCACCTGGCTCTCACAGTCGCAAAGGTCATAAGTGTCTGAGAGATGTGACACAGTGTCGCGAGTGTCGTGACACAGCCCTGGGGGATGCCAGGCGACAATTACTATGATTGTTTTGTGATGTACGTGTTGTTATGGAAGGCTTATTTGTAGTTACTTCAAGCGATAGAGCTTGGGACTCATGACTGTTCTATCAAGGCATTGTAGACTTACACTGACTGTTTCTAAAAGTGTTTTCCATCTTGTTTCAATATTCTGTAAACATTAACCTCTTGACTAGCGGCTGGGACGGTCGTTTCTACAATAAAATACAAGTCCAAGAACGCAATTCAAATATTAAATTATAACATAAATAAATCTTTTGGCATCCAATTTAAAGTCATGAAAGGTAAAAAACTAAGGATGAAGACTCATACATTTGAACAAATACAGCAAAATAATGCTTACAAAAAAACAGTTGCTTGGGAATACCTTTACTATCAAAATAATGAGCAACATGATTTAAAAGAATTTGCCACGCGTCTATTAAAACAGTAATTGTATTAAAAACACGAACTAAACGATTAAGAATCATTCATTGATGCTACAACAATGAATGAATCACCTCCGTCTTCCTATTCCGCGTCTCGCACTTGACATAATGGCAACAAAAATGTGTGAACTTGAAGAGAAAGTCATGGTTTTATTGCTACGTTCACGGTAAATTTACTAAACAATTTACTTTGTTATTTTGCACGCGATTCTTTCACACCTCAACTCGAATACTTAAGCAATAGAAATCAAATTTTGAAAATATTACGATGATTCAACTGCACAACTAATTTTGTAATACAAAGGTGGATACAAACATGTATTTGCAGTTGAAATGCTGACACTAGAAGCAAAATAAGAAGAGATTTGTATTTATGGACGGCAGATCTATTTGGTGGAAATCATAATGAAAAAACTAGTACAGGAGCATTGCGAATTATTGGACATGTGTAAGTATTTATTATAAAGGCATAAAAATGATAGCAAGAGTGAAAATGTGTCGATGAGACTAACGAGGATTCTGATCTCCGATGTCTTTCTTTGAATTCTTATCGATAATTTTCTTCATGGGCACTTTTCCCTTTAATTACAGAATCAGGTCAATTGCTTACTAAAGCCGATGTCAAATACTTGACCGTGAGCACTTCCTTGGCGTCCGTCTCCGTATAGATTTCTAATTTTATATAACAACTCGTTATTATCTGTATGTTTGTAGAAAGTATAGAAAAGACTTGTTTCTTTTGGAAGCTGCCGCTTCACGTTTGTAAATGTTAAGATTATATTTCTTATACGATCATATTTTGTTAATTTGTTGCATTGTAGTTTTGAAATTGTGCCATTTATTTAATATGGATCTTAGATACACTCTTCATTAAAAATATTTTTAAATGTTTTGCAATATTGCAAGTTATACAAGGCTGCTTTCCACTTATTGGCTAACCATTGTTTAGGGGCTGATCTACTGGAGTACTTTATTTTTTATGTCAGTGATAATTAAGTAGTACTTATTTATTTTATGCCTCAATAAGACACAAATGGTCAGTGAGAATTGATAAATAACTGTATGTTAAAGGTTGGTTTTGAAAATAGTAATGCTCTTTTCTAGCTGAGTAGACTTTTCGTACCGTGGGTTAGATCCAATCTATTCATAAGTGATTGTTTAGGCTTGTGATTAAAATATTTCAATCACATTAGAATGTAAGTTAATCCACTGCACTAGTATATTTAAAGATCCTGATATTACAGATCCCCATGCATAATTACGCATGTGTGTCAGTAGATAGTCAATGGCCCGTCCGGGTATAGTTCACACGGTTAGATAACATGTTCATCATTGCTTTCCCATCACGCGTAACATCTAATAACTGTACAAACACAATTATCATTGTTGTTAAGAGCCGGTTTGTTTTAGTCGAGCACACGCGGCGAATTCTTTGGAGATTTTAGTTAGAACACAGAACGAACGTCAAGAATGGATATGGATGTTAGTAGTATAATTGTTGCTCTATTTTCAAAAGTTCACTTGCCCTTATATTACAAAGATTCCCTAGATCCTATAGCTTACACTTAAAAAATTGATGGACCGCTGAAAATGATAAGCTCTTCAAAAATGGCCTAAAAGTTTCACACTAACGAACATATCAAAAAAGTAATGTTGCAATATCATAACACACGATGGCATTTTTGGTTGCTTTGGGTCACTTTTACATTTAATTGCACTCGGTACATCACACCATTCACATTTACACCAGCGATGTGACACGTCTAAAATAGCTAATTAGACCGCTCGCGGAGCGTTTATTTTGAATTTTCCTAATGATGCAACAATATGAGATAATTTGTTGTTCCGAATCCAATACCGACATGTATTACATCATAACATATTTATTACTCGCTACATCTAGGAAAATTAACATAGATTACAATATTATGCCGCCGTTAAATGTTTTTTAGTCTGTTAGTTTCCTGCCATTTACGGTTATAGGACTGGCTTTGACGGAAACTAAAGTTGTACCTAAGGGTTCAGTTATGCGAGCAAATATTGTGCAATCAAAACAACAAAAAGACTGAAAGATAGACAAACAATGACAGATCTTGAGACGCGTTTAACAAACTCCCTCATTCATGAGCAATTTGATGTAATCTCTGCTACAACTCTGTTGTTTCCGCATTAAAAAAATATTGTTGAAGTAAAATCTCATTTAGCAATTAAAACTGACTAACAAGTGGTATTTTGTGATTACTACTGTACTTAAATGTATGTGGCAACCACGTGGAAGAGCATGTCTGTATTTATGTATCATGTGAGCAATTTATGGTTGTAAATGTATCTTGTGAATGAGTATCGACGAGTACCTTATCATTACCTTTAAAGTTCTATGCTTTCACGTACTTTACTTCTGTTTTCTTTTGTATCAATATTTTGTTTAACAATTATTTAATCTGTGGTATTAGTGTTATTATACTGACTTTATGCTGTTTCATAACCCTTTCTTTCATGTTTCCAAGAAACTATTTTATTGATACCTATCGATCTCTATTTTTTTTAAAATTCAATTATTAAAGTTAATTAAAGGCAATTAGGATGACAGCAAGTGGTCCACCTTCATCTACAGACATGTGATGAAGATAATGTTACAGACTTTTACAATAGCTTCTTTTTGATAGATCTGAAACAAAAAAAATAGCTGTAT
Source organism: Ochropacha duplaris (assembly GCA_951361185.1). Classification (NCBI taxonomy): domain Eukaryota; kingdom Metazoa; phylum Arthropoda; class Insecta; order Lepidoptera; family Drepanidae; genus Ochropacha; species Ochropacha duplaris. The sequence goes on from OX592691.1 coordinate 14,400,498, forward strand.
GTATGTGTACTCACTCTAGACACCTGTGCAGGAAGTGCAGGAAGGCGGGGTCATCGGCCCGCACGGCGGCGGCGAGCGTGCGGGAGCCGGCGCGACGCTTGCGACCCTTCGAGTTGGTCACACTGCGGGGGGAGCCCTTCGAATCTGACGGGGGGGAAGGAGTCAAAGCTAATTATTCAATTGACGCCCTTCAAGATCAAAACGATTTCGTTCTATCTAACCATAAGTTATCTTGTGACATCATTTCATCGTCATAAGTAATAGGATCGTTTAGGTGGTGCTTGTGGGGGCTGGTCTGCTTGAGTTTGTTGTTTATTAAGTCAGTCATAATTTTTATTTTTATTTTATTTAAGTTACGCGGATGACATGGTGCTGATGAGTGCCTCGGTCTGCGGTCTTAGAAAGCTTTTATCAACATGTGAGAATTATGCTTTGAGCCATGGATTAAAATACAATGTAACTAAAAGTAAGTACATGGTTTTTGAGGCTGGTAAAATATCACCTATAAGTGTTCCCAGTATTCGGCTGTACGGTGTTCCTGTGACCAGAGTGGAACAATTTAAATACTTAGGCCACATACTCCAAACCAACCTCAAGGACAATGCGGATATAGAGCGGGAGCGGAGGGCTTTGTCGGTGAGAGCAAATATGATAGCGCGCAGGTTCGTACGATGCTCCAAGGACGCGAAAGTGACGTTATTCAGAGCATATTGTACTTCATTCTATACGTGCAGCCTGTGGGCTGACTACACTCAGAAATCGTACAGTGCCCTCCGCGTCCAGTACAATAATGCGTTTAGGGTGGTGTTGGGGCTGCCCCGCTACTGTAGTGCTTCTGGTATGTTTGCGGAGGCACGCACCGATTGCTTCTATGCAACTATGCGTAAACGATGCGCGTCTCTAGTACGCAGGGTGCGGGCCAGCGCTAACACCGTCCTGGTAATGATAGCGGACAGACTAGACTGCCCGTACATACATAGGTGTTGTCACCTGCATATCAAGGGCGACACTTAGTTGTAGATTTAATTAGGTATATTAATAACTAACACTTAGATTATAAGTTTACTAACAAATATGAGTCATAGTCACTTGAATAAACGAATTATATTATTATATTATTATTATTATTATAATTAAATTCTATAGATTACTATTTTTGCCGCCATAACACGCAAATATTGTCAGTGAGACTAGATAAATAATAATTATTGAATGTAATAGGTGTAAGTTGTTTTTGAAAAGAGTAATTGCTGAGTTTATTGCCGGCTCTTCTCAGCAAAAACAACCTTCCGAACCGAGCATTTAGAGTCTGACTATTCATAAGTGCCTGTGAAGGCCTATTTGGATGAATAAACAATTTCATTTCATTTCATTTATATGGCGGTTTGTATGAAATATGAACTTGTGACGTCATATGTTCTCACCATTAAAAGATGCACACAGTACACACAAAAGCCTTTGATAATTAAGACCAAATATCAACTCACCAAAGAATAATCGTTTCCTGGTAGCATGCAGTAACAGGTCTGGTGGCGGTGGCCCAAGAAGCTCCATGATACACGCAAGCTGTTCCGCCTCATTCTCCCCCGGGAACAGCGGGTAGCCTGTGTGGAGTTCCGCTAGGATGCAACCTGGAACCGCAAACATTTAAACTCCTTAAACTAGGACCAGATTTTTTTGTTAAATGTTGTAAGTTGCACAAATTTTGATTTATTATGCCAATTATGAATTTCTATAAAAAAATCTGTTTAAAAGCTATCTATGAAATTTATATTGTGAAAATCAAATAAAATAATTAACATATAAATGATTATATAAGATTATGCGTTATTCTTATCTCATAAATATTTATAAAATACAAAATGAGTTTTGTAAGTGTTTAATTTACGAGTATAATGATAAAGCCTGATTTTTCATATTAATATGTTTTTATGTGCTTTGGATTTTATACAACAACAAAAAACAGGTAATCATTTCCAAATCTTTAGTTCTACAACTTGTAATTCATCAAACAGTCCCGATACCTCGATCAATCAAAATCAAAGACATCTTTAACAAGTTAATAAACGTTGCATCTGACACGTCCCAATAAAACCTAACAACTTACTACCTAGTCACATCAATCATGTACCTGTTGCGTAAAAACAAGATTCTTTTTACGTGTTTCGATAGGTATTTGCCGTGCGAACGTTAGGTCACCTTTCTCTTGGCTTTCTACGAACTCACAGTTACATAAGATGTAGCATCGCCCGATGGGTTGACGTTATCAAGTTTAACGTAATCGCTCAACTCTCAGCATTGATTGCCTGTCTCTTACGGTTAATATGAATGAAAGAGAGACGTGGGACGCGAGAAAAGTGAGAACCTATTGTAATCGATGATCATTCATAGGTTGTAAAGAGTTTGTAATTTTCGTGTCACGGCTTGACCGTGGGCAGAGACAAATGAAGCTCGTGCCGAATTTGTCAACTTTCGCATTATTATTTGAATGTTACTCTTGAAACATTGTTATGGCGTTATAACCTAGTTAAAATACTACATCGATAGGTTTCCTTTGAAAGAAAACATCGTGTGGAAACCAGCATACAGAAACAGCAGAAAATAATTGTTACGCATCTGAACTGGACAAATCTGAATGTAGGGGATGCTCGTACTCATAGATGATGTACTGACCCATGCTCCACATGTCGATGGGCGTCCCGTACTGCAGGCCGAGTATCACCTCAGGGCTCCTGTAGAACCTCGACTGTATGTACGTGTAGACACGCGCGTGCGTGTAACACGAACTGCCGAAGTCTATCACCTTGATTGAGGAGCTGCCTCGAGCTTTCAAGAGGATGTTCTCCTGAAAGATGCAACCTTTTATGATATACGAGTTAATTTAATATATTGAATAACACAATTATTATCAGATGGTCCAGGGTTGTTTGGAATTTCTAGGCTTGATTACAATCTGTGATATGTGATAATTTTGCCGAAGGCGGTTAGTACAAGTTACTTAGATGAGAATTGTGTATCCTGTAGAAATATACCCAACTTTAAAGAGGTAAATTAGACATCCAGAGTAAGATTTGATTTCTTTTATTACTTCACCGAAAGCTTCAGTTTATCAAACGCAGGTGTTATATAGTGAACCACTTACAGGTTTCAAATCGCAATGAATAATATTCTCCGCCTCTAGTAGCCTCAGGCACCTCAGCAGTGAGCTGGTGAACCTCCTGATGAGACTCAAACTGAAACCCTGGTAATTGTTCTTCTTGATCAACTCGTACAGGTTAATACTGAAATTTTAGAAGATTTAATTTTGTTAGTTATGGAGTACTTCAGAAATAATAAATAAATTATGCACGATCATTTATGTAGTAAGACCTCAATTTTTCTACAAACGTATTATGAATAAACTTGAATTTCCATGGAAAACTGAGAGCTCTATAGTGAATCCTATTTTACAAGAAATTTTATTATCTTTCCGATGGCATAATTCATATTCATACACGTGCATGTGACCGTGTATAGATATCAATTCTTATTGGTCAGATCAATTCGTATAGTTTTAAACTAAGCTATAAAGCCAAATTATACTTGTAAATAAAATATAACACCCAAATTCATGAAAATGAAATGAAACGAAAATGTAATAAAACGAAAATGTTTTTATTCAAACAGTTTGATGGATGGATACAATTATAAAGCCTGGGTTGGAATCGAACCCACCTATCTATAGTGTGGTCAGGATTGAGAAGTATTCAATCGTATTGATATATTTTATCCTCACCTCATAAGCTCAAAACTGATGCACAAATGATTCCTAAAGTAGAAGTAATCGAGCATGTGTATCACGTTGTGCAATTGGTCTTTATCCTTTAGCCTGAGGTGATCAAGTACCCTGACTTCGACTAGGGCTTGGTGGTGGAACCGCTTCTTGTTCCTGATGATCTTGATTGCGACCTGGTCGCCGGTGCGATGATCTAGCGCTCTGATCACTTGCCCAAATGAACCCTTGCCGATGACTTCGAGGATCTCGTATCGGTAAGCCACATGGTCGTGAATTTGCTGCAATTATAAGTATTTATAGTTGAATGCCTATCGTAAATGGAATGTGACATACATACGGACGGACGGGCAGGACGGAATCATAAGGATTAACTTTCTTACTATTTGACTACGGAACCGTAAAAATGATCATAACACTAACGCATTATCATCTTTAACTGGAAAACAAAAGAACTAAAAGAAAGAATACCTTGTTATAACTTCCGTTTTCATCGTCAAATCCGCAGTTGTTCGGTAAGTTGGCCTTCGCTTGCACCTTATTGGACTCCAAACCCAGGAACCACACCTCCGGATACTTCCTAATCTCATTCCTCTCCCATTCTGACAGTCTATCGCCGTATAGCTTCAGGGCTTCTGAAAAAAAAGCGGTTTATACATTTAGTATATTATTATTTTTGACTTCTACCTCAATCAGGGCATTGTATCTCCGATAGCCGTATTTTGCTAGGGCAAATCCTCAGAAATTTCAGGACCCTTCAGGGCCGTTCAAAGCCTAAGGAATTTAATACGTTCATTATCTCTTCCTAAACATAACTCGAGTGCTTTCATGCGGTTCAGATAATCAGACCGCTGTTTAATCAAAAGTAAAAACTTAATCATAACATTCTCAACAAAGACTGGTATATTTAAAACGAAGAAATTCCTTTGAAACAAAGTTACTGAATCGAATGCCATAACTAAACAATATACCAGAATATCATGAAATTAGATCGAGATACAAGGGCAATATTATGAAAATATCTGGTTTTATCCGCGTTTTCGAGGGGAAAAGTAGCACTCAGAGATACCTATGTAGCTTCCTATGGAAGACCAAGGTGTAAGGGATCTTCCGCTAGGCTAGGTCCTCGTGCCTGGGTACCGCACCCCAACTTTAGGTGTTGTAATTTTGTATATAATATATGGAGATCGTTTTGTGAATTTCGTTAGCGCGATGTAGATTACAGATTACTATGGCGCAATCTATCTTGGAGCCGTGCGAACTATCTGTGTTGTGAATAGATGTGACTACACTTCCTATAAGTGAAATAATAATGGGATCACCAGTTTCGGATCATTACCCCCTACATCCAAACACAGAAACAGAAACTATACCTCTTTTGCCTAGGCCACACTCATCGCGATAACATTCTGGCGGATAACTTCGTTTTCGGTCTACGGCGAATCGTCGCGGCCAAACCATGCGCGTTGTATAGTTTATCGCGATGTCGACAAACGCATAAAACAAAATGCAATGTGGCCGCGCAAGCGGAGTTCACCGCGATAAAAACCTTTGATGTGCGAGAGTTTACCGACAGCAGAGCGATGTGCCTGAAGCTTCGCGCGAAGTGCTGGTAGTATGAAGTATACGCGTATACCTGGCTACATACATCGCGATAACCCGAATATCCGCGTTATCGCGATGACTGCGGCCTAGGCATTTGTGATATTAGTATAGAATGAGATAATTAACACGGAAACTACCAACCAAATGGTTATCCCTTTTTCGCCAGCTTTCTCCCCTAAACCTATGACGTCATGGTGAGTGATGACGTAGCTAACACGTGCCGGAAAAAATTCAACTTTATTCACAACCCTTTGTGCCACAAATTATTGGGTAAATATTTGAAACAAGTCTTTTGTCCTATTATTTGGAGACAAAATGTTTACGATATCACGCGTTGTTAAAGGGGGCTAGACGGAAAAAATTCTTACGACACTTTTAGTGTCACTGTCACTGTCACTGTCGGTGACAGTTGTGTGTAGCTATTGTAAGCTGTGCGGCGTGCGCATGTTTCTCTGTCTCTCTCTCTCTCTCTCTCTCTCTCTCTCTCTTATAGAAAGCAAGCCAGATATTTTCATTTCTATTTATATATATATTATTAATAAAAAAAACAAATTTATACCTACTCTCTCGACTTATATAACTTCGTTCCATCCGGGTGTCCCTTGACACCTCTCAAGTTTTTTTGGAAGCAGTTTCGTATTTGGCAATACACAATTAAATATATTATATATCAATACATCATGATAATGTACAATTATACCTAATTAGTAATTATATGTACATCTTAAACTCTAACTCATGCATTTACCATTAGCCTACTCTACAATTTACAACTCTAATATGCGTGTAATTGTAGAACCCTTTGCCTCACTAGTTTTATGTTGCAAAATCTGTTCCGGATAAATGTAAGCTAATATTAATAAATAAATATCCCCGGACATTTTTCACACACGGCTATCTGATCCCAAACTAATCAGAGCTTGTAATATGGAAACCAGATGACTGATATACTACATAGACAACTTTTTTTTTGTAAATACATACTTAAATAGATAATTACACCCAGACTCAGGACATACAGACATTACATGTTCATGCACACGAATGTGTGTCCTGGATGGGAATCGAACCCACGACCTGCGGCGTGATAGGCAGTGTATTAACCAACCACGCCAACCGGCCCGTCAAATATTTAAAGGTTTACACGCAAAATGGCGCTGAGATGAATGAAAAGTTTCCTTTATCATTCTCCTTTAGATGTAAGTGCGTGCTCGTCCCTGGCCTTATTCGAAAAATACACATTTTCAACGAGTAACACAATTAATATTCATTTGCAAGAGCAACGTGTAGGCAAATTTAATGGCTACCACAATTTAAGGTCCTCGTAATTTATATACCTGGTTTACGCTTGTAGACATTATGGTAGGGGAGGCGAATAGGGGATTTCGGGATTTACTCGAGCGCGGCAGATTAACATAAGGGGGGCAACCTTGCACCTTGTGAAGTACTCTCACCAAATCTGAGCCCTCTATGTAGTGTCGAACGCCTAGGGTAGCCCGTCAGATTAGTAAAAAAAAATCGATGGTTTGAAATACTCGAGCGCGTCAGATTAAGGTAAGGTAAGTTAGTTACATGCAAAATAGTGTACATTTCAATAATCTGACAATTTGGGCGTGACGAAAGAAAATTGGAGACTCGCAAAGTTGCAAAAAAAAAACGACACCTGGATTTTCTCGAGCGCGATTAGTTTTTTTTTTATTTTGAAGGAAATTAGTCACGAATCACGGAAATATCTTAATCTGCCGATTTGCACAAGCCGAAGTAGCTAAAATCATTATTAAGTGTATAGTCCAGGAATATTGTGAGTTTCACCTCAGAATGAGAGATAGTCAGCTATTAACTTGTATAAACCTTTATTTTGACACCCTAAAACTTGTCTCAAAAGCTACTTATCTTAGGGTGCCCGCGACTACTGATTTTTCAAGGTCAAAGGTCAAAAAATCATTTATTGCAAATATCTCGTTTCCTATGGGTATTTTGGGATATGTATTCATAATAAATATTGTAGAAGGTTAAATTCTCTACAACTTTTGTACAAACATTTTTTCGATATCTTGAACCATTTTCGAGATTTCGATATTTTTTACATATTTTTTTTTTCAAACCGTCAGATTAAGGAAATCCCTCAACATAATTGTCAGATTATGGGTCAGTACAACAAGGCCATCAAGAAGAACCGCCTGTATAAAAATCTGACGCGCTCGAGTAAATCAAGGTCACGATTTTTTTTTGCATTTTCAAAAATCGGCCCTGACTGATGGTCGCGTCCAAATCGTCAGTCTTTAAAATAGGAGCTACTGGAGGGTTCACTTAACATCCCTTATCAATGTCTGACCTTAACAATGTCTGAATGTCTGTCGAGAAAATTTTTTTTTAAAATATTTTCGACCCCTTCGTACGGCCACCCCCACCACGCAAAACGGCAGATTATTATTTTTCCGTTATCAGACAGACGTGGCGCGACTACCCTATTAATATCTGACGCGCTCGAGTATTTCTTGGTGACTGTTTTTTTTTACATTTTTGAAACCCTGTAGACGCTCCCCCCACCGCTGAAGGGGATAATATCACAGAACCATTTTTTCTTTATTCCACCTAATCTTCAAATTCCAGTAGGTTCCAAAGACGCTCGAGTAACTACAAATTTAGCATCATTGCCTCCCCTCCCCTACCATAAGGATGTTTGACTGACATATCAAAACAGCTTCTTTTTTTTCGTTTAGCGTCACACGTTGTTTTTCGCCAGTGTCAAGTATATACAGGATGAACCTGAAAATTCTGATACACGCTTTCATTTCACTTCACTTGTGCACTTAGATTGTACTTTATTGGACTAAAGGCCACCGATACTCAATAAAACTCATACGATTTTAATTAAAATAAAAAAACTTGAGAGAACGAAGTTATATGAGTATATATATATATATATATATATATATATATATATATATATATATATTTATATATATATAAATAGAAATGAAAATATCTGGCTTGCTTTCTATAAGAGAGAGAGAGAGAGAGAGACAGACAGAGAAACATGCGCACGCCGCACAGCTTACAATAGCTTACTACACACAACTGTCACTGACAGTGACAGTGACACAAAAAGTGTCGTAAGAATTTTTTCCGTCTAGCCCCCTTTCACAACGGGCGAAGCATGTTCCCGCGGTACCCCACAGAACAAATTAAAAAGGTAGAAGGTAAGTAAACAACAGTCTCCAATGATGTGAAGCAACGTGCACGAAGTTGTGTGCGCGACCTGCACGTACGTTATCCCGCGTGACTCGCGTCGCACAGGAGCGCGATCGGCTTCCTTTTTACACGCTTTTTTAAAATTCGGCTTCCTTTAGGTACTGTGCTTCGCTCAAAGTGCGCGGGGCTCTAACTACCTTTTTTATTTGGCCTGAATGTTTGTCCGTCTGTATCTATTGTATGTATTTAAAAGAAATTAGTATGATATGTAGTATGTCAGTTACTTATCTAGTTTCCATAGTACTTAGCTTGGAATCAGCAGGGCTATTACGTAACTTGTTTCAATGAGTTTCAATCTTGAAAACAGCCTCTAAATCAATAGAAACATTACAATGGCAATATTGGTTCCATTCGCAATGAACTACTAGCTGTTTGTATATGCACGCATGTATATGCAAAAACTATTTTAATAAACCGTTTGCACGATTGAAACTGATTGAAACATGTTACGTAATAGCCCTACAGACAGCTATCTGTGAAGAACGCCCCAAGATTATATTAATTTGTCGTTCCTAAAATTTCACGGCTACGAGCTATCATGAGGCGATCACTTCACGTCTCTCAGCTACCACCATCCTTTTTCATTTCCTCGCGCCCTTGTCACATATTACGTAGGTATTTTGCTTTAAGGCGATGATAGCTCAGTGGTAAGTGACGTCGAATACCGCGACGAAGGTCGTGGGTTCGAATCCTACAATGAGCTTGAGCTTTCGGTGAAGGAAAACATCGTGAGGAAACCATAGCACGGTGGTAGGGTACTTTGTACCCGACTGGCTGGCTACCACCCTCAAGTTGAAAACCTGCCGCCAAGCACCTATCGGTGTGTTCCGACAGCTGCACTTGAGAGCCAGTTCCCATCTAGGCTTTGTGTGCTTACCACCTTCGGCCACATCATCACTTACCATGGTGAGATTGTGGTCAAACACAAGCTTATCCAGAATAAAAAAATAAAAAAAACAAATTAATGTTTCGAGTCTGAGCATGAGCACCCCATTCAGGCATACATTAATTACTGGATATAACTATGCGGAAGATTAATTATATTTGCGTGTCAGTGAGTGTCATTAAAATCTGGTAGGTTTAAAACCAAGAGTTTGTTCAGTCATAATTAAATTCTATAGATTACTATTTTTGCCGCCATAACACGCAAATATTGTCAGTGAGACTAGATAAATAATAATTATTGAATGTAATAGGTGTAAGTTGTTTTTGAAAAGAGTAATTGCTGAGTTTATTGTCGGCTCTTCTCAGCAAAAACAACCTTCCGAACCGAGCATTTAGAGTCTGACTATTCATAAGTGCCTGTGAAGGCCTATTTGGATGAATAAACAATTTCATTTCATTTCAAGTAAATTCATGTATTTTGTAGTAATAAGTATAGGTAATAATAAGTGTAGTAATATATAGTATAGGGTATATATTCTTTAGCTAAGTATTTATGTAATTTATATGTTTTTAATTTGTTTAACACTGTAGAGAGAGAATGTTATGAACACCTATACAGGGTGCACATATCGGAACCTTGTACAGTAAAAATCGATGTTACCTATGCTATTGTTAAGGCGACGATATACGTGAAATGTCGATTTTCGATACAATATTTCTCTGCATTCTTTATTGCAAGTGATTTATAAAAAATATATGTTAAACTAGAGGATACACGACATAAAACGACTTTTTTCAAATTTTAATTTTATCATCGAGAACATCAGAAAAAAATCGCGAATATGAGCCTTTTTGAAATTTCAAACATATTTCTCTCCTATATTACGGATTCAAATAACATGAAATTAATTACAGATATTCTTACACCTAAAACAAATAGAACTGTCTTGTTGTTTTTTCAAAAAAAGTTACTGTTATTTTTTAATTAAATTTATACTCGATTTTCAACTCGGTGACAGCTTTGGTCCCCTCGTTCGCCCGTCATTTCAGTGCGGGACGGGACGTTGTGCTGATCGGACCTGTGCTACTTTTTTCTCCACTCGATACAATATCATAAATGGTGTAATTAAAGCAGTGTTGTATATTTTAGCTATACATCGCGATGCGGTTGCTAGGGCTCGTCCATTAATTAAGCGATGTTTTTTAGAAACTTTTAAAAATGTTTCATTGTATTTTAGCTGAGGCGTCGAAAGTTCGTTAGTTTGTAGAACTACTCATATAGTTGATTATAGTATTAATACGTAACTACCTTTAGAAAAAATATGAATTCATCAAGTTACACAACTTACTTTTTTTTTGCACTATTCGACATCCACACGGATGAAAACATATTATAGCGAATGCTAATAATTAAAAAAACCTATATATTACATAATAAAAATAAATAAAGACATTTTTTAAATGATCACTTCGAAAAATATTATACATATACTAGCGGGACCGGCAGACGTCCTGCCCTGAAATTAAAACAAAACTTAGAACCCGTTTCCAGCGCCACCTACCGGGTCCAAATGTCAGACCATCGAGGAACCCATTGAAATATACACACAAAATTTCATCCATATCGGTCCAGCCGTTAGGTGACAAACACACGTACAGAAGAATTATATTTAATAAGATAATAAAAATAGATTTTTTGATAACCAACAAACTTGAAATTGTTGTTGGACTCACCCTAAGTTTTATGCGGCACTGGAGTAACCATAGCTTGTACAATTCGTCAAATATACTTTGAAACCTGTGATACTTGAAATTGGACCTTATCTTATAGAAATAAGGTTCATTGTCACGTAACTCCTATAACTATCACGTTTCAAGCTGCATTATGAACTTTTAAAATATCTGTTTTGTCTCGATTCGAGTTGCGAGGGAGAGCGTTGCGCGTTCTTTGTGAGGGCGCGCGGGGGGTGCAGCGCCAATCGAGCAAGGTCATTCGCGTATATCGTCACCTTAATGTGTGTACTGTTGGTGTTTTTATATAAATAAATATTCACGCGAGATTATAAAAATATTATGATTGATCGTCGATTCAATGAGAAGATCCACTGCTGAAAAAAAAATGCTTCTTGCCGGAGTCTTCTCAGTTTAAGTGTATTACGAACCGGTGGTAGAGTCAATTATTGACTCTACCACCTAATCTCACTAATCAAAATTTCATTTATTCAGTTTAGGCCCTGGTAAGACACTTCTTACTAGGGCCTAAACTGAATAAATGAAATTTTGATTTGAATGCAATGCGGGGTTAGTCAATATAATATTTCGATCATTATCTGTGCGCGAATAGGTAGATATTTCCCACAAATATATTTAGAGTAAAATTTTGATAAATAAAATGTACTCAGCATATGTCAGACAGTGATAATTTTCCATTGGTGAAAGCGTTTTTAGAATCGGTCCGGTAGTTCCATAGATTAACCCCTACAAATCTACAAAAAAAACATTACATTATTATCGATATGCCGAGATTATTAATCATAGCTAGTAAATACCGGTAAAATATTAATAGTTTTAAAAATATAAAACTCTTTGAAACTGATTTAACAAGCTCTTTACTAAAAAAAACTGTATTCTACAGTAAAATAAAAACCCAACGAACAATTTGGTTGGTTGACCTTTCATGAAAGGTTTAGATGAGATTGAGATCCAATTATTGATTAGTTGGTAGGTACTGTGTTTCTTTACGCCGAAAGTCACACTGGAAACATTCTCATAGCAATGTTCCCTTTTTACGTTACTTCACGTGAATCACCTGAACTTGTTGAATAGCAACGTGAAACCAAAACAATATGAAGTTTCCAGCTACTTGGAAAGAAACACAGACGAGAAACCACTTTGAAGGTTTCCAAGAAAATATATTGTTTGAGAATTCTATTGCTATTGGCCAAAGAGTGCTGAGAACAGATCTATAAGATTTACTTAAGTACTGGGTACGAATACAAAATAATAAAAGCAATGCATATAAAGACTCAAATTGTCTCTGATATTTTCAATCCAAGCAATGGTGTAGCCACTGGTGAATAAAAACAATAAACCGAAGAAGTCTACTCAAATGAGTCTCATCCCATGGGACGCCTTGTCTTGTCTAGTTCTTTTCGCATTATGTAACTCGATCTACAATGAAATCGACCAAAAAAATATTGTGACTTTTTTAATGGAATAAACTGTAGACCTCGCGAAAATTAACGTTCCCCATAGATCCTCCATTTTGAAAAAAATCCAAAAACTGAATCGACAAACAGATATCGAACTTGTTCACAAAATTACATGAGAATCGGTTGAGAAATACGACTTGTGGAGGAGAACAGCCGGACAGACATACGAAGACTTTTCTGCCCAAGCTAGTTTTTTTTTATTTTATTCTGTAAAGCTTGTGTTGGACCACAATCTCACCATGGTAAGTGATATGTGGCCGAAGGTGGTAAGCACACAAAGCCTAAAAGCTAGCTGGAAGTAAATAATACATTCTAAATGAAACACCAATAATAGAGTGTATTAAATTAATGCCAATTACCAGGACTAAAAGTAAAATGAAGCGTCAAATGTTGAAGTAAGTACTTAATGGTTATGTGTCTGGAAACCCCAAGGGTACCAGAGTAAATGCACTTGCAAATTGAAACTCACCCTGTCCCTTAAAACCAACTTAGTTAAATTAACCCAAATGAATTAATAATAGTTAAGGAATTTACTAATGGATATTTGACCAATCAAGAATAGAATTATATGAAATTTATATTTATAAAACTATGTTGGGTAAGTTACACCATTTATAACTCAAGAACGGCTGAACGGATTTTGATGAAATTTGGAACACAGGAAGATCATATCTTCGAATAAAACATAGGATACTTTTATCCCGGGGAAGATAAGATCACCCGGAAAAATGAAACCGCGGAGGGCAGCTAATTTTCAATAAAAAACACTAACTATCCAATCATTATATCAAAAAATAGAATGCGAAAGGGTTATTTGAAAATGTCACAACTCAATCCCAAATTGAATACATTCTACGTGCTATTGAAAATGAAGGCACAAAATGTGCCAAATCACTGATGCCTATTGAAATCGAGTGCTGGGTAACAATTCAGTGGAAGCCGACCGATACCTACCATCGCGTAGCGGACAATAATTATATCTAGCTGACTATTGTGACTGAAATATTCTTTAATAATGAAAATTAATATGAAAATAGACGGAGACTTCTAAGCAACATTGTTTCCAGGGACCGTTAATCATGGACATAGCGACGGCGAAGTGCCAATATCTTCAAACTGACAAGAACACAACTTTACAGGAACTAAAAAAAACGTTCCATAAATCACATACTTACGCTTTAGTTCGTCCGTATTTCCACAATTTTTATTTCTTGTTGTAGTTAAAAATGTAGATTTGTGGTTACGCCAAAGTAAGCGGAAATCGACTTTATAGCCATAGAAATTAAAAAGTTAATTTTGAAAAAAAATAATTTAGGAGATATTGGCACTTCGCAGTCGATATTTATTCCTTGACTTACCTGCCAAGAGATTCTACTTTTACCTCTACTTAATTAGTCTGAACTAGGATTATCCGTTGAAGCTAATTAGTGCCAAGATAGTCAAAATTCGGGCAGACGTACAACTGCACTTGAGAGTTAATTCTCTCATAGGCTTTGTGGGCCCCTTTGGCCTCATCATTGCTTATAGTTGCGAGATTATTATGTTTTACTCCATCCTCAAAACTTCATAAATATCGTGCATAATTACACCATGGTAAGAAGTAAAAGATATCCCAAAACGGTACATTTTCCATTTAACATAATTCTACCTATTTCAAAACGAATTAAAGCAATCTTTCAAGTGGTTCTTGACAACTTTTCCATAATCCAACTATTACCAACTTGTAAAACTTTTGGCAATTTCGTGAAGATTTGACGTAATTTTATTGACGTCTCAATGTGAATAAAGTTTGCTCGTATTCTTGAGAAGGTCATCTAAACAAATACTTAAAGGAAGCAATAAATTCGAACTTTACCGCTAAAGCTTCTGCCAATAAATCTTATTGATGTAGATAAGAAGTCACGTTGCAAAAAATATGATTACTTTAATTTTTTTCCTAAAGTACAATCCAGGCTCTATTCTCTAGCACTAAATTGCACAATTGCATAATTATTTTAATGGCACAATGATGACTACGTCTGTAGTTTCTGTAACTTATATCTCGAAAACCAGAAAACTTTTACTAAGGTCATGTTGATATTATCTGATAGAACTGAAGCCAATCTAACTCCAGTGTCACTCTGGCGTGTTATTTTTGGGACACCGTGTATTATTTTGATGAAAAATTGAATTTGAAAACCAGAAATAATCGTCCAAGCCTGGAAAATATAAACATAGAATATGGTTTTATTCCACAAATGCTCAATCCTCTGGGAACTGCTTGTAGAATGACATTCTTTAGCTAAGCAATTATGTATCTCCATATTTAGGGCTATTTTTTGGGCAACATATACCGTAATCTTTATTTTTATTTTTTTTATGTCACAAGTGACAACGAGGCAGGCGGGTCACCTGATGGTAAGTGACAACCGTCGCCTATAGACATTGGCAATACCAGGGGATAGCTAATGTGTAGTACACCTTATTACAATGCCTTAAAGGCGATTTATTTTTTCTTTCAGTAGAATCGAATCAAATTGAAACTGCCACTAACTAGTATCTCTAACTCTTAATGCACTCGAACGAACTCCATGTAACTTGAGCGTTGTTTTTTTCTAAGGCCAATTAAGTGCGGCTCGCCCTATTGACCTACTTTCGAGGATCGGGGACGGAAGGCCTCTTGAGATAAATGTTGCCTACGCCTGATGTTTCGCTAGCACAACATATTATGTATTATTTACGAGCTTCTGTAACGTTACGGTCGCATTTCTGAGGATGTTCAGATATTGATACTTCTTAGCGTTTCAATATTTAATCTAGTTGTCAACTACACGATATCAAGCCATGTGAACTGCCTCTCTCATATTAGAACTCGTTCACACGAGCAGCATGTTGGCGGCTGCAGTCGGTCAGTCGCCGACGCTGACGTCGCCGAGTGTCAGCGGCTGCAGTCGGCAACATGTTGCCCATGTGAATACGTTTCGGCGACGCTCAATTCGACATAGTAGGTATGAAATCATGATGATAAACGAAAAATTTCTTCGAGGATGAGCATGTCATAGCATCAACCGGGACTCTAAAACATATCATTATCAATAAACATAGACTACGTTGTATCCGATAGGAAAATTGGCAAAGTTTCGATTTCCACGAGAACATCTGCGATATTTTACAATGTTTCCATATCATTAAGCTCTTTATAACCAACAATATGTTGTAACTCGTTACCCCATTCCGCTAGGGTTGTCACTGAGCCAAAATTGTGTTTAAAAAAACCATTAATTTATAACTCAACCATGTTCGTAAGCTAACGAAATTAGATTTTCTTGTGAAGTAGACGAGTGCCAGTTCATCTGCCTTCCCAATGTTTGGGTTGACCACAAACTAAATTAACTTTATAAATCTCTTGAGAACCCTAATGGCAGATAAAATTACACGGCGAGTGAACACCGATTGAATGCCTGCCAGATATGGCTACTTACATTTTTAAACAATCCAATTTGAAATATGACATTTACGTAACTAAATACGAAACAAAGACTTGTTGGATTTCCCCCGAGTGCGCGTATTGTACAGTGTTGCAATACTAAGGGTAATATTGGAATTAAATATTTTATTTACTACCTACGTCTCTACATTGTTTATGTTAAATCGAGAAACATAGACTCTTGACCACGGTACTTACACTTCATTTCCTTATTATATTATTCTACTAATATTATAAAAGTGAAAGTTTGTATGTTTGTTACTCAATCACGCAAAAACGGCCGAACGGATTTTCAAAAATCTTCGCACACATGGAAAAGATAAGTTGCCTACCAATGTCGCATAAAATCAATCAGAAACAATATTAAAATGCACTTTTTGTATGATAACGAAATGCATGTATCTTCGTAAATATGAACAAACTCTAGAAGATAAAAATTCTACAAAAACACAAGCTTTCTAGTTAATTTGAAGGAACTCTTTTTGAACTTATGGGAGGTAGCCAGCAAGGAGGAGGTCCTACAAAGTACCCAGATGCACAGATTTCATCATAATACATTATCCACCGAAAGGTTATGCTCCTTGCAGTTAAAACTCTCATCATCTAAAATTATGTAATTTAGGAGTTTAGAGATTGCCACCCCTAAATATGCATTTAAATACTCGATCCACTTGTTTTTGGCAGCCCTAGCATACCTCGGATGCCGCATAGTTTTGCATAACAATGCCCATATGATATAAAGAGAAATAAATGAGACCAAATTGTATAAAAGTAAGCTGGCACACGGGTTTGCGGGACTTAACCTATAGGAGACTATAAAGGTCATAGCCCATTTAAACGACTCTGCTCCAACACCGCTCCCACCCAACACCGCCCTATACTAAAAGTCACCTACCGAGCAGTCTGATGGCGGTAAGCTTGCTGACAGCGAGCTGTCTCCTGATTTATGTTTCCAATATAAACTATACCTATCTAAAGAGCACGACCTGAAGCCCATATTTGAATGATATTTTAATGGTAGGGTGGGAGCGGAGCCGTGTAAGTGAGCTACGACCTTTATACAGGAAGATTCCAGAGATTATTTCAATGTTATTATAATACTAAATGATATAAGATGACCGATATAATGACTGACTGGCTGGCTACCACCCTCAAGTTGAATCTGTCACCAAGCACCTATCGGTGTGTTCTGTTCCGACAGCTGCACTTGAGTGCCAGTTCCCATCTAGGCTTTGTGTGCTTACCACCTTCGACCACATCAACACTTACCATAGTGAGATTGTGGTCATCACAAGCTTATCGAGAATAAAAAAATATGATGTAGGTAACTTAGAATACATACTGGGTTTGTAATTTTAGTTGTTCTTTTGGAAAAACAATTACGAGATATCTTGGGATTATGACGGCCATTTGATTCCAAAATAAGAAGAGTTTGTATTGTGGAAATTAGATAAATGTTATACTGAATGAATTATCGGACCCTCGGCATATGGCATGATAGGCAATGTGTATCACCAACCACGCCAACCGGCCCCGCAATAATAATAAGACAAGGATTCATGAGATTTAGTCACAGTCGCAGCTCAACTGTAATAACTTCAATTCATATATGAAACATATTCGAAAATGTTAATGAGGCGAAGGTAGCCCTTAATCGTACAAAAAAACAGCATTACAAAAGAAAATTCTAAATAAAAAATTACGTAGGTTTTTTTTAAATAAACTTATCCAGTAGGTACAATGCAGTCTGAAAGCGTGCTTTGGTCTAAAATTAAGGAACTCACGAATCAAAACCTACATTAAACTGTTGAGTCAAAATTCTTTAAAAAAGGAGGAGATTTTACGTTCGACTGTATTCTTATAGTGAACACACAATATGTTATCACTGTTACTACTAACACGGTTTGTAAAATTAGGTAATATAATAGTGTATCTAACATTCCGCGACATAACAATATTCAAACGCACAAATGTTACAAATTTACCAAGCATTATCATCATTAAAATATTCATTTATATTAATAATTAAGGTTTCTACTATATGACCTTATAGCCGCCTATACATAAACCCCGTGTATCAGACACCGAAGGATTTAGTGAGAAAATGGCTAGTAATAACAGAGCCAGCGTGGGCTTACCAATGGCCAGTAATTCCACTATATATACATATACATAGACAGACAGCCCGTTATTGAGGATAACGATTATCCCGAATAAATTGCTTTTACCTAAATAAATAATGGCATCTGTACGTGGAGTATTATGAAGAATGCCCCAGGTTTATTTATTCCATAAAGATTATCACATTTATCGTATCAGGAAATTAGAGATGTTGCCTATATTCAATAAAAAATATCTACAAAAATACAAAATACAAAAAACATTTATTGTCCTGAAATCGGGTCTGGCCGGTAAAATATAATATATAACTAGCGGGCCCGGCAGACGTTGTCCTGCCCTGAAATTAAAACAAATCTTGGAACTCTATTCCAGCGCCACCTACCGGGTCCAATTGTATTTTAAAACCATCGAAGAACCCATTGAAGTATACACACAAAATTTCATCCAAATCCGAAAAGTCATGCTCAACGACTCAGTTTGATTCACTAAGGTTTATCAAACGAGATATTAAAATTTTTGTTTTTGTTGATTTTCTCAAAAAATGCTGAATCAATTTCGATAAAATTTATATGGGACCACCTCTGAAGCATGATCTACCAAACAAAAAAAGAATCATCAAAATCTATTCATAATTGGCAGAGTAATCGCATAACAAACATACAAAAACATACAGTCGAATTGAGAACCTCCTCCTTTTTTTTTGAAGTCGGTTAAAAATAACAATGGCCTTCACACTATATAGGCCATTGTTATTTTTAATTATTAAATTGGCCTGTATCGTGAGGACCCAAATACGATTAACATAACAATATTAATAAATTGACATTTTAGTCTAATAAAAAACTGGTAGAATACCAATACCTTAGTATTAACCTTTTAGTATTATAACTAAACTATAAAATACTAAATTAAATTGTTGCAATTACACACTAAACAGTGTATAAAACACCTAAAAATACTCGTCAATAGTGACACTTTGTTACATTCAACCATTTTATGATTTTTAATAACTAATCTTTTTCTAATTTGCATTGAATAGGCTCTGAAACTACTGAACCGATTTGAAAAATTCTTTCACCATTAGAAAGCATTATCCCTGATGAACATAAGCTATATAAATTTTGTCCCGAGAAAAGATAAGATGCCACGGGAAAGTTTATTTGGTTACGACCAAAGAGTGGAAGATTAAAGATACTTCCACGCGTTCCTGAGAAAAAGGGTCTTGACAGACGCACATACAGACAGACTGACAACAAAGTGATCGTGTAAGGGTTCCGTTTTCTTTTGAGATACGGGACCATTGTATTTTGACATAAAAAAAACACGGTCAGCGTTTATCGGAATGAAATGTTTCAACACTTTATATGGATTCGTTGTCAAGGAGAAGCTAGCGGGAAGATTTGTAGTTGTATGGGTACAGTCAGTTACGATAAGGTTCAATATTCTCTCCGGGAGTCCATTAAAAGTTAACCAAGCCAATAAGTGGTGGAACGTGGAAGCACAATTGAAAATAGTTGTTTCCCAAGACTGTATGGAAGGAAGACCAACGGAAATAATGGGAAAAAAGAGCCTTCGGCGCATTGTAAAAAGGCTTTTTTATCACACACAAGTTTACATTTCACCACGAACTCGCCTATTGGTAAGCGACGATGTGGCCGAAGATGACGCAAACTTATTAAGATACCTATTCACTCTGACCTTGAAAAGATCCAGATCCAGGTCGGCAATACATTTATCAGAGATCTGACCAGTGGCGTAGCTACCGTAGGGGTAGGCGGTGCAGTGCACCGGGGCCCCCAAGCTTATGGGGCCCCTCAGCCTCCATGTTTTCAGCTGTTATTAAAGCTACTTAACCTATGTTACTCCTTATAACATCAGCTACCTGTCAGAGAGTCTCGTTAAAAACGGTCCAGCTGTTTCGGAGAAGCCGATAGATAGATAGATAACACATTATTGTTCCATACATGAAAAATAAAACAATAATAAAAACAGAAATAACATTCACAATGTCACAATGGCCGCCTTATCACTAATAGTGATCTCTACCAGCCAACCTTGGGATGGGAAGGATTTGACTATTATAAAAATATGGCGGATAATAGATTTTTGTTAGAGGTCATTACCGATACTTTCAAAAAGACACATTAATTAGATTTATTTGTATAGATATGGCCCCAATTTCATTTTTGCCCCGGGGCCCATGGTTTCATAGTTACGCCACTGCGTCTGACATTAAAAAAGATGGTCTATAACGTAGCAGAGGCGCAGAGGTGACGAAAATCTGGAAAAATGGGATCACGCGGTCGTTCACCAACACGATGGACCGATCAAGTGAAAGATTCGTCGTCCTCCAAATTTTACATGGTGATGACAGACGCGCTGGACAGAAACCGGTGGAGGCAGATCATCCGCTCCAGAAGCTACCCTACTGCTGACCACGGTCCTCAGACATGAGGGACCGACCCCAGAGAGAGATAACGTAGCATCCCTAGTCTCTCCAAACAGCAAGCTGTCAAAGTATAAACAACTAACGCAAATTACTTGTGAACTCAACTCGAACGTAGATAGTTTGTGGTCAGACACTTAAACAAGCAATTGATAATGTTAATTGTTTAGACAAGTTTCCATATTGGTAGAGCTGTACCTAGCGGGTGTCTTCGATCGTATTTTTTTTTAAATATTTGGACGCGCTGTATTCATTCAGTTAAAGCCTGAATTAATGTTTAGGTCAGTAAAATAGGTAACTGGAGGAAATTTGTTGTAACCTTTGAGGACCTTTTGAGGTAAATCTGATATTGATCCTATTTGAGGGGGTATAAAGAAATACCATGTAAGACTAGTGGCTCTGAGAGCTGCAGACTTCGCGAAATTTTTGTGACGTTTTTCGCATTTTTTATGTTTTCAATGGGGATTGATCCGCCATTTTGAGAAATATCCAAACTCCCAGAAATTTACGAGAATTGGTTAAGAAATGCGACCTGTAGAGGAGAACCGCCGGACAGCAGGACAGACATACGAAAGCATTTTTGCCCAAGCTGAAACGGAGACGCTTCGTTCGCTCGCTCAAAAACGGTATGAAACTTTATTGAATTTTGCTGGAATTCTGCCATCGAATATATCGATGAATTTGGCTTAATTGACTCGTTTAAAATTCACGTGTCCCATAAATATAACTTAACTTATTTTAGAATATGAGAATCAATTTCAATAAAATGAAGACGGATAAAAATAACCTTATTCAAAATTCAATGAACCCAGAAGAACACAGAAAGCGTACCTCAGATTTCACAAAACTTAGCTGTATTTTATCCCTATTGTGATAATTAATTTTAATATAGGTACATCAACCGTACCACGGCTTAACCGGAGATGTTCAAGCTTCGTCGCACAAATTGATTGTCTGATGGATGACCCGTGACAGCTGGACCTAGATCCAGTCTCCGGGATTAATGGTCTATCCGACCAATAATATAGGTAGCAACCTCTCCATAAGACGCCATGACGATGGAGAATTTTCAATTCAGTGATTTATCGTTTTGTTTTTGGGTTAATCCCATGTTTTAGGCCAAACATTATTTCGGTTGAACATTTATAATTTATGAATGGTATTTAGGTATTTATGAAAACGTAACAATAATAAAATAATGGATAGTACCTACTGCTTTTTTAGTTTGTCCTTGTGAATAAAAATAGTTTAGACCCGAGAGTAATATTGGTATATAAAACCAAGAACGCGGGTGAAACTGCATTGTCGAAACTAGTCCTACTAATATTATAAATGTAATTAGTAGCATGTGAAAGTTTGGATGTTTGTTCCTCAATCACGCAAAAACGGCTTAACGGATTTTGATGAAACTTAGTACACAGGTAGATCATATCATAAAATAAAACATGGGGTACTTTTTATCCCGGGAAAAGGTAAGATACCTCGAGAACGCGGGTGAAACCGCGGGGCGGACAACTAGTGTTTAACAAATTCACATCAAATTACTTAGGTATGATCTTTTTTTGTGTTGTGTTGATGTGCGTGTGAAAAGAAAGAAAGACACATTATCTCCGTCACTCAGTTTATTGAAAGAAATTTATTTTCCTGGTATACCTTTTTTATTCTGGATAAGATTGTGTTTGACTACAATCTCACCATGGTAAGTGATGATGTGGCCGAAGGTAGTAAGCACTCATAGCTAGATGGCAACTGGCTCTCAAGTGCAGCTGTCGGAACACACCGATAGGTGCTTGGCGACGGATTTTCAACTTGAGGGTGGTAGCCAGCCAGTCGGGTACCTACTACAAAGTGTACTACCACCGTGCTATGGTTTCCTCACCGAAAGCTCAAGCTCATTGTAGGATTCAAACCCACGATCTTCGCCGCGGTATCCAACGTCACTAACGCTGAGCTATCATCGCCTACTAACCTAACAGGTAGCTCAATGTATAGTTATCTCAGAGCACTTTATCAACTACGTGTTGTTTCGAATACAGTAAAGCCATAGAAACTGAAATTCTCAACAATTTCTACAAAGTTGGGACAAATTTAATAGGTAGGTATTTACCTAAGAATAAAATTTCTATGTATTTACTTGGGATATATCTTCATAAAATTTAAACAGAATATTCAAAGGAATTTTGGGATGAAGTTTTTTGATTAAATTAATATCAAACAACGAATCTGATGCCCGGAAAAGCTAATTGTTTTCATAAATGATTGTCGCTTTTTTTGTAATACGTTTTACTCATTAATTTCAGCTCAGATTTAAGCATACACCCGTAGCTTTAGTAAAAAAAAAAGATAGATACCTATCTATAAAAAATAAAAAACAAAAACCGACTTCAAAACTGTAACCTATACCTATGTACAAACATAAACTAAAAAGTAAAGAATAATATTTTAATTTCAAAGCAAGAGCCTTAAAGGACAATCAACAAAATTATTGATATTTATATATCTATTTAATATTTATAAACAGTTCTTTTTGGAGTCGTTGCCAGTCAAGAAGAAGGACAGTTTTGAACTGGACACGAAGTGTTCATACGAGAAAACGTCTTACGACACCTCTCCTTACGGTAATGTTCCTTAGGTCCTTTGTTACAAAGGCAGAATTAAACTGTCCTTCTTGGCTGGCACCCACTCCAAAAATAACTGTTTATAAATATTAAATAGATATATAAATATCAATAATTTTGTTGATTGTCCTTTAAGGCTCTTGCTTTGAAATTAAAATATTATTCTTTGAAGTATGATCTACCAAACAAAAAAAGAATCATCAAAATCTATTCATAATTGGCAGAGAAATCGAGTAACAAAAAAAAAAAAAAAAAAAACATACCGACGAATTGAGAACCTCCTCCTTTTTTTGAAGTCGGTTAAAAATATCACAGTGTGACAGACAACTTTTCATCTCAAAAACGAAGAACCCATTGAAGTATACACACGAAATTTCATCCAAATCCAAAAAGTCATGCTCAACGACTCAGTTTGATTCACTAAGGTTTATCAAACGAGATATAATTTTTTTCGTTTTTGTTGATTTTCTCAAAAAGCGCTTAATCAATTTCGACAAAATTTAAATGGGACCACCTCTGAAGTATGATCTACCAAACAAAAAAAGAATCATCAAAATCTATTCATAATCGGCAGAGAAATCGAGTAACAAACATCCTGCTCCTTTTTTTTGAAGTCGGTTAAAAATATCTAATCATACAGTCGCTACTGACCGATTGAATGACGATGCCCACTCTATCTACCTCCACTAACAGAAATGACGGCAATATTCCTGAGACAGGAAACGTTAAGACTACACTATTACAGTGAGGATATAAGATCGGAAAGCTATTTGCAGGGGTGTCATAAGAGATATGCCATAAAAGTTTATGGGTTTCTATTGCAACGTAAAATAGATAATTTGTGAATGAATAGAGTTTATTTGTTTACGACCAAAGAGTGGAAGATGAAAATTATAAAACACTTTGCAAAACTCATTGTGTTGACATCGACACCAAAAGTGTGTGCCAAATTTCAGCTCAGTTACTTAGTTCTGTGGAACTGGTTTTGAGGTCGGATACCGCGGCTTCGAATCCTACAATGAGCTTGAGCTTTCGGTGAAGGGAAACATCGTGAGGAAACCATAGCACGGTGGTAGGGTACTTTGTAGTACCCGACTGGCTGGCTACCACCCTCAAGTTGAAAATCTGTCGCCAAGCACCTATCGGTGTGTTCCGGCAGTTGCACTTGAGAGCCAGTTCCCATCTAGGCTTTGTGTGCTTACCACCTTCGGCCACATCCTCACTTACCATAGTGAGATTGTAGTCAAACACAAGCTTATCCAGAATAAAAATGAAAAAATCTACTACAAAGTACTAAAGGTACTTACTAACAGTGGAGTCATAATAGTGCCAACGAAGACACGCCCCATAATTTTTCCCAGGGCCGGATTTAAGGGAGGGCAAAGGGCCCCTCTCTTGTGGAGGCACAAGAGAGGGGCTCCCTCATAAATTATACTTATTATGAAAAATGTATACCAAATTATAAAAAATCCTAAATAATTAAATACCATTTATAAATATCACAAATAATTTATCTTTGCAATAAAAGATTAAAACACTTGCAAGAAAAATATAATTTGCCATATTTGCAAAATAATTGTTGCCACTCCTTTGTTGCCCCAGGGCCTATGTCGATATGCAGCACTACAACACAACGCGTAGAAAGGTTTCAAATAAAAATGTTTCTAAAATATATAAACAGTTACGTATGTACCTAGTTAGTTATTTTCCTCATTCAAGACTACGTAACGAAAACAAGCCTAAATTAAGTCGTAGACAAAACAATCTATCCTAAATTATTTCTGCTCTCTGCTCGTAATTCTAGCAACCTTCGCCTATGACCTTGGGAGGTAAATATATTGCCGTCTGCTGAGACGAGCGAGAATTCTACAAATAGTACAGATTGCAAAACTTGTGAAGCCTCATTGTCAAGGCGAATCGCAAATGAGATTATGCCTCATATAATGCGTATGATTTCTGTTTTATATAACACACGTGATACGGGGTAGTTAGGGCCGCAATCTATCAAATTGGAGAAAAATACTTAATTTTGGACTCTAAGACAATAATAACTCAGTGGTAGTGACGTCAGATACCGCGGCGAAGGTCGTGAGTTTGAATCCTACAATGGGCTTGGGCTTTCGGTGAAGGAAAACATCGTGAGGAAACCATAGCACGATGGTAGGGTACTTTGTAGTAGTCGACTGGCTGGCTACCACCCTCAAGTTGAAAATCTGTCGCTAAGCACCTATTGGTGTGTTCCGGCAGTTGGTCTTGCTAATGTCTATAGGCGACGGTAGTCACATACCACCAGGTGACCCGTCAGCTTCATTGGCACTAAAAAAAAACAACTCTCACAGAAATATACTGCAGTAACATATAGGAAACTATCGAACTAGTTTTCTGATAAAAGTAAGACCAAAGGAAAATCACGTCTATTTTAGACGTAAAATGCGAAAGTACAAAAACTCCTCAAGATATTTATCCAGATCATTCCCTTAGAATGGAGCTGTACCAGCTTAAAATATCCTTGTTGGCAGCTTTCATGAATATCTGTGTGTTATAATATGATTGTGTTTCACATGCGTACACATCTCGCTTTCTCTCATGCTACAGGACCGAGCTATTTTCGTGGTCAAATGAAAACCTAATTAGGTGTGAATATAAACCAAGAATCTCAACACTTATTTTACACTTAGAGAGTTCTTATTGTTAATTTGACTGGATGGGCAGCAACAGCGCTGAGGTTTAATGGGACGACGTTCTAAATTCGGACCAAATTAAATAAGTAGACCGTGTAAAGTAGGCTGCATTCATCGCGAATACCAAAGTTGTTTCTTTTACTTAGGTACTTATATTATATACATTATAGTAGATTATACCGGGTCTATTCTCGCACATAATAATAAAATATAATTTCGACTAACCTCGACGTTTCGATCAAGTTACATTGACCGTGGTCACGAGTGGACTGAACTGGCGGGTATCAGCGTCTTGAGGGGCGAGAGTTATCTCCAACTACCCGCAATTGGTCTTGTGACACGAAACGATCACGATCTCGGCACATCGTACTAACTGTATCCACTCTCGAACTCGAACTTAATTCACGGCGGTGCGAACACTTTATTATCACTGGATTCCACGCAGCAGATAACTTGAAACCATCTTCCCGATTGAAATTACGATGTTTTTTTTATTTCAATCGCTTCTCGAACAATTCTGGGATAGAAATGTCGATCAGTGGAAAGGATTTTTGGGTCATGAAGCTCAATCCAGTGGCTTGGTCCCGATTCCAACAAGTGTTCGGCGATCGCTGATTTATTTGCCAGGCGGTTCTTTATTAATTATATTTTGATTAATATGTGCGCGAATAGACCCGGTATAATCTACTATAATGAATTTAGTTCGCGAAAGTTTTAAAAGTATTATATTATATACTTATAGAATATTGGGTTAAAAATAGAAGAATTGATCCTTCAGGTTTAACAACCTGCAAAATGTTGAGTTGGGGCCAATTTGTAACTAGTGAATAGTTAAATTAATCCCTTTTTACATTTATGGTGACAAATAAATTATTTTTTTCTTTCTTTCTTTCTTCACCGTTGATTTATATAAACAAAGCGACATCGATATCGTTACAAGTAATCGAATTTATTCTCAGGTACATTACCTGCTGGGGTAATGGGCAATCGAAAACGACTGACCTGATTGAATTTGCGTCTTGAATTATCTAGAGAGGTTAGTGGATTGATATCGTTGTTGACTTTGTAGACAGATATTCTTGAAGGATGTATTTCATATAGAACGGTATGGGTGACATTTATTAATGTCATTGAAAAATCTACCGTAAAACTTTTTACTAACTTTAAACGTGCTCATATACGAGTATCACAAAAATATAAGGTTCATTTTACAACACTATGCTTAAATTACGGTCCTTTAGGTTTATTTCCGCTGAACACCAGTCAGGCCCGAATCTAGGGGTGCTAGCCGGGGCCCCGAACTCCAGGTTCAGGGGGCGCCAAAATCATAATAATGTTATACCTACTTACTCATATATGGCCAGTCCTTATGGAAGCTGTTCCAAAGTTATTTGATATAAAATATAGATGCTTTAATGTGATATTGTAGATCACATTTTTCACCTCTCAATTATACCTGCTATATATAACCTGCTCACAAAATTTTTCCTGTTTATCTCAAACGCTGGAGAGGGGGCGCCTCTATTGTAAAATTGTAGATCCGGGGCTGCTATCCGTTTTTATTTCGTTTTGATTCG
The DNA here is from genome assembly GCA_951361185.1 of Ochropacha duplaris. Taxonomy (NCBI): domain Eukaryota; kingdom Metazoa; phylum Arthropoda; class Insecta; order Lepidoptera; family Drepanidae; genus Ochropacha; species Ochropacha duplaris. The sequence goes on from OX592691.1 coordinate 14,428,136, forward strand.
GGTCTAAGAGTAGCAGACTTACCTGCAGACGTGAGAGGCCTGGCGCGAGGAGAGATCGGGTGCTGGGCGTTGTGATTATCATCTCGGGGGGAGGTCGCCACGGCACCCTCGGAGTTGTTGTTCACTGGAGGCCCGGGACCTTCGCCGGCACCAGCCTCGATTTGCAGCTGCAAAAGTATTTTGGTATTTAAATGGTTTGTTGGCAACAATTTGTGGAACTTGTAGATTTTAAAAGTAAGGCTGCCTCGTTTCATATATTCCGCTTTATGTAGTGGGTCTATTAATAGATATTATACTGGAGACAGAATTTTGCACACACAGCTATCTGATCCCAAACTTGTAGATCTTGTAGTACCTAGACCTACTATGGAAACCAGATAATTGAACAACTTTTTTTGTTAATAATACCTATATGGTTAATGTGCTGATAATCTTAAGAGTGGGAAAGGTTTTTAATTAAGGTTAAAGTGAATAAATGAATTAAATAATATTTCTGCACTAAGAATCGGCAGATATGTTAGGATGACAGCATAGCGTCTTTCCCTACAGCTAGTGACAATCGTACCTATAAACCGAATTTACGACGCCAAGGGAGCCATTCGTGATTTTATGTCATGTGCAATTCATTTGCGAGTGTAATGCTCTCATAATGAATGTGGTTTATTGCAACGGTTTTAATATTAGTTGCTAATAAACAGCAGGTTCCCCTAATGATAAGCTGATGAGCTCTTAGAGGTCATTAGCTCAGCGAATCCTACAATGAGCTTGAGCTTATGGAAGGGCGAGATTTAAGACTCCTCCTCCTTGAAAAGGGAAGATCTTCCGCCAGGCTAGGTCATCGTGCCTGGGGACCGCGGTCCAACTGTTGATGTTGGAATCTTGTATATATGCAGATCACATGGAAAACTTCGTTAGCGCGATGTAGATTATTGGAGCGCCATCTATCTAGGAGTCGTGCGAACTATATCTATTTGTAGATAGAAGTCACTACAAGCTTTATGTGGAGGGAGATATGGTTCATTTTTGTATGCTATTCAACTTGGTTGGTTAACCTAATCTGTAGCTAAGCACATGTCGTATCATCGTGTTCTTCCGATAGTTAATCACCAATCATCATCACTTATCACATTGAGATACCGCGATGAAGGAAAACATCGTGAGGAAACCACAGTATGGTGGAAGGGTACTTTGAAGTTCTCGACTGGCTGGCTACCTACCTTACTCAAATTGAAAATCTGTCACCAAGAACCTGTTGGTGTGTTCCAGAAATTGCATTGAGAGCCAGTTGTCTTTACACATTATAAAAAGGTCGACATCTCATTGTCAATCCCCTGGTATTGCTAATGTCTATAGCCGACGGTATTCACTTATCATCATGCGTTTCGCATGCCTAGTAAATAATAAAAGAAATCTTAATATTGTTGTTAAATTCAATCTCCCGATTTTCCACACCTTTTTAATTCTTTACTCAGTAATTTTTCAATCTAAAAGCGCTACAGTTCAATGTGCTCAAGTATTTTCAGTCAATCGAAAAGAGATAATTCTTTTTCAACGATCACTTATCCGTCAGGCGTCATAACGTCAAAATGTCCACGTCAAAAAATGCCGGCTGTCGCGTGCACTTTGTCATTAACAACGTGGTTGCAGGTTAAAACACGTGATTTTCCGGCAAACTCTACCGAGTGCTAGTTACCTGATACACGAAATACGTTTCACAATAAATTATCCAGTGACAGTAAGCCGCTTGCGGTGTCAATGAAACGACAAAAGGAAACACGAAATGTTTGAATATTTTTTAGAGGTTTTTGGTAACTTTTATTAAAGACAAAGGTAAAGAAACATACGGCCCGCCTGATGGTAAACTGTAACCGTAGTCTATACCTACTTATGCTCTTGGAACACGAGGAGTGTAAATCGTGCGATGCCGATACTGTTTTTAATTAAGGTTAAAGTGAATAAATGAATTAAATAATATTTCTGCACTAAGAATCGGCAGATATGTTAGGATGACAGCATAGCGTCTTTCCCTACAGCTAGTTATACAGAAATATTTTCCTTTCCCTACAGCGAATTTTACAGAAATATCGTGAAAAATCAGAGTCTAGGTCTACTTTGTCTATGTAGATGGGCAATCATCGGATCCGGTTGGCAAAGCCTCCAAAATCATTGAGTCTTCAATTTTCTAAAGATTCATCATCATCATATCAACTGGAAGCACTCGTCCACTGCTGGACAAAGGGCTCCCCCAAGGATCTCCACAATGGCCGGTCTTGTGCTATCCACATCCAGTGGCTTCCAGATGAATTTAAAGCAAATCTGAAATTGGCTAAACTTTATATAATTCTCGGCACTGAATACAATTTTATCGGTGTCAAGACCCTTGATCCGTGCTGGCAGTTTCCTCGCACATCGTATCAGCATTGCGATACAGCGGGGAAACGCTGCCAGCATCTTCTTGCATTTTTTATTTAGCAACGGAATTCAAATTAAACATTTTAGCTAATTTTACACCACCTGAAAATACAGTTAAAATGAAATTTTGTATTCACTGTAAGGTATTGTACTATCTATAACTTGATAAAACCTGCCCGTACCAAACAAAAATCCTGAATCCGCCCCTGGCAACTATATTTCGATCCTTAAATAGAATAGACACATATTTATTTTTAACTTCTAACTTATTACCGACGAATGAATAAAATCACCGTTTAATGTTTCCAAAACTATCCATAATTTTAAAGTTACATTTGAACAAAACAAAAGATATCGCGTGCTTGTTGTCGCATGCAGCTACGGAAGCCATGGCCTATGGCGTAATCCGATTTAAACGTACATTTCATCTTCGTTTTTTTAATAATAATTGCCGCATCGCCTGACAATTTATACTGGATTTAAAACTACCAATCAATGAGAATGTTCGGGATTCCTGGGATTCTATTTATTTGTTGGTAGTTTTGGAACGACCGTCCCACCCGCGACCTATTTTAAGTAGGAGTTTTATACACAAATGTTTGACCTGGGTGGGAATCGATTACTTTATTGATACATTTCTACAATGTTAGGTAGGTACTATAATTATTTTTATACTGCGGTATGCATCAAGTTTATGAATGATGAAATGATGATTTTGATGAAACTTGGTACACAGGTAGATCATATACTGGAATAAAACATAGGATACTTTTTATCCCGGGAAAACATACGATCCCTCGGAACGTGGGTGAAACCGCGGGGTGAAAAACTAGTGTAGGTACTTATATATGTTTCTGTGAAACCATACATATTTATCGGTCCTAAAACCTAAGTACAAGATATTTCCTCAACGCCTCAATATACCGACTCAATATCCAAATAAATCGAATCCCAATAGGTACCTATATAGTATGTAATATCTACGTATTTATCCTAACGGACGGTTCAGAGATACGAGCATTCGAGGGAAAACCGCTAGACAGACTATAAGTCTTCGTAAAAAGGCATTCATGCCGCAGGCTCTGGCAAACCGAAAGATTCAGTAATGTAAATGAACTTTACAATTAAACTTCCATACTACAACTCCAAACGGAAAATTAAGCAAAACGGAATGTAAAAGATTAAAAAATATAGATATCTATACGCAAAAATGTGTTTAAACTTTTTATGATTTTCAGTTAGAATTGATAATTATGTCGCTCAATAATCATCTAATACATAATAACATTGTGCGGAAACCATAGCACGATGGTTATATATAGCCAGCCAGTTGAGTACTACAATGTACCTTACATTGTAGTACTCAACTGGCTGGCTACCACCCTCAAGATGAAAATCTATCCTCTTGGTGTGTTCCGGCAGTTGCACTTGAGAGCCAGTTTGCCTTTAAGGCATTTTAATAAGGTGTACAACACATAGGCAATTCCCCTGGTATTGCTAATGTCTATAGGCGACGGTAGTCACTTACCATCAGGTGACCCGCCTGCCTCGTTGTCACTTGTGACATAAAAAAATAGAACTTCTAGAAGTTGATTTTGCATTTTATTGCTTAGTGTGTGTATACGTGGAGCACATAATATATCAAAATAGTTACAGCCATTTTCGAACAGGATTACAAATATGACTTAACTGACCCCGCGGTTTCACCCACATACCCCGAGAATCTTATCTTTACCCGATATGAAAAGTAACCAATATTTTATTCCAGGATACAATTTACATGTGTGCCAAGTTTAATCAAAACCTGTTCAGTAGTTTTTGCGTGAAAGAGCAACAAACATTTTTTATATCCAATCAAACCTTCTCATTGACAAGCAGATGTTGATGATGCCTTCTCTTATAATAGTAGATACCTGGATGACTGGATACCTGGATGACTGGATGACTGGATGACTGGATGACTGGATGACTGGATGACTGGATGACTGGATGACTGGATGACTGGATGACTGGATGACTGGATGACTGGATGACTGGATGACTGGATGACTGGATGACTGGATGACTGGATGACTGGATGACTGGATGACTGGATGACTGGATGACTGGATGACTGGATGACTGGATGACTGGATGACTGGATGACTGGATGACTGGATGACTGGATGACTGGATGACTGGATGACTGGATGACTGGATGACTGGATGACTGAGCTTTGCTCGTTTTTTTTTTGTAAAATTTTAATAGTTTTTGTCACAAAAGAGGAACTTGAAAAAAAAAGAAAAAAATACTCATCAGGACTCGAATCGGGTTACATTGGTTTCGGGGTCGCTCGATTTCCCCCTGAGCTATTTTAACCTGTCTGATAGTAGCGAAATTTACTTTCGTATTCTAATGATATTGTAGCAGTTTTTCATTGCCTGAAAACACGGATAAAACGACGTTTTCTAAAAATGAAACCTAGCTAGATCGATTTATCGCCCTCGAAACCCCCTGCGTACTAAATTTCATGAAAATTGTTGGATCCATTTCCGAGTTTCAGATTATATATTTATATACAAGAATTGCTCGTTTAAAGGTATTAGATGTAACACAAAAGAGACTAAACTACCCCGTGATAACTCAAAAGCTAACATTCCAAATAAAATCTATTATTATTTTAAGCGTTCTATAAATACATTATCTTTTAAATCTAGACACTAAGCTCAAATATCTCGCTACAGAGTTTCAAATATTCACAATTTTGTTGGAACCCTTTGAGCTATGAACAAAGGGTTTCCCTTTGCGTTCTATTGTTACAGATTACTGACGTCACGGTTGACGTCATAATAGAGGTTACAGTACGGATGGAGAAACAGGATGTATTATATTTGGACACTTTTAAAGACGAGTGTTACATACTACACCCAGATATCAGTACGTACAAATCTATTGTTTTTATGACTGAAATCCAATAGGCAGTCGGCTCACCTGATGGTAAAATATAACTCGTATTATACAGCGTGTTCAGTTAGTAGTACGCCAATCTTAAAGAGGACATAGGTGAGCGGGTCACCTACCAAATATACAAAATTCATCTGTAAAAAGGTCACCATTTACAAGATTTTTCGATATTTCTGATTTTTATTTATTGAATTTTGAATTTTAGATATTAAATATCTCGAAAATTGTGACACTTTTACTAAGGTCATTTTTAGGGTTCCGTACCTCGAAAGGAAAAAACGGAAGCCTTATAGGATCACTTTGTTGTCCGTCTGTCAAGACGCTTTTTCTAAGGAACGCGTGGAGGTATCAAGCTAAATAAATAATATATTATTGCATCCCAAAATGCTTATTGCATTGCCAGTAAAAACGTACAGTTTCGTTATGCTAAAAGCCATGAAAGTGTCCATTATAGTTCACACATGAAAAGTTAATGATCGTAAATGGATTAATAGGGAGATGCTTTAAAAATGGCCGCCAATTGAAATACGCTTGCGAATTTATAATTCAACCGTTCTTCACGATATATTTAGCATTTATCATGAATTGCTCCGACAGGATTCATATTCAATTATTCATTTAGGTGAAAGGAATTTTGTATGCTGCCTTTTGAAAGATTATGGTAATAATATCTACATTTATTCCAGGTTCACCAAACGGCGGACCTCCGACCTATTTTGTGCGGACATTACATAATACATACAATAATTCACTTCTTTTGGAGTATCCAATTTTGCGCCCGAACGTTAAATAATTTTTAGCACACTCAATTAATGGATGAACCCTTACTAATCTCTGAGCCCTTAGAACTTTAAAGATAAATGCGCAATGTGAATAAACGAAGAGTTTCAATCAAATTATACTCAGAACTTATGTTTAATGCTCTTTGCTCTTTGAAATTATATTTTGAACCTTATTACCATGAGAGTAAATAGAATAAGAGACAGACTATGACAAGATCCAAAAACTTGACTATTAAAATGATTAAAGTACAATCTCAAGCAATAATTGAGTAGGTATATTAACCTCACAAAATCGTATAAAAATAAAAAGAATTGCAGACATCAATTGCAGACAAAGACGCGTAGACGCGTGGCTTTCTTTAAAAAATAAGATTTCTTCTGATCGGTTTTATTCGGAGCTCGGGTACTCGGATTCGGATTACGAACCGATTAGTAAGCTTATGGCTTATGGAATCGAATGGCTCATATTTTTCAACTCAAAACCATGAGATTCTTTCTGGGAATTTATGTTCGTATATACAGTAATTTTTTAATTCAAAAATTGCCAGGTTTCTTGTCGGAATTGTAGCGTTCATAAATGCCTTATCAGGGCCTAAACTGAATAAATGAGTTTTGTTTGAGTTTGATTTTAATTGAGATTATATACTAGAGGCCGACATCGCACTTCATTACGTTGTGCCATTCAACTACGGTGATGTCGCCACATTTCACTCAGTCAATCACTAGGCGCTCACTATATTCTTTTACATCCGCCAGCACGAAATTGAGTTTCAACTCTAGTACGAATGAAACTCTCGATCAAATAACTACTCACCTTTAAGGCGATGATAGCTCAGTGGTAAGTGTCGTCGGATACCGCGACGAAGGTCGTAGGTTCGAATCCTACAATGAGCTTGAGCTTTCGGTGAAGGAAAACATCGTGAGGAAACCATAGCACGGTGGTAGCGTAGTTTGTAGTACCCGACTGGCTGGCTACCACCCTCAACTTGAAAATCTGTCGCCAAGCACCTATCGATGTGTACCGACAGCTGCACTTGAGCCAGTTCCCATCTAGGCTTTGTGTGCTTACCACCTTCGTCCACATCATCACTCATCATGGTGAGATTGTGGTCACACACAGCTTATCCAGAATTTAAAAAAATAATGATAGGCCATGTGCCAAACGTAATAAAAAAACGGGGCCGTCTGATTGGGGAAGTACCTTACAGAATATCGCAGCCAAACAGTGCAGGCGCAGCATGTTGGCGTGCGGTTAGGGAGATCCGGTGAAACGGTTGACCGCTGGCCGCCCGCAGATAGAGTGAGTTCCCGAACCCAGGGATTACTTAATCTCCTCCCTGGGAGGCTGTACTGCCATCTGGCGATGCTTGTGAAGGCATTTATTATTTCTTTCATTGTATTTTTGGGCTTGGCACTTATTTATATTAGAAAGCTGAAGAGTTTGTTTGAACGCACTAATCTCAGGAACTACATAAAATATATTAGTGTTGGATAGCCCATTTATCGAGAAAGCCTATAAGTTAAATAACATCACGCTATTAGATGAGAGAATACATAAATAGATAAACTTTTAAAGAAAATAAAGAAAATATATCCTAAATGATTAAGGCTTCTTTCTCAGCAGCTACTTAATATTGAGTTTCATTTCATATCTAGGACAACGTATATTCTAACTCCTAACCGATAAAGAGTTTACTCTATCATCAGCTCATTTGAATATACAAAGAGACGACGATACGAGTCTAAACGTGACTATAATATTTAAAGAAATATCCCCTAACTCCTAGCCGTTAAGGAGTTTGACCTACCATCATCAGCTCAGCAACATGAGATGATGACTACCAGATGCAAATATCTGAATAGCTTTAGAAAGTATATGAATTATAAATATTAGCCCATAATATTTACAGATTTATGCCTAAATCCTAACCTTTAAGGAGTTGTACCTTCCATCATCAGCTCTGCAACATAAGATGATGACTACCAGATGGAAATAGCTTTGATAAGTACGTATATGAATGAAAAATACTGTAAATTCTTATAAAATTTGAGGGTTGCTCTCATTTTCCCTCGGATCCCATCATCAGATCCTGACTTGGTGACAATGGGACTACCGCCGAAGTATACTCTTTCAAATGAAAAAAGAATTTTGAAAATCGGTTGACATTTCTTGTAAAATTTGAGGGTTGCCCTCGTTTTCCCCCAGGATCCCATCATCAGATCCTGACAGACACCGACACAAAAGTGTCGGTGACAAATTTTCGTAAGATTTTTTTCCGTCTAGCCCCCTTTCACAACGCGCGAACAGTCGAACATATAACCTCCTCATTTTTTGAAGTCGTTTAAAAAGAAGTCTAACTGTTCCATTTTTTTAAATTATTTACACTAAAGTCATACGCGGTCAATAAACAAAAATCAATACGCCAGATAACTACGCATTAAAAAACAACCATTTTTTCATAATTCAATTAATATTCGTAGCAATAATACGCTGCTTACGGTTGGTAAGCAGTCTACAGGCCTACCAGTCGTAGCACTACGACGTAGACAACTCGTAGCATGTAGCAACCTCTACGAACGTAAAGGACGTATCGCGCACTGCATCTACTAGGACTGGACAAAATGACTGTATAAGTAACTTAAGGTTAATAATCTTTAGATTTAGACTAACTAAGGCTTAAAACTTAAAGTAATTATGTTTCACGTGTTCAGGTTCAGACTCTAAGCTTAATTACACATGAAACCTTATAAACAAGGTACAATTAGCGTAAAATAGCGGCAATAAACATAATTTTGTAAGGAGGCTATATTAACGCCATATTCTGAATGTAACAGTGATAAAGGTTCCGTAACGGATGTGGGAACAATTTAATTTACAGTTCGTATTTACGTAGAGAGTAGGGTACATGGGTACAGTAGGGTACACGTGAGCCTAGATAAGTTATTTGAAGAGAATAGGGACCAACCAGAGTATAGAATATTTAAAAATGTTAATGATTTTTAATTACCCTTTTTGTACAGGTAGAAAAAAAACTGCGACGCAACTGTGGGGATATTAATAGACACAGTTCTTATAAAACATGCAAAAATCGACCAGGTAGAGTGCAAGCACCACTTAAGGAGGATTCATACCTATAGACACTCTACGTGGCAGTCTCGTAACAGACTTTTACATACATTTTCTGTGCGCACGACCGTTCACGAAACCACCAAAAACATTGCATGTAAATTTGTTTCATAGCAGCTGGCCCCCGCGGTTTCACCTGCTTTTCCGTGGGATCTTATCTTTTCCCGAAATAAAAAGTATTCTATGTTTTATTCCAGGTTATGGTCTACCTATATGCTTAGTTTCATCAAAATCCGTTAAGTATATCTTGCGTGAAAGAGTAACAAACATCACATTTCACACACATCCAAAAATAATTTCACATTTATAATATTAGTAGGAAGGATGTTCCCTAATTCATCTTATCCAGTGAATTTGGGCTCTCTCTTATTATCTGGGACGAGGCTATGAGGGTTTGAAAATGAGACAAAACGATTCAAGAAAAAGTAGATAGTACCCCGCCTTATTATCGCGCGTTGTGAAAGGGGGCTAGACGGAAAAAAAATCTTACAAAAAATTGTCACGACACTTTTAGTGTCAAAAGTGCGTTGACCTGTCTCTCTCTCTCTCTTTCCCTCTCTCTTATAGAAAGCAAGCCAGATATCTTCATTTCTATTTATATATACCTATATATACTCTCTCGACTTATATAACTTATATAACTTCGTTCCATCCGGGTGTCCCTTGACACCTCTCAAGTTTTTGTTTGTCTTGGCGTTTTTCGCTCTTGGCGCTACGATTACTAAGTTTTTTGGACAAGTTACGAGTCTTCCACGTACTGTAGATGTGAATCCTCCTTTAAACACATCGCCTCTCGACTCTGGGTGTTTCAACTGAATTTACAACGAGCGCGCGTCCGGCCGGAAAGGCATGTTCACAAGGCCGGGGGATAATATGCCTAGATTTAAGCTGAGCAAATTTTTAGGTACTATTCTTTGGAGCTACCAAAAAATTATTGAAAATTAAAAATGTACGTATACAAATTTTGTATAGTAAAAATTACATGATAATTTTATTTACAACAAATGTACAAAATATACAAGCAAATGTACAACTATAATATATAAAAAAACTTCTTCGAGGCTGCCGCTGCTGCCGATCGGCAAGGTTCCCAGAAGGCTGGCAGCGTTTCCTCTTTGGATGGCCAAGCTGAAGCGTTGGCGGAAAAAGCTCCCCGCCCGCCGGTCACCCGAGGCCTCGATTAATTTTTTACATAAAATATTTGCGAAACGACGAGCTTCAGACCCCCACGGACTCATGGTCTCAACCGCAAAAGGCATAAATTGATAATTTGGACCAATACAGGCGTACTTTTTGAATTTTGAATTTTCCGCACCTTTCGCAGCCGCTCTTTTGCTTTTGTATAGTTAAGTCCCAAATCTGATCCCAAAGTAAGCAATGTTTGTTCCAACTGATATCGTACAACTTTTTAAATAAATACTTATACCGGTGTCCGGTGGGCGGATCACCTATCAAATATACAAAAATTACCTCAGTAAAAAGTTCACCATTTTCGAGATATTTCGATATTATAGGTGACCCGCCCACCGATCTCTCCCTTAAAGTTGTCGTACTACTTAGGTACCGGACACCTGTATAGAATTATCTATATACCTGCATACGTATGAAACCGCACAACTTCAACTTACTAGCAGTACCAGCGGTTTCATCTTGTTCCCGAGGGAACCCTTTAGGTCTAATGCCCATAAAATTACTTCAACTAAAGATGCTATTATTTTAACTAATTGCTAATGTAAGTCAAATGGTTCTGTACCTGTTTTATAACGTAGGCAACTAAGAAATGGTTTTTAGGGTTCCGTACCCAAATGGTGAAAACGGGACCTTTACTAAGACTTCACTGTCTGTCCGTCCGTCTGTCAGTCACCAGGCTGTATCTCAAGAAACCTGATACAGTTGAAATTTTCACACATGATGTATTTTTGTTGCCGCTATAACAACAAATACTAAACACAGAATAAAATAAATATTTAAGGGGGGCTCCCATATAACAAACGTGATTTTTTTTCCATTTTTACGGAACCCTTCAAGCGCGAGTCCGACTCGCACTTGGCCGGTTTTTTTAATCAGTTATTAAGAAGAGTTACGGTTGAAATCGCGGATCAGAAAGCAGCCCTTTATCAGCTCTACTGTTTTATAAATAACTATCTGTTCCGCGCGGTTTCACCCGCATTCCCGTGGAATCTTATCTTATCCCGGGATAAAATATAGCCTATGTTCATCAGGGATAGTGTAGCTTTCCAACGGTGAAAGAATATTTGTAATCGGTCCAGTAGTTTCGGAGCCTATTCAATGCAAACAAACAAACAAACAAACAAATCTTTCCTCTTTATAATATTAGTAAAGACATCCATATTAAAAGCGCCGACGTCACTACACTCGGAACTCATTAATATGTTTGCTGAACTATCTCTAGGCCACGATCCGGATAAGCTTCAATTCTATCCGGATTACTTCGCTATTGATCACGCAGTTTGTTACTATAGTCATTAACTACTATGTACAAGTTATTTATTGTTTGACGGGCCGGTTGGCGTGGTTGGTTAACACACTGCCTATCACGCCGCAGGTCGTGGGTTCGATTCCCATCCAGGACACACATTTGTGTGCATGAACATGTCTGGTTGTCCTGAGTCTGGGTGTAATTATCTATTTAAGTATGTATTTACATCAAAAAAAAAGTTGTTGTTTTATATGTAGTATATCAGTCATCTGGTTTCCATATTACAAGCTCTGCTTAGTTTGGGATCAGATAGCCGTGTGTGAACAAATGTCCGAGGATATTTATTTATGTCCGAGGATATTTATTTATGTCCGAGGATATTTATTCATTTATACCTCCATAGAATTGGGATATAGGTATATTCCCACTTAAAGGCGAAGAGACCCAAATTGGGTTGAGTGATGCTCTACCTTAACTTCATGGTAAAAAGCTGACAACTAATTCAATTTTGAGTGTCAAATGATGTCGAAAAATACTGAACTAATAAATGAAACGTGACCAGTAATGGTAAATTACAATGCGCTAACATTCATCATTGTACGGTAATACTGCATGATACTTGCAACATGAAAACAGTACTTTAGAATTAGAACTAGCTGTCCCTCGCGGTTTCACCCGCGTTCCCGAGGGATCTTACCCTTCCTTCCAGGATATGATCTACCTGTATGCCAAGTTTCATTAAAATCCGTTCAGCCGTTTTTGCGTAAATGAATAACAAACATCCATCCATTCAAACTTTCACATTTATAATATTAGTGGGAAGTGGGGTAATTAAATCGATTCTTTTTCTAATAGGGGAGTAGGTATCCGCTAAGAAAATAATTTAGAAAATTCTACTCCTAAAGGGAACCCTCTGGAACGCGGGTGAAACCGCAGGGGACAGCTAGTATATATGACTGCAAGTGTCATTCTGTATGTCATTTTAATTTTCACGCTAAACGCCTAAACAGATTATGATGGAACTTTCAAGAAGTGGGAACCCTATTTAAATCAAAGATGGGGAATAAAAAAAACGTTTCAGTGTTTTTTTTTTTATATATTCGATAGGATTGTGTTTGACCACAATCTTACCATGGTAAGTGATGATGTGGCCGAAGATGGTAAGCACACAAAGCCTAGATGGGAACGGGCTCTCAAGTGCATCTGTCGGAACACACTGATAGGTTTTTGGCGAGAATTAGTTTAATCACTGAAACGACGAAGTCACATTAAAATATACAATACTTATAATGCATATAGTAGACGCATTATGAAAAGAAACTAAATATGCACTGCTAATCTTAAAGGCCATCTCGCCTCGCTCCGACGGAATGATAAAAGATACAATTTCTATAGACCCTACGTCTATTATCCTATATTTATAGGTACGTCATAATAATGCAGCCATATCGAGGCAGTAATAAAATCATATCACTTACTGTAGGCCTTTGCGGAGGTAAGCTGTCCACACCCATTGTTGATTGTACCGCACAAACACAATTACATGTTATATTGAATTTTTTATCTCACAGGGCTTTATAATTTTATATTTTAGTGGAATTCAGCCGCAGCGGTGCGGCGTCGCGTTTGCATCCATCCTTCGGTCGGTGGGCACTGAAAGGTTTTAGTGAGGGAACGGTATCGAGCTTTTCAGCGTGTATTTCACAGAATGACGTTTTGCACAGTTTAAGCTGAGGGTTGAGAGATAGACGGCAGTGTCTAATAGACTATAATAAGGTCCAAATAACGTTTGTATTATGGAAGACACGGATAAATTGCAAGTAATGGCTTTGAATGATATTTTCACAGAATCGAATTAAATTAACTTTTATTTCTGAGTTTCAATATTATTATCCAAATTGGACTTCAGAGGCACTTATGAATTTGTCAGACAAAGGCACGGTTTGGTGGGTTGCTTTTACTGAGAAGAGCCGGCAATACACTCAGCCATTGCTCTTTTCAAAACAAACGTAAAATGATAACGATGTGTCCTGCAAGAGCGAGCGCTACACCCAAGCATTGCACCTCATCTATATATTCGTTAATAGCCTTCTGTACTAAAATAGTGAGTATAAAATAGTCAGTACGTACAAATAAAATCAATGAATAAAAATAAAGAAAAAAACATTAAAAAAATCTTTTTCGATATGCTTAAGGCACATCACTAAGCTCTTGATGCTGCGCGCGCCGTCCTACACCAAAGCTAACCCATACCTTCATCTTAAAAAAGCAAAGCGAAACCGACTCTCGACCGTGGTGTTTAGGTATTAGTTTGCATGTCGCATATCGTCCTTCGGTTGGCGGCCCAATACAAGTGATGAACGATGATTGGCAAGCAAACGCGCGGTTGGGAGAAGGCTTCAAGTTTCAGGTGCGTAGGTGATGATAGAAAAGCACAGATTATGGCGTGGGTGGGCTACATATGAAACGTCTCAAGATATCTCTTGTGTGAGAGTGTTTCATGTCAATCTAAAATATTCCAATGTGTATTTTCTATCAGGCCTAATTTTCTTATCTTTGTTTTGTACAATATTTAAGTCTTGTCGTAATGTATGGATCTGAATGCTGGGCAACGAAAGAGGTGGATGAGAGAAGAGTGCATGTGACAGAGATGCAAATGTTTCGAGAATGGACTTTTTTTTTTTTTTTATTCTAGATAGGCTTGTGTTTGACTACACTCTCACTATGGTAAGTGATGATGTGGCCGAAGGTGGTAAGCGCACAAAGCCTAGATGGGAACTGGCTCTCAAGTGCAGCTGTCGGAACACACCGATAGGTGTTTGGCGACAGATTTTCAACTTGAGGGTGGTAGCCAGCCAGTCGGGTACCACAAAGTACCCTACCACCGTGCTATGGTTTCCTCACGATGTTTTCCTTCACCGAAAGCTCAAGCTCATTGTAGGATTCGAACCCTCGACCTTCGCCGCGGTATTCGACGTCACTACCACTGAGCTATCATCGCCTTAAAGACTAAGATAAAGATCATGAGTTAGCTTAAAAGTTGCACAAGTAACCGTGTTGTACTGACCCCACCTAGCGTGGGTTAAAAACTAGAAGCAAAAAAAGGCTAACATTCTGACAGGCGGGTCGCCTGATGGTATATATACTGTCGCCCTGGTATTGCTAACGCCAGGGGAATTGCTAATGTGTTATCGACCTTTTTATAATGCCTAGTGTAATTGCCGGAACACACCAAGGTGCTTGGCGCTACCACCGTGCTGTGGTTTCCTCACGATGTTTTCCTTCAACAAAAGCTCAAGCTCCTTGTAGGACTCGAACCCACGACGCGGCGGTATCCGACGTCACTACCACAAATTTCTTTCAATGACCTAATTTAAGAGAATCGTTATATAGGTACCTATAGAAATTTAAGACAACTCAACACTTCATCATCTTTGCAAATAGAAATACTTAATTCACGTCCATTCCTGAAAGCCACCAAAGCAAAAACTGTCGGAAAAATACTGCAACTATTTCATTTTCATCCAAAGCATTTCTTTCCCATCTTGCACCGCTCCCTAAGGACTCGAAGAGTGAGGTCACAGCATTTACTTGCCACTCAACTATTAGCTCACTATACGATACGGTTATGTATAGCTACTTGGTACGTATACCCAGTTCTAATGTCGCAGCCACACGCTGTTGACATGCTTGATAGCACTCCACAAAGTGAAGTAACCTTTACATTTGATATCGTGAAGAAAAAACACTTTGCCCCTTTCTATGGTTCTGAACCCAAAGGGTAAAGACGAAACCCTATTACTAAGACTCTGCTGTCTGTCGGTCTGTCTGTCACCAGGCTGTAGCTCATGAACCGTGATAACTATACAGTTGAAATCTAAAAAACTATACATCTGTTATAACAACAAATACATTTTTTTTTAAATACAAAATTTGAACACAACTCTCGGTGCGCGAGTCCGACTCGCTCTTGACCGGTTATTTTTTACTTTGTTTGTCAATCGATTTGTTTTTTTTTTATAGACGAGCAGTGTTATCAATAAAAAAAATGGAAACAGTTTTTGTTTTCTAATAATTTTATCGTCGAATTTCGATCAAAGTGCGAACACTACAAATAATAATATCCTGGGCTTTGATCACTAATCAATGATCCTGGGACATTCTCCACACATACTATCTGCTTCCAAAATAAGCTACAGTCGCTATTGTATTGCAGACGTTTACAATGCATAGAACACCAACTTGTCTTTCTTTTGACGGGCCGGTTGGCGTGGTTGGTTAACACACTGCCTATCACGCTGCAGGTCGTGGATTCGATTCCCATCCAGGACAGACATTTGTGTGCATGAACATGTCTGTTTGTCCTGAGTCTGGGTGTAATTATCTAGTTAAGTATGTATTTACATCAAAAAAAAGTTGTTGTTTTATATGTAGTATATCAGTCATCTGGTTTCCATATTACAAGCTCTGCTTAGTTTGGGATCAGATAGCCGTGTGTGAACAAATGTCCGAGGATATTTACCTTAGCTCCTTGTTTCGAACCGACAACCTTCGCCACATTTGCCACACAACAACTGATAAGCTACCTAAGTACCTACCTAGTAAATTATTCTAACAAAGGAATGATTTGGGCAAATATCAAGATCTACCAAAAACATAAATGTGAAAAAAGGCCAAGTTCGTAATAAAATTTCTTGCAAGATAAGTTGGATGACGGCTTCGATAATAAAGAATAATTACCATAATAAGTTCTTTCGAAGATCTCTAAATCTATATAAAATACATGTTCTTTGCTACACGATAGTGCGACTTGGCAAGTTTTCTCCCAGTCTACGAGATATTTCCCGTGGGATAAAATTCTGGAAAAATTGGATAAAATTGGAAACCACACGCTAATACCAGTTACCATCTCGTCTAAAGGTAAAAGGTAAGGTATCTAGGGGTTGCCTAACTGATTGATAGATACATATTGTGAGAAGCAGGCAAGCAAACAAATGCTCATTATAGAAGTATATGTATAGTACTCTTTATTATTAGGTTTTTCTTTATTTTGACATTCCTAAAGACTAGCTTAACCCCGCGGTTAAACTCATCTCCGTATTGAAAAGTTCTTAGCTCGAAGTATTCCACTTTATTTAATTTAGGTATTTGTACCTAATGTAATATAATAGGAATGTCATAACTTAGGAGAAAGTATAAGGTAATCGATATTTTCGTAAACAAAATGAAAAATCATAAAGAAAAGATAATATTACAAAAAAATCTTTCATGTAGGTACGTATATTTAGATGAATAGACATAAGACATACATATCTATATATATAAAAGGATAAGTCCTGACTGATCTATCAACGCCCAGCCTAAACCCTTAAACCTAGAAAGCTGTTTTTTTTTCCAGGTGTTGTTTTTAAAACTTGTCCGAGGAATAAGAACGGATTTTTCGAAATTCAACCTTTAAGGGGGTGAAAAAGGGGTAGAAAGTTTGTATGAAAGTCAGTCATTTTTGAAGCTAGAATCATGAAACTTTGTTTTTAGACTATTAATTAAAAATAAAAAACACGTCTATCAGCGTTATTTAAATTTATACCCCTGAGGGGGTGAAACGGGGTTTGAAAGTTTGTATGGAAGTCCGCGATTTTTTTAAGCTAGAACCATGAAACTTTGTTTTTAGACTAACAAATAAAAATAAAGAAATAATTTTTTTAGCGTTTCCTATAATTCTACCTCTGAAGGGGTGAAACGGGGGTTCAAAGTTGGGAGTTATTTCCGTTTCTTGGTATGAAAAATGAGACGGACTGATTTTTTTCACCGGTTTTTAAGATGTAGACGAGGATTAAGAAAGATTATTTGAAATTCAAACTCAAAGGATACGCGGGTGAAACCGCGGGACGGAAAGCTAGTTTCATACATAAATAAAAGAGCTTAACGTAAAAGTATAACTAAAACGGTCGAATTTAAATTACAAGAAAAACTGTCATGTCCAATGAGAGATATTACCTATTCGATCAACTTTGCGATCTAGAACTCGTATTCGAATTTGGTATAAGTGTTCGGGACCCTATTGTATGCATAGTCCAACAGTACTTGGCCGATTTTTATTGATATTGTGTTGTTATGCTGTGTGGGGGGAAAAATAAAAAGAAAAATGTTCCAGTGGTCAAATCCAATTTTCTGAAATCGCAGATAGGACGGTCGTCCCCAAATTGTATATAAAAGGACGTTTTCCAGATATTGCAATGCAAGTTATTATAAATAAAGAGTAGGTACCCAAATAAAATACTCACATCATACAAAATCATATCGAGAGTCGTTTTTTCGGTCACTTGTTGCACTGTACTGCTTAAGTCTCTAACTTTTTAATTTATCTTACACACTATAGAACTTATTGAGTGCTCAGTTATAATATTCTACGGCAACGTAAAGTTTAAGTTAGGAATATAAGTTCAATTAAATAAAAACATAAAATTTTACGATAAATAACGTCAGTGAAAAATGTGCGAAAGACAGTATTTTTTCCTTTATCGTCGTATATTTTTTTAATAACCAGTCACATCATGTTTATTTTCAAAAAGGTTCCTACATATTATGGCAGACTTTTTTCAAATAATACTTTTATAAAAAAAAAACACATGCACTATGCTGCCAGTTCTAAACTTAATTTTAGATCTCGTTTAAAATGGTTACAACAATTATAAGTTCTGATATACAGTTAGTAAAGCATACAACGGTCTATTTACTTTTAATTTCAACTGGCTCCTATCTAGGCACAAGTCTACCCCAACGTAACACGCGGTCGACACTGAGCGATCTGACCGCCCGCCCCGATGGTTAGGGCGGGGCAGTGAACACGAGCGCACATTTTAATCCATTTAGAATTACCAATCCAATATCGTCCTTTGTCTATAATTTATAATGTTTTTCTGGTTCTTACCTCGGACAAAGGATACGCCTTGCGATCCTACGAGGTAACGCTGCTAGCCTTTTGGGCACTTTACCCACGGGCAGCGATTTGAACTCGATATTCTATTTTTAATATTATATCCAGATTAAATTCACGTATAAAAGAAGAGTTTATTTTATTTAATTAAGTGTTAATATAAGACATATCAAATCAATCGCTTCTTAAAATTTTAATAATGTAATTTAATAGTTTTAATCAGCAATACATATCATGCCAGCTACTGTTGTTACCTACTCAAGTTATTTAAACAAAGGATTTGATACACGGTTTCCATTTGAAGGTCATAGGTTGTAAAGGTTGCAAAATGAACTTATACAAAAAACAATTAAAGTTGAAAACTTTTTTTGGGGAGGGTAATTGAATTTCTACGTTGTATTGAACACGTGACGTGACGAGTCAAACGAAGACTTTATGGCTAGCAACGTGCGTCTAAATATATAGAAGGGAAAGGGACTGACGCAGGCTGTCTCAACCTAGGTACCTATTTTTATTTCTTTTATCCAAAGAGGAAACGCTGCCAGCCTGCTGGGAACCTTGCCGATCGGCAGCAGCGGCAGCCTCGAAGAAGTTTTTTATATATTATAGTACATTTGTTTGTATATTTTGTACATTTGTTGTAAATAGATTGAATAAATATTAATTTCTTGTAAATGGAGACATTAATAAGATCTTGTAAAACGTAGGTGTTAGAATCGTTATTCGGTACAGTATGGCTTGACAGTTCCTAGGCTTCTAATATAGGTTTTTTTTTATACCACAAGTAACAACCATAGACATTAGCAGTACCAGCGAGATTACCAACCACTTTATTACAATTCCTTGCCTGGCAACACATCAACAGGTGGGTTTTCAACTTGAGGGTGGTAACCAGCCAGACGAGTCCTTATGCTAAACTAGCTGTCCCCCACGGTTTGACCCGCGTTCCCGTGGGATCTTTTCATTATTCGGATTAATATACAATGTGTATTTTCTTAACTTGACGAAATGTGCGGATGTAAGACAAAAAATAAGTTGATTATGTTAGCAATCTCAAAAACTAAAGCACTTAAATTAAAAAAGAATTAAAACCTCACCTTTTGGTTTTGTTCATTGTTTCTTTTTAATTAAACTATGTATCTTCTTCAAAGTATTATCATTAGAAAGCTAGAAAGTCCACCTAGCTGACAAGATAAAAATAAATTACTATATCGAACAGAATCCTGGTAGGTACAAAATAACTCAACAGTTAAATTTGTAAAAAAAAACTGTATTATTTCAGAATGGATTTTGATGAAACTTGGCACACAGGTAGGTCACCCTGGAATAAAGCATAGAATACTTTTTATTCCGGGAAAAGATAAGATCAGGAATGCGGGTGAAACCACGGGGCGGAAAACTGGTAGATAAATAATGCTAGTTTTAGTCACCTACTATTTTAGCTAGTGAAGTTATAAACTCAATTAAAAACATTTTTTTTTATCTCACTTGTGACAACGAGGCAGGCGGGTCATGTGATGGTAAGTGACTACCGTCGCCTATAGACATTAGCAATACCAGGTGGACTGCCAACGTGTTATACACCATATTACAATGTCTTAAGGGCAAGGGCAACTGGCTCTCAAGTGCAACTGCCGGAACACACCAACAGGTGTTTGGCGACAGATTTTCAACTTGAGGGTGGTAGCCAGGCAGTCGAGTACCACATAGTACCCTACCACCGTGCAAAACGTATATACCTTGTAGTACCTACTTAGACAATTTTTTGTTTTGAAACCATACCTAATTCAAATTTAAAGGGCGTATTTTCCAGCCCCGAGCAGTCTCGTGCGAGAGAAGCCCACAGCACGCGACCGCGCAAATCCAATTAGAATATAAAACGTGCACGAATAGAACAAACGGATTATTCCATATGCGCAGTTTCCGTGATTGTAAATCGTAGCATTGTATTCACGATGGTCAGACGTGTTCAATGTAAAAGATTAGGTATATGAGACTGAATGAAAATGTCTGATGCATTTATCTACAGGCTTCAGCGCTGTGTAAGCCATATACAAAAAAATGTTTCACTTCGGGGTATTCTATTATCCTAACATTAGCCTTTCCTAGAATTAAAATAATGTAAAAGAAAAAGGTACGACTTACAAGACCTAGTAGGTAAGTCGTAGCTCAGAGGAAATAACTGGTATAATAAATCACAAGCATGTTATTTCCTCCCAGGCCTATTATAGCATAGATTAGGTACCCACTCTCTGTAGGTGATGCCAAATCGAATCAATCAATAGCAGAATCCAATCTTTCGGGGTTTTCTCCCAAACTTGGGATGGATGGAATGTTTTTAGGGGCTTCTTTTAGATTTTTCGTAATTGTTTATTGAAATTCTCGTTATTCTTACCAAAGAGATTTTTATAGCTTACCTATAGGCCACATGTAATAAAATAATTTTAGAAATAGTAAAATACTACGCTACTCCTTTTTTCCTTCCTCCTTGTTTTTGAAAAGAGTAATTGCTGAGTTTATTGCCGGCTCTTCTCAGCAAAAGTAACCTTCTCACCGAACCGAGCATTAGAGTCTATACCTGCTATTCATAAAGTACCTACTTGTAAAGGCCTATTTGAATAAAAGCATTTTGATTTTCATTTCATTTCATTACGCCCATTAAAAAAATTACAACATGCTTCTTGCTTGATTGAGTCGTACAAATTGTAGTTAGTTAGATAGGCATAACTACAATTTTTAGGGAGTTTTTCCAACTAACTGTGGCAATTTTAGGGGATTTTGACTAAAGTTTTAGGGGTACATAAGTTCAGAAAGCTGGCAGCACTTGTCATTAGTGTCAAAATCAGTAAACAAAAATTCGTTGATTGTTTATTTTCTAATAAGATTATCCGTGAAATAATCAATAAATATACGTTTCAAAATATCGTGTGCCCTCTAATTCTAACTTTAGATGACTCTTGGACGTAAATACCAGCAATCTTCCGGGTAAATGGTTCTGGCCTTGTTCATTCATTGTGTTACAGTTAAGCGATGCATGATATTAGGGGTCTGGGTAACTAAATATACCGTAGGATTGATTTTTCCCTATTTATAGGAATGCAGGGGACACTCGTAAGGTGTATGCTAACCAGTCGAAGGTGGGAACTCTATCTGGTTGCTCGTCTTCTGTAAGTTCTGTCCAACTAATTAATGTATTCTGTAATTAAACTCAGTGAATCATTTTCTCTAACACTTTCCTTAATTGTAACGCATGCTTAGAATTGCTTATTAAGTAGTTGTTGGTGTTTCTAACTAATATTTCATGTGTATATAATGATAATTTCTTCTATTTTGTAGCCTAACTAAATTATGTCGGTATAATATTCTTTGAATGTTTATAAATAAACAAATTCAAATAAAATAATGAAAAATCATCACTTGGTTGCCTTCTATGCATTGTATAAAGTCGGCAACTGAAGTATTGTGGTTCTGCTAATACTTATTTCATGGTAGTCAATTACTGTAAGGTGATTTGCCTGCCCGCTTGTCAGGGATCATGACTTTAAAGAAGCAGTCATTGCAACATTGTCTATACCTCATAATAGTGAAGACATAATTTTATCTTCTTAACCTGTCGATCAGATGGCCATCTGAAAAAAAATTGAATTCCAGGAATCGCAACTCAAGTGAGATTAACTGTGTTAGAGTACTATTGTTACAAGCTTTTATTTAACTTTTCTTGTTAGTTAGTATGTTTTGGTCAAATCTTTTTTTTTTACCCAGTTCCACCCAACTGACAGAACTTAAATTTTGCAACCACTTTTTTTTTGGTAATGTATTATCTTGTATACACTCAAAAAGGCTAGTTTTAGAAAAAGGTTTTATTAAATATATTTTTAGTTATCAAGTGGTACAATCTGAAGTATGTAAGGGGTTTTTATTGTAATATTATTGATACATACTGTTTTCTCTGTATCTTTTATTTAATCCTTGTTCTTTTCTTTTATTTTTTGTTTTTCCTAGGATCTTGTCACTTCTTGTTGTTATATTTAAGAAAATAATGTAGATTTAACTTTTTAATGGAGACCTGTTATTGGCGGTAGTTGAATGTTTTAAGACACATTATTTGTATTTTTGTTAAAGCTGTTGGTCTGAATAAAAAAAAAAAGATAGATTGATCCTACCTATCTCAATATGCAGTCAGCTGCCTAACATGCACCGCTCTAAGCTATAATAATGAATATGGTCAGATCTCCCTGTGCGACATGATCGAGCCCCCGGACTATGAGGAGGTGTGCGAGCGGCTGGTGGGGGAGCGCGACCCGCTCAGCTACCCCGCTGCAGACACGCTGCTGTGCACAGTGCCCAGACGCATCAGGACGCTGCAACATGTGCTGCCCGATGGACACTTGTACGTATTACTAGCTTTTCACCCTGCATTTAAGGAGTTCAAATATAATTTTGCACATGTTTCTCGGTAATGTAACTTTTGATAGGTGAGATATTTTAGTTTAAGTATTTTTAGAGTTTATCCATTACGAAGATAGTCACTGGCCCATTATGGCAAAGATTGGTGAGAGACAGGATGAGGTGGAAGGCTATGGAGGCCTTTGTGTCAAAGGGACATGCTGATTAAAGGCTATTCATTCATACATTTATATATGTTGTCCATGCTTTTCCTAGTTTTACATGAAAGAATGGAAATTATTGAGAAATAGATGTCCTCCACGGTTTCACCCGCGTTCCCGTGGGATCTTATCTTTTCCCGGGATAAAATATTGCCTATGTTACTCAGGGATAATGTAACTTTGTAATAGTGAAATATTTGAGTTAAATCAAATATTTCCTCTTTATAATATTAGTTTAGATTAGCAGACAGATGTTATCCATTCCAAAAAAAAACCCATAGAAAAATTAGCAAAAAAAATCTTTCCCTAAAACCTTATAGGTCTTTATTACGAACATTTAGAATCATTCATTCTCATTTTAAATTTAAACAGATTATCCATCCACACTATAATATTATAAATGCGAAAGTGTGTCTGTCTGTTACCTCTTCACGCTTAAACCACTGAACCCATTTAGATGAAATTTGATATAGAGATGGATAGAACCTTGGAGAAAGACATAGGATAATTTTTATCCCGGGAAAAGATAAGATCCGTTGGGAACTTGGGTACATATAAAAGCACGAAGTACATTTGCCCACCAAAATCTTCAGTTAAATACAGTAGTAATTTGTCCCAAACAGAAGCAAAGCTCCTATGTTCGTTCGTGACTGCGTACGCAGCTACACGTCAGATTACACCGTGGTACTCTACAAGTACCGACAGTATTCTGGCTCGGCGAGCGGCCGCGAGAGACTTGCCGAACGACTTGATAAATTGCACGCAGCGCCCACCCATCAATATGAGATCGATGCTGAACCCCATGCTGTGTCTACTGAGGAGTTGGCTTCACACCAGGTATCCTACTATTTTACAGGGTGCCCGGGAAGTAGTACTACAAACTTAAGGGAGAGATAGGTGGGCGGGTCACCTACCAACATATACAAAATAGAACTCTATAAAAAGATCGCCATTTTCAAAATATTTCGGATTTTTAGATATAGACGAGCAGCTTAGGAGCTGATGTGTCTACATCTTGCAGTGTTGAAGTAAGGGTCGCACTTCATCGATCACTTATGCAGTTTATTAGTTTTTGTCCTGTTGTCCAGTCGGTTTTTAAAAGCGTTTGTTGAGGTCGCTGATATCACATCATCGGGTAACCGATTCCAACACTGGACTACTCTATTGCTGAGGAAATGGTGAGCAGTGTTTGTCTTTGATGGTGCACGATTAATTTTACATTGATGCCCGCGGGATGATTTAGTGCTCTCATACTTAATGAATATGTTGTCTAGGTACTTTCCCGTGAGGATTTTGTAGGTCTCAATGAGATCGCCACGAAGTCGTCTTTCCTTTAGATATTAAATATCGAAAATGGTGACACTTTTACTAAAGTATTTTTTTGTATATGTTGGTAGGTGACCCGCCCTGGATTAACATATAGGATACTTATTATCCTGGGAAAAATTTGATCTTTTGGGAACGCGCGTGAAACTGCGGGGTGCATCTAGCGTGCAATAAATGAATCCTGAGTCATTTTTCACACACGGCCACCTGATCCCAAACTAAGCAGAGTTTGTACTATGGAAATCCAAATAACTGATATAGTACACATAAATACATTCTTAAACATAATTACTCAGACTGAAGACAAACAGACATGTTCATGCACACAAATGTCTGTCCTTGATGGGATGTCCTCAAGGCAATGATAGCTCAGGGTCAGTGAAGGTCGTGGGTTCGAATCCCACAATAAGCTTGAGCTTTCGGTGAAGGAAAACATAGTGAGGAAACCACAGGAGGGTACTTTATAGTTTCCACCTGTTGTTGTGTTCCGGCAGTTGCACTTGAGAGGTATTCGCATACCATCTGATGGTTGCCTGGTTGTCACGTGGTACATTTGTTTTTCATTTGTCACCAGTTTGAATCTCAACCATCAAGCGGTCGACAATCAGTGGCCTCAATATCGTCTTCATCATCGTGCAACGAGACCCTCACGCCGCGAGGGTCATGGGCCAGCCTGGACTTGAGGAGCTCATCTTCGGATCCTCTCCTACCAGAACTATTTGAGAGGAAACCTATAGAACAGCTGGATGCAGCTAATGAGGCCAGAAGGTATTGGAAGGGGTGTCCTTTTTCAATAGGTCTGACAAGCATATTTTTTTTCAAATACCGAAATTAAAAAAAAAAAACAATAAGTTAAGGTGATGATAGCTCTTTGGTAGTGACGTTGGACACCATGACATTGTGCGTTCGAATTCTACTTTGAACCTATCAGCATAAATTCTGTTACCAAGCTCCTTATGGTGTGTTCCGGCAGTTGCCCTTGAGAGCCATTAGCCAGTTGACAAATCTTGAGGTAACCACAGCACTGTTCTATGGTACTGTAATACCTGTCTATCAGCTAATACCCTCAAGCATACATTCTGTTACCGAGCACCTTTTGTGTGTTCTGGCAGTTGCACTTGGTAGCCAGTTGACAAATCGTGAGGATACCATAGCATGTTGGTATGGTGCTGTAATTCCTGCCTGTCAGCTAACACCTTAAAGCTTGTCAAACACCCATTGGTGAACTGGCAAGAGCACTAGAAAGCCATTTTCCTTGTAGACATTGCAAAAGTTTGCCAACACATTGGCAATCCCCTTGGTGACCATCAGGGTCACTTTCTGCCTGCTAGTCCGACTTCTGACATATTAAACAATGGACATTAAGCCTTATATATGTACTTAAAGGTTAGAGAATCGGCAAGCAGACCTTCTAGGTCTATACATACCATATTTGGACGAGGAGGAAGCAGTGGAGCGTCGCCTAGCTGCAGAGATGCCGTGCGAACTGCTGGGGCACAGGATCCTCGTCGTGTGCCATCAGTTGAAGTGAGTATCATTGATGATAGAGGAGTATTAATGAGGGGGGGGGGACTTTGTTTTCTTGTGTTTATTGGCCTTTGAACAGCTAGGATGTTCCGCAAGTTTGGCTTTAGAGATTTGTCGAAGTCAAAGCCATTTATGCAGTCCCCTTGGCTCGCAAGTGGGACGAACGTCGCGAAACAATCTGCGAAAAATAAATCTAGGAATCGTGATTGTAGTTATTAAGCTTAGGTTGGCACTTATGTCACTTAGAAAAAAAGTGGTAAATATATTAGTTATCTGGTATCCATAGTACAAGATCTGCTTAATTTGAGATCAGATGGCCAAGAGTGAAATATTTCCCAAGTTTTATATTTAATACTAGCTGGTACCCAGCATGCGTTGCAAACCCACGTAAAGAAAAAAGAGTTTGGTGTTTTTTTTTTGGGCCAGGTCCGGTCCTAGTTTACGTAGAACAATCTACCAAAGTTTCGTCGCAATAGGATCAATTGTTTATGAATATATGATAGATTTAGTAAATCCAACTGCACAGTGGTATGGTACTTTGTAGTACCCGACTGGCTGGCTACCACCATCGAGTTGAAAAACTGTCGCCAAGCACCTATCAGTGTGTTTCGACAGCTGCACTTGACAGCCAGTTCCCATCTAGGCTTTGTGTACCACCTTCGGCCACATTACTTACCATGGAGATTGCGGACAAACACAATAAGCTATATCACGAAAATAAATTATCACCTCGTTCCCGTGGGTTTCATCTTTTCCCGGGATAGATACACAGCCTGTGTTACTCAGGGATAATATAGATTTCTAAGCCTCAATGTAACATCAGCCTGTACAATAGCTTGTTTATGCGCTCGGCTCGCTCAGTGGTCGCACATTGGTGTGGTGTGGGTGCACGCACTGGTGTGCGGTTGCAGAGTGTTTAGGTACATGCTTGCTTTATACTCATCTTGTATTGTATTATTATAATTATGATTAGACGAATGTGAGTACCCAGACAAACCTTCATAGGTTTATAGGGTACAATAAACAAATTGATTATGTATTACTTTATATTGATAAATAAATAAAAAAAAAAAAAAAAAACAAGCTTATCCAAAAGGAAAAACAACATAAATTGTTCACAGGTTAGAATTAGACGTGGAACCGCTGTTCGCATCAATGGCCCTCTATGACGCAAAGGAAAAGAAGAAGCTCTCTGAAAACTTTTATTTCAACCTAAACTCCGAATGCACAAGGCAGATGTTGTCAGCACATATACCTCACGCTGACTTGTCGACGTTAAGTAGAAGTGCTGTCTTCGATATACTGAACCCTTCAGCGGATATATTCCTCGTGGTCAGGGTTGAGAAAGTGCTGCAAGGAGACGTGAATGAATGTGTGGAGCCTTATATTAAGGATGATAAGGTTAGTTTTGCTGTAGTTCTTTCGTTAATTGGATGATAAATAGAATATGACAGATTTCGGTTTGAAAAAACATTTGTTTGACTTTAGAACTTTCTTTCAACAATCAATTGTTTTCTTGAGATTAATGTATCATAAATGATTTCTTGTCTTATCTATCTACGTGGCAAATTTCATCCTGATGGTTTTAACACTATTGAGTAGTAAAGAACATAACAAATTTTAAAGCAACCATAGAACGTTCATGTCAGGAGATATGACTAAGAGAACATCGAAATAATTTTGTATCCAGTTAGATCTCACTTCTTTTATTAGCGAAGTAATCTTGCAAGTTTTTTGAAGTGAAAACTTCTTTAGCGGCGTTGTGCACTTTTTTGGGATGGGTAAAAAACTAAAATGTTAAACTCGCGTCAGGACACGTGACCTGATCGAAAATTCGTAAGACGGAGGGAGAGTAGACCGCCGGCGCGGTGTAGGAGAGGAAGTAATATCCCCCTCTTTCTACCGCGCCGGCGGTCTAATGTAATATAAATTGTCATGTTTGTGTACGATAGCGCAATAAATGAATATTGTATTTTACCACATAAATGATAGTACTTTTATACTGATAAATAAAGCAAATTCGTACGAAAATTATTCCCTAACCATTCCAAAATATTCAAGTTTTCACTTCTGCCGGAGTGCAACCCGTTGTTTTTTTTGTTACGAACATTGTCTTGTTTCACATAGATGTTTTTGGTGGGAATTGAACCCCTGATGGTATATTTGTATATAGAATCGTGAGAAAGTCCGCGCGGGCGCCCAGGCGGCTTGCACCCGCCTCGGCAAGTATCGCATGCCACTCGCCTGGAGCGCTGTCTCACTACTGAACATCCTCAGTGGCTCCAACAGCCTCGAACGTGACCAGGCAGACAAGGACAGTCTCTCTGCTTGCCCCAACACTAATAGCTTAGGTGAGTCTCGATGGATGCTCTAAATACCTAACGACTGTGAGTTGAAATATGTTTCCAGGGTCATCGAAAACATATTCCCTTAAGATTGATAAAATTATTGATCACAAATAAGTGTTAATTTTAGTCGGCTATTTCAATCGCTTCAGGACCGTGACGTCACAGATGCACAATTTTATTTGCAACAATTTTAAATTACCTAACCATATTAAAAATGAAAATATAAATAAATTGTTATCTTTGTATTGGGGAGCTGTCATTATCATCCATAGATAGTATGGATATATAAAATTCCCCGTGTCACGATGTTTATCCGCGATGAATATCGAAACTACTAAATCGATCTTGATGAAACTTGGCACACAAATAGATTATATCCTGGAAAAAGAGAGGGGTAAGAAAAGATCCCTCGAGAACGCGGGTGAAACCGCGGATGACTGCTTTTTGGATGTCTCTGAACCAGCAAATGTCCTCATGCTAGTGTTTTTGGGATCTGGCAGACAGGAAGGCGTCTACCAGCAGCCTGGAGCAGCTGCGGCGGCGTGCTGGTGAAGTGGGTGGCTCACTGACGCGGAAGGGATCCGTGGAGAGACGAGCTCCCACACACTCCACACAACACGGTCAGATGGCACAGCCTGCCGATGAGCTCGCCTTGCATCTCGACACCTTCAAGCCGATAGTCATCACCGTCACCAGCTTCTTTAAACAGGTCCTCACTCTATACATAACTATCACACCTAAGTAAGTGATGATGTGGCCGAAGGTGGTAAGGCAACAATGCTAGATGGGAACTGGCTCTCAAGTGCAGCTGTCGTAACACACCGATAGGTGCTTGGCGACAGATTTTCAACTTGAGGGTGGTAGCCAGCCAGTCAGGTACTACTAAGTACCCTACCACCTTTAGATGTTTTCCTTCACCGAAAGCTCATGGTTATTTTACGATTCGAACTACCTTCGCCAAAAAGTGTATGTATGTAAGTATAAACATATTTCTAGGAAACCGACAAACTTCGCGATGAAGACCTATACAAGTTCTTAGCTGAAATCAAACGGCCGAGCTCGGCTCCAAAAAAACTAAAGTGTATTCCTGGCACTTTGAAGATTGAAGTGTCTCCTTGTCCTGAGGAGATCAAGAATGGACTGACCCCTGAGCTCGCTAAGTTGAACCCTTACGGAGGTTGGTGTTAGAGTTGAAAATTGCTTGTGTCAGTGTCAATTGTAGTAATTTGTTTATAAATTAACATATTTGAGTACATAATTTAGCATGGCCAATTGACCCTAACGATTGATGCAATAAAAGTACAGAGTGTAATTTTTACAGATTTTTGTCGGTTCGATGTCCGGATATGGCAAGCGAATTTTCGAAAATCTTTTCAAAAATAAAGAGGAATGTTTTCTTTAAGTCAAATTTTCTATCTCAAAATCAAAGTATATCTCGTACAGATGACAATGTCCGACCGTGCAAGGAGATTCTACCGATTCCCCTCCACCCGCTGGCGGTGCCGCACTATCAGTACCGCAACTTGTTGTACGTATCTATACGAGACGTAAACCTGGCCGCTTACACATCGCGCACCGGATCAGCCAGAAATATCACGGTAAGTAACAGCTTTTTTTGGAATTAAGTTCTTTCATGTCACTAGTGACTACGAGGCAGGCGGGTCACCTGATGGTAAGTGATTACCGTCGCCTATATAATAGACATTAGCAATACCAGGGGGATTGCCAATTTGTTGTACACCTTATTACAATTCCTTAAGGGCAAGGGCAACTGGCTCTCAAGTGCAACTGCCGGAACACACCAACAGGTGCTTGGCGACAGATTTTCAACTTGAGGGTGGTAGCCAGCCAGTCGAGTACCACATAGTACCCTACCACCGTGCTGTGGTTTTCTCACGATGTTTTCCTTCACCGAAAGCTCAAGCTCATTGTAGGATTCGAACCCACGACCTTCGCCGCGGTATCGGACGTCACTTACCACTGAGCTATCATCGCCCTAAACGCGGCTTGCTTAGTGAACTGGCAGAAATCGTCACGTAAGAAAAAACCGTTATGCCTCTTCTAGGCGATCTTTCTCTTTCTCCCTTCTTCTGTTTATTATGATAATAAAATATACGAATTAGAGAAAGAGAGAGAGTGAGAGAAATTTGAATAAAAGTGGGCTGCGCTTTTTGGCGTGACAAAAATAAACTAATATGAATATAAATATATCAATAGAAATATATATTTTGACGGGCCGGTTGACGCTGTTTGTTAACAAACTACCTATCACGCCGCAGGTCGTGGGTTCGATTCCCATCCAGGACAGACATTTGTGTGCATGAACATGTCTGTTTGTCCTGAGTCTGGGTGTAATTATCTATTAAAGTATGTATTTACAAAAAAAAAGTAGTATATCTGTTATCTGGTCTCCATATTACAAGTTCTGCTTAGTTTGGGATCAGATAGCAGTGTGATAGCAAATGTCCGAGGATATTTATAATTATACCTACAAGCTCTGCTCACTTTAACATCAGCCGACCGTATATGAATAATTAGAACAGTTTCGTACGTACCATTTGTTTTGTTTCATTCAGTGATTGAAAAATCGCTTTTGCTCAATCAAAATATATGAAAAACAAATACATTTGCCTTATAAAATATACATCGTATTTTTGTCCTTAGTTATAGCCCTCTAAAACATATCATATTTGACATTACATAATGGTGTATAATCGGTTACCCAGGTGAGGGTCCAACTGATGTCCGGTGAGGATCAGTCGTCTGCGCTGCCGGCTATCTTCGGGCGAAGCTCGTGTCCCGAGTTTACCACCGAAGCATACACTACCGTGCTCTATCATAACAAGTAAGTACCATTTTATTACAGAAAAGATAAGATCCATCGCGTTTCCGATGGATCTTATCTTTTCTTGGGAAAAAAAATGATAAAAGTTTTTTGTCTGTTTGTTTGTAATGGATTAACTCGAAAAATACTTAACCGATTTTAAATTTTATTTCAGCTATAGAAAGTTACATTATCAGCATATATCATAGGCTATATTTAATTTCCTTTGGAACGCGGGTGATACCACGGGGCGGAAAACTAGTCTTTTATAAAAAAAAAATTGTCTGACTATTTTGGCAATATTCTTTAAACAGAAACAGCCACTGCCGAAAAAAATTGCCTAGCTGAGTTTCTTGCCGGATTCTTCTCAGTTTAAGTGTATTCCGAACAGGTGGTAGAGTCAATTGTAAGGCTCAAAAGTGCCTTACCAGGACCTAAACTGGACAAATGTTTTCTCTCCCAACAGAAACCCCTCCTTATACGATGAGATCAAGATCAAGCTCCCAGCGGAGTTGGGAGACCAGCACCATCTATTTTTCACGTTCTTCCACGTCTCCTGCCAGAGGAAGCCCGTCGCTCCAGACCAGGAAAAGAACGTAGAGACGCCTGTGGGCTACACGGTAAGTTATCTCTTATGGACATTGATTTAGTGCTGAAAATCGGTTGTTAGTGTTATTTCAGCAAGAATTGATTACCTTGAGCAAGATTCCATGTAAGTATCTTATAGTAGAATATTATATGTTTCAATTTTAATCTTCTCTGAACTATTTGCAGCAGGAAATATTTGAGTGAACTGTAGCAATGTGAATAATCATAGAAATTTATCATTAATTAAATATTAAGTTTAATAATCACTGACTTGTTTCTTATAATGAGAGCTGACATTGCTCCTACAACGCTTCGGACCTTTTTATGTTCTTAAAGGGAGTGTTCAAATATTACGCAACGAATTTGGGAGGGGGGGGGGGGGGTTTGAACTACGCGTTACGTAACATTTTTTGTGGTGGTGGTTATGTAACGTTTTACTACGTTTTTCTGTACCCGTACACGTTTACGGCGCGTTACATGGGGGGGTCAAAAATCTCCAAAAATTGCGTCACTTAATACTTGAACGTTCCCTATATAAAAATAATTGTTGTGGCTGATAATCTGGTGCTCACGTATAAACGTCGATCCCCAGTGGCTGCCACTGTGCCGCAACGGCAAGCTGACATGCGGCGAGTTCTCCTTACCGGCGATGCAGGAGGAACCACCAGCTAACTACTCTTATATCTCACCGGACGTGCAGCTACCCGGCACGCGCTGGATCGACAACCACCGGACTGTACTCGCGCTCACCGTCGACCCTGTCACTACCGTGCACCCCCTCGTAAGTTAATCTATATCGATTTTGCACGGTGGTAGAGTACTTTGTAGTACCCGACTGGCTGGCTACCACTATCAAGTTGAAAATCTGTCGCAAAACACCAATTGGTGTGTTCCGGCAGCTACACTTGAGAGCCAGTTTCCATCTAGGCTTTGTGTGCTTACCACCTTCCGCCACATCATCACTTACCATGATGAGATTGTGGTCAAACACAAGCTTATCCAGAATAATTTTTTTTTTTAAAGATTTAGCAATGATAGCTCAGTGGTAGTGACGTCGAATCCTACAATGAGCTTGAGCTTTCGGTGAAGTGAAGGAAACCATAGCAAGAAAGATCCACTACTGAAAAAAAATTGCCGTGCTGAATCTCTTGCCCGGTGTCTTCTCAGTTTAAGTGTATTCCGAACCGGTGGTAGAGTCAATTGTAACGTTCATAAGGGCCTAAACTGAATAAATAAGATTTTGATTTGATTTGATTTTGGTGGTAGGATCCTTATTGGTAGTACCCGACTGGCTGGCTACCATCATCAAGTTGAAAATCTGTCGCTAAACACCAATCGGTGTGTTCCGACAGCTGCACTTGAGAGCCAGTTCCCATCTAGGCTTTATATGCTTATCACCTTACCACACCATGGTGAGATTGTGGTCAAACACAAACTTATTCCGAAGTATTTAATTTAATATTTCTTTAAACCTGTTTTTTATTTCAGGATGGTTATATAGAGCGATTCGCGATGGCGTGTGAAGCGGTTCAGGAAGGGAACATTCCACCTAGGATCGGGTTGGCTAACATGGAGGCTGAATTGCGTGCAAGGTAATTTATTAGTTTATATAACTGGCTGATTTTACTAGGTTAATTGTAGGCTGAAAGGGAATTACGCAATGCCTTATAAAAGTCCTTAAAAAATCATTGTAAAAAAATTACATAGTTACTAGCGGTCCCCTGTGGTTTCACCCGCGTTCCCGAAGGATCTTACCCTTTCCCGGGATAAAAAGTATCCTATGTGTTATTCCAGGATATGATCTACCTGTGTGCCAAGTTTCATCAAAATCCGTTCAGCCGATTTTGCGTGAAAGAGTAACATCCATCCATCCAATTTTTTAACTATGTAATTTTTTTATTCATTGGGATTTAAATATTTTGTTATTTTTCGTTGTACTTAATTGGCTATTTGACAGTTGTAATGAAAAAACATGAATTATGTTAGATATGGTAGTTTATAAGTTAAGAACAATTATACAATATGTTTTTTGCATAAAAATAATTTATAAATATTTTATTTTTGAAAAATAAACTTGAGTTTATTTATCTGTGAATTACAAGAACCGAAACACGGGCGGCCATGATTCTTTAAAATTTGACGTCACATTACACCAAATAAACAAAACGTCGTGTATTTTTCGTTTGCGGTAATTTATCAGGATATTTAATTAGGCACGGCACACGTCTTGTAGCTTGTCATTTTCAAAAATCAAGTGAAAAAACTAAACTTTCCACTCAAAATATGCTGAAGAGTTAGAGCGATCGTCGTTACTTTTGTTTATTTATTGGTGTATGACGTCACAGTACCATATGTCACGTGACCGCCTGTTTTCGTGCGAGTTTCGAATTAATAAATAAAAAATCTATTTTTTATCCAATAAATAAGGGTTTTTTGAGAAAAAATAAATGTAACAGGTATAAAATAAGCCTACGCAAATGTTTTAATACTTTTCCGAAGACTGTCAAGTAGCCAATTCCCTAGATAGTTTTTGGAAATATGTTAGGGTTTGAATGCAAGGTCTGTTGGTACAGTATATCGGAGCTTCCCCGTGGCAACGTGGAGGTGTTATCTCGCTACCTACCAACGTTGCTGGACAAGCTACTACAGCTGCTGGTGGCGCCACCCTCGCTCCAGGGACAGACCCTCAACATCGCGCAGGACGTCTTCACCTGCCTCGCTAACATCTTCACTAATGTCGCTGTGAGTTAAACCTCTTTATACAGGGTGTCCGTTAAGTAGTACGGAAAACTTTAAGGGGGAGATAGGTGGGCAGGTCACCTACCAAACGTACAAAAATTACATCAAAAAATCAAAAATCAATACATAAAAATGCTCACTTGGTGGTTACGTAACGTTTGACTAAAGGTTTGACTAAGTTTGACTTGTTAAGGGGGAAGGGGGTACAGAAAAATGTGACGGTACGTTACATGGGGGGAGAGGGGGTTTTATTTTCATTAATATGCAAAAATTGCGTTACGTAATACTTGAACGCTCCCAAATCCATCACAATAATTATAGAATATGAAGGAGGGTTCGACCTGTGACCAGCACGGCCGCAGCAGCCTCATCAGCACGTACATACAGTACCAGTGCACTGTGCCACGACCCTCGCTCACTGATCGTGATATTGGACTGCCGCTGCCGCCTGCTGGTATGTATTCTTCTTCACTTCATTTTGTCTAAACCGGACAAGTATATGAAGGACCATGCATATCATAGGGCTCCAAAATACTTTATGAGCTTTTTGGTCGAAAAGATGATCGATAACCATTCGTCAGTGTTCGACCGAAGACGATTAATGAGGTTTTTTTGGCTCATATTTCCCAGGGACTACAGTGACTTTTTGCTCGCTCTTCAACAAACGAGAAAAATATACAGCAATTTAGAGCTTGCTGGAAACCTTCGGTTTTGGCCAAGATATCGGAGACGAAGGTGACTTTTTTGGCCGAAGTCAGCCGGAATTGGTCGAAGCCGAAAATTCAGTCGGACACTATTACAGCTCGTGAACTATAAGACTCATTGGACGTAATTTCCTTGTAACTTCAGTCCTTGGAGCACTAGAGATTTAGCTCAAAAGGTCGGGAGTTCCGATGGGGACACGTAACTCGAGCAAAACGTATACTTTAACCCTCCAAATTTCAGACATTGGCAAGGCATAAACTTTTTATGGAACCAAATTTCACATTATAATAAAATCTGGGGCCATTTTTCACACACGGCCATATCTGATATACTACATATTGGTACTTACATCTTTTTTTGATGCAGTGATGACGGACGGGTCGTGCAAGATATTACAC
Source organism: Ochropacha duplaris (assembly GCA_951361185.1). Lineage (NCBI taxonomy): Eukaryota > Metazoa > Arthropoda > Insecta > Lepidoptera > Drepanidae > Ochropacha > Ochropacha duplaris. The sequence goes on from OX592691.1 coordinate 14,463,840, forward strand.
GAGGAATTGGCGCTGCAGTGGGTGGTCGCCAGCGGCGCCACCAGGGACCTCGCAATGCACAACTCTTGGTAATGTACTCTTGAATAATACCGTCCCACTAAACACATTAACACTTGCACACGTATCAGCAAATTGGCGTGACTCTATATTGCAATGACTACTAAATTTTTCGATTATAACAATGACAAAAAAAAATTACGGTCCGAGGTTTACGGATAACATACACTAGATATTATTACAACATACATAAGACTAAAATCCTTAAAAAGGTTCATTTTTCATATAAGAACCAATATGATTGGTAGCATAGCCGCTAGTTAACAACTTCTTTTTAATATTAAACTAAACAGTAAATCTGGTACCTAATAATATGTTGCCTCTTTTCACTAATGTTATCAACCATAACAAAGTACTCCTTTAAACTTCTAAGACCCTGGCACACGGCATCACGCCGTTTTCTTACGTGACGATTTCCGTCTGTTCCCTCCAATGTAAGCCGCGTAAAAGAACTTCGTTCCAAAAAATAAATTAAAGCTTTATCAATAAAAAAAATGTAGAAGCATTTTTGTCCACATTCTTCATGTGTTTTCCAAAAATTTTTAAATAAATCATTGTCAAATTTCGACCAGAGTGGACCAACTAGTGTAGTAAGACTTTACGTACATACAGGTCCCTATTCGAGCTGATGATAAAGTCAATGGTGGAGTACTTGTACTGGAGCGGGGCCCACGAGGCGCCGCGCAAAGCTCGCTTCCCGGACCAATTCACTGATGACGTCACCACACTCGTCAACAACGTCACCTCTGAGATCATCTCCAGGTAACCGATAACGCACTTATGTTAAAATTTACTGAAGACTCCGGCATAAACTACTTGACCTTATGATTGTTTCTTCACCCCACAAGGTGTCCGATTTTGGACAACTTAGTGCACCTTTCTCATACCATGATTTGATCTACATGTCTTATCGTGTACGTCCTCCCAAGCGTGAAGCTCAGTTTCATTTTCTTCGTGGTTATAAGGGAATGAACCTGGAGGCACTGATACGCGATGCTGGTGAAATCGATTGGACTCCGGTCGTTGAAAGCGCCAGCATTGATGAAAAGGTGAACTGTTTCAACTCTAAAGTCCTTGAACTCTTTGACAAGCATGCCCCTCGTCGACGGGTTAAAATTAGGCATAATCCCGCACCCTGGATAACATCTACTATCAAAGAGGCCATGGCTCGCAGAGATAAGGCGTTTCGTAGATACAAGCGTAGACCTTCGGATCAAAATCACAACCACTATAAAATCTTCCGTAATCGCTGCAATCGTTTGTGTCAAGATGCTAAGAGACGCTATTTCCACGAATCACTCGACAATCGCAACTCCTCTGATGTTTGGAGATTCTTGAAGTCAGTAGGTATTGGCAAATCTCCTGCTACAACCTGTTGGGATGTTGACCTGTCCGCTCTTAATCAGCATTTTTCTCTTCCACCTGTCACTCTAGACCCTTCTGTCAAAGCTTCTACATTGCTAGAACTTTCTTCCTTGCCCTTACCGAATTGTTCAATGTTTAATTTATGTGCTGTCACTGAAGATGATGTTAAAAAATCTATTCTCTCCATTTCCTCTTCAGCTGTTGGTAATGACAACCTGTGCTCGAGGATGATAGTTCCTATTCTTTCACTACTGCTCCCTATTTTGACTCATATTATGAATTGTTCAATCACATCTAGTTCTTTCCCTTTGTCTTGGAAACAAGCATATATTATACCTCTCCCGAAATTGAACAATCCCTCCTCCTTATCCCACTTCAGACCCATTTCAATCCTTCCGTTTCTATCTAAAGTTCTTGAGCATATTGTCCACCGGCAAGTTTCTTACTTTGTTATCCATAACAACCTTATTAGTCCACATCAGTCTGGCTTTCGTGTAGGTCACAGTACTGTGACCTCACTTCTTAAAGTGACTGACGATATACGGTGGGCTATGGAGAATAAGTCACTCACAGTGTTAGTATTACTTGATTTCAGTTGTGCTTTCAATTCTGTAGATTTCGATGTTTTACTAGGGATCCTACAATCTATTAACTTCTCTTCATCTTCTTTAGCCTGGTTTGACTCTTACCTTCGCGGACGCTCTCAGTGTGTCCGCCTGCAGGAGACCTTCTCCGGCTGGTGTGACCTCACTGCGGGTGTGCCGCAGGGTGGCGTTCTCTCTCCTCTTCTCTTCTCTATCTTCATTAACACTGTTACTACGGTTATCTCCTCCAATTTTCATCTTTATGCTGACGATTTGCAGCTATATCGGCATTTTGAGTTGGAACAGGCTAGCTCCGCAATTGACGCCTTGAATTGTGACTTAGGCTCCATTAGTAAGTGGGCAAAATCTTACGGCCTTCACATTAATCCTTCCAAGTCACAAGCTATCATCATAGGCAGTAGGTATGTTCGAAATCTGCTCGACACCTCTTCCCTAGCCCCATTGATTCTAAACAGTTCATCCATCAAATACACTGATACCGTCAAGGACCTTGGAATCATTCTTGATTCTAATCTTTCTTGGCGTGCGCAAGTTAATGAGGTTAGTCGAAAGGTGCATTTTTCCTTTCATTCGCTAAAATGTCTTCAGAGCTTCTTACCCTTAAAAACTAAAATTTCTCTTGCCCAAACACTTATACAGCCGATTATTGATTATGCTGATGCCTGTTACTTGGATGCTACAGAGGAGCTATTAAACAAGCTTGAGCGCCTGCAAAACCTTTGCATTCGTTTCATTTTTGGTCTTAAAAAATACGACCACGTTTCTCAATTCCGCAAGCAACTCAAGTGGCTCCCTATCCGTCTTCGCAGGAACACTCGTATTTTATGCCTCCTATTTAATATCTTACACAATCCTGCCTATCCATATTACCTGCGAGAACGTTTTTCGTATACTCGTTCCCCTGATGTTCCTTGTAGATCCCATCTTAAATCCTTTCTTAATACTCCTTCGCATAAATCTGACTCCTACACCCATTCCTTTTCTGTTCATGCAGTAAGGTTGTGGAATGCACTTCCGTCTAATATACACGACTCAATATATTGTATACTATTTTATATACTTATGTATTTGTGTATACAGTTTATGCAGTGTATTGTTATTTTATCTTATTCAAGTAGTATATTTATATATATATATATTAAGTAGATTTAAGATATTATATTTGTTCTTTTGCTTTTCTTTTATTTGTCACACACTGTGTCTACATTCTCCTCTTCTTCAAACTTTCCAGTCGCAGGGCTGCTGGAAGAAATTTCTACTAGAAATAAGCTGTCCCTTTGTACTCTTGTATCTGTTCTGTGTTTCTTTCTATTCTTTTATTGTGTGTACATAAATAAATAAATAATAATAATAAATAAATAAAACTCAGCGAGGATTACCAACTTCAAAAAAGGAGGAGGTTCTCAGTTCGATGGATTTTTTTTTTCTGACCTTGCTCCAACACAACAAAAGAAGAAGGCCGAAGAAGATATGGATATGTTTATGAAATTTGTGAGTATTGAGACGACTAGTGATAGAGTGGAATGGAAGAGGAAAACATGTGCCGACCACACCTAGCGGACAAGGACAAGAGAAAGACGAAGATAGTTTTTTTTTATGTGTTTGGCTTTGATATCTAATAACTAAAGATACACAATCAGCGACAAAAAATGGCCTTACCGAATGTCTACCCACTCGAACATTTGGGTGGTCTTTTAATCTAGTAGCATTCGAACGCTCCGACGGTAAACATGCCTCCGTGCTCATTTAAGATATATTTTGGCTAGCAGGTGTGACTCGTACAATTTTATTGACTTTTGTACATACCTTTGTGAATAAAACTTAAAAAAATTAACTACTATTGCTTGGGATTGTTTATCTAGTTATTCGATATCAATGGTTTTTGGCTTCTTATCTAGACCTTTAAGCTATTTATTTATTTTGAATATTCTTCTTTTATATTATAGTCGCGTTATATTATATTGTCACATTCACTGTAAAGTCCGGTCAGGTTTTAGTGAAATTGGCGGCTATATATTGTCTCGTAAATATTTGTTATGTTTTTTTTTATTCTTGATAAGCTTGTGTTTGACTACAATCTCACGATGGTAAGTGATGATGTGGCCGAAGGTGGTAAGCACACAAAACCAAGATGGGAACTGGCTCTCAAGTGCAGCGGTCGGAACACACCGATAGGTGCTTGGTGACAGATTTTCAACTTGAGGGTGGTAGCCAGCCAGTCGGGTACTACAAAGTACCCTACCAACGTGCTGTGGTTTCCTCACGATGTTTTCCTTCACCGAAAGCTCAAGCTCATTGTAGGATTCGAACCCACGACCTTCGTCGTGGTATCCGACGTCACTTACCACTGAGCTATCATCGCCTTAAATGTTACAGATACGGCAAGAACAGCAGGCTGACTCAAAGCTTGAACAACAGCCTAGCGTTCTTCCTGTTCGACCTGATGAGTATAGCGGACCGCGGATTCGTGTTCAACCTCATCCGATCCTACTACAAGCAGATGTGCGCCAAGATTGCCTCGCTGCCTGACGCTGTGCCCCTCGTACATTATAAGGTCAGTCTTGGGCTCGATTCTCATCTATAACAGACATTTGTGTGCATTAACATACTATGGTATTTGACAGGTTTTAGAAAAGTATCTAAAATAGCATAATGCAATTTCAATTTTATTAATTCTCTATTTTTCTCAAAGTTTATATTAATAAAAAGACCACCAAAACGCTAAGACGCCACAATGCCTAGGTCACATGCTACCTATCATGACGTCACCTGCTCGTAAACAAACTTTTAGCTGTCAAAATATCGTACGTAACTTTACTGTTTCCATTTTGTTGTTTAAAAGTAGGTGACGTCACACTTATTCATCCATTAGTGCCTTACCAGGGCCTAAACTGAATAAATGAGTTTTGATTTAGATTTTTGAAGAATATTATGGGAGCCTAAGATTTGTGGAGGAAAAAAAAATGGTTTTCGCCTGCATCTGTAACAAAACTTTTACGTTCCCCAGCTGGCGTTCCTCCGCATAGTATGTTCTCACGAGCACTACGTATCGCTGAACTTGCCCATGCCGGCTGGCTCCAGTACTGGCGCGAGTGGTGGCGTGTCACCAGCTCCGTCGTCCCACTCGGTGGGATCCACATCCAGCGCGGCTCCTTACCATCAGCTCTCGCACGAGTTCCGCTCCAGGCACTACCTCGCTGGGCTGCTCCTCACTGAACTCACTAATGCTTTGGAGCTGCAGTAAGTAGTGCTGATGTGAAAGTAATTGTATGTTTGGCTTTCATTGCTTAACTGCTGAAGGGTACTCTGAATCTTGGGGTAGGCTTAGTTTAAATAGTCTAATTTATATAATAACTAGCTGTTCCCCTCGGTTTCACCCGCGTTCCCCTGGGATCTTATCTTTTCCTGGGACAAAATATAGTCTATATTCATCAGGGATAATGCAGCTTTCTAATGGTGAAAGATTTTTTTCAAATAGGTGCAGTAGTTTCAGAGCCTATTCAATGCAAACAAACAATCAAATCTTTCCTCTTTATAATATTAGTAAATATATTTATGATTCGTGGGTAGGTATAATCTAAGCTTGAAATATGTCAGGATTTTTACTACAGCTCATTCGAAAGACAAAACCCAGAGAATAACGAGCAAGAAACTTAAGGATTTCTTCAATATTATTTTTTTATTTCTCAGGAGTCCAGTGCTACAGTGCGCGGCGGTGAGCGCGGTGCTAGCCCTACTGGCGGCGCACGACGCCGACCCGCGTCTCGACAACCCTGACGTGAAGAGTAGAGTTGCCGCGCTCTACTTGCCGCTACTGGGGATCGTGATGGACGCGCATCCTCAACTCTATAGGGGATTCACTACTACTAAAGGTGGGGTTTTTTTTCGTTTTCTGTCTATCATCCTTTTGGGCATTTCTGCCTGTGTTAAATTAGTATTATTCTTTTTTTATGTTAATACTAGTTTTCCGGCCCGCGATTTCACTCGCGTTCCCGAGGGATCTTATCTTTACCCGGGATAAAAATAATCCTATGTCCTTCTCCGAGGTTCCATCTATCTCTATACTAAATTGCACCTAAATCGGTTCAGCGGTTTAAGCGTGAAGAGGTAACGGACAGACAGACACACTTTTGCATTTATAATATTAGTATGGATATTGGTACCGTGATGGAAAATTTCAGAAAATAATAGTGAAATTATAACGTTACCTTTGTTAACAGAAATACTGCAGCTTGACAGTGAAATGGGTCAATTTGGACATCTGTACTCTGCATCCTCGCCCGAAGGTGATTTCAAGCAGGTGAGTCGATTCGAGTTCCCTTGGTATTCATTAGTCTTTCATCATATCAACTGGAAGACGTCCACTGCTGGACAAAGGCGGAGGGAGCCCAAGGATCTCCACGATGCCCGGTCTTGCGGTACACGCACCCAGTGGCTTCCCGCGACCCTCACAAGATCTTCGGTCCACCGTGTGGCCACGCTGCGTCTTCCGGTTTGTGGTCGCCACTCGAGAACCTTTCTGCCCCATCGGCCGTCAGTTCTAGCTATGTGCCCCGCCCACTGTCACTTCAGTTTGGCAATTCTTCGATTCGATCTCGCAGTCGCAGGGAAACTCTCCATAGCTCTTTGGGTGACCTTGAGCCTTCTTAGGAAGCCCTCTACTCCTTTTAAAGTCAAAAACCATTTATTCAGTTTGGGCCTAAAGGTTATGAAGGTCGAATTACAGAAGTTGCCACCGGTTCGGAAGTCAGCCTTCGACTGAGAAGAATCGGCAAGAAACTCAGCAAGCTAATTTTTTAAATATTTTTGGACTATCTTGACAATTTTTTTTTATTCTAAACTACCTTGTAATTAGCTTTTTCTTTCAAAACTTTCTTTATGTAAGATTTGAATCTAGAAACAAAGTTGCCTATGTTCCCAAAGTTCAAGCTATCCCCATACCAAATTGCATCAAAATGTATTGTAAAAAACGCATGTACATTATTATTGTCAAAGCTATGATAACTCAGTCGTAGTGACGTCGGAAACCGCGGCGATGGTCGTGAGTTCGAATCCTACAGTGAGCTTGAGCTTTCGGTGAAGGAAAACATCGTGAGGAAACCACATCACGGTGGTAGAGTACTTTGTAGTACCCGACTGACTGGCTACCACCTCTAGAAAATCTGTCGCCAAGCACCTACAGCTGCACTTCAGAGCCAGTTCCCATCTAGGCTGGTGAGGTCAGGTTACCATGGTGACATTGCGGTCAACACACAATACTAAAGTAAAAAAAAATGTTGTCCAGAACGGTCGTCCCCCATTAAACAGCGAGACATCTCGCAACCTGCTGATGTGCCTCGCGTGGGTGCTCAAGTGGACGGAGCGAGCGGTGCTGTCGGCGTGTGCGAGCGAGATGCCTGCCACTCGGCTGCACACGCTGCTGGCGCTCGTTGACCTGTGCTTCAAGTGTCAGGAGTACAAGGTATGCTGACCACCTTCGGCCACATCATCACTTACCATGAGATTGTGGTCAAACACAAGTTTAGCCATAAGTTACTGCTACGTGATAATTTGTTTTCATTTCGAGTCACTGATATTTTGAACATTAGCAACATAAATATCCTCGGACATTTGTTCACACACGGCTATCTGATCCCAAACTAAGCAGAGCTTGTAATATGGAAACCAGATGACTGATATACTATATATACATTTTTTTTTGTAAATACACACTTAAATAGATAATTACACCCAGAGTCAGGACAAACAGACATGTTCATGCTTACAAATGTCTGTCCTGGATGGGAATCGAACCCACGACCTGCGGCGTGATAGGTATTGTGTTAACCAACCACGCCAACTGGCCCGTCAAAATACACAATTTAGCAATAATGCGAGCCATCGCTAAAAAGTTATTTTTTCTAAAGTATATGCAATATTTTGTGAATTTTAATAAGGTGTTTGTTGAACCATAAGTTTGAGAATCCTTAATATAAAAACTGCATCAAAATCGAACTAATAGTTTTGGAGAAAAATGGCATCATGGATTTGCACAAACAAACATCCTCTCACTCCAATCGTATATACCGTCTCCGTTCCGTCGTGGGTAAAAATTACCTCAGTAAAAGTATCACCATTTTCAAGATATTTGATATCTGAAATGGTGTCCTCTTTTTAGCAGAATTTGTATATTTGGTAGGTGACCCGCCCACCTACCTCCACCTTAAGTTTTTCGTACTTCTTACCGGCACAAAATTGGTACACACTGAAAAATAGAGTACCTAATCTAGTAAAGTTTTTGATTATACAATTTGTTTTAGGGACGAAAAGAAATAATGAAATGCGCTCAACAAAATGTACGTAAGACAACAGACATCAAAGCGAAGCTAGAAGACGTCATCCTGGGGCAAGGGTCCGCCCGTTCAGACTTCATTATGCGACGTAAAGGTATAGTTTACTACAGGTTCGATTTCCACTCAGTTAACAATTTTTTTCAAGCATTTTCGTAATCATATCACTCCACGTAGGAGGAACACCAAACGTAGGTGGTTGCAAGCGTGAGCGCTGGCGCAAGGAGTGGGTCCGAGGAGGTGGCATCAGGGAAGCAGCCGTGCCCACCCATCCGCAACCTGTCCTGGCCGCTGCTCTTGCCGCTGAGGTCTCGCTCGTCTTACTTCACACGCTCGAGACTATTGTTCAGGTGTGTTTTATTGTTTTTATTTGAATTGACCAAAGTCTATTTGTTATTGTAGCAGCGTGTGGCAGCCACCGCTCTCTGCGTCCCTTGGTAAAGTAAGACCCGTGTGGCTGCCACTGCCCTCGCCTGTTATCATATGCAGTTGTTTGTTGTATGTGCAGTCATGCAGCAGCCTGGACTGCGGACAGAGCGTGTGCAGTGCAGCGCTACAAGTACTGCTGCGAGCGCTGCAACGCAACCAGAGTGTTACGGTGTTGCAGCATATGTTCGCTACAGTACGAGCTCTCATACTGAAGGTATGTAAGGATATGGTAGGATTTTTGAAAATTAGAAATACACTTTTTGACATGTGATAAAAGACTTAGTTTTTGCTTGTGACTTGATATTTATGTTGAAGCGAGATAGTAGACTCAACGGCAACATGAACCAGCAGCCCAGCCCCGACAAGCAGCGCCTATATACATTTACATATACATATGTTGGACTATATGCTATGAAAGTATTGTTTCACCTATATACAAAACGCTGTATAACGTATCCATTCACTATGGAAGGTTAATTAAAGTTATACCAAAAACTGGCGTGCCGCTAGTTTAGTAATAAATAATTTAAAAAAATGATAAAATAAAAAAAAGCATAAACATGGTACAAAAACTAACCTGGAGATATCGTTTTTTGTTTACTCTATCGACTGGAGAGTAGTTTTCCTTCACCGAAATGAAGATCATCGTGGCATTCGACATCGCTACCAATGAGCTATGGTCGCCTATAATTGTGTATGTGTGTGTGTGTAGCTGGGGTGGTCGTGTTGCGGCGAGGAGTGGGGCACGTGTCGCGTGGTGGTGCGGCACTGTGGCGGAGCCCCCGCCGGGCCGCGCGCGCACGCCGCCGCCGCGCTCTACGCGCTCATGCGACAACACTACCAGCTCGGGAACGTACGTACTATACAACACACCACACCACCATACCCTCCCTACATGCTTTACATACCTATGTTCCTTACATACGCTACATGCCTTACATACCTACCCTACGTGCCTTACATACCTACCCTAAATGCCTTAGATACCCTACATGACTTACATACCTTACATGCCTTACATACCTACCCTACGTGCCTTATATACCTACCCTAAATGCCTTAGATACCCTACATGACTTACATACCTTACATGCCTTACATACCTACCCTACGTGCCTTACATACCTACCCTAAATGCCTTAGATACCCTACATGACTTACATACCTTACATGCCTTACATACCTTACATGCCTTACATACCTACCCTACGTGCCTTATATACCTACCCTAAATGCCTTAGATACCCTACATGACTTACATAGCTTACATGCCTTACATACCTACCCTACGTGCCTTATATACCTACCCTAAATGCCTTTGATACCCTACATGACTTACATACCTTACATGCCTTACATACCTACCCTACGTGCCTTACATACCTACCCTACGTGCCTTACATACCTACCCTAAATGCCTTAGATACCCTACATGACTTACATACCTTACATGCCTTACATACCTACCCTACGTGCCTTATATACCTACCCTAAATGCCTTAGATACCCTACGTGACTTACATACCCTATGTACGGTTGCACCGTACACCCTTCATGCCTTACATAACTTGTCAACCTTATATAGGTCCCTTACATACACTACACACATACCTCGAAGAGAGCCCAAAAGGGACGATATTTTAGATCTGATATGGTTAATATGGGCCCTCCAAGTCAAGCCACTATCCAGAATTAAGCCAAGATATTTTTCCTCATTTGTTAGAGCAATAATCTCATTGTTAACTTTTAGAGTAATATCATGTTTTTTTTTTTTGTTTTTAGCCTTATAAAGATTATATATTTAGTTTTAGCTGTATTTATAGTTAGAAGATTACTTTGAAACCAATTATTAAGTATATTTAGGTCTTCCTGTGCTGATTTTGCAAGATTATCAAGGGAGTGTCCATAGTAGAAAAGGCAAATATCATCAGCATACTAAGAAATCTGGCCGTGGACTGCGAGCCGGCTTTTATCATACACGTATATTAAAAACAACAATGGCCCAATTGTGGAACCTTGGGGAATTCCAACACTGATTTCCTCAGAACTACTTGTGCAATCCCCAATTTTCACTACCGACGACAGCAGTCTTTCAAATAGGATTCAAACATTTTATATGCTACACCTGCTATTCCTATGCTTTTGAGTTTGTTTAGTAAATACGAGTGACTAACAGTATCAAACGCTTTTTTCAGGTCAATAAATATACCTAACACGAAGTTTTTATGATCTATGTTTGTTTTTATTTGGGTTACTACATCTATAGTGGCCGACAAAGTGTTACTTTTAGATCTAAAGCCATATTGTCGTTCATAAAGAAAAATGATTTTTGTTACGTATTTGTTTAACCGATCGTACAGTATTCTTTCAAAAATTTTGGAAATAGTTGGAAGTTTAGATATTATTAAGGAATAACATGTAGCTAGTAAATAATAAGTAAAGCTGGGCTTTTTTTCACCATTCTCTACTACGAGCATTATTTCTTTATTATAGGAGATGACGAGTCTTCTTTCAATGCCAAAACGCTTCTTTCAAAGTTTTTTTTTGTCATTCACATTATCTCTTTAACTTTTACTTCTCTAAAAATACTAACAAAAATCAACATTCATACAGAATTTCAGTAGAGTAAAGATGCAAGTGACGATGTCCCTGTCTTCCCTCGTGGGTACTTCCACCACCTTCAGCGAGGAGTCGCTCCGGAGAGCTCTGAAGACCATCCTGGTGTACGCTGAACATGACCCTGATCTGCAGGACACCACGTTTCCGGAACAGGTATACTTGCCGTACTTGAGGAGTTATAGATGACGCAATATTGGATGAAGGATGGATAATTAAATAAATATCCCCGGACATTTTTCACACACGGCTATCTGATCCCAAACTAAGCAGAGCTTGTAATATGGAAACCAGATGACTGATATACTACATATACTACTTTTTTTTGTAAATACATACTTAAATAGATAATTACACCCAGACTCAGGACATACAGACATGTTCATGCACACAAATGTGTGTCCTGGATGGGAATCAAATCCACGACCTGCGGCGTGACAGGTAGTGTGTTAACCAACCACGCCTACTGGCCCGTCAATTACATGGTGTCTATACAGCGCTACGATATGGGCATCAAAAAGACCGTAAAAGGAATATCAATGGCAAACAGTAAGTCGCTGGTATTGGAAATATCCATAGGACCTCTCACCATCAGGAGTAAAAAAAATCTCAAGAGCAAAATTGCGTGATGCCATTAATTTACAGCAGATTCTATGCAAGAGAAAAGATTAGATTTCTATTATATTTGTTTGTCTATCTATACTATAATATTATAAAGAGGAAAGATTTGATTGTTGGTTTGCATTGAATAGGCTCTGAAACTACGACCGATTTGAAAAATTCTTTCACCATTAGAAAGCTACATTATCCCTGATGAACATAGTCTATATTTTGTCCCGGGAAATGATAAAATCCCATGTGAACGCGGGTGAAACCGCGGGGAACAGCTAGTAATAGATAAAATACATCACAGCTTGAGAGCCAGTTCCCATCTAGGATTTGTGTGCTTACCACCTTCGGTCACATCATCACTTACCATGATGAGATTATGGTCAAACACAAGTTTATCCAGAATATAAAACCGGCCAAGTGCGAGTCGGACTCGCGCACGAAGGGTTCCGTAAAAAAGGCAAAAAATACAAGTTTGTTGTATGGGAGCCCCCTTAAAAATTTATTTTATTTTGTCTTTAGTATTTGTTGTTATAGCGGCAACAGAAATACATAATTTGTGAAAATTTCAACTGTAGCTATCGCGGTTCTTGAGATACAGTCTGGTAACAGACAGACGGACGGACAGACAGCGAAGTCTTAATAATAGGATCCCGTTTTTACCCCTTGTGTACGGAGCCCTAAAAAAAGAATAACTAATTTTTTACAAAAAAAATAATGTAAATGCCAAACTACATCCAGCCATATTTAGCTTCTGGCTCCTCCACAGGTGAAAGACCTAGTGTTCAACTTGCACATGATCCTGTCGGACACTGTGAAGATGAAGGAGTTCCAGGAGGACCCTGAGATGCTGTTGGACCTGATGCACCGCATCGCGCGCGGCTACCAGCACAGCCCCGACTTGAGGCTCACCTGGCTCAACAATATGGCCCAGAAACATATGGAGGTGTGTTTTTTTTTAAAGGTTTTTGGCTTAATTTGTAAAGTTATTTTCTGATGCGAGTGCTGACTTAAAATAGAGCAGAGTAGCAGAGAAGAGCAAGTGATTTTAATATTGACTACTGAGCACAGTGAGTAATACCTTTAGGGTAACTGGCTCTCAAGTGCAACTGCTGGAACACACCAACAGGTGCTTGGCGACTTTCAACTTGAGGGTGGTAGCCAGCCGTGCTATGGTTTGCTCACGATGTTTTCCTTCACCGAAAGCTCAAGCTCATTGTAGGATTCGAACCCACGACCTTCGCCGCGGTATCCGACGTCACTACCACTGAGCTATCATCGCCTTAATAATGTTAGTGGAGTTATGATGCCTAAAATACAGGTTATACCCTAGTTTAGACATCATTGACATATTTGCTTTTATTATATACCATAAAAAAATGTAGCTTTTTTTTTTTTTTTTTTATTCTGGATAGGCTTGTGTTTGACCACAATCTCACCATGGTAAGTGATGTTGTGGCCGAAGATGGTAAACACACATAGCCTAGATGGGAACTGGCTCTCAAGTACAGCTGTCGGAACACACCGATAGGTGTTTTGGCGACAGATTTTCAACTTGAGGGTGGTAGCCAGCCAGTCGGGTACTACAAAGTACCCTACTACCGTGCTATGGTTTCGTCACGATGTTTTCCTTCACCGAAAGCTCAAGCTCATTGTAGGATTCGAACCCACGACCTTCGCCGCGGTATTCGACGTCACTTACCACTGAGCTATCATCGCCTTACCTACCAATTTATTTAAAAAATGTATTACAGTAGCTATAGTTGTGCAAATAAATGATTATTATTAATGTGATATTGTTGCAGCGTTCCAACCACGCGGAGGCGGGAATGTGCCTCGTGCACGGGGCGGCTCTAGTGGCGGAACAGACGGTGGCCGGCGGGCTGGGTGCAGCTCTACTGCACCGCGTCACGCACAACGCGCTCGATGAGAGCTGCGCGGACACGCTGCACCACCACCTCACGCATCACGAGCTGCAGGTGAGGTGGTAGACGGTAGCCGGCGGGCCGGGTGTTGTGGGTGCATGTGTGTGTGTTTGTACATGTGCGTGTATCTTCGTGTGTTTGCACATGTGTGTGTGTTTGTACATGTGCGTGTATCTTCGTGTGTTTGCACATGTGTGTGTGTTTGTACATGTGCGTGTATGTGTGTGTGTTTGCACATGTGTGTTTGTGTTTGTACATGTGCATTTATGTGTGTGTTTGTACATGTGCGTGTATGTGTTTGTACATGTGCGTGTGTGTGTTTGTACATGTGCGTGTATGTGTGTGTTTGTACATGTGCGTGTATGTGTTTGTACATGTGCGTGTGTGTGTTTGTACATGTGCGTGTATGTGTGTGTTTGTACATGTGCGTGTATGTGTTTGTACATGTGCATGTATGTGTGTGTTTGTACATGTGCGTGTGTGTGTTTGTACATGTGCGTGTATGTGTGTGTTTGTACGTTTGCGTGTATGTGTGTGCGTGTGTGTTTGTACGTGTACGTGTGTGTGTGTTTGTACATGTGCGTGTTTGTGTGTGTGTTTGTACATGTACATGTGTGCGTGCGTACGTGCGTACGTGCGAGTGCGTGCGTACGTGCGAGTGCGTGCTTGAGCAGTCTTATTTAAAGGAAATGTGAAATCCACAAGAATGTTACTAGGTATGCCAAATCGGTTGAAAGTGTTGTTACAGTAAAGCTTGTATGTATACAAATACACTAGTTTTTGTTGTAGTCAAAAATACCTATTAGTTTTGGTTTTACAGGCATTTAAACTTACCATAAAATCGAGTCCCGCTAACAGTCACGTGACCGCATGTGACGTCAATTTGCAACGCTCCGCTATGAGCGAGAGTTGCAAGATGACGTCACACCGTCACACGAGTATGGCACATCGAGTACGAGTCCGCATCGCACGCTTACTTCTATAAATCGGAAACTAATTGACGTATCCAAGTAATTCTTTCACTTGTACTTTTTATTTTTGACAGAGAATATGGAGAGCTAATATTCAAAATTAGTTAACATTCTTAATTACCTTCGCTGTAAGAATGTTGCGTTGTGCCCCTGCGTGGCTACTTACTTGGTTGTGTATGTCCCCCAGGCGCTGCTGGAGCACGCGGCGAGTGAGCTGATGGCGGGCGGCATGTACGAGACTGTGAACGAGGTGTACAAGGTGCTCATACCGATCGCTGAACAAAACCGCGACTACAAGAAACTCGCCAACATACACAGGTCATTGTTCCCTTCATATTTGTAAGGTATTTTCATATGTCCGGTAAGTACATATCGCTTACCATCAGGAGATGAGAGGGCGGGTCACCTACCAAATATACAAAAATCAGCTCATAAAAATTCTAAATTTTCAAGATATTTCAGATTTTTATATTGAAATTTGAACTGAAGACTTTGTTTGGTTGAACGCGCTTCGAATGAAAACATATTTTAGTATTGTATAGCCCATTTATCGAGGAAGTCTATAATAACATCACGCTATGTTGCACAAATCTCACGGGGACAGCTAGTCTTTAGGTGATGATAGCTCAGTCGTAGTGACGTCGGATACCGCGGTGAAGGTCGTGGGTTCGAGTTTTGCAATGAGCTTGAGCTTTCGGTGAAGGAAAACATCGCGAGGGAACACACCATGGTACGGTGGTAGAGTACTTTGTAGTACCCCACTGGCTGGCTACCACCCTCAAGTTGAAAATCTGTCGCCAGGCATCTATCAGTGTGTTCCGACAGCTGCATTTGAGAGCCAGTTCCCATCTAGGCTTTGTGTGCTTACCACCTTCGGCCACATCATCACCATAGTGAGATTTCGGTCAAATACCAAGCTTATCCAGAATAAAAAAAACTCTTCTATATAATTGTAAAACACATTGATATCTAATAACTAAAGATAAACAATCCCAAGCAAAAATTCTCTCAAAACTGTCTCAAATTGTGTTGGGTAATACTAATAATAGTTATTTTTTTAAAGTTTTATTCACAAACGACGACTCACACCTGCTAGCCGAAATAAGAGCGTTCGAATGCTACTAGATTAAAAGACCACCCAAATGTTCGAGTGGGTAGACATTCGGTAAGGCCGTTTTTGTCGCTGATTGTGTATCTTTATTTACTAATATATGTTTTACCTTTGATATTTAGATATTTATGGTGGACTAATAAGTTACTATGGTTACAGTAAACTAAACGAGGCGTTCACTCGTATAGAGCAGTTGCACGGGAAGCGAGTGTTCGGGACGTACTTCCGCGTGTCATTCTACGGCGGGAGGTTCGGGGATCTCGACGGGGAGGAGTTTGTGTACAAGGAACACGCGCTCACCAAGTTACCAGAGATATTCAGCAGGCTAGAGGTACGGAACTTAGTTTTTGCGTGAAAAAGTAACAAGACGTATTCGCATTTAAAAAAACATATTTATTAAAACACAACTAAAATACAACATAAAAAATACAAGGATTCTCAAATAAGTATGTTGTGGTCTAAGAGGCCTCAGCTCACCATGTGCTGCTGAATAACAGCGCTGATTTTCAGCTGAAGCCTCGGGTGAATCACGGACAAATGGGCGGTCAAATACGTAAATACTAATATAAAAAAAGTAATTATCTTTTCTGTGTTTGAATACATAAATAAATAACTATAACTAATAGGCATAATAACTTAAATAATATACATACATAGCCGGGCACCGTTAATCAAATAGTTAACTTTGTTAATCGTTAATCCGCTAAAAAAAGTTAGCTTCGTTAAACGTTAAAGCGTTACATCTCGGAAGAATTAACGCAAGTTAACGTTAATCGTTAATCCGTTAATATCCGATCCGATTCCATGTCTTCCAACATCCATCATATGGTATTATTTTAATTACTACACAGTACACTTTTTCTATCTAACAAAATTACACTGCACTCTTCTTTATCAATTATCAACACGCAAATGATCACTGACAGTAATTTATAATAACAACAAAACAAAACACTCGTCACTCTAAGTACCGGCGCTAAGTAATGAAATGATCAAACAGAACAAATCTCTTCGCAGTTATCTTTCTCACTCGCACGCGCCTGCAAAATATATCTATTTTTGTCTTTGTTTCACTCGCTGCTACGCGCCGCCCGTGGCCCGGCACTTGTCATTGTTGTCAGTGCTGTGCAGTAACTATTAGGCATTGGATTAACGATTAATGGACTTCTGCGTATTAACGGAAGTTAACGTGTCCGTAAATTTTTTTTAAAGTTAACTTAAAAGTTAATCCGTTAATCAAAATGTTAACTTCGTTAATTAACGGATTAACGAGTTAATGCCCAGCTATTTATACATATATGAATATAAATAAATAAGTAAATATATACAAGAACAATAAAAATAGGTATTCACTAACATTACATAGGAAACTAACAACAGGGAAGCTAAGTGCTGGATTTCTACAAATCAATAAGACAATTTATAATATGGCTTTGAATTTGTTCTCTTGTATGTTTTCCTTCAGAATTTCTATGGTCAGCGTTTCGGCGTGGACAACGTAGTGATAATCAAGGACTCGAACATCGTGGACGTTTCCACGTTAGACCCGGACAAGGCGTACATACAGATCACGTATGTGGAGCCCTACTTCGAGCCCCACGAGCTGCGGAAGCGGATCACGCACTACGAGAAGAATTATAATATCTGTGAGTTTGGTGGAAATAATTATATAAACATATAACAATGGCAACTGATTCTATTGCGTGTTGCATTAGTTTCACATCTTTTTCTGACAAACATATTTGAAAAAGGATAAAAAATAATGCTGTAAAAAAATCATGTTGGACTAATTTGATAGGATTTCATTTCTTGAGTTTTTAATTATTATGCAACTAAATAATGAAAACCTTACACATAACATTGTCTATATTCAACAGTTACTGAGCTTTGGCAGACTAGATAGATTCGACAGACTTAATAAAGTAGACAGATTAGACAGACTTAACAAATTAGACAGACTAGATAGATTCGACAGACTTTACATAGTAGATAGGAGTAGACAGACTAGATATATTGGAACGACTAGATAGATTCGACAGACTTAACATAGTAGATAGATTCGACAGACTTTAACAAAGTAGACAGATTAGATAGACTAGACAGTAGGGCAGACTAGACAGATTAGATTGATTCGACAGACTTAACATTAATGAATGTAAAATTATGATAGAAAGATGAATGAATGTAATGTTTTTGTGGCGTTTTGGTCTACACTGTAAAGCTGCAATTAACTATTGAATAAATAAAAACATAGTAGACAGATTAGATAGACTAGACAGTAGACAGATTAGATAGAGTAGACAGTAGACAGACTAGACATTAGTATCCATATATGTACGTATGTATGTTGTGTCAGGTCGGTTCATGTACGCGACTCCGTTCACTGCGGACGGGCGCGCGCACGGCGAGCTGGCGGACCAGTGCAAGCGGAAGACCATCCTCACCACGCAACACCACTTCCCATACGTCAAGACACGCATACAGGTCTCTACAATACACTACACTACACTACAACATACACATCTTCTTTATCTCACGCTAGGTGGCGTCGCAGTCGACACAACATGTTTTCCTCTTCCACTCCGCTCTGTCAGTATTTAGTGAATATAGAGTTTTCACTTCTGTTGGCACTCTAAGGCGTTTTAAGGCGATGATAGCTCAGTGGTAAGTGACGTCGAATACCGCGGCGAAGGTCGTGGGTTCGAATCCTACAAAGAGCATGAGCTTTCGGTGAAGGAAAACATCGTGAGGAAACCATAGCACGGTGATAGTGTACTTTGTAGTACCCGACTGGCTGGCTACCACCCTCAAGTTGAAAATCTGTCGCTAAGCACCTATCGGTGTGTTCCGACAGCTGCACTTGAGAGCCAGTTCCCATCTAGGCTTTGTGTGCTTACCACCTTCGGCCACATCATCACTTACCATGGTGAGATTGTAGTCAAACACAAGCTTATCCAGAATAATAATTTAAAAAAAATAGCCTTACGGTTATTCATTACCTTTCATACCTTGATTAAGTTCTTTAGATTATTATTTCTTTAGGTTTAGTAAAGTAACATAACTTCGGCCACATGTAGTTAAACAATAGTCAATCTCGTCGTCTCCAGAACATTTACAATATAATTTATTTATATTTCTGTGTGTTCCCACATAACTTCTTTGTCTATGAACAGACTCTAATGTAAACTTTTTAATGTTACAGGTGGTGGCACGAACACAGATAATTTTATCACCCATAGAGGTTGCTATAGAGGACATTCAGAAAAAGGTATATTTTTCCATCTTTTTTTTATCGCTTTTGTTAGCTTGCGTTTCCCTCCTTGCAGCCAAGGATTATCAAATGTTTATTTAATCTGTCCCTTATAAAATAAATTCAAAAATAATAATATGGTGCATCGATACGTTAAGTTTCAGCCAAATACATTCAATCTAAACTATAATCCTACTAATATTATAAATATGAAAGTTTGGATGGATGGATGGATGTATGTTTGTTACTCATTTACGCCAGAACGACTGAATGGATCTGGATGAAATTTGACATGTAGATATATTATAGTCTGGAATAGCACATAGGCTACTTTTTATCCCGGGAAAAGAAAAGATCCCTCGGGAACGCGGGTGAAAACGCGCGGAATAGCTAGTTATCTAACTAATATTATAAAGAAAGATTTGTTTGTTTGCATTGAATAGGCTCCGAAACTACTGGACCGATTTCAAAAATTCTTTCACCGTTAGAAAGCTACACTATCCCTGATGAACATAGGCTATATTTTATCCCGGGATAAGATAAGATCCCACGGGAACGCGGGTGAAACCGCGCGGAACAGCTAGTAATATTATAAAGAGGAAAGATTTGATTTTTTATTTGTTTGTTAGGAATTAACTCAAAAACTACTGGACCGATTTAAAAAAAACTTTTACCAATGAAAAGCTACATTATCCCTGAGTAGCATAGGCTATATTTTTATCCCGGGATAAGATAAGATCCCACGGGAACAGTCTGTTATAAAAATGTGAATGTAATGTAACAATATCCAGATCAATGAGCTGGCAGCGGCGACGAGTCAAGAGCCGGCGGACACCAAGATGCTTCAGATGGTTGTTCAGGGCTGTATCGGGACCACCGTCAACCAGGGACCCTTGGAATTGGCTCAGGTATATATTATTTAAAAATAATCAACTCAAAATATCGTGACGTCGGATACCGCGGCGAAGGTCGTGGATTCATTCTACAATGACCTTGAGCTTTCGGTGAAGGAAAACATCGTGAGGAATCCATAGCACGGTGGTAGGGTACTTTGTAGTACCCGACTGGCTGGCTACCACCCTCAAGTTGAAAATCTGTCGCCGAGCACCTATCGGTGTGTTCCGACAGCTGCACTTGAGAGCCTTTTCCCATCTAGACTTTGTGTGCTTACCGCTTTCGACCACATCATGATGGTGAGATTGTGGTCACAAACTTATCCAGTATAAAAAAAAAAATATAATACCTCTAGAGCTTTATCTGAAAGTGGATGCTTTCAGTTACGACCCTATTATTATAAGTCTTAATTAATTATATAATGTGTGTGTTGTGCAGGTATTCCTGGCGCCGGTCGCAGAGGGCACGCAGCCACCGACGCGACTCACCAACAAACTTCGACTGGCATTCAAAGATTTCTCTAAAAAGTAAGCTATTTACTATTATTAGCAACTAAATACTATTTATTTATCCTTTTTTGCCACCGAAACACGCAAATGTTGTTAGTGAGACTAGATAAATATAATTATTGAATGTAACAAGTCTTGTTATTGAAAAGATTATAAAAAAACTTGAGAGGTGTCAAGGGACACCCGGATGGAACGAAGTTATATATATATATATATATAAAAACATGAAAATATCTGGCTTGCTTTCTATAAGAGAGAGAGAGACAGAGACAGACAGAGAAACATGCGCACGCCGCACAGCTTAATAAACATACATAGTGACATAAAAAGTGTCGTGACAATTTTTCGTAAGATTTTTTTCCGTCTAGCCCCCTTTCACAACGCGCGAAATATAATTTGACTTGACCAGATGCCACGACGCGCTGCGTAAGAACAAGAATCTGATAGGCAGCGACCAGCGCGAGTACCAACGCGAGCTGGAGCGGAACTTCCAACGGTTCACAGAGAGACTCGCGCCGCTCATACACGCCACGCCCGGTCACGTCGCCCAACTCAGGTACTGTCACAGTCAAGAGTTATGTATTCTTAATGGATAGGTAACTCTAAATACCTACTTAAAGCAAATACCTATCAATTGTGAGAAAGATAACAACTACGTTGGGATAATCTCTCTTTCTTTCATTAAGAGTAAGTAGGGTTAGAAAGTATTTGCTTCAAGTAGGTATTTAGAGTTACCTATCCATTTAGAATACACACACATATCAAATCTAAACTCATTTATTCAGTTTAGGCCCTGGTAAGGCACTTATGAACGTTGGAATTGACTCTAACACATACATACATACACACACACACACGCACACACACACACACACACACACACACACACACACACACACACACACACCATACATAGATAAACACATACATAAGTAGCTGGACACATCCAACAGAACATATGTACTCAAATATAGTTGTACACCTTATCACAATGCCTTAAAGGCAAACTGGCTCTCAAATGCAATTGCCGGAACATGCCAACAGGTGCTTGGCGCAGACTTTCAACTTGAGGGTGGTAGCCAGCAGGTTGAGTACTACAAAGTACCCTACCACCGTGCTGTGGTTTCCTCACGATGTTTTCTTTCACCGAAAGCTCATTGTAGGATTCGAACCCACGACCTTCGCCGCGGTATCCGACGTCACTACCACTGAGCTATCATCGCTTTAAACTACCTACTTATATATTTATTTTTTAGGAAAACATTGTTAGGAAACCATAGCACGGTTATAACCTTCAAGTTGAAATCAATTTCTTTTATTGAAATAGACATATAAATTGCATTTAATTTAATGATTGAAAATAATGATTTAGGCCTAATTAATTTTTATGTATTTTTGCAGTAACGGACTGAGCAAACCCGACTACAAATATCAGGCGTAAACATCGCTGCTACCAGCACAATCCATGACCAATACTCGTGACATGTACCACCGCCAATCGTGTACACGTTAAATAAGAACAGAGAAATGTAGAACAGTTTTTTATTTATAATTGACAGTTTTAAAGCTGTAAATAAACAAAAATGAGGGTTGTAGAACATTAACTCTCGTACTGGTTCGGAAGATTGCATTTGCAATAAGATCTACATCAGTATTTATCTCGTCTCGAAAGACAATATTTGAGTTATTGTGGCAAAAATAAAATGAATGTTCGGCGACCGGCCTCCACAAGCACCACATGTTTACAAGTATGCCCAAAAACCACTTCATTTCTAATGGAATATTATATTCTAACTTTAATTGGTACTTATATCGGTAAATTGAATTGCTATGTATGTAGGCATATTTATTTTGTAATAATATCGGTCGAAATGGAATCTTTAGGACGACGCTAGCAAAAGCTGGAATTACGATTTGACTTACTATTTTTGCAGTATTTATGGTGCGAATAAAAAATTACGTATAATTACATAAAATATAGTATGTGAATTTTAAATGATAAGTATAAATTATTACCCAATATATGTAAGCAAATAAAACCAGTATCACCATTTTAAGAAAATGTATTTTTATTTTTAATTATAATATACACATTATATAAATCTAAACATAAATCACTTTACGCTGTTGACAGCTGTTCCACTTGTTATCATTTTTAACTGTAAATTTACAACTTTAGTTGCCCATTTAAAAAAAAAGAATAATTATCGTTTTATAAATAAAGAAAGAACATGCCGGGAAACAGGAACAAAGATTCTAGGTTAAAATAGTATCCTATTTTTAAACATACCTTTAAAACTAGTAGGATAGTAAATTAACTGGTAATTTCTTTTGACAATACTTTCTGGCAACATTTGTGATTTTGAGACGCAATGATATGCTACTTGTTTACTCTGGGATCAAAATAATAAAAGGAATGACTTTCCGCTGATGTACGGTCGGCCAAGAAAATGGTGTGCCAGTTTTGATTTAGTTTTCTAGTCATCGAAAATTACACAAAGGTTAAAACTAAAAAGATATCACTTGAAAGAGATGCATGATAATGACATGAGTTCTCAGATTGATCTGCAAGCGAAACTAATCTTTATCATCTATGAATCTGCAAGCGGCATTCAACCTTAGGGTGGTACACCACTTTCTTGGCCGACCTTACTAGCAAAACTGAATTTTCTAACTAATTTAACTGAATATTAATCATAATTTTAGGCACTCTTCACAAAAAAATACGAGAAGGGTCTACTCAAATACTACTATTAGCATTATGCCAGTCTGATTGGTAATTCGAATGATTAATTGGTTTTATAGCTACGTGTGAGAAGGGTCCTATTCTAAACAACATAATGTAGAAAAATATGTTCTTGCAAATAAAATTCAATTTTATAATTGCTTTTATAGGTGATCGTTAGTTTTTATGTTGAAAAAATATAGTTTACTTATTCTATCAGTACAAGCACAATTCTTTGCATACCATCTGATATTCTGTGCCCAAACTAAACTTGTACTATGGTAAACAGATAACTGATATATAATTATACAGGATGTCCGGTAAGTAGAACGACAAACTTAAGAGGAACTACAAGGATAGGTGGGCGGGTCATCTACCAAATATTTAAAAAAAAATGCTCAGAAAAATGACACTATTTTCGAGATATTTCAATGATTAAAATTTTTGTTTATTTTTGAATTTTAGATATTAAATATCTCTGAAATGGTGACACTTTTATTAACGTCATTTTTGTATATTTGGCAGGTGAACTCAGAGAGAATATAATCACTACGTTTCAGAGAAGGGATTTCTTGCTTTAGCCAATAGAATCGTTTTACGTGGCATCACCAATCTTTATTTATTATTATTATTTAATCTTCTTTGTCTTGCTCTATATCTAAGCTTTTAACTAAATACTTCAACAATAAGACTTCTTCATCTTGCACTTTTTCGTTCAAGCAACATTTCATCAGGAAGTGGATCAGCTTTAAATTTTTTTGATGCTGGGGCACAATTTTTAAGGCGATTTTTTTTTATTAAATGCTCTGTTGTGAAAGTGGTTTCCACATACATATTTTAATGTATACAA
This sequence comes from Ochropacha duplaris, assembly GCA_951361185.1. Lineage (NCBI taxonomy): Eukaryota > Metazoa > Arthropoda > Insecta > Lepidoptera > Drepanidae > Ochropacha > Ochropacha duplaris. Next base: position 14,488,085 of record OX592691.1, read on the forward strand.
CATTTCAATGGGAACATATTAAATCTTTTTTGCCCACCAACTTGACCCACTGTTTGCATCTGTTTTTTTAAATGAAATTTAATGTTTATTCATCCAAATAGGCCTTTAAAAATTAATTAAATCAATGTTTCTTGGTTAAAATCATAAATATTGATACCGAAGATCAAAGGTAAGCTAACTTTATTTTTTTTATGATAAACAATAACATTGTTATCGATATGTGGATATTACCGTTGCAGTACATCACTAGCACACAATTTAAATGAGATAAAGTAAATTTTATTTGTCCCTAGCCTGCTCTATCTACATATGGCTGTAAAGTATCATATTTAACTGCTTACTGGGCTTCATCTAAAGGAAATCTCGCCATAAACATCATTTTTCATGATTCGAACGACTTGATCGATTTTCACATTCAAATTTCACAAGTAATAAAACGTCTATTCGGTGGCATTTTCATTCAAAGTACACCTCTGGTCCCCATAACTGATTTTGATGAGAAATTACACTTTAAACAATTAAAATCCACAATCTAACAATCATTTACATTCAAAACACGGCACGAAATGAAGTTTTTACAAACAACATGGCTGACACTTGACAGAAGTATTGTAAGAAAGAGAAACCGCAATCGAGTGTGCTAGAAATATCCGTCATTATTAGAAAAGTTTTTGTTCCTAGCTTTGTTGGCCAAACTAGGAACTGCCCACCTATTTCCCCCGTTTGTCGTACTACTGTCGCACACTCTGTATACATATTACACCAAAACTCAAGATAAACAGTGTTATCTGGACATCAAGATCACAAAGCTAAAGTAAATATGTATAATCTTCCAGTGACTCGATCAAAATGGGCAATAGTTTAATGCTAATCATTCTAACAATGAAAAAGTACCAACAGAATACTTAACTGGATTACTATTTATCTCAAGTAGCCAAGTACCCAGCGCTTACACAAGAAATCTCTTACACAAGTACTTAGTTTAATAACTTTAAATTTATATTACTCTGCCTCCGCTGGTGTATGCCACGTTAGCCGCTCTTCGTAAAATGCAATTACCTGTGGATACACCAAATTATAGCTTTTAACTTTCAAATTTTATTCGTCTTAACTAATCTTGATACTAAGAGTTTTTTTTATGCCACAAAGTGACAATGAGTGACATTTACCATCAGGCGGGTCACCTGATAGTAAATGGCTACCGCATTTGCAGGGGGATTGCCAATGAGTTGTACACCTTATTACAATGCCTTAAAGACAAACTGGCTCTCAAGTGCAATTGCCGGAACACACCAACTGGTGCTTGGCGACAAATTTTGATACCCGGCCAGTCGAGTACCCTGCCACCGTACTCTGGTTTCCTCACGAAGTTTCCCTTCACCGAAAGCTCAAGCTCAAGTAGGATTCGAACCGATTAGGGCGATGATAGCTCAGTGGAAAGTGACGTCGAATACCACGGCGAAGGTCGTGGGTTCGAATCCTACAATAAGCTTGAGCTTTCGGTGAAGGAAAACATCGTGAGGAAACCATAGCACGGTGGTAGGGTACTTTGTAGTACCCGACTGACTGGCTACCACCCTCAAGTTGAAAATCTGTCGCCAAACACCTATCGGTGTGTTCCGACAGCTGCACTTGAGAGCCAGTTCCCATCTAGGCTTTGTGTGCTTACCACCTTCGGCCACATCATCACTTATCATGGTGAGATTGTGGTCAAACACAAGCCTATCGAGAATAAAAAAAAAAAAAAACCTTCACTTTGGTGGAGTAGGTGGAGACAGTTTCAGAAATGTGACCAGCTGTGACAAGGACGGGGGACAAAAATCAAGTGATTTGTGGGACATTATTTATGGATGGCACCCTACCAGACTCCACTACACACCACCAACTACCCAAACCATAGTCTTCAAAGAAATAGTTACCCCCTTGCTGGCAGATTGCAAAGGTCTCCTCTAGACTAGACCAATAAGAATTGCCCAATTCATGTCCAAATAATGCTTATTTCAAATTTGTCTAGATAAATATAAATGAGTCAAGTTCATATTAATATTATAAATGCCAGTTACCTCTTTACACTTGAACCAATTTCGATGAAATTTGGTATAGAGATACATGGAAATTTGGAGAAGGACATATGATAAGATCCCTCGGGAACGCCGGCGACAGCGCGGGGCGGAAAACTAGTTAAATATAAATGTAAAATGAACCATACCTGTTGTGGGCATTTAACATTAGCAACTTTAGCAGGAACTAGTTCTGCTTCGTCCGAGTCTGCCCACTTCACTAGAAACATTAGATCTCCTGTTGCGTCTGATGCACCTGCAATCACCATAAATACCAAACATTTAATTCTATAAATTACATTACCATTACAATAAAGAATTATGTTAAATTATGATATGACAACACCCAATGCTTATTCAATTAATGCGTCAATTGGCGAGTTCACACAATTTGGCCACAAACTAACAGATTTTAGTTTTAACTAAAATAGCTTTTCCTGACTATCAAATAAAAACAGACTGAATGAATATTTTAATAAATAATTAAAATAGTTTAGTTTCATAATATACAGTTTGCACAAAAATATCCTATCCTACTTACTAATATTATACATGGAAAAGTTTGTATGTTTGTTTCTCAATCTCTCAAAAATAGCTGTCAAGTATTACGTAACACAATTTTTTGAGAATTTTGACTAGTAAAACGTTACGTAACCACCATGTGAGTATTTTTACCTAAAAGTCACAATTATGTGGCGTACCGAAAATGTTAAATAAAATGTTACGTAACGCGTAGTTCAAACCCTCCCGCCCCTGTAATGCATCATAACGATTTACAAGACCCCCCCCCCTGCCCCCAAATTCGTTACGTAATACTTGAACGCTCCCAGAACAAAAAAACTTGGCACAGAGGTAATCATATCCTGGAATGAAACAGAATACTTTTTATCCCGGGAAAAAATAAGATACCTCGTCAACGCGGATGAAACCGGGTGGCGGAAAACTAGTCTACCTATAATTTTTTCAGCCTTCAGTCCCTTATCGAAGCCCGACTTAGCCTTGTCCTCCTTGCGTTCCCTCTTGCTTTCCTTTTGTTCCTCGACTGATGAAACGCTGGTGCCGCGCCCCTTTCTACCGGAGGGGGTCTCTTCGCTTGCTTCACGGACTCGCTTCTTGCCGCGGTCTTCAGGTTTCTTAGACTTCTGAAAAATTAATTTATATCACATTAATTTGACAGAATTTTCAACTATGAGACTAAGAAAAAGGTAATAACATCTCAGTGGTAGTGAAGTCGGATACCGTGTGGAAGGTCGTAGGTTCGATTCAAAGTCAGATGGTCCAAAAATATTTAAATATGTATTGCTGAGTTTCATGCCAGGCCGGTTCTTTTCATTTGAAGGCTTACTTCCGAAACGGTGGTAACTTCTGTAATTCGACCTTCATAAGCGGCCTTCTAGGGCTTAAACTGAATAAATGGGTTTGACTTTGAATCCTACTATGACCAGGAGGTTTCAGTGAAGGAAAACATCATAAGGTAGCCATAGCACAGTGGTAGGGTATATTGTAGTACCCAAATGGCTGGCTACTACCCTCAAATTGAAAATCTGTCGCCCAGCCCCTATAGGTGAGTTCTGACAGCTGCACTTAAGAGCCAGTTCCCATCTAAGCTTTGTGTGCTTACCACCTTCATTGTGAGATTACCTACTAATGAAGTCTCAATATAACATGTATTGATAAAAGTATTCATGTTATACTCCAGGTAATGTGCCAATAAGCATTTAAATCTGTGCAGCAATTTATGTGTGATTGAATTATTTCATATCGTCAGTCTAGATGTGATAGCTCATAACTATAAATTTTTGGTAAAATTAGATTTTGATGCAGAAAGCTCCAAATAGTATTTCCCATGCGAACCCGTAAATGTCTTGAGCAAACACATTTCAGTGACATCTTTTAACTAGCACTGGTACTAATTCAACTGGTGTAACCTCATCTACATCTACAAGCTATCACATCTAGACTAACAACCAAATAAAAAATTAAACTAATAGCAGTATTTACAACTATAAAAAAATACAATCTTAGTATTTACTGTGCATGTCAACAATACTAATTTAAATACTGGAAATTAACAATTATTAGCAGAGAACAACGCCTGAAAACTAAACAATGTGAGATCGATAAAGCTTATTATTAGAGGCATTGGTCAGAACCATATTATGGTAGCAAAGTAACTTCTTCTTAGATCATTCATATATTAAAGGATTTTTATAGGTTTCACTCCAGTGTCCATAGAGAATTGTGTAAATCACGGGGCAGAAAAATTAATCCATAAATGCTGTAAGTTGACTATGCTTATTTTAAGCAATTGTAGTTCATATTGCAGGCACCAAGCCTTAGTAAGGTCAAATCAAAGCCAATCCAAGGTAAATAAATCCTACCTCTTTCTCCTTTCTATTTTCTTCAAATGTCCTGATCAGCTCCTCACAGTCGAGGTTATCCATGGGCTCCCATGTGCTCTCCTCCTCCTTATAACCTTTCCATTTTAACAAGTACTGGATCTGCAAGCAGATTACTTACTTATCAAGGGTTTCTTTTCAAGGACTGGTATAGGAGAGACATAGGCCAGGAGGAAGCAAACATACTGGTTTGTGGATTTACCCTATCTGATAATAATCAAATTGGAACTGGTACTATAGCAAAAAGTGTTTAAAAATTGACTCTGAACATACACTAATGCACAGTTTTTCCAGGGTGGGAATTGAACAACCTGTGATCTCCAAAGTCAGAGTATCTAACAAGGAAACTATTCTACTCAACGGACAACTTCAATACTCTTACAGTTAGTATGCAGCTATTTTATCCCAACAAATAAGTAGGTTGCTCTTGTTTGAAAGAATTAATGAAATACGGGAAGTCATGAATTCGCCTTAGTTCGAATAGTGCGAGAGTGGAAGGTGAGTTAACTCTGACAAATAAATATGATAATACTGAATGCTGTTTGTCAAGATTGATGCCAGATTTCAGTCCTGACCACAAATGGTTTGGAGCGTAGTTTCGATATGTGTGTATTTACTTCGTAGGCACATAGACGTTAAATTTCACTAGTACCTGACTGACTGTCTTAGATTCTTCATTTGTCAGAAGCAGTTACACACATAGATAAATACCTACCTAGACAGGTTACGACAAATCTGTATACAAACAAATATAAGTTTAAGTCTAGCCAGCCTAGTCCTGCCAATATGGATGAGTTTACTTCAAAATTATTGTGAAAAATTGAGAAATGTCGTGTAAAAGCTCTACAATACCAATAATGCCATGAATGAACAGTAGGTAGAAACCAACCTTCCCCTTTACGGTGCGCTTGTCTAAAACCTTCTCTACAACATATTCTTCTTCACTTGATCCGTCACTAGTATCTCCCTTTTTGTCTTTCTTGCCCATTTTTATGTATTATCAGAAATCTTTAATTATAATGTTGCGACACGCGTCGCTTCGCTTATACCAAATTCCAAAATGGCGGGCAGCGGTCAAAAATCAAATCAAACAAACATGGAATCCAAATGTCAAATCCAACTATGGCGGGCCGGCCAATATAATTCTTGGGCCGATGAATATTGTTTTAATTAATGTTGCCATTCTTCAAAGTTATAAAGTAATGTCGGAAATAAATACTTTTATATTATTATTCTCTACTCAAGTCTAATAAAAGATCAAAGAAATAAAAGCATAATAAAGATGAACATAAATCCTAAAATATAACTAGTCCCTCAGTCTGCTTGAATAGTATGGCAACATTTTTAATACAAGTTAGCCAACCAAAAGATACAAAAGTAGAATCGTAGAGTAATGTTTCTTCCTTGTCTATCAAGGTCAGTCTAATTTATGTAATACGTTAGTGAAGTCGGCTCTAATTGTAAATGTTGGTCCCAAAATGTAGTTATTATTTTAATAGCAGTGATAACATTAGTTATACTATATTTACTACACTGAATAATAGCCATAAGTGCATTGTTTTTATAAGTAGATTAAAAGAGTGAAAGTGACCACAATACTCCTATCAGTACGAACTTCACGCTTGTTTCATTCATTTTTTCTCAATTTCTTGGTTGTTCAATCAAAACACGAACGACGGTCGTATCGCAAATCGCAGCGTAGCGCAGCAGTTTTCATTCGTTTCAGTTTACCAGCTTACCTGTTGAGTCAAAGTGTGTAATATTATCATTGGTTCGACAAATAGAACGAGAAAACGAAAACTTCAACCGTGTAACTATCGTATAATGTGAACTGTTTACTAAAGTGATTATAAAATTAGACTAAGAGATAACAAGTTCTTAATTTGTGTCCATTGGAGTGGTTTCAAATTGACTTTCGACGTCACACGAGTCAACCAATCGCTAGGCGGCAAATATTATAAATCATATGTAGGTACCTACCTAGTTCTGTGTTTTGATTTTTTGCAACGATTACTTGAAATGTTGGATGGTTCGAAATAAGTGAACGTATGTTGAAAATATGCTACTAAAATGTACTGCAGACGGGAGGCCGATCAAAGTGAACGGGACGACTCTGAACCACGGTGCGAGAGGTAAGGTCCGGCATCAATTATCCTAGATTTCATTAGTAACAATTTTTCCTTTGCTTTTCATTTTCTTTACACTACGTAAGAGCATGACTCTGTTGCTTTTGTAAGTATTTTCAACATCCATGCATTTTCTCTTGGATTTTTTTAAATTTATCTCCTAACCTAACCTCATCTAGATATTTCTTTACCTAATAGACCTAGGTCTAAACATTTAGATCGGATGAAATTACCAGATGGTGGGAAATCTAAATATTATGAACATAATTGTTTTTGACCTATTATAGTTATTTACTATCACAGTGTAAGGCTTGATAACTTGAAAAGCAGTTTTTGGACATTTTTCGACTGAAAAGTATCCTATTGAACTCTGGGATAATAAAACACAAATTAGTGAGTGAAAAATCAGCTGAATCTATTCAGTAGTACCGATAATTACCTCCTACGTCAAACTAACAACTTTGTCTAAAACTATCTTTAACTAGCATATTAGTAATACGTAGATAGATTTACCTAACTATACTAAAAAGTTTTATCGAAAATATGAGCTCGCGTAAATCGCAAGAAGGCATGAGCGCATAAAAAAGTAAATAAATTGAAATAGAGCCTACATTTCCAAATGGCATCGTGCCACATCACATATTTTGTTGTATTACCCTATCATATCTATGGGTGTTGATTTTAATCAGTCAATACTGAATAAATTCAGATAGAAATTCTTACTCTGGGAAAATAGGTGTATACCTACAATGTGTATTTTCTTAACTTGATAAAACGAAATGTGCGGATGTAAGACAAAAAATTATCGATAAATATCGAAAAAAGAAGTTAATTATGTTAGCAATCTCAAAAAACAAAGCACTTTAATATTTTTTTTAAATAAAAACCTCTCCTTTTGGTTTTTTCATTGTTTATTTTTAAGTAAACTATGTATTTTCTTCAAAGTAGTGTCATTAGAAAGCTAGAAAGTCCACCTCGCTGACAAAATAAAAATAAATTACTATGTCGAACAGAAACCTGGTAAAAAATAACTAAACTATTAAAAAATTGTAAAAAAAATCTGCTTTATTTTTGATCCGTATTTTTAAAACACGGTCGTTGAGATAAACTTTTTGCATGTTTTATTAAATTTCATGTTTTTTTTCTACAAAATAACTATGGGTCTACCTCTTTTCGTTGTTAAGATATTCACCGCCAAAGATCAATGCAATTTCATTATTTATCTCATTAATCAGTTTAAATTGTATTTAATCAGTTTAAAGTCCTGTTACGATTTGATCATGAACGAGTACCTAATTTAAATGGTGAATATCATAACAACAACCCATAGTTATTTTGGAGTGTTTGTAGAATAAATCATGAAATTTAATAAAACATGCAAAAAAGTCTACCCTTTCTTGTGAATAATATTTTAAGAAAGAGCCCTTTAGCGATATCGAATGACCCGTAGTTGATTAAATCAAAGCTTTGTATTTAGTATTCTGAAACAATAGTTGAGTAACGAAATTTTCACCAATTTCTAGTAATTTTGCTAAAGCTTTACATATTGCTTTCGATTTATTGAGCAATTATGCTTAACACAGCTTTTAATGCCTTTGTAGATGAAGTTATGACAAATAAAATTAATTATCACTATTTTCATAACGGTAGGTAAAATATTTAACTGTTTTATAGAGCCCTATTAATTAGTTTACTAAAATTCTCATTTTCAGACTCTCGTCTTGCAAATCAAGTTTCTGCTGGAAAATATCCAGAAGTAAAATCATAAAAATATCAAATCATAATATGACATTCATCATTTAAACATACGACTAGATTATACAACTGCATTTATTATTAAATTGATGGAGATCCAATAACTTACTACTTTCATTTCAACGTATATTCTGTTAACGGCTAGCTTTACCCTGGTTTGAGCTGCATTATGTATGTGTAATACAGCATATTACCTTCCTCAATAAACGATCAATCTATCAAAGTCAAAGTCAAAACCATTTATTCAGTTTAGGCCCTAGAAGGGCACTTATGAAGGTCGAATTACAGAAGTTACCACCGGTTCGGAAGTCAACCTTCAACTGAGAAGAACCGGCAAGAAACTCAGCAAGATTACATTTTTTTTTAATATTTTTGGACCATCTGACTATATTGGCTTTTTTTTTCAAATGTTTACCAATTTTATTCTTAAAGTAAATACAATATACTAAAAGTATCTTTTCGAATCAAGCTGGAAGTTTTACATAGCTTTACAATTTTACCAAAGATTTAAGTACAAATTATCGAAGAATCTTTTACGCCGTAAACTTAGGTTAATAGGGATGTTAATTTTTCAAGATGAAATCAATTCTATAGATAACTGAAACCCATTGACGAGGTAAATACGCACAAGCGTGGCAAGCATCTGGATTCCAATATAGCACAACCCACTAAATATATATCTTTGTAAATATCTTCCAGGTTTAGATCGATTGATGCTAAGGACTTTCCTCTGATCCAAATCAATGAATCAACAAACAGTTTAATTATATGAGATAAGTAGACGTAATAACTTTAAAATAATCTATTTATTTATTTATTTGAATGGTTTTATCTGTCAATATTATTACTTCAGTTATCTACCGACATCAAACGATCTTTTCGTTCCAGAAACGATTTGCGGCCAAAATGCGGGATCCGGTTTTTAACAGAAATATTGTGACAAATAAACTGAGTTAAACCGTACTTATCATCAAAGGCCTAGTTCTAGTTCTCTTAGTAAAGTAAATATCATCAATGCTGATCTATCTGTTTGTTTTTTTAATATTTCTAGGTTTTATCTGGTCTGTCTTGAATTTAAATTCAGCACAAGCATTATTATATGTATTCTATTAATTATTGTAAAGCGACGGGACTTGTAATGTTTACCCATGTTGTTCACATTCAAGCGCCTCATCTTTTGGCCTTCAGATTGTTCTACGCATAACGGCCATTTCGCAATCGTTATCTTTAACCATGTATGTAATCTTGTTACATTGTACCGTGGCAACCCAATTATTTTCACCCGTTTTATTGGGTTATTACAATTCTTATTCTACACCTGCGAAATAGAGCTTAAAGTCATTAAACTATCTAATGTTATTTTTTGCATAACGCAACAGCATAATCCTTATAAAATTGGAAGCAAGGATACGACATGTTTGTGTAACATAGTTGGTGTCACTTTAAATAAGACGGTTGATAGTCAAGCGACCTGCGAGTTATCTGAGCGTTATCATTGCGCCAACCATTATCGGGGGTCAGAAGCGGCACCCGCGCACCCCATTCTGTTTACAGAGCCGATATGCGCACGCGACGAACATATGACAAATGAACTGGTTTCCGTTGAGTTGTTCACCTGATGGATTGACATTTATTTTCATTTATCGATCAACAAATGTGTATTTTACATTAGAATATGTGTAAGTAACGTATGTACAAATTTTACTTGTATTCATAATGCAGCAGTGTAGAGGTATTACGCCTTATTCTTTTGAATTTGATCTTCATATTCAATGCTGCATACCTACATTTAAACATGTACTGCTGGCGACCTGCCCCTGCAGGAGTAGCAGAGCATGTACGCCTACATTTTTTACTGGACAGCCGCGGCGGGGTGCTTTGTTTTATAAAATGTAAGGATAATAAATAAAGTATTTTGATCAGTGATTACACATTTAAAAAAATAGTAATAACAATTAATTTAATTAAACTATACTATCATAACCTTCAGAAAGCGCTGGAAATTGACGTAAATAATTATAAACCAATTTTAAAAGGTATAATTAGAAAATGATTCCATCTCTGAATACAAAAAGTATACGTAGCCCAGAAACCAATTTAGATTTTAAAATACATTTAACTAATTTGATTTATGTATTTAACTTTGTCAAACGTAAAATTATTGAAAATGAAAGCACGTTAGATACTTTAATAGATTATTAATATCACCAAATCAAAATAAAATTAAAGCTTCCGACTAAGAAGCCGGTACTGAGGAGCCGGACACAGAAGACGGTATTGAGGATTTTGTGGAGCAACCTCTAATTAAACTTCAAGAGTATTAAAACCATTCATTTTACTAGCATAAAAAAGGCAAATGGAGATACTTATCGCGCTGTATCTAATTAAATGCATGAAAGGGAAGCCAAAGATAAGATAGCTAATTTAGGTTCGACATGAATGGAGTGTCGTTGACCGAAGAAATGGGTCGATGTTAATAAATATACTCCTTTAATTTATGTAACAAAGACAATTGTCGATTTTTAATTATACTTAGAATATACAAATACAATACATGCCTAACTGTAATATAATAAAGCATTATGCTTTTAAACTAGTGCTTTATTATAAAGCCTTGAATCTGTTTAGAATTTTGACTCTTGACTCGAGATTACCTGATTTTATACACTTCTGCGGGCGTTGCATGTCCCGGGGTTTATTCGTCCAAGCTCGAGATGGATCAAGCTGATGTTTAGAAATTATATTCCAACGCCGACTTAGAGGATTTCTCTTTCCCAAACTTAAAAAATGGCTAGATGGACTACCTACAAGTAGCCTATATCCTTTCCCAGAGTTCAAGGTATCCATCTCTATACCTAATTTAATCTGGTCTTCAACTCAGCTAAAACTAAGCTGATGGACAGACAGACGCAGTTGAAATGTCCCAAGGCATGTCTGACTAATGTCTTAGAGGTCAGGTACATGATGACGAATAATTCTATACAACGGGTGTAAAACGCTCTTATCTGACAAAAACGTGACAAAATAACTTGCAACCTAAGCGATGTTCAGATAACTCAAGAAATCAAGAATCAGTTAACATGTCTACGATAATGGCTCACCTATGTGAATGTAGAGTTACCGACGCCAAGCCCGTTGTTGATCATAGCTGATAATTAGCCCGAACAAGGCTTATGCTGGTATTAATCAGCGATCGTGTTTCATTATGATATCACGAATGTCTCATTGTATTTTGGAGCAACCGTTGATGATAACTATCTTAAAGATCTCCAACGGATAAGCCATCCCTAAGATCTTGGCTTTGTGGAATGATTTGATTGAATAAAACCCCAGACTGTAGATAATCGTTTTTTACTATCAGATCGATAGTTGGAATACTTCCGTATACTTGTGTCAATAAGGAAATTACAAACAATGGTGTATAAAAAAACTGTTTGATTCAATGTCTTCTCGATTCGTGTGAAAAAAGACTTGAGTGACTCATTTCAGGTACTGAATGAAATTGTAAAATAAAATACCATTATTGACATGACTTGGTAAAATACCTTGATTTTAAATACAAAGAAAGATAATTTTTGTATAGTATTACGAAGTTAAAGGGGTTCGAAATAATTGTTCTTCTTTGCATAACCCACGAACACGACCCGATGGTTATTATGATGCTAGTCTACAACACATATGAACCGTCCTAGAGGTCTAAATGTTGCATTGCTAAGCCACATCTATTACATGCATATAAACAAAAAAGAAGCAAGAAAAATCTGAATTCAATAAATAATGTAATCACACTTGTAAAAAACAACGTAGCAGCAAACTGCAATTAACTAAGTGGTTCACGATAATTATTTATCATTAGTAACTTCGGTCCCTTGTCATTATGATGTATCTTTTATCACTAGAGCGATATCTAATTTCGTTAATGATTTATTTTCAGCGACGGAATGCGGACGCCGCTGACTGAAGTCTTGTGATGGATCTGTTAATGTTAGGCAGTTTGTGAACACTTATATAACATCTCTAGCTATTTGGTGGTGTGAGCGTGTGCGAGAAAGGGACGGCTATCATTTCCGCAATCCAGCGTGAAATGTGCGGTGCGCGAGCGCGCTCTAATCAGCCTTGACCTTGTAGTGAATCAGCTATCGCACTCTTAAGGTGACGATATACGCGAATGACCTTGCTCGATTGGCGCTGCACCCCCCGCGCGCCCTCACACAGAACGCGCAACGATCTCCCTCGCAACTCGAATCGAGACAAAACAGATATTTTAAAAGTTCATAATACAGCTTGAAACGTAATAGTTATAGGAGTTACGTGACAATGAACCTTATTTCTATAAGATAAGGTCCAATTTCAAGTATCACAGGTTTCAAAGTATATTTGACGAATTGTACAAGCTATGGTGCCGCATAAAACTTAGGGTGAGTCCAACAACAATTTCAAGTTTGTTGGTTATCAAAAAATCTATTTTTATTATCTTATTAAATATAATTCTTCTGTACGTGTGTTTGTCACCTAACGGCTGGACCGATATGGATGGAATTTTGTGTGTATATTTCAATGGGTTCCTCGATGGTCTGACATTTGGACCCGGTAGGTGGCGCTGGAAACGGGTTCTAAGATTTGTTTTAATTTCAGGGCAGGACGTCTGCCGGTCCCGCTAGTATATGTATAATATTTTTCGAAGTAATCATTTAAAAAATGTCTTTATTTATTTTTATTATGTAATATATAAGTTTTTTTAATTATTAGCATTCGCTATAATATGTTTTCATCCGTGTGGATGTCGAATACTGCAAAAAAAAAGTAAGTTGTGTAACTTGATGAATTCATATTTTTTCTAAAGGTAGTTACGTACTAATACTATAATCAACTATATGAGTAGTTCTACAAACTAACGAACTTTCGACGCCTCAGCTAAAATACCATGAAACATTTTTAAAAGTTTCTAAAAAACATCGCTTAATTAATGGACGAGCCCTAGCAACCGCATCGCGATGTATAGCTAAAATATACAACACTGCTTTAATAACACCATTTATGATATTGTATCGAGTGGAGAAAAAAGTAGCACAGGTCCGATCAGCACAACGTCCCGTCCCGCACTGAAATGACGGGCGAACGAGGGGACCAAAGCTGTCACCGAGTTAAAAATCGAGTATAAATTTAATTAAAAAATAACAGTAACTTTTTTTGAAAAAACAACAAGACAGTGCTATTTGTTTTAGGTGTAAGAATATCTGTAATTAATTTCATGTTATTTGAATCCGTAATATAGGAGAGAAATATGTTTGAAATTTCAAAAAGGCTCATATTCGCGATTTTTTTCTGATGTTCTCGATGATAAAATTAAAATTTGAAAAAAGTCATTTTATGTCGTGTATCCTCTAGTTTAACATATATTTTTAATAAATCACTTGCAATAAAGAATGCAGAGAAATATTGTATCGAAAATCGTCATTTCACGTATATCGTCGCCTTAAGTAATTTGCAATATTGATACACATTCGTAAAAAAAACTTGTTAGGATTGTCTCTGTGGGTTTTCTTTATAATCTATTGTTATCTTTATGTTTTGCTGCTTTATATTAGGGGGAATAATTTTATCTATGAACAAATAAAAAACTGATTTAAATCTCCGTTCATTTTATGTAACACAGCAAAGCTCTTATCTTGAAATTCAATGTTGATTTTACGCTTGTAATTGTTTCAGAAATATTTTCACCCAAACGAGATAGGTACCTACTAGCTTTCTGTTATAAATTAGGTATATTTGGATTCAAAAGTAGAAAAAAATCAAATAAACAACATAACAAAGATAAGTTGCAACATAATATATCCGTACAAAAACTGTGGCTACAAAAGACTACTCAATCTATGGTAGGTACCGGAAATGGCAACATTTTATTGCCTTTGGTTGGTATGACTGTAATTTTTATACCTCTGTAATGTATTAGGTACCTATTCATAAAAATGTGGTTGTTTGATTTTGTTATCGTTTTGCATCACATACTTTTTAGGGTTCCGTACCCAAAGGGTAAAAACGGGACCCTATTACTAAGACTTCGCTGTCTATCCGTCCGTCTGTCTGTCCGCGATAGCTAGACAGTTCAAATTTTCACAAATTATGTATTTCTGTTGCCGCTATAACAACAAATACTAAAAATAAAATAAATATTTAAGGGGGGCTCCCATACAAAAAACGCTATTTTTTGCCCTTTTTTGCTCGATATCATCACCAGGCTGTATCTCAAGAACCGCGATAGCTAGACTGTTGAAATTATGTATTTCTGTTGCCGCTATAACAACAAATACTAAAAACAAAATAAAATAAATATTTAAGGGGGCTCCCATACAACAAACGCCATTTTTTTGGCCTTTTTTACGGAACCCTTCGTGCGCGAGTCCGACTTGCACTTCGCCGGTTTTTTACATACTTATGTAGGTATATATGGTTTTGCAATATTTAAATTAATTTATTTTGTTTGTTACCTTTCCAAGAATAGTTTATTGTAATTTGATGGTAATGACGTTTTTGAGTATGTACCCATCTATTCAAAGGTATTTAATGATGATCAATTGTTTTTATTTTGGGTGTTTGCATAAGTTATTGTTTTTTGGTGTAATTAATTGTTATACACACGTTGTTAGTAAACAATTTAAAATTATTAGTAAGTAAATCGACACTTGCTTGAGATAACCTTGCCTGTACTGTAATAACAGGTGATTATAAAATTATATAACTAATAAGAAAATGTAAGTACCTACCTAAGTAATTTAGATACAAATGACAAGCTGTGTACGTACCTAATTCAAATAATTTTACATAACTACGCCTTAGCCGTAGAATAGATAGGTAACCAGCAGCCTTAACTTTGATGGAGAGTGGGTGGGCTTGTATTTTTGAGATGGTTTAGTTATGCTTTTTTTTTTGTTACTGGCAATCATCCTTTTAGGATATTTCTGCCAATGTCAAAGTATTTGAAATGGTCTTATTTGTCACTCCTTTAATATATTTTTTTAATAATTTTTAGTCAATACAAAGTCTTTCAGTCGCATAAATTTTCTTGAGTTTTAATTTCTTCTTTTATGTTATAGTCATATTCTCAAATTCACTGTAATATTATGTCCTCGTCCGTACATGTCCAGTCAGGCTTTAGTGAAATTGACGGTTGTTCCACTAAAACATTCACGGACTTTTTGGGACAACCTGGAAAGTCACGATACACGCTTTCATTTCATTTCACTTCACTTGTGCACTTAGGTTGATCATTATTGGACAAAACACCGCCGATATTATTCAATAAAACTCAAAATATACGAATGTAGTGAAAATAAAACGAAAACGCAACGTCACTCTGCAAGTTCCCGCCAAAAACTCCCCTAGTTATGCTTTAAACATAGTAGGTACTTACCTAGTTACCATAAACAAATTCGTTTTTAAATCAAATGCGCAATTTATATATTTTTTATTGCAGTCAACGCGTCAATCGACTTCCCAGGATCATTTTAACAATATTAGGATCTAGACTAGACCGATATGCTTTCATATATTATTTGTGTTTTTTAAATATATCAGGGAATGACATGTAATATGGCTTTCCCTTTATTCCGCATGTGCTGGTCTTGGTTATTACATAATTCCAAAGGAAAACGAACTTTCTAGTTTAAGGAGTATTTTGTTAGATAATATTAACTAGGTAAAACAGCGTAAAAAAACGCGACACACTTCCTCAGTTCATTTTTCTCCACAAAATTCATTTGGTGATAATATTACACTTTATACCTATATTGTGATATCAATTGTGCTCGACCAAGTTGCATAATATGTGATAAAGTCGTGCATTGTCGTGCATCAACATATTATTTGCGTATTTTGACACGACATATTTTTGCAAACTATCCCTTAATTTATACAGCCAAACCAGTCTTATCTGAAATATCAATAATATTTAAGAATCGGTCATTAGGTTTTCAACAGATAAGTTAAAATTTTCATTGGTTTTTCTTCCAATTCAAGATTGGAAGAATTTGTTTTTTTTTTATGAGTCTGTCAACACTGATTGAAACTTTTTTAAATATCATCCGTCGTTAAATGATGACACACCAAAGAGAATGTAAAGTTTTAGACACACCTCCAATTCGATCAACAATGTTTTGTTCTCCTACCACAAATAATGGTGATAATAATTTAATTTCGCATGTTTGACTGTCATCTTGGCGTGTAAATAATACGATAAAGTACTTACTTGTATCGCGAAATTATTATCAAGAGTTATTTTTAACATCCTTTATCTGAGTATCAAAATATTCTACGTCTCTAATTACCTTATTCGAATATTGTGTTGCAATGTTGACTATATTATAAGGCGGTGATAGCTCAGTGGTAAGTGACGTTGGATACCGCGGCGAACGTCGTGGGTTCGAATCCTACAATGAGCTTGAGCTTTCAGTGAAGGAAAACATCGTGAGGAAACCATAGCACGGTGGTAGGGTACTTTGTAGTACCCGACTGGCTGGCTACCACCCTCATATTGAAAATCTGTCGCCAAGCACCTATCGGTGTGTTCCGACAGTTGCACTTGCGAGCTAGTTCCTATCTAGGCTTTGTGTGCTTACCACCTTAGGCCACATCATCACTTACCATAGTGAGATTGTAGTCAAACATAAGCTTATCCAGAATAAAAAAAATTAAAAAAATTACTGAACGTGAAACAAAGTATTTACGTACCCTAAATTGTTATCCCTTTTACACTCGGATATTTGGGGAAGAGAGATGGCTACAAAAAACTTCGCCGAATCGCGATGGGGCCCCAGATTAATGCATTGCAAAAGTTCCCCCTAAGAAGTGTTATAAGAAGGTTCATGGGTATTTCAGAAAGTAGGTATAATATTGCTGAAATATTAAAAACGCAACTGATTTGTAGTTTAAAACATGAAATAAAATACAGGAGTAGGCATTTATTACGGGCTTGAATTTTTAACGATGCATATAACCAAACGAATGTGTTTCATTAATTCACTTAGGTATGTGAAGCCGAATCAAAGCCACTTTCGTATATTTAACGGTTACGGTTTATCAGAGAGCAGTGTGGTACATGTCATGTCACCTTGACGTGGGCCACAGTGCAGGTTTCTAAGAATGCGGTTATTCAACACACGTTTCACAAAGTCGTTTATTTATTTTTAGATATCCGAATATTATTTTGGTTCCATTAATTACGTTAGACTGGCAAAAATAATTTGTTCTCACATTTTTTTTAAAGTACCTGTCACAGATAATTAAAGTAAAATTGCTGTAAAATATTCATAAAACTCTACTTTAAATAAAGAATACAGAGATATTGTATCCATTTTTAAAGGTTTTACATAAATTCAAAGTCTTTTATTTATTTATTCTGCTACTAAGTGTCTCATACATAGATCTTATAATATTACACAGTACTTAAAAACATAGCGACCTTTTTCAGGTATAGCAAATTTATACAAATATTTTTTTAAGAATTTACAAAATTTAAATAAATAAATAATCAGTCAAAACCATTTATTCAGTTTAGGCCCTAGAAAGGCACTTATGAAGGTCGATTACAGAAGTTACCACCGGTTCGGAAGTCAGCCTTTAACTGAGAAGAACCGGCAAGAAACTCAGCAAGGTTACATTTTTTAAATACTTTTGGACCATCTGACTATATTGGCTTTATTTTTCTAATGTTTAACAATTTTATTCTTAAACTAATACAAAAATACATAAAAAATTATAACCCGCATTAGTTACCTACATATAATACGTTGTCAAACCATCAGTTAACCAAATCGAGGTCAATACATTTGTCATTGAAATTGCCGCTGGAGGCGCTGGAGGCGCTGGACATTTGAACACAGGGGCTTTGGAGCTCGATCGGAATATAGATGAGCATTTTAAGCATGATACCATAAAAACTACAATCTTTAGAACTCGCACAAAAATTACAGTATAATAAAAACATTCTCACATGTAGTATATGAAAAAAGTATAATTTTATTTACAACAAATGTACAAAATATACAAACAAATGTACAACTATAATATATAAAAAAACTTCTTCGAGGCTGCCGCTACTGCCGATCGATAAGGTTCCCAGAAGGCTGGCAGCGTTTCCTCTTTGGATGGCCAAGCTAATGCGTTGCCGGAAAAAGCTCCCCGCCCGCCGGTCACCCGAGGTCTCGATTATTTTTTTACATAAAATATTTGCGAAACGACGAGCTTCAGACCCCCACGGACCCATGGTCTCAACCGCAAAAGGCATAAATTGATAATTTGGACCAATACAGGCGTACTTTTTGAATTTTCCGCACCATTCGCAGCCGCTCCCGCGGCTTTACAAGTCACCGGTAAGTGAGATGGCGCAAGTGTATCGACACAAGTGGCATCCCACACCAACGGCTTGCCGACACTCCACGGGATCAGAGTCATACCATCCGGCCTCTTGCCGTCGCCACGCGAAATACCGACTGGTTCGAGTACAGAAGGCACGCCGGCGACAACAAGAGCCCTACGGATAATATCATTAAGAGCCACGTGGCGTGAAATACGACCGGCGCTTTGACAAGATCCCCACAAAAACATAATAAAATAATTTATATTTGGCAAAGGGTAGATACCGATTTTATATTCTTCGGGAATCTTTAAATTCTACTAATCAGTCCATCAAGTTTCTACATATCAGGTTTTTATTTTGATAGATTTGTGTTTGTCCAGCATCTCACAATGGGGATAATGCCTATATTCAAGAAAAAATAAGATTCAATTTTATTTCGCTTTTTTTGCAATACCCTTACAGGGTCCTTGTACCTAATACCTAACACTAACAACTAGAGTATAATCTAAAAATATAAAAAACAAAAACCGACTTCAAAACTGTAACCTATGTACAAACATAAACTAAAAAGTAAAGAATAATATTTTAATTTCAAAGTAAGAGCCTTAAAGGACAATCAACAAAATTATTGATATTTATAAACAGTTCTTTTTGGAGTCGGTGCCAGCCAAGAAGAAGGACAGTTTTGAACTGGAACTGTTCATACGAGAAAACGTTTTACGACACCTCTCCTTACGGTAATGTTCCTTAGGTCTGCGCCGTCGCTCCCCTACTTTTCGAAGTTTGTTACAAAGGCAGAATTAAACTGTCCTTCTTGGCTTTCACCGACTCCAAAAAGAACTGTTTATAAATATCAATAATTTTGTTGATTGTCCTTTAAGGCTCTTACTTTGAAATTAAAATATTATTCTTTACTTTTTAGTTTATGTTTGTACATAGGTATAGGTTACAGTTTTGAAGTCGGTTTTTGTTTTTTATTTTTAAAAATAATTTTATTTTTCAATTTTTAAAGTTTATTCCTTATTATATGTCCTAGGCAAAATTAGTTTGTCCTGAAATCGTCTAACTCGAACTAGTCTGGCCGGTAAAATATAATATATGTATAACTAGCGGACCCGGCAGACGTCGTCGTCCTGCCCTGAAATTAAAACAAATCTTGGAACTCGATTCCAGCGCCACCCGGTAGGTCCAATTGTATTTTAAAACCATCGAAGAACCCATTGAAGTAACTCATTCACTAAGGTTTATCAAACGAGATATAATTTTTTTGTTTTTGTTGATTTTCTCAAAAAGTGGTGAATCAATTTCGATAAAATTTAAATGGGACCACCTCTGAAGCATGATCTACCAAACAAAAAAAGAATCATCAAAATCCATTCATAATTGGCAGAGAAATCGCGTAACAAACATACAAAAAAAAAAAAAAACATAGTCGAAGTCGGTTAAAATACTCGAAATTAGCGAACACGTAAAATTTCGCCTTTTTATGATTTTTAATTACTAATTTAACGACAAAGAGTGCACAGAGTACATTGGTCTTTTGGTGCATGTTATACCTACATATATTTATGAGGTCGCAATTAAGTATGTATTTCATACAAAACTCCATATAAACTATCGTTTTGACATTTAATAAAATTATTTTTAAAAATAAAAAACAAAAACCGACTTCAAAACTGTAACCTATACCTATGTACAAACATAAACTAAAAAGTAAAGAATAATATTTTAATTTCAAAGCAAGAGCCTTAAAGGACAATCAACAAAATTATTGATATTTATATATCTATTTAATATTTATAAACAGTTCTTTTTGGAGTCGGTGCCAGTCAAGAAGAAGGACAGTTTTGAACTGGACACGAAGTGTTCATACGAGAAAACGTCTTACGACACCTCTCCTTACGGTAATGTTCCTTAGGTCTGCGCCGTCGCTCCCCTACTTTTCGAAAGTTTGTTACAAAGGCAGAATTAAACTGTCCTTCTTGGCTGGCACCGACTCCAAAAAGAACTGTTTATAAATATTAAATAGATATATAAATATCAATAATTTTGTTGATTGTCCTTTAAGGCTCTTGCTTTGAAATTAAAATATTATTCTTTACTTTTTAGTTTATGTTTGTACATAGGTATAGGTTACAGTTTTGAAGTCGGTTTTTGTTTTTTATTTTTAAAAATAATTTAATTTTTTAATTTTTAAAGTTTATTCCTTATTATATGTTATCCTAGGCAAAACTAGTTTGTCCTGAAATCGGGTCTGGCCGGTAAAATATAATATATAACTAGCGGGCCCGGCAGACGTCGTCCTGCCCTGAAATTAAAACAAATCTTGGAACTCGATTCCAGCGCCACCTACCGGGTCCAATTGTATTTTAAAACCATCGAAGAACCCATTGAAGTATACACACGAAATTTCATCCAAATCCAAAAAGTCATGCTCAACGACTCAGTTTGATTCACTAAGGTTTATCAAACGAGATATATTTTTTTTCGTTTTTGTTGATTTTCTCAAAAAGTGCTTAATCAATTTCGACAAAATTTAAATGGGACCACCTCTGAAGTAGGATCTACCAAACAAAAAAAGAATCATCAAAATCTATTCATAATTGGCAGAGAAATCGAGTAACAAACATACAAAAAAAAAAAAAAACATAGTCGAATTGAGAACCTCCTCCTTTTTTGAAGTCGGTTAAAATACTCGAAAATAGCGAACACGTAAAATTCCGCCTTTTTATGATTTTTAATTACTAATTTAACGACAAAGAGTGCACAGAGTACATTGGTCTTTTGGTGCATGTTATACCTACATATATTTATGAGGTCTCAAGTAAGTATGTATTTCATACAAAACTCCATATAAACTATCGTTTTGACATTTAATAAAAAGAGGCTGATTTGATAAATCAGTAACCAATTCACCATCCCTATTCGTGGTAGAAGATCTGTTGTTGTTTATAACTTCTGCCCCTCGATTCCACCCGTCGTTTTCGAGATGAAAAGTAGTCTATGAATTATGTGGCTTTTTATTAGTGAAAGAATTAAAAAACAAATTACGTAAACCTTATTTATAAAAGTAATAGAAAAATGACGCGTCTGCTACTTGGTATGAAGTTATAATAATGGCGTAACTACCATTTATGATATCACAATTAGCGTCGATTTGCGTGTTACGTCGCCTTTGTTTCGTGCGCGTGCGCTCCATGCCGCGCTATCAGATGGTCTCGGATGTGCGACGGCTCCTTATCTAATCATAATTTATCATAAGCCTTGACGAACGCACCATTCTATGCATACTTTTGTTAGATACTACTGATCATTTTAATTGTGCTATGAAATGTCTTACAAATATTGTATTCTTTTTAGGGTTCCGTACCCAAAGGGTTAAAACGGGACCCTATTACTAAGACTCCGCTGTCTGTCTGTCACCAGGCTGTCTCTCAAGAACCCCGATAGCTAGACAGTTGAAATTTTCACAAATTATGTATTTCTATTGCCGCTACGAGTATAACAACAAATACTAAAAACAAAATAAAATAAATATTTACGGGGGACTCCCATACAACAAACGTCATTTTTTTGCCTTTTTTACGGAACCCTTCGTGCGCGAGTCCGACTCGCACTTGGCCGGTTTTTGAACATCGGCCATTTTATTGGAGAATCGGATCTCATTCTAATATTACATCCAGGTGTCGGCCTGCCACTACCTCTGTTCCGATTCATATTGGCCTGAAATAAATAGGTAGGATGATGAATACCCTTTTTTTGTCATAATATGGGTTAATAGATGGATATGTTGCTTTTTATTTTCCTATAATCTTGTATCAATTTACGATAAGTAAGATAGGACTTAATTTATTGATAGACTATCTACCAACTGGTTATCAAACACATGTAAGATTTACGATGGAGCGTCGTGTCATATTTTAAAAACTTGACTAAACATAATATAATAAAACTAAACTAAAATAGAAGAAAATTAACTAAATAATATTATACCTTTATCTATGTTAAATTATGTCATACCTACTTAACTTACATTGTCATCACAGAAATATTTATTAATCTAGTACCTACTTATCCGTGAAGACCTGTTACTGGCTTCCTGGCGTATAATTTTATATTATAGTCTGTAAGAGAATCAGCTGTTGGACACACCGATAGGTGTTTGGCGACAGATTTTCAACTTGAGGGTGGTAGCCAGCCAATCGGGTACTACAAAGTACCCTACCACCGTGCAAGTAACAATATGACACAGTAATTCCTACATCGCGCTAGCAAAGTTTTCTCAACACTTTGCATATATCGAGTTCTCAACAAGAAACGTTGGACTGCAGTCCCCGGGCATTGATACCTGGCCCGGTGGAAGATCTTCCCTTTTAGCGGTACCTACGACATATCGAATAGTAGAATTGATTCAGCATCGAATTTAGACAGTGCAGTTATTTCTACCATCGATTGTGGATGTGTCAATGATAGCTGCTACACTTGATTGGAAGCAATTAACTATAAAATATGATTCATAAATTATAGAAAACAATTACATTTTAAGGTAATAGCTCAGTGGTAAGTGACGTCGGATACCGCGGCGATGGTCGAAGGAAAACATCGTGAGGAAACCACAGCACGGTGGTAGGGTACTTTGTAGTACCCGACTGGCTGGCTACCACCCTCAAGTTGAAAATCTGTCGCCAAGCACCTATCGGTGTGTTCCGACAGTTGCACTTGAGAGCCAGTTCCCATCTAGGCTTCGTGTGCTTACCACCTTCAGCCACATCATCACTTACCATAGTGAGATTGTAGTCAAACACAAGCCTATGCAGAAAAACAAAAACCGACTTCAGAACTTAACCTATACCTATGTACAAACATAAACTAAAAAGTAAAGAATAATATTTTAATTTCAAAGCAAGAGCCTTAAAGGACAATCAACAAAATTATTGATATTTATATATCTATTTAATATTTATAAACAGTTCTTTTTGGAGTCGGTGCCAGTCAAGAAGTAGGACAGTTTTGAACTGGACACGAAGTGTTCATACGAGAAAACGTCTTACGACACCTCTCCTTACGGTAATGTTCCTTAGGTCTGCGCCGTCGCTCCCCTACTTTTCGAAAATTTGTTACAAAGGCAGAATTAAACTGTCCTTCTTGGCTGGCACCGACTCCAAAAAGAACTGTTTATAAATATTAAATAGATATATAAATATCAATAATTTTGTTGATTGTCCTTTAAGGCTCTTGCTTTGAAATTAAAATATTATTCTTTACTTTTTAGTTTATGTTTGTACATAGGTATAGGTTACAGTTTTGAAGTCGGTTTTTGTTTTTTATTTTTAAAAATAATTTTATTTTTTAATTTTTAAAGTTTATTCCTTATTATATGTTATCCTAGGCAAAACTAGTTTGTCCTGAAATCGGGTCTGGTCGGTAAAATATAATATATAACTAGCGGGCCCGGCAGACGTCGTCCTGCCCTGAAATTAAAACAAATCTTGGAACTCGATTCCAGCGCCACCTACCGGGTCCAATTGTATTTTAAAACCATCGAAGAACCCATTGAAGTATACACACGAAATTTCATCCAAATCCAAAAAGTCATGCTCAACGACTCAGTTTGATTCACTAAGGTTTATCAAACGAGACATAATTTTTTTCGTTTTTGTTGATTTTCTCAAAAAGTGCTTAATCAATTTCGACAAAATTTAAATGGGACCACCTCTGAAGTATGATCTACCAAACAAAAAAAGAATCATCAAAATCTATTCATAATTGGCAGAGAAATCGAGTAAAAAACATACAAAAAAAAAAAAAAAAACATACAGACGAATTGAGAACCTCCTCCTTTTTTTTGAAGTCGGTTAATAAAAAAAAACACACTTAATGGCGTAGAGACATTGTAAGATTTTCTTATATCAATACACAAGAGAATGTAAATAAATATCGGCTCATTTAGTGCGCCTGTCATTGATATCTAATAACTAAAGATAAACAATCCCAAGCAAAAGTTCTCTCAAAACTGTCTCAAATTGTGTTGGGTAATACTAGTTATATTTTTTAAGTTTTTTTCACAAAGCTATGTACAAAGGCAATAAAATTTTACGACTCATACCTGCTAGCCAAAATATATCTTAAACGAGCACTGAGGTATGTTTACCGTCGGAGCGTTCGAATGCAAGACCACCCAAATTTTTGAGTGGGTAGACATTCGGTAAGGCCATTTTTTGTCGTTGATTGTGTATCTTTAGTTATTAATTTTAGTTCCCATCTAGGCTTTGTGTGCTTACCACCTTCGGCCACATCATCACTTACCATGGTGAGATTGTGGTCAAACACAAGCTTATCCAGAATAAAAAAAAAAAAAAAGATATCAAAGGCGCCTGCGCAATATGGTAAGCCTGTTTGATATTTTGATGAAAGTGTAACGACCTTTTGCGTCCGAACGCCCGATACGAATTTCGTCTTGTGTTATTATTAGTTATTATTGACTTTTTAGACGTGTTTATTTATATAACAGTGTTACCTTGAGAGTTCAACTCATTACTTTGTTTTTTTGTCGAGTATATTTTTATGTATTCAGGTTCTACGGTGGATAATGGTGGATGCCCACGCCGTGTAGTTTCACGTAGGGCCCGTTTTTTTTTTTCAAATGAATTTACATCGTATTGCTAACATCATAGAGATCAACATTGAAATGAAATGAAATTGTTTATTCATCCAAATAGGCCTTCACAGGCACTTATGAATAGTCAGACTCTAAATGCTCAGTTCGGAAGGTTGTTTTTGCTGAGAAGACCGGCAATAAACTCAGCAATTACTCTTTTCAAAAACAACTTACACCTATTACATTAAATAATTATTGTTTATCTAGTCTCACTGACAATATTTGCGTGTTATGGTGGCAAAAATAGTAATCTATAGAATTAAAACTCAAAACTAAAGTGAAACTGAACTCAAAAAGCTAATAACATACATACCAAGTAGTGCTAAGTGTTGCAGGCGACAGTTTCAAGTCGACAAGATTTGTATTTCTGCATAAATGACGTAAAACACCACCCGGGTATTAGTACCTGCTTCAGAATTATCTAATTACACAAATACCACGTGAATATTTGTGATGCGATTTGCAAATCAAATATACGTGAATAACACTAAAATTAAATACATTAAAGTGTGTTGCCCTCAATCTGTTATTCTGGTCCAGACGAGGTTTTATATGTAATTTTCATACAAATTGTGCAATCGTTTGAATCCATGCGGTATGGTTGCATTAAAACAGAGCTAGTTTATATTATGTGTCTATTTTCCTCATTTCTATTTCGCAATTCTATATTCAGTAATGCTAGTTGATAACGAAAATAAGTCGCCATTTTTTCTAACTAAAATCTCCTTTTTTAATATCTCCATGGTTATTGAGGAATTAGCCGAAGATGGTAAGTAAATAAATCCGCGAGACGGTAGCTAGTCCATAATAATTGTTTTACAATGTAACAGAGAAATACAAACAAATACCATAATCGAGAACATTAGGTAATTTACGATGGCATCTGCGTAGCATTACTTGCATCATGTACACGTGGAGTCGGTTTTATCTGTGATCTCGAATCATTGAAGGTTAACTATGCATAGAAAAAAACTGTCTCAGGACTGTCAATGTCAGATTTTGACAGGTCAATTTTTGATTTTGTGCCAATATCAGAATGCTCATTATTATAAGTAGAGGTAGTTAACATGCTTTTAATCAAATCGAGTTATTTGTTATCTGTGTGTTTCAAGAACATTCCTGTATCAGTGACAGAGCAAACCTATATCAAAGTACGACTTAGGTGCACTGAATGACTACGCTATTTTGGTCGTGCTCCTTTAGAATATTTTCATTATGTAATGTTTTCTTTCTGATTTCAGGTAATGGACACTCCATTTTTATTTGAATTAAGTTAAATTATTTATGTTACTAACGTTATGACACCTTGGTTCCATTTTTTTTATTCTGATATAGGTACTTATAAAAATACAAGTTCTGACTTGAAACTTGAAAATTTGCACACACGCTACTGCTGTAAAGTAGGCATCCACTAACATTAAACTCTTAAGGGTATAAAATACGTGATCGCAGAGGAAACAGCAGAGTAGAAATAGTCTGCATACAAAAGAACGACATCAGATGATCGGATGTCATCTAATTATATTTTTGTATCGTGAATATAAATATGTATTAAAGCCAGTATAAAAGAGATATGTTTAGACTTGTGAAATCTTAAAAATTGTGGTAATTGTTCAAGTTATTGTAAAAATATAATAAGGTTTCGGTGCCAGTATGGCTACTAGTACATATGTCTAAATCGATAACGGATTTAAATAAAGAAAATAACTGACGTCTCACTCGATAGCTAATCGATATTTAGGACTTATGACTTGTAAATAACTTAATCGATTAATTTTACATTATGGTCATTGTTTTTGTTGTTCTAATTTGGATTACAGTGGTTTTTTGTTTGGAAATGGAATTATTGAAATTGAAAAGGTTTTTCTTTGTTACGCTTACATTTTTCTTTGCAATTCACTAAGCCTCAATTTGTACACAATGAAAGAAAACTATGTAGTAGGTCCCCTAAAATTGTTAACATACATATGTTCAGTTGGATTTTTATATCATTAATAGGTATTTAAATATCCATATATTCACCCGATAATTATGTACAATAAAAAAATATAACATTGTTTTCGTCTGTACCAATTTGCGCATACTCCTTTTATTTAGAATTTTTAGGAAATATTTAGGTCAGAGACCACGTTGAGACTATCTTTAGATTTTTTCCTACTTTTGTTTAGCCACAGAAAATAAATCGTAGTCCATATAATCAAATGTGACTGTTTTGACATAATGCAAGGTTCAAACGCAAATGATTTCGCTAAGTTCCATGCGTAGGTTTAGTTAGTAATCAAACTATGCACAGCTGAAATCACTGTCATTTCACGTGAGAGAAAAATCTGACTCCATCTAAAATAGCCCAGAGATTAATTTGTAGGCAGTTCATATCTGGTACCGAGATATTGATCTTAGATTCCTTAGAATTAACAACAGGTGGACGACAAGAAGAAACAAGAAAAATATGATTCACGTTACAAACCTCCCGCCCCGTCATGTATATTAATTAATGGTAAATGTAATGTTTATTATCATACATTTAAATAAATACATCACTTTTGAATGGTAATTAAGCTGGTTTTTTTATACTTTTAAGAGATGATGCTGAGCAAGTAAAATAGCTAGAGCTTTCATTGGTTACTTCGCTTTGTCCATAGACAGCCATAGACTCCTAATTCTAATGAATAGTATGCAATTTAAGACGATGATACCTCAGTGGTAGTGACGTCGGATAAATAAAAAAATAAAAATAAAAAAGCCTTTTATTTCTTGATTTTTACAGTAGAGATTTACAATTTAAAACAAATAAAATAATAAAAATTAGATAATAGACTATATAGTAGACTATATGATAGTTATTTAAATAAAGTAATAAATTTTCCATTTCCAGTAAATAATTGCAATTAAATTTCTTTCATATATTTCAGTTGCAAGAACCCCTCTCAGTGGTCTCAGTGACGTCGGATACCGTGGCGAAAGTCGTGGGTTCTAATCCTACGATGAGCTTGAGCTTTCGGTGAAGGAAATCATCGTGAGGAAACCATAGCACGGTGGTAGTGTACTTTGTAGTACCCAACTGGTTGGCTACCACCCTCAAGTTGAAAATCTGTCGCTAAACACCTATTGGTGTGTTCCGACAGCTGCACTTGGGAGCCAGTTCCCATTTAAGCTTTGTGTGCTTACCACCTTCGGCTACATCATCACTTACCATGGTGAAATTGTGGTTAAACACAAGCTTATCCAAAACTTCACGTCAAACTTTGATGTGTTACCAGACAAATCTGCGTATTTTGAAACGTGAATCAGACATTCTAATTGTGAATAACATCGCCCTTTAGTTATCAGTCATTATTATCTGACAACCTGCTTTGAAAAGATACTATGTAGGTACTTATGTAACATTACTTTATTCGTATAACACCAAACACGCATCAAGGTAAAAAAAGCTATCGTTTTGAAGCTAAAACGACACAAATCTAAAATACGCGTCTTTTGGAACGAAGTTCCTTATCGCGCGTTGTGAAAGGGGGCTAGACGGAAAAAAATCTTACGACACTTTCTGTGTCACTGTCACTGTCGGTCACAGTTGTGTGTAGTAAGCTATTGTAAGCTGTGCGGCGTGCGCATGTTTCTCTGTCTGTATCTCTCTCTCTCTCTCTTATAGAAAGCAAGCCAGATATTTTCAATTAATTATATATATTAAATATAATATTATAATTAATTATTGAATGTAATAGGTGTAAGTTTTTTTTGAAAAGAGTAATTGCTGAGTTTATTGCCGGCTCTTCTCAGCAAAAACAACCTTCCGAACCGAGCATTTAGAGTCTGACTATTCATAAGTGCCTGTGAAGGCCTATTTGGATGAATAAACAATTTCATTTCATTTCATTTCATAAACAATTTCATTTCATTTCATTTATATCGATCGACTTATATAACTTCGTTCCATCCGGGTGTCCCTTGACACCTGTCAAGTTTTTGTTTTTTAATATTATCGGTTGCTTAGGTTGTTGACCTTGCGTAATATCTACATACTCGTCTAGTAAAATAGTACTACTTGATTTCCTTATTCTAGAAATTGTTCATATACATATTTATAATTTTTTATGTATTCTTGTATTACTTTGTTATATATTAGAAAAAAAAACCAATATAGTCAGATGGTCCAAAAATATTTAAAAAATGTAACCTTGCTGAGTTTCTTGCCGGTTCTTCTCAGTTGAAGGTTGACTTCCGAACCGGTGGTAACTTCTGTAATTCGACCTTCATAAGTGCCCTTCTAGGGCCTAAACTGAATAAATGGTTATAGGTAAGTGCATACTATGAGTCGTTCAATAATGTTTACATACTGTTACATAATAACATTAGAAACACTTTTACAGGAAAATACAAGCTTTACTGTAACAAACTTCAACAGATTTGGCATATTCTTGGTAAACTTAATTATGTAATAAGTATCTAAGTTTCCTCTTTGGATGGCCAAGCTAATGCGTTGGCGGAAAAAGCTCCCCGCCCGCCGGTCACCCGAGGCCTCGATTAATTTTTTACATAAAAATATTATAGATTATGTTTTATGATTAGTACAAAGCTCACTTCAAAAGTCATTCTTTTAAAAATTAACCTGTCAGTTCTTTCTTGGGACAATCGGGGTTTCAGAGTCCGCACCACTTGGTTCTCAAATGGGACAATCGGGACGATGACATTTACTTGAAAATTGGGCGCGAATTTTGAAATTTTGAAAACTGCGCGAGTTGACGAGTTGTTTGACAGGTTAATGTCGCGGGTCAACAGATTGAAACTATAGGTCTTATTATGTTATAATTTAATCCGTATCACCGTTTGTTTCTGTACTTAATAAATAAATAGATAAATGATTTATATTATTTAAATAAATGGTAGGAAATGTGGGCTTCAAACTTATGTAGTTATTTGACATGGAGCTGTTAAGTATTGCAATGTAGACACTGCAAAGCACGGCGTTATGCTGCCTAAAATCCTCATTTATTATCTGTGATTAATGCTAAGATGCGGAACTAAGTACCCACGGTAATATATGTATAAATGTCGATTATTCTTAGAAATATTGCAGTCCGCTTATTTCATTAGCAACAGGCTAAGAGGCTCACAGTAGGTATAAGCAGAAGGAAACACGATGGATTGAGAATGCACTCCGTTTTGATATCAATTTGCTTACGTGAATCGCTGTTTAACTTATTCGAATTACTACGGCTTGATTGTTCCATACGAGTTGGACTTTATTTAGTGTTAAAACAAATGCAACTGATATATGAACGAACAATTCGCATTAACTGCCACAATAACGGCAAGAAGCAAAAAAAAAAACAAATCAAAAAATTATGTAGGTAATGAAAAAAAAACAAATCGTGCGAGGTAGTATTTGAGGCTTGGAATAATAAACCTTATTCGTCCAAGATTTAAGGTTATAGCGGCAACAGAAATACATCATCTGTGAAAAATTCAACTGTCTAGCTATCACGGTTCATGAGATACAGTCTGGTGACAGACAGACGGACAGCTGAGTAGGGTTTCCGTTTTCAACCTTTGGTTACGGAACCCTAAAAATGAATAATGTAACAATAACACGGTGGTAGGGTACTTTGTAGTACTCGACTGACTGGCTACCACCCTCAAGTTGAAAATCTGTCGCCAAGCACCTATCGGTGTGTTCCGACAGCTGCACTTGAGAGCCAGTTCATCTAGGCTTTGTCTGCTTACCATCTTCGGCCACATCATCACTTACCATGTTGAGATTGTGGTCAAACACAAGCTGATCCAGAATAAAATAAAATAAAAAAAATACGTAGTCCCTACCCTACTGCTTTTTATAGTAAAGAAAGGATTTGTTGGATATGAGACGTTAGTAGCCAATAATGCTGTATGATCATAATCAAGAATCAAGATGAATGACAACTATAGCCCGGCCCACTCGTGTTGTGCTTTGTTTCTAGGAAAAAGTAGCTATAGTAGCTTCCTAGACGTCACCGCTGCGGTTTTCGCGTAATTACCTACAATTAAATTTATATAATGGTGTTTACATCGTATCCACTCCTGATCAGTTTATGTTTTGTCGCCGATGCGAGCGGAACTCGACCCAGTCGGTCAGTTTTTTTTTATATCTGTATGTTTAGTCTATGGTATATTCACTTTTAGAACATTGTGTTCGGATTTTGAACTTGAGTGTTTATTTTTGGAACGCAGAGTGATTTATGTAAGTATTTTATTTATAATATTTGTAAGAATTAGATTTTTAGGCGTTTGGCACATTTGATGTTTTCAACATAAAAGCATTGTGATTCCCGCATTCATTGTGCCGCAAAGACTGTGTTATTAAAAAAAACCGGCCAAGTGCGAGTCGGACTCGCGCACGAAGGGTTCCGTAAAAAAGGCAAAAAAATCATGTTTGTTGTATGCCCCCCTTAAATATTTATTATATTTTAATTTTATTATTAAATTAAAAATATAACTGAGTATTTTGTGAATAGTGCCTGCCTGTTGTCATTATTGATATCGAGCAAAAAAGGGCAAAAAAATAGCGTTTGTTGTATGGGAGCCCCCCTTAAATATTTATTTTATTTTGTTTTTAGTATTTGTTGTTATAACGGCAACAGAAATACATAATTTGTGAAAATTTCAACTGTCTAGCTATCGTGGTTCTTGAGATACAGCCTGGTGACAGACATATTTTGAGAGTTCTCTTTAAATGTTGTGTGCTTGCCAACTACTACGATGGGTTTCTATTTATTCAATTATTAGAGGCGTTCAATAAAAACTGAGATTGACCAAGTTACAGCATAACTTTTAATAAATGTGATTTATTACTCGATACTTCGACATTATACAATCGGAACCTACCTTTTGTTCAAAGTCAAAGTCAAAACCATTTATTCAGTTTAGGCCCTAGAAGGGCACTTATGAAGGTCGAATTACAGAAGTTACCACCGGTTCGGAAGTCAGCCTTCAACTGAGAAGAACCGGCAAGAAACTCAGCAAGGTTACATTTTTTAAATATTTTTGGACCATCTGACTATATTGGCTTTTTTTTTTCAAATGTTTAACAATTTTATTCTTAAACTAATACAAAAATACATAAAAAATTATAACCCGCATTAGTTACCTACCAAGATAATAAAAGCGTAAAAATCCCTCCCTAAAGAACTCTTCATCCAGGGCACCCAAATATTTCTGTACTGCATCAACTACTGCTTCGTTGTCTTTAAATCGCTGTCCAATCAGATACTTCTTCAACCTCGGAAATGTATAGTACGTAATGACTTGGGGCAAGGTCTAGAGATTATGGAGGATGCTCAAGTATTTCAAAGCCAGCATCTCGGATAGCTGCGGAAGTCTTGACAGTCTGGACGTCATCTTGACAGTCTTTGCGAGTTTGAGGCGCCGTTTCTTGCTTTTTTAATTGTCCTACATATAGGTAACATGCTCGAAACAGTAGCTCTATGATCGAATCAACAATAGTTACTACCTTGACTGTCTTTCTGAGATGTTGGACTATCTGTATCATATGTGATGAGGAGACGGTCTTTTTGGACATTGTCTTTTTCCGTAGGTAGTGAATTCTTCAATCATGAGATACTTTAACCACATTTTAATACCAACAGCAAACAAATTACTTGTATTTTAGAAAAACAGAAGATAATCAGTTCATTAGTTATTAGAAATATCAAAACATGGGTCTAAAAACTAATGAAAGGGACTAAAACGAATGAAGGGACCTTCGATTTAGATTAGATTCAGTTTTGCAATATGGTATTTACATACCTACTAGCATAAGAAATAGTTATAGGTACCTACATGATCAGCATTGTCATCTCCGGGTCCCATTCCGACCATTCTTCATAATTTACTGCCACGAACGTTCGTGCTTTTATTTTAATATTCAATGACGTCGGAGCAATTTAAGGGGATAACCCATGTCGTTAATAATTAAGTTAATAAATTTAACAAGAATCTGTAGCGCGTCAACAATACACCCGAGCAGCTTTCATAGCAAAATACACTTTAATGATCTGGTAATTGAATTCAAGTTTGTATATAATAAATCGTGAATCATGGTGTGGACCTACTGACCGAGGATTGTGTGGGATCACGATAAGCGGAGCGGTTTGGGTCCAAAGGACTTTGACAATAAGTTTGTTGCGATGAGTCACTCAAAACTAGTTTGAACTACTTTGAAGATGTAGTAATATAGGTACGTGATGATAAATTACGTATCATCCATCATGACGCATAAACCCAGGGTAGGCCACATATCTATAAAAGCATATTTATATTCATAGTAGGCCTAGTATGATTTCATTCAAGAAATCACAGAATAAATAAAGGTTTCCGAACGTCTCAGATTCAGAGTTAGCAATAATTAAAAATTAAGCCCATAAAAAAGCAATAGGTAATGAAATGAAATTGTTTATTCACCCAAATAGGCCTTCACAGGCACTTATGAATAGACTCTAAATGCTCGGTTCGGAAGGTTGTTTTTGCTGAGAAGAGCCGGCAACAAACTCAGCAATTACTCTTTTAAAAAAAAGGTAGATAGACATTGATTTGTCGAATTGCTCAGCGTTCATACATGATTCGCCCCAGAACCAACAAGCATGAGACTTGCACCATAATTGTTTATATATTTTATTATATTAGTTGCAAATATCTATATCCAACGGACAAGCTGCCTTCCAAAACGAATTTTTAAAAGTATTGTAACTATTTGTGACGACTACGCCATTATCTTTACCATAAAGTGCAAGTCTCATGCTTGTTGGTTCTGGGGCCATTTTGGACGATGTCCTTTCAGAGGATTTTGTATGGCCTAAGGTAGTAACCACAAAAAGCTTAGAAAGCTTTCGCGTGCAGCTATCGAGATACAACAGTAGTTGCTAGGCCACAGATAAAAAACCGGCCAAGCTCGAGTCGGACTCGCGCACGAAGGGTTCCGTAAAAACGGCAAAAATCACATTTGTTGTATGGGAGGAGAATATTTATTTCATTTTGTTTTTAGTATTTGTTGTTATAGCGGGAACAGAAATACATAATTTGTGAAAATTTCAACTGTCAAGCCGTCCCGGTTCTTGAGATACAGCCTGGAGAGAGACAGACGGACGGACAGACAGCGAAGTCTTAGTAATAGGGTCCCGTTTTTACCCTTTGGGTACGGAACCCTAAAAACGGATCTCACGGATCCCAGAATCAGCCGAAACATTCCAGCCAAGCGTGTAACAAAAAAATAATTAAGTACTAGTTTCGAAAACGATAATGAATAAACTCACGAGAAACATGTGCCTAAACTCTAGTATGATGATTATGTCTCAATCTAAACGCAATTAATTAAAATGAACCAAATTTTATCCTCATCTATTTCAGTAGTTTTCTCATAGTAGGTACATCCAACAATGTCTTCATAACAACGAGGTGTCAAGTCTATCGGCCTTCGTCCTATTCTCGGCGAGTCTACATTCTGTTGCTAAAATACGGCAGCATGTGCAACTAGCTTTGCTTTATTCTATTTTCAAATTCAATAATGAAATTGGGATGATGCTTATATTCAAGAAAAAATACCTAACACTAACTAGCGTATAAAACATCTAAAAATACTCGAAATCAGCCAACTCTTTGTAAAATTCAACCATTCTATGAATTTTAATTACCAAATAAACGACAAAGAGTAGATCTATTGATGATACATGTATTTATGACGTCACAAGTTATGTATTTCATACAAAAGTCCATATAAATCATCGTTTTGACATTTAACTAAAAGAAGCTGATTTGATATGTCATCTACATCCCTATAATTTTTTTTGCAGCTAAAAATTCAATTTTATTTTTAAATTTTAATCTAGTTTTACATTTGACCAGTGTTAATGAGGCAAATAAAAATCGCTCATCCATATTGTTTATGGTACCGCACCGCTTGAAGTGTGGCCGTACGACCGGAAATCGATCGACTATAATGTCATATTCATACTACTTTATGTAGGTAATGTAATGTTGCATGTATGATTGTGGTTACGATATTTATATTATAAACCTCACAACTTATGCTAAACGTCAATGTGATGTTTTGACACGAAATGAAAACATTTGACATTTTTACCTCTTATAAGTACATACTCACTCAACCCAATCTTACAAACTTTACCTCTTTGTAAAAGCTTGTGGGGTCTGGTCTGCTTGAGTTTGTTTGTTTACAAAATCACTCCTAACTAAATTCTATTTCTTTATTCCTTTTTTGCCGCCATAACACACGTATTATCAGTAAGACTATATTAATAAATAATTATAAAATGTAATAGGTCTAAGTTGCTTTTTTAAAAAGAGTAATTGCTGAGTTTATTGCCGGCTCTTCTCAGCAAAAGCAACCTTCCGAACCGAGCGTTAGAATTTAACATGAATCAAATTGACGATTAAAAATACTTGTAATAAGTTTACTTAATAAAGATATAATTGAGTTTGAGTTTGAGTGTTCCCGTGGGATCTTATCTTTTCCCGGGATAAATGTTTCCTATCTCTTATTCTAGGATATACATATGTATATAATATTATTTCATTAGGTTAACTTTTTCACATTAATAATTCTTTGGTTAATTTATTTATGTATGTAGGTATATTGATTATAATTAGGTACCTAATATTTTATGGAGTTTTTATTTAAAGAAATATATATATTAATCTTGAAGCAATACACTTTATAATCACCTACCGATGCGTTCCTACAGAGTTCACTAATTTATAACAATAAATAATTAGTAATGTCAGAAAGCTTATTAATAAATACACATGAAAATATACGGTACTTATAGCGAAAATAAATTTTAAAACATTTGTCTGTTTGCTTCGGTTAATCTCCTAAACGGCTGGACTGATCATCTGATTCGAATTGGGAACGCGTATAAAACCGCGGGGAACAGCTGGTTTTCTATAGCGTAACCAAAGATTACAATTGTTTTTTTTTTATATTTCATATAGCTTAGCTGTCGGAATGAGATTAAGATCTTCGCATCTTGATATCAAGACTTGACATTATGTATTCCGCTCGGCTATGTAATAAAACGATAAATCTTGTTGTATATAGGTACCTATACATAATGTTGGTCTGTTAACATTGTCCAAGATTTGTCGTTCGTAAAGTAAATGCGTGTCTGGCATGTTGGCCATTAAAAAAAGGTCCATGTTGTAATTTTTTGCTATAATAGCAAAAGAACATAGTGATGGACACATCCACGGAAAAAATATCGATATAATAGGTAACATTATTTCGTTTGATGAAAGTATTAAAAGTTTTTTTATCTTTTTTATCTTTATAGTTACACTATTTATAACTCGAGAACGGCTAGACCGATTTTCATGGTTTCTGATTTGTTAGATTCGTCTCCGCCCGGAATAGCAGAATAACTATTAAAAATAAGAAAAATGCACAAAAAAAGAATAATGAAGACAATTATTTTTGTCATACATTTTGTATAGAACGACTTTTTGACATGTCTCGAGATCGGGCTGACAGATGACAGATGGTTTAGATTCACAAATTGGACACGGTAGGTGTAGTTGGAATCGGGTTTTGGTTTTGGAAATGTTTTGTTTTCATTTCAGGACAGGACAACGTCTGCTGGGCCCACTAGTATTTGGACTAAAATAAAAGGAGAATTAATTAATTAGGTAGGCACTATAATTCATTTCATTTGATTACCTATTAAAATAATATGAGATAAATATATAATTAAGTTTATTTTTGCTTGGATATATTTCCGATTCGTAAACAAGTGAAAACTAGAATATTACCGTCTTATTGGTACTTAATGACGTATGGGAGTAATTTCATTCCCTAACGCGTGTAAAGATAATTGGAAATATTTTCTACTTCGACATAATAAATACCTAAGGTCAGAAGATTATTTTTACTTAAATCATGCATTAATTCAGGTAGATTCTCATAAGAACCTACATCTAGTAGGTAATGTTATTTACTTTGTTATTCGAAAAAATATATATAAACAACTGAGTATTTTGTGAATATTTCAACCTGTTGCCATTATTGATATCGGGCAAAAAAATCGCGTTTGTTGTATGGGAGCCCTTAAATATTTATTTTATTTTGTTTTTAGTATTTGTTGTTATAGCGGCAACCAAAATACATAATTTGTGAAAATTTCAACTGTCTAGCTATCGCGGTTCTTGAGATACAGCTTGGTGACAGACAGACGGACAGACAGCGAAGTTTTAGTAATAGGGTCCCGTTTTTACCCTTTGGGTACGGATCCCTAAAAAAGTAGAACGTTAAAAAGTTTACAAAATATTAAAACTCAAATCACCCCATATCACCTGTACCCTACGAATAAATAATAAGTATTTATTCGTAGCCTGTATTATAAAATACCCTTAAAAAGTGTGTATGTAACTCATACACCTGCAATTACGTCTTGAAACACCTTGGCCTAAATATAAAGTAAATAAACTCGCCTGTTATGAGGGTTATGAGTTTATGTAACGAACACATCTGTCAACAATGACGTTTTATAGTTAATCCGTATTTGTAAATTAGTAGTGATGTGTAATTTTTATCGACTTATCGAGTCTAATAACATTTAATTTTACCCATAAAGAACACTAATTATACAAAACAGCAGAATACCACTTATATCTCCAAATTAAATTAAGTACGCTCAAGAAAATGCAAAAAAACTTAATTTGATTTAAGTATCTTTTTATACAATTTTTTTATCCGATAAAAGGGCTGAATTTATAGTATTTTTTAATCTACTACAGCCTACGACTTTCTTGTCTGTTAATTTTGTGTGTTTTTTATAAAAAATAGAACAGCAGTCATTGCTGTGGGTAAGTTGGTAGGCATGATTTTTATTTAGATTTGATTAAGTAAATATGTAGCTAAAATAGTGTATATTTTCGTTATTTACAAAAAGTATGTATAAAAATATTAACTCCATATTAATATTATGATTTACGTAATTCCTTTTAATCAACTATAGTTATTCTTAGAACGTTAGAACAATGCATTCATCGATTCGATGCATCGACCGGCGTCACAACACAATGTTCCTATATAATTGTCGTAAGGAATTTAATTAGGGTTGAATTGCGATTGTAAATTAGAACGTAAAGGATTGTTTATAAGGTTGACTATTGTCTGTTTTTGAGTGGGTTTTCCTCAAGTCCGAAGGTAAACGAGGGTTGCGTGCGTCACAGTACACTGTAATGGCCAACCCTTCCTTTCTGTGGTCAGTAGAGGTCACGTTACCTTGGATTAATGTATTGAGGTTGTTAGCCAATGTTTTTTTTTGGGTTTTTCAATCATTATACATATAGATAACTTATTATGTTAATGATACAGTTTAAAAAAGCCTGTTTTACAAACGTCAATGAAGTGACTAACATGGATGTTTGACGTCAATAGAGTGGGACAGGGGACACAAAAACAAGATCCTTATGAAGGTAGAGTAGACAGCATAAAACCTAATTATTTGTGACTATCTTTTCGCCTCGCGGTTTCACCCGCGTTTTAGAGGGAATTAAAATAAAATATAGCCCATATTACTGGCTGATAATATAGCTTTCTTTCTATATGTGAAGGATTTTTTTTAATCGGTTCAGTATTTTTTGAATTAATCGACTACAAACAAACATACAAATACACAATCAAATATGTTTTCTTTATAATATTATGTGCCACATGCACATAATAAACCACTATCATAATTGTTTGGAACGATTACAGGATTACGGTAACCTCCATTGATTGTCATTCGATTGTGATGTACGTAATACGTAATTACTCCCATTTATACTGTTTGGTTCTAAGAACACAGTATATTACTTTTATTTTTTTCAATTTTCAATTTATTTAAATTTAGATATAAGTTACATACTTAACGTAAGTCTTCTGCTAAACTGTAAAACAGTTTTTCAGCAGATTTCTCACTTTACATTTTTCAGTTACTTAATTAGAGTACATACGTAATATGTGCTAAGCTATTTTAAGCATACTATAATAAAAAAAAAACAAATAATAACACAAAAATAAACAAATAAAAATGAATAAATAAAGCAAATTTAAGTTTAATTATAAATATTTTAATGCGCTATGGACATAAAGATAGGTAGTGCTTCTAGAGTTTTCTTAAGATGGTTTCTGGAGTTCATGTCAATCATGTCATTACTCAATAGGGATTTCGACTGATATCAAATCAACTTATTTTTATTAAATGTCTAGTAATATGGTATCTTAAGGCGATGATAGCTCAGTGGTAAGTGACGTCGAATACCGCGGCGAAGGTCGTGGGTTCGAATCCTACAATGAGCTTGAGCTTTCGATGAAGGAAAACATCGTGAGGAAACCATAGCACGGTGGTAGGGTACTCTGTAGTACCCGACTGGCTGGCTACCACCCTCAAGTTGAAAATCTGTCGCCAAACACCTATCGGGGTGTCCCGACAGCTGCACTTGAGAGCCAGTTCCCATCTAGGCTTTGTGTGCTTATCATCTTCGGCCACATCACCATGGTAAGCATGGTGAGATTGTGGTCAAACACAAGCCTATCGAGAATTAAAAAAAAATTAAAAAATGGTGATTTGTTTGAAATAACCAGCTATTTCACAACGTATATATATACGTATAATCGTTATTTTCGAGTATTTTTAGATGATTTATACACTGATCAGGTATTTTTTCTTGAATATTCGAACCATCCCTATTGTGTGTGATACGCTATGAAACATCAAATAGGCCATATCGTGGCCATAACAGTCGTACAATATAGCCTTGAAATTTTATACTTTTGCATTACACCCATATTGATACGTATTTTTATTTCATTCAAATGGCAATCCAGATAAAAATAGTGTTGTGCTCGTATATAAAAAATATCGATAAATAATTTCGTACTATTACTCTTTTCCCAAATCTATATTTTATTTAACTAATATATTGTACCTACTTGCCACTTTTTCCAATAAAAATAAAGTTCTACAAAAATATTAATCTTAAATCCTCAACCGTACCGTATCTCGGTTATGTTTTTACGAATCTTTTACCAAAAAAATGGTAGGTATTGCAAATGCGAAAACAACATTAAAAAATTCTTAAAACTTGTTTTGTTTTATTTTCAAATGCAAATTCATGTCGGTTTATAATAGATACTATTTCTGTAATGCCACGTTGTTTCTAATTTCGTCGGAGCGTCAACAAACCCGATGGCCATCTGAAGCCACGCTGTGAAATAAACTGTTCAACTTACTAAATCTCCATCTATAAGCCTTATATCTACTAGCATAGGGTGCAATTAACAACAAAGCTATGTACGTAACGGCAAATTAAAATTTGTAACCGTGCTAGATTACGACAGTGCCGAATATTTTTAGATTGCAAAAAATATATGTTGCCGGATGCATGCCTCATTCGATATCAAACTTAAATTCCTGGTGTGTTAAGGTTTATTTTTGAATTGGTGTATTAACAACTTATGCCTTTCAAAGTTTTTGCTAGTGATGTTAGTTTGCGCACGGGGAAAATCTTCATCACGTGTGTTGTGATGTGAATCTACTTTTTTACTAGTCCGAGTGTGAATCACGCAAAAAATAAACGTAAACACAGTCACAAAAAACGTTTGATCTGTAAATTATAGAGAATATGCACAAATTTCAGTATTTATAAGAAAACTTGCCTGTCCAGTTTCACCTGCATTCTTCTATTTTATCCTAGTCACCACGCGGAATAGCTTACCTCCTTACTCAAACCATAAACAACACTCCATTTCGCCCCTTTAGAGATTGCATTCTATCAACCCCTACTCTATGGTCGTCCATCTAAAAAGGAATCCTGTCCGGTCGTAGCGTTAGCGCTGATAATATGTCAATCAATCAGTTAGTTTTGTCTTTTATACAACGTGTAAGAAAAGGTGAAACAATAATTTCAGTAAACAAAGGGTAGCTAATGATATCACATATCCAAGGAATAAATGACGGAACCTAACAGTTTCTGAAAGATAAGGTAGGTTTTTTAGTTTGATGATATTCAAAAACATGTATTCGTATCCTTCAATATTGTTTCACCATTTTGTGATTCTCTGTATGTGTATAAATCTCATGAGTCTAAACAGCCATTAGTGTTTTCAAGAATGTTTTATTTTTTGGGAACGCCGCCCTCATGCGTACTTTTAACCCAATTTCAAATTTTAATTGGAATAATATACTTAAATGTCTATGGTAGTCTAAGTTTTAACATTGCAAGGCGAGCTTATACTGCAAGCTTTTTAGATTTTGCAATTAAATAAATATTTGGTAAAAAAAATAAAAAGAAAATGAATGAACATTAGTTATTTGAAAGTTCTAAAATTACGTATTTAAATGTAGAACTACAGTTTGTAAACGTTTTCGATAACAGGTTCGGTATCAATAAGGTTAGGTAACCTTATCAAAATCTGAACGCTGACCTATGAAATATTGATAACAAAAAATATCAAATATGTCTAATGACACGACTGGATTATCAACTGGCTTTGCTGGGGCTTTTTCAACATTATCTATTTTATCTTTTTATATAAATTTATTTACTCAACAATTTTTATCTTCGGCCATGTTGTGCATACATGCCTACTACTTGGCCACCGGTATTATCATCTCACTTTCACAGATAAGATATCGCTAATAATGTAAAAAAATATCTGTTAAAGAAATAGTTTATAGTTATAATTGAGACTTTTTGGCGGGAACTTGCGAAGTGACGTTGTGTTTTCGTTTTATTTTCATTAAATTTGTGTATTTTGAGTAAGTTTATGGTTAAATAAATAAAAATTTCGGTGGTGTTTTGTCCAATAAAGATCAATCTAAGTGCACAAGTGAAGTGAAATGAAATGAAAGCGTGTATCGTGACTTTCCAGGTTGTTCCAAAAAGTCCATGAAATGTTTTAGTGGAATAGTCGCCAATTTCACTAAAATTAGACCGGACTTGTACGGACAAGGACTAGACTTTACAGTGAAAGTGACAATAAAACGTGACTAAATATAAAAGATAAATATTTAAAATAAAGAAATGGCTTAAAGGTCTCGATACCAGGCCAAGAATCTTCTTAAAAAAAAAATAGTTATAATTAAAAATTAAAAAAAAAACTACATATATTTTTATTTTCAAAAATATAGCACGTCAATTTTTGATTGATTTTAGATTACGACAACTATGCCAATTAGGGATGTTGACTGATATATCTATGGCTTAAAGGTCTCGATACCAGGCCAAAAATCTTCTTAAAAAAACTGATATATCAAATCAGCTCCTTTTTATGAAATCTCACAACGATAGTTTGTTTAAAATGCTTGCTTGTGACATCATAAATATACACCATCAAAAGATCTACTCTTTGTTGTTAAATTGGTGGTGGTGTTCGCTATTTTTAAATGTTTTTTACACTGGTATGAGTATGATAACTTTTTCTTAATTATAGGCAACATCCCTATTGTAGCTGGGATTTCTGGTGACGTGTGGTGGGTCCACCCACCGATTGCTGGCCAGACTTGGACGTCATTCGGTTCATTGCACTCACTGCATGTCGTTACAATCGATTAAACAAACAAGCGGGGCTGCATCGAATCGAGTCGAGTTCTTAGAAGAAATCGCCCAACACTATTATTCATTTATACTACGCATTTTATAAATACATGGTTGTATGGTTTTATTACCTTAACCGACCATTCTTTCTTTATTCTGTTAGTGTTAAATGTTTAATTAAGATGCAAAGTGTAGCCATTTTCTTTTATGTAATTTTTAACCGGTTAATGGGCGCGGACTGTAGCCAGAAACGACACTCACGCATACTGCGGAACAATCTTAGAAATATTTATGCTTTCATGCCCTCATGCCTTCTAATTACTTCACACTACCTTACCTTTCCCTTGTGTTTACTCAAGTGTTATTTGATTTTTAAAAACCACTTGATTGAATGGATATTGTTGTACCTAATGTTGCCTAGTTAAAGATGAGAATATGACATTTAAATGAATTACTTACTTAATAACTTGAATCGGGATCCTTGGAATTATAGTACAAAGTCTGAAAAACATTACATCCGTCGGGATCGCATGTTTGTCGAACTGGTTTAAATAAACGTGAAAACTAACACGTGTGGCTGCCACAGAACCTTAATAAAACTTGAGTTGTTATGGCTTCGCCAATGTAAAACCTACCTACAGTAAAGTGGAAATGCACGGAATGGATCCGGTAAAAGTCGTCGCGCGTCGGATCCAAATACAAAGTGGATCGACACGTGGAAACGATGAAATCGTTGCGGTTCCGTGCCACGGTCATGGTTTTATACGGTTTCTAAACTATATAGTTAGTTTAACATTTTTCTTATGTATGTCTTTTTCAAAAAAATAGTGTTACTAAATGATTTTATTGAAAAAGACGTGTCCAAAAAAATATAATTAAATATTTCCTTGGAACGCAACAAACATAATCGCCGTCGAATAAGCCAATGAATTAGAGAAAAAAAAAAATGTTCCAAATTTAAATTAATTCATAAGACATTTACTTAGATAACATCCATATTATTATGTTTCATGAATATTATTCCACAAATTATTTAAAAAAACAAATCCCCTCAAGTTGTTTATGTTACGGCAACATTTTCGCTACCTTCCAAGGATAACATTATTTTTCCCCGGGGTACACGTGCCCCGGCAACAGGTGGGGTCGATTACAGTATACAGAGTAAACAGTCGACACTCGAATGGGGAGATTCCCCCCCTGTTTGTTTCCCAGCCCCCACTTGAATCCTGTTGCTAGAGCGACATGAATTACTGGGAGCAATATAGAGCTCAAAGGATTTATCGAACTTCTAATTAAAAAATAAGTACGCGTTAAAATACATTTACTTGTTGTATGTAAGTCCAAATTAATTTTAAGCAATGTTTCTTGGTAAAGTGGGTAAGTAGTATGAAATTATTTTGAAGTAAGTTCATGTAATCTTTTTGGTTTAGGTTTTAAAGGTCTTTACAATATAGCAAAATTACATAATTTGACGTATTTTTGAACTAGTTTTATTCGCAATTACATAATATTTTCGACTTATTTCTTTTGTGTCTCATCAGCAATTTCCAGTTTGTTTTTGCTAGAACAGAGTTGGGAATGTAACTCCAGAAATGGTGTGTGACATAATAATTATATTCCCGGAACTCGGGCATTTTATATTTCCTTAATGTTAACGCATGGCGTCATTCTGCCTAATTGATACCGATGCGTTTGAAGTAAGGTGACATATTTTCCTGTTTATTACAATAAAATGCGTATTTGCCTGCATGATCAGTTTATTTATGTCTTAAAATCAGTTTAAAATTGTAAATCAATTTAATTATGGTATATAAATATATGATAATACTAGCTGTTCCGCGCGGTTTCACCCGCGTTCCCGGACTATTTCAGACTATAATCTATGTCCATGCCAAATTTCATCCAGATCCATTCAGCCGTTCTAGCGTAAATGAGTAACAAACATCCATCCATCCAAACTTTCACATTTATAATATTAGTAAGATATTTAACC
This sequence comes from Ochropacha duplaris, assembly GCA_951361185.1. NCBI lineage: Eukaryota > Metazoa > Arthropoda > Insecta > Lepidoptera > Drepanidae > Ochropacha > Ochropacha duplaris. The sequence goes on from OX592691.1 coordinate 14,532,998, forward strand.
GTAGCTATTAAAATATTTTTTTGTAAACCAATAAATCACGGTAATAAAATCATAAAAAAATGCATATTGACGACCGCACGCACAATAATAATGTTCGACATTTAAATTACCCAGAATTTTTTTTAGCTTTTTAAAAAACCATAAACGATGGCGATTATCGCCTCCAGCCAGCAATCCGGGTGACATTCTCGATTGCATCGACGAGATTTTTTTTTTTTTGAGAACATTTTTGGCCTGGTATCGAGACCTTTAAGCCATTTCTTTATTTTAAATATTCATCTTTTATGTTTAGTCACGTTTTATTGTCACTTTCACTGTAAAGTCTAGTCCTCGTCCGTACAAGTCCGGTCTAATTTTAGTGAAATTGGCGGCTATTCCACTAAAACATTTCATGGACTTTTTGGGACAACCTGGAAAGTCACGATACACGCTTTCATATCATTTCACTTCACTTGTGCACTTAGATTGACCTTTATTGGATAAAACGCCACCGAAATTATTCAATAAAACTCAAAATACACGAATTTAATGAATATAAAACGAAAACACAACGTCACTCCGCAAGTTCCCGCCAAAAAGTCCGCATCGACGAGATGGTAGATATCGGCACAGAAACCAAGTTATTTGGCCATCTATGTCAATATCTCCGCTCGCATATCGGACAGTGTCCGACGGACACTATCTTGTCTCTGTACATATAGAAGAGGTTCTCCTTTCACCCATACCGGCCTGACTGGTTGCAACGTGGTCATTATAACTTTGTACTTTAATTAATTTATCTTCATGATCTTCCGTGACGTCCCGATTGTCCCATTTGAGAACCAAGTGGTGCGGACTCTGAAACCCCGATCGTCCCAAGAAAGAACTGACAGGTTAATTGATTACAGATAATAGAATAAATTATTAAAGAATAACAATAACATACATAGGACTAGGACAGTGTTCTAATTTTAAAATAATCCTGAGCTTTCGGTGAAAATGTTACAAACCTCAAAATCCCCTCAGTAGGTGATTTTGAGGTTTGTAACATTAGTCTCTATATATACCATAATCTATAATATAAAAATGAATCGCAAAATGTGTTGGTAAGCGCATAACTCAACAACGCCTGGACCAATTTGGCCAATTCTTTTTTTTAAATGTTCGTTGAAGTCCAAGGATGGTTTTTACGGCGAGAAAAATTTGAATAATTGCCGGGAAAACCCTAAAAACAGCCCTTTTCTTTTTCCCATACAAACACCCAGCTGTCAAACATTTTACGTCAATCGAAACAAAACAAAGACGCGTTTTAGAGAAATAGGGCAGAACAAGGTCTGCCGGGACAGCTAGTATATATATATAATCATAATTATTTATAAAGTGTACTGAAACAGGTAGACACTGTATGACTGGCTTACCATTCTGTGAGCTTATTCTGTTTGCGGTCGGTATGATTTGATTTGTCATTCAAAATTACTCGTATTAATTTATTTTCAGGATTTCCCGACTATGTGTTTTAAATTTAAAATTGAGAGTGTTTTTTTTTATTTCGGTAGGTATACAAAAGTAGTTTGTGTAGGATTAGTAACAGTTGATGTTTTTTCTCAAATTTTATAAGTATGTTATATTTTCCCCAAAATTAGTAGAACCATGATTTTGCGGTGTTATATGTAAGGGATTATTTGTAGCTTTTAGGATGTATTGTACCTTTAGGCTTATGTATAAAGTATATAGGTACCTACATAACATATTTACCTAAACCTTGTCGAAATCCGTTCAGTTAGAGTGTCAACGAGGGTATATTATGAACTGTTTACTACTTAATTTCTACATAAATTAATAGAATATCGGCATTTCAAATACCTGCTCCATTTTTAGGGTTCCGTACCCAAAGGGTAAAAACGGGACCCTATTACTAAGACTTCGCTGTCTGTCTGTCTGTCCGTCCGTCTGTCTGTTACCAGGCTGTATCTCAAGAACCGCGATAGCTAGACAGTTGAAATTTTCACAAATTATGTATTTTTGTTGCCGCTATAACAACAAATACTAAAAACAAAATAAAATAAATATTTAATCTATTTTGTTTTTAGTATTTTAGTTTTCTGGCTCCCATACAACAAACGCAATTGATGTTTTTGCCCTTTTTTGCTCGATATCAATAATGGCCACAGTTAGGCTCTTGAAATATTCACAAAATATTGAGTTGTATTTTTACTTTAATAATAAATAATAAAATTAAAATAAAATAAATATTTAAGGGGGGATGGGATGGGATGGATTTATGGAATGTATGGGATACAACAAACGTGATTTTTTTGCCTTTTTTACGGAACCCTTCGTGCGCGAGTCCGACTCGCACTGGGCCGGATTTTTATTTAGTTATCGATTTTTATAGGCATGCAGATTCTACTGACAGCACGAGACCATTATTGAAATGAAATGAAATTGTCTATTCATCCAAATAGGCCTTCACAGGCACTTATGAATAGTCAGACTCTAAATGCTCGGTTCGGAAGGTTGGTTTTGCTGAGAAGAGCCGGCAATAAACTCAGCAATTACTCTTTTCAAAAACAACTTACACCTATTACATTCAATAATTATTATTTATCTAGTCTCACTGACAATATTTGCGTGTTATGGCGGCAAAAATAGTAATATTGGAATTATAGAGTTCATTATGATTCATAAAAAAGGTTTCGATGATATCCACGGAGTAAAGAAGTATAGATGATATCCAAGTCGTGCTTGTGCAATAAATTGATGGATCCACGTTATGATAGATCGATGATTACAGAGTATCGAAATATCGATAAAAAGTCCGACTGCATCACTAATCGCACCCAACTTTGTGGGGGTCATCTGCAGGGGGTGGGGGGAAGTGCGTCACGAAACGAATCGCTAACTGGGGCGACTGCAATTTGCGGTACGAGACTGTTGACCTCTGGACCTATGTACAGCACGTTGCTATCCAAGTCACAGTCTCGCAGTAGACGCCTACACTTTTCATCTTTACAAACGCAAATTAAGTTTACTCCTCTCTTGATATAGTACAATATAATTGAACTATCCACGCGGAATCTTTTAAATAATGCGTTGATTAAAATACTTGCTAATAACGATTACACTATTGTCTGAAGACTCGATATAAATCCTCGTGCTTAATTTGAATTGACTTTCTAAATTCAAATAAAAATAAAACGTGTCTATGGAAATTGATATTGACTGAAAATACGACTTGGAGAAAAAGAAACTAACACCGATTTCAAACTCGGAACAATTGCTAGTTATTGTTCCGAGGATTTCAAATTTGGATTATTCAGCGAGAATCTACGAAATGTTTGTTGCTACGGGCTACGTACGATACTCGTGCACGATTTCTACGGAATGCTACGTCATACTTCATTTTCTGAGAACATTCTCGTAGTACATACTAATTCAGGGCGAACTGTACAATATTTATTATAGATTATCCTTTTATAATAAAAACTTGAGAGGTGTAGAAATGAAAATGTCTGGCTTGCTTTCTATAAGAGAGAGAGAGAGAGAGAGAGAGAGAGAGAGACAGACAGAGAAACATGCGCACGCCGCACGCTTACTATATCAAAAAGTGCCGTGACAAATTTTCGTAAGATTTTTTTCCGTCTAGCCCCCTTTCACAACGCGCGATAAGGGTTATTTTAGTAGAGTTAAGAAAGGATAAATTTTTGAGGCGATTTAAGGCAAGACTGAGACGGCCTTGCGCGCTGAAAACATCTCGTCTCTACCACACTGTATGCTTTAGTTTTTACCACACAGTGTTTTAGTGTTGTGATTGAGAGTTTGAGATAAGTAGATATAATATTTCCTTGTGGTGTTTTGCTTCCTTAGACGAATTTGATTCGTCCAAGTTTGCTTCATATACAAACAAATTTTACCCTATAATATTTGTGTAGAAATGTATATGCTTGTGTTTATGTAATGTGGTGGCTTGAGTTTGTTTATTAGGTCAGTCATAATTAAATACTATAGATTACTATTTTTGCCGCCATAACACGCAAATGTTGTCAGTAAGACTAGATAAATAATTATTGAATGTAATAAGGTGTAAGTTGTTTTTGAAAAGAGTAATTGCTGAGTTTATTGCCGGCTCTTCTCAGCAAAAGCAACCTTCCAAACCGAGCATCTAGAGTCTGACTTTTCATTCGTGCCTGTGAAGGCCTATTTGGATGAATAAACAATTTCATTTCATTTCATACTTAGATAACGCTTGCGATTGTCTACAATACATGACCCGCATCGTAAAATCGCGTTAAAAACGTCATGAAAGTAGTAAACGAGACAGCTATATTGATATCATGATTTATGAACGGTTGCCATTGTTTCACACACACACACTCGCGCACACACACTCACACAAGTGCTTTTATAAACGAACATCTGTTTACACATATACGTGTGAGAGTTTATCATTGTTATTATTTTATATCTATTAATTAATATCTAATAAAACCAAATGATTGTACACAGTAAATTATATTTACAAGATTTGCAGTCATACTTTATATTTAGAGTTCATAACAAATTATCATTTTTTATATTTATTTATTTTTTATTATTGGCTGAAAGATCAATTACGAATAGACAATAGAAGTTCAAAATAAAATAAAAATGCTCCCGCCATTTACCTAAACGTCAGTTATATGACGCATTACGAGATAACAGTTTTACCGCGTAATTAAATCCATTGAAATGTCAAACTATAAAATTAATATATAATTATAAGCCGTCTTCGTTATTATTTGAGACATTTTATCGTTCCAATATTGGGAATGGTCTTGCCCTTTTGACGTAACTTGATTGACTCTCAGAATCCTAAATCGCAAAACAAAAAGCGCAGGCCCGCCACCTCAGTTGGCGTTAGCGTCCTTGGCATGCGTGCTGGCCATATCACATACCTATATCACCTCTTTGATACGCCCTCGTTTTCATCCGGTTTGGCGGTAAAGAACTACATGCGATCGGCATATCCCCGGTGCGAAAATGGCCTCGGTTATCCCGGATTCAATCCGTCGGGCAGGCAAAAATTTTGTTTCCTGCAATGGCTTCAAACAAGGGTTGCCATCTTTAAAATCTGGCAACCAGGACACGAACTGTGTAAACCCCGGATTTTAGAGATTAGAACGTAGCCATGTCAATAGCGTTTTTAAACGTTGTTTTTATAACAATTAAAATGTTATAATTTTAAACTAAATTTAGTCTTCTTAAGAAAACTATTAAACACGGACTACAAATGAACCCACGCACGGACGCGTCCATTAAATCCGGGGAAACCCGGACGGATAGCAACCCTAGGTACTTCAAACGAACCGGGGTTAATCGATCCCGATTTTCACTGGATCCGTTAATTTCCAGCTCAAGTGAGCGGAACTTGTCAACGTATGTAGCTCTAACCTTACTTCACTCGAATACCGGTAACATTTCCTGGGACATTATTTCTGTAACATTTATTATGGAAACCAGATAACTTATAGACTACATTTTAAATACATACTTAAATAGATAATTAACAGACAGGACAAAAAGACATGACATACACACAAATGTCTGTCGCGGGAATCGAACCCACGACCTGCGTTTAACCAACCACGTAATCCTTTAACCAAACAACTTGGGTTACAGCTTCTGTTACGCTGTAAGCGTTTATACGTAACAGTGTTACGCGAACTACAATTTGTAATTCCGAGTAAGAGATATTATGCGTAGTTTCATGACCCTTTTTTTTCATTCTATTGTCGGCTTTGTATCTATAGCATTAAGATCGAAAACGTTATGTTATAGTAGTTGATATTATTCGTGACACACGCAGCCCCGTATTGGGCGCTATCGGTCAGCCGCTGATAAATTAATACAATTTTAATAGTGCATTGTTATCAGGGACGGTAATGCCCGTGTAACGAGTAAATAATCGCCTGGGGATAATTAGACTACATACAGCCGTCTTGTAGGACTTTTGAACAGTAGCTGGAGGCCTAAAATAACGCTCCTTGGCCAATTAAATCTATAGATGGTTGGCAAGAACACCTGTCACCTCACAGTGGGTGCGAATGCCACCCAAGTTATACATTTGTGTCCATTAATATGTCTGTTTATGCTGCCTGAGTCTGAGTTAATATTGTCTCAATTCCATAGTACAGTACAAGCTCTGCTTCGTTTATCACCAGATGACCAATGGAGCGTGAAGAAAGTCCCAGAATATCATTATTACCGATATTAATCTTATTATTTACGTCTTCTCATACACACTGATATGGTAGATAAAAGCTATAATAGCCTCATCATCATACAGGATCTTTGCTGCAAGTAGTTTAATTAAATTCTTTATTTTGCGATTAAGTAGTCATAGTATTATTCATGAAAATGCATCATTTTAGGCGCCTAGTATTCCAATGCCTTTACGAGGTGCATGTTGAAGTGCCACCTCTACAATATCAATTGATTAGAGTCGATTAGGTAATCAAATAGAAACAAACTTACCAATAACTTTTAAGAAAGAACTGTACAAGTAGTTGAGTGGGAAATGTTTCTATAGCCTAAATGTTTTTTTTTCTTAATTATTATTGTTGACATATGGCAATTATTTCTATTTTTTTTTTGTGTATCTTATTGACATGCTAAAGTTTTTTCACTCCTCTTGCTCAAAAAGACCGTCATTGTAGCGTACCAGAGCGGTGAAAAAATAGCAATTCATCCTCTAGGGGAAAAAGTATTATTTTTTTTATTTTTGTGTGTCAAATGACAATGTGCCTACAAAAACGAAAAAGTCTTTAGTCATAAGTAGAGTAATCATGAATAAAGACTCGACTTATTACTGTTTCATAAAAAAAGAACTTCATTTTAATTTTGAAAGAAATTTTGATTCTGGTAGAATGCATGCAATGTGTTGCGGCTACAGAAGAAACAAAAAAAAAAGAAATTATAAACTACACATTTCATATTGTATTGGATTGTTTTATTTTTTCGCAATCGTAGTGAAAAGTTTAGTGTAACACACGGCGCTAAAACCCATTAAAACTCGGTTTCTATTTAGTCCCTCGCTAAAGCTCGGGAGTAAAACTACCTCGTATATAATGGGTCATTTTAGCCCCTTGTATAACAATCTACTATTGTGTATTTGTACCCTACCATTATGTACTTGCATGCCTACATTATGTAAGGCGAAACATGCAGCACTTCAATTGTAACCATTGACGTCTTATGTACCGTGCTTCTAGTAAGTTAATAAATGAAATGAAAATGAAAATAATTATAATAAATGAAATGAAATATAAAACATAGAGTCTCCTGTTACAATTTTAAATCACGCAGACCATAGATATTTTCTTAATTTGTTTGGCCCTCAAGCATTATACTTTAGTAAGCCTAAAGCCATGTATTCACTGGGAAACAATTGTTTATAAACACTGTTTCAGAAACAAAATCTACGTGTTTCTGAAACCAATTGATATGTTTCTGAAAAATGTGAACTAGCATGTTTCTGTGCTTCCCGATGGAATTGGAGAGCACCGAAACAAATCAGTTTCGCAACAGCTGTATACAAGTGTGGATGTGTGTTTCAGTTGTTTATAAACATGGCGGTAGTGTGGGACGACAATAGCATTTTTAAATTAATATAATTATTTCAAACGAAGCCGATATTATGGAACATGGATATTATTGAAACAACTGAGATGTGGACGGCCAAGACCCCAAAAAAGCCAGAAACTTTGCATCTGAAACATGTTTCTCAGTGAATACATGGCATAAATATCTTCAACAAAAGGCTCTAAACGACTTATTTCAAGGTGTTTGAAACATTCCATTTATTCGTGTTCGAATAGGCAAAACAATTGATTTGACAGTTGATATACATTATCGACACTTTAGTAAATACGTAGGTAAACGCTATTAGTTAGTAACTGGGTCACGGAGAGAGTACGATATCATGCTTCCATTATAGGCTTTATGTGCTCACAACCTTCGGCTACATGTGGTAAAAAAAAACTATTTTGGATAATTTTATCCCATTTATCTACAGTCTAGTCCTAAATTAAAAGGCTAATTTAAGGTAAACGTGGGTACGTGTTTAGGTCAAAACATTAGCTACTTTAAATATAATATTAATATCAATAAATTAAGATATTTGCATTTAAATCGATTTAGTAATAGATTCGAGGACACGCTTGCACGTCGAATGTCAGTGCGTATATAATTTAAGGAGATTCATGTAAGAGAAATCGTTATAAATTACATAAAATTTTAAGAAAAAATAAAACTAACTGCATAATAGGTTTGCTTGGGTTAACAAATGATGAACTCTAGCGACCGAGTTTCGTTCAGATTTTCTTGAAAACACGTAATAAGAATTTTCCTATAACTGGAACCTAGCTTGTTTAAACACACCACCTATGGTTAGTGACAGCGCCAGCCCAAGCCCTTAATCAAGGCAGAGCGAGCGAAATTCTATCGGCCCCCCTTTGCCGACTCTTTCACATCATAATTGTATTTCAGTTAATGTTTTGGTAATTCATTAAATCAAAAATTTGGTAATTTAACCAAATTTTTCAAAAAATCAACACCTTGAATCGGCCATAAAAATTATATTTTTCGCTTAATTTTTTTTTCTCGACGCATATAGCGACCGCATCTCTCGCTGTACAGCAAGACCGCCGCTGGTTAGTGACTTAGGGATACATTTTCAGCTTGAGGGTGATAGCTACCCAAGCAAACTCTAACCTGTGTTGAATGTATCGTTCCACTTCTATTCCACACTTCGCTTTCAGCAGTAGATATAAAATAGAAACAACATTAGGCGCCATACTGATAAAAAACATAAATAAGTCGCATGACATAGTTTTTCTTAATGTGCCAACTACTGAGGCATAGATAATGTAGCGGTCGAATTTAAAATTGTAAATCGCTCAGTCACGTGTACCGCCACGATTCTATTCAAAGTTTGACCCTTACTTATCGGAAGCGATTAGGTAACTCATGTTATGTGAAGAATCAAGATATTTATATACCTTCAATGTTAGTGTTTATACATTGAATGTAATATTTATTTGTAACGTGGCTTTTGTTTGTAAACAATCTTTCTCATTGTTATAATTCGGGTATATGGTTTTGAATTATTCAAACGTTTCCTTTATTTCCGTTCCACTAGGTAAAAGTATCCAAATAAATATTTGAGATATAATTTTACAATCGTAATAACATTATAATAATGTTAATAATTTTGGTATCTGCTCGTCATAATTACTTGAATGCGTCTTCCTTTAGTTTCATTGGGTAATCAATTTACTTCGATGAGTTAGCAATTTAGCATGTTTTGTTTGCAGACTGATACCTAAAGTCAAACAGCCTTCGAAGGTTATTTCTTGACTAGTAAGAATTCTCCCGGCGTCTTTTCGTCCGGATTTATTCCAAACGAGTCTACTCAATAAAACTTTAAACTGACCGACCAAAGTATACAATAATAACATAATGTAAACATAACACTTATCTTCGTTTAAACACAAGTGTAGTTAGAAAAATAAACAGATAGTTTTCTAATCGGCTTCCGACACGGTTGATCATGAGCCAAACAAATATTATTAAAGATTGATCGAGCTTTTCCTCAACGAGTGACACATTGTTGGACAATCAGGTGGGACGGACTTTCACCGACGACACCGATGAACGATGTCGACCGATAACCGTCGATAAACCGGGGTCGAGTCTCGGCGCTCCACAGGGTAACGAACTCGGACCACTACTTTATATGTACTTTTATCTTACCACTAACTTTTACTTGTGGATTTTCTCATGTTAGATATTTAATTATATTGATTTTGGGTACTAGTCATATTGCAAAATAATAATTGTAGGTCAAAGAATATATGAATTCAGTGCCAACTTTCTAACTTTGACGCTAATGTAATGACTTCGTCATTGGATCGTCATTGATTAAGGTAAGAACGTTATATTTCCCATATTAAAGACTTACTTAACTGATAAATAATTAATTTATTCTCTTCTATAATTTTTCTCTAACGAAAAGACAAACAATTTTGAACATGTATGTTTGAATGCATCATAAATTGTACTGTGTTCGTCTTCTTATCTCATAGTTTGCTTTGAGTTTCCACAACCACATTATTTTACTTCTACGAACACTTATAGTGTGAACTTCAATACCTTCAGCTTGGAATAACCCACTTCTAATAAAAACACGACCCTATTTGAACCTGTAGCTAAGTTAAAATGAATTGAGGAAGAAGAAGATATGTTATCACTTATATGAATAACCATAATTTTATTAGGTCTTATAACATTATCTCCGCTTAAAACCGTGTCAAGTGAAGAAAAGACAACAATTAAAGATACCACTTCTTCTTACATATTGTTGTGCGCTATCGCTGTGTCAATCGGTAAACCGGTACAAGCTGGATTGTCCCACGAGGACACGCAAGTTTGCTACAGTATGTTATTATGAACATTTATTATCTTAGTTACGGTATTCGATGATGGTTATGGGCTTTCTGCTACTATTGCATCTTTAGTTATAAATTCTACTAATTTTAAAGCAGTATAAAGCACATGTTATGAAGAAGGAAGAATAAATAAAATTGAATTAAATATCTCGGGATGTTGACGCCTCTCAACGATAGAATTTACAAACCCATTTGATAAACACTATATTAATGACTTTGTTGTTGTTATCATAATTATATCAGTTTGTTCGTCAGTTCAATTAATTTATAAAATAGAAATCTGATTAATAAAAAATTCAAAACCCGGCATTTCTTATTGGTTCTCTTTATTATTATCAGGTGAAGCAGCTCGTGAATGAATCTATTTTGGGATTCGCAATGCTGCATCTGTATACACACCTAACAGGAAATAATGTCACTATAAATTTGGACAGTAAAACCCGACCTTGTGGACATTTATGTCAGTTCAGTGACGTGATGATATACGTTTTGAATTTATATTAGGTGGGCAAGATAAATTGTGGGAATAATTTGTGATGCTTTAAGCAAATGAATTTTCAAAATTTACTGCGAAAAGCTTAACCTAAAAACCTGAATGTGAATCTTCTTAAGATCCGCAATTGTGACGGTCGAGGCTCTTGAAAGAGAAGTTGGCTGTAAATTAGGGTGCCTAACGACCATGTTTTTACGTAATAGATTCTGTTGATGTAAGGCAATCAAAGCTCTTATTAGGCATGCTTAGAATTGATTTTTGGACAGTTCGTCCTCATCGTCAACAGATTAAGCGTCACCTCTTTCATTAAGATAGTGTTTGACTTGCTTCAAATTTTCAAAAGCTATTCTTCTCACACTGAAGAGAGAAGAATTTCTCTGCCATTATTAGCCACTCCACTAGAAACATTATCAACATATTTGCAATAATTCTTCTAACATTTGAAAGCTGCTCACTTGTGTTATTTATAGTCAATACTCATAGATTTATTGGTCGGTATAAATTAATTTTATGTACTTTGGCAGTAATATGCGCTTACTAAAGATCGTTTACATTTCACGTGTTAGATTTGGTGGCATTATTCTGTGTAGTGTGTCATTCAGTTTGTGTTTAGATTGGATACTGTTTGTTTGTTTTAACATCTATTTATAATTGCTTACGTCTGGATTTGGTGATCATTTAATTCAAAGTCAGGTTGTGAAGCGACTTTAGTTCGAAAGTCGACCTTCATCTGAGATGAACCGGCAAGAAATTAACAAGACATGTTAGGTGCTATTTAAAAGAAGACACATTAACTGTTTTCGCAAAACTCAACATTACTAATTTCTTCTGATTCGTTGTTAAAAATCAACATTCATTTTTCTCTTCTCACTCACCAATAAGTAATATTTTTCTTCTCATCAAAGGAAAACCAGCGTCAATTATCGATATCGATATAAATAAGGAATCGGCCATTAGTATTTGGTATTCATCTCCTGTACTGTGCGTGGACGATGGACGCAGTAATTCGTAATGTTTATGTATTCGCAGTCGCGTCTTGCTTTACGATCCAAGTTATGGCATAGACTATAAAATTGAGATTGCGATCTAAATGTGTTGTGACTCACGGGATTACGACCTAGAGGATTTGTTATTTACATATCGCTTCCGTAGATTAAACATATTGCTATTACATAATGTTAACATTACTAGCTAGCTACATACCTATCATATGATAGAATACAGATGTGTAGGAATAAGTCGATGCTCGAATTTTATTGAGATCAGGTTCTAATGTTAGAAAACCTTAAGTATAATGTGGAATAAGTTAAATTATTCATGAACCAAATAAAAGGATAATAAAAAGAATTAATTTTTATTCTCTTATTGTTGGCAGGCATGAAAATGACTATGTCCACGGCACCTACGATGAGTCCCCGAGTGCACAGAAAAGTGATGCGAGCGCCGCACAAGCGTGCGCACCCTGGTAAAACTGCGCACCCGGGCAAAATGGTGCACACGGGTAAAATGGCGCACCATCCGGGCAAAATGGCGCACCATGCCGGCAAACTGGCACACTTGGGCAAGTTCGGAAAGCTTGCTCATTACGCACACACACACGCATTGCGGCCACCCGAACCCTGTGAGAATAGTAACGACAGTGGTCTCGGCCCTGATCCCTCCAACAGGTAAGATCGACAGCAAATTATACACAGGTCTACCTTGTGACTCTTTCATATTTTAACCGAAATAACAAAGTAAATGTCAATTCTATCACATACTTCCATTTCATGCACTTTTTGTCCACTTTCTTTCGCCATTACTGTGTTAACAAATCGTACTGTTATTATGTAACTTTCTGTAATTATTTTTAAACCAAAGACAACACATTTCGTGTAGACCTGTGTAAAAATGTCATGTGGCTTAATTGTTATGTGCATTCTTATAATTTATTCTAAGGGGATTTGCACGTATAATTCTCCGTAATGCACTTTGTTATTTTACGAATACTTATTATGTATGTTTCGCTTTTAATACTAGTTTAATTTTAATAAGATTGGTTAGACTATGTGTACTTATATTAAAAAGCGTAGTTTTAGACACGAGCAAGCATGCTTACACAATTATTAAAATCCATAATGTATCGGTAGGTATTTCTAGGTAAAGCGATGATAGCTCAGTGGTAAGTGACGTTGGATACCGCGGCGAAGGTCGTGGGTTCGAATCCTTACAATGAGCTTGAGCTTTCGGTGAAGGAAAACATCGTGAGGAAACCACAGCACGGTGGTTGGGTACTTTGTAGTACTCGACTGGCTGGCTACCACCCTCAAGTTGAAAATCTGTCAACAAGCACCTGTTGGTGTGTTCCGGCAATTTCACTTGAGAGCCAGTTCGCCTTTAAGGCATTGTAATAAGGTGTACAACACATTAGCAATCCCCTGGTATTGCCAATGTCTATAGGCGACGGTTGTCACTTACCATCAGGTGACCCGCCTGCCTCGTTGTCACTTGTGACATTAAAAAAAAAAGGTAGATACCATACATACACTTCTTAAAATTGACTGTCTTCTTCACTATTTTAGGTACAAACATATCATTGTTCCATGTTTCTATTTGACCATAGAGTATCAGTCTTGTAATAGAACCACAGATAAGGATGTCACTAACTCATTTACACTTGACTCTGGATGTCTCAAACTTCCGTTTTTAGATGTTATAGTAGGTATAATGAACCATAGTTAGCTAGAATATTCGCGTTTCAAGTACCATGAGTCATTGAACATTCGTGTTTCGGTTTTAGATAACAAGCGTCAGTGCATCATCAGCGAGTTCTCGATTAGAAACGTATGTCGCATATCTACGTGATATCCGCATACGCACATCTTGTCGCGTTTTATCATACATTACTGAATTATTTACACACGGAATAGGGTGTAGAATTTAATACTAATGTTTAAAGTGTTGCGAGTTCGTTGATTCGGTGGTATTTTACAAAAAAATTGTCTGAGGCCTCGAGGGACCGAACTTTGAGTATTAAACCAGCCGGGAGACGCCACCGACAGGCGTTCTGCTCTGACTCTCTGCCAATAGTACGAGACCACCGGTCATGCCGGTTATATAAATTTGTTAATTTTTTTATTTTTGTGTGTCAAATGACAATGAGCCTACAAAAACGAAAAAGTCTTTAGTCATAAGTAGAATAATCATGAATAAAGACTCGACTTATTACTGTTTCATAAAAAAAGAACTTTATTTTAATTTTGAAAATGAAACTAAAATCGGCGATCTCTGGTAGAATGCATGCAATGTGTTGCGGCTACAGAAGAAACAAAAAAAAGACATTATAAACTACATATTTCATATTGTATTGGATTGTTTTATTTTCTCGCAATCGTAGTGAAAAGTATGGTGTAACACACGGCGCTAAAACCCATTAAAACTCGGTTTCTATTTACTCCCTCGCTAAAGCTTGGGAGTAAAACTACCTCGTATGTCCTTGTATAACAATCTACTATTAATTACTTACTTATCTTCATTTGTAGATACGTGATAATAACGTTCATCTGATATAAGGATACAGCAGATTTTATAATACATTTTTATCGCACAGATAAAACTAAATTTAAAACAAGTTATAGTCTATAGGACTAGATCTGGTTTCCATTCATAATAATACTATTAGCATATGCTTCAAACAAGATTACTATATAATATGTAATTGTTGTATATATTTTTTAATTTATTATTGTGGGATTTGTTAACGCGGAATCGAGCCTTTTTGCCCCATTTCCAGAGTTTTGGGGCTGATTAAAAAAATGTGTATGATCTTCCAGGGTTCTACTAACTCTTTTCAGCGTTTAAACTGATAACCAAGACAGACAGACAGAATTACTTTCGTATTTATAATATTTATTTATATTAGTAAGAATTGTGTGTGATCTTTATGACCTTTCCATCGAGCGCCACGCCTCCGTTCTTCACTCTGTTAGATCACAATTTACAACCGTTGACGTAACGTCACATAATTACGCTACGTTACGTAACGTTACGTTACGTTACCACAACGTAACATTATTTGTTACTGAAGTACGAAAAATAACACACATATTTTTTAGCTAAACTTATTTGAGTTATTTTGAAAGTGAGTCACAAATATTGAGTCACGTTGGCGTTGAGCATAGTTTTCTATAGGAAATGGCAAAGCGCCTCTCACGGAAGAACTAATTTCTTCGCTTGATCGCATACCCTATATAAGTTTTATCTACGATTGTAACAGTATTTTATTTCAAATTTAATTTTATCATATTTCATCTATAGAGTTAGGGAGCTTTCATAAAAGCTGCAGCTCGACACCATATTAAAAAACACGACTGTCTAAATTTCACGTGTTTAATTGGACATAATCGCAGATTAACCGACACATTGGAAGAGTGGGAACATCCGGACGCTAAAAGGCGATGCGGCGAGAGCGAGATGGCAGTAAAGTTAGAATGCGATGACGCTAATGATGCGTATGCGTTCCCGCCACCGACCGCTCCCGCTTCCGCTCCCGCTCCCGCACCACTTGACGTACAACCATCGTCGCTTGCGGTCGCGCCCGTTATGCCTGTCGCCCTGTATGTCCTTTTATTTATTTTTTTCTTCATACACAATACTTGGGGAATTTACACTCCAACGTTTGAAGAAATTGAAAAGCACATACCGCCAATTCTTCATTTAAAACCATTTTGACCAGCTTATTATTTGTTTTTAAGTAAAGGACTAAAAAACTATAATCTTTTACCAACGCCGCTTGCTTGCCACAATAAAATAAGTATAAATTTTGCAGTGTCACGATCGTAAGCATTGATTATAAATATTGCACGTTCATTGCATGTAATTGTCAATTACTACAGGCATCGCATCATCTTTACCTATAACAGCATTAGATACAGCTTAAAAATCATTATTGATGTGGTGAATTGGAAAAAGGCAAAGAAAATACTCAGTAAAAGCATATATTTTTTAAATGTTTGTTTACAATGAATGCTCTGTCTTTCCAGGATGCGACCAGGCTGCAGTATATCTAGTCCAAACATCACAGAAACACCAGGCAAGAGGTTTCAAGATCCGTACAGATCATGTGGGAAACTAGGCAGTGGAGGCAAACTGGCCAACAAATACCCTGGCGGTGGTAAACTGCCTGGGACCGGGGGTAAACTTGGGGGAAAACTATCGGGGAAATATGGGGGCAAGTTAGCACAGGCGATGGCGAGGCGAAGAGCATTGGCGGCTATGACGCAGTCAGGTCCTCCGGGACTAGCAGCGCCATTGACCTGTCGATCGAGAGATGGTTCGGTGGAGCTACAGATACTGTGCCAGCCGGAGACACAACACAGAGCGAGGTTCGATACTTCTTTGCGTAACCTCAATATTTCTTTATTAACCAAATTAGTTTCCGCTTTAAAAACCAGATGTTGGAGCAAAAATTTTGCTACTTGCAATGCAGTACTTTGAATTGTTTTCCTGTGTTTAATTCAATTGAAGGAGAACAATTTGTTATAGTTTTTATTATAAGGAACATACTTCCTTATTCTTGGAGCATCAACTGTATTTATGAGAAGCTATCGGACGGAACTTCTCATATAGCCTCTAACATAATAACTCTTTATTGTTTAAAGATATCAGACTGAAGGCAGCCGAGGGGCAGTCAAAGACAACTCAGGGAACGGTTTCCCAATGGTCAAATTAGTTGGTTATGACAAGCCAGCGGTACTACAGGTAATTAGAAAATTTTTACTTACTGTAATATTCTTTGCAATACCCCTAAATGCGACTAATTAACAAATCATGTGACAGCAGCGTGGGTTTAACTGTTTATGGTATGTTATACTCCATTTTAATCTTCGTCATCGTCTTTTATGGACAGATCAGCCAAACGCTTAACAGCTAAACTAAAAGCTGTGGAGATGGAGAAAGGAGTTCGGAAAATCTCAAATTCCTGCTCGTTCATAAAGTATAAAGACCTTTATAAGCATGGAATGAGATGGTAGACTCATCCATAAAAAGGGAAATTCTTCTGCTAGGTCATCGTTGCTGGCGACTGCGGTCCAACTATAGATATTTGATGTGTAACATCTTTCTCGCTTTTCTGCAATCTGTAGATGTTTTCGTGAAAAGGGACGGAAGTGTGTAACAGAAAGCCGGGTGGTAGAGTTGGCTGTCAGATAAGGACGGATAGTGTGTAATTTTATTTCCTCTATTGTAGTGCAGGCATAGGGTTTTAGCCCATACAGCCTTAAATTCAAAACACATTTATTGACCAATCAACCTATTTTTTGTTCGTATATTCTGATTGGTTGGTCGTCTCCAGGTGTTCATAGGTACAGATACAGGTAGAGTTGCGCCGCACATGTTCTACCAAGCGTGTCGCGTCTCCGGCAAGAACTCTACGCCGTGCAAGGAACGCAAGGAGGACGGAACCGTGGTCATCGAGATCGATTTAGAGCCAACCAAGAACTGGCAGGTCACATGCGACTGCGTTGGAATACTCAAGGTTTGTATAATTTTAAAACATAAATCTCAATCTCATCTCAATCTCAATCCTACTAATCTCACTAATATTATAAATGTGAAAGTTTGGATGGATGGATGTTTACGCCAGAATGGATCTGGATGAAATTTGGCATGGAGATAGATTAGATAGTCTGGAATAGCACATAGGCTATTTTTTATCCCGGCAAAAGATAAGATCCCACGGGAACGCGGGTGAAACCGCGGGGAAACAGCTAGTCTCAATATAAAAACAAAATTTAACGCAATATTTTCGAATTTATGTCAAAACGTTCGCTTATACTGGATTGTGACTTCATAAATATACACTATCAAACTATGGTAATAAAAAAAACATAGAAAGCATAAATTTTACAACGTATTGTAACGCTATTGACGAGTATTTTTAGATGTTTAGTGATAGATTTTTTTCTTGAATAGGATACATCTCCATTATAGACCTTGGCACCAAACATCTTAGGTCCACTTTGGCTCGGGACTAACTGAGAATGTCGGTTCATACTTTAGATTTTAGTATGGAAAGAATCGTTTATTTTCGTTCAGGAGCGTAATGTAGACGTGGAACATCGTTTCGGGGAGACGCTGGGCGGCGGGGTTGGCGCGCAAGTATCCCGCGGCAAGAAGAAGTCGACTCGCTGCCGGATGGTGTTCCGGACCGACATCATCAACGCCGCCGGACTGCCGGAGACGCTGCAGGTCTGCTCTACGCAGATCATATGCAGTCAGTATTATAATTATATCCTCGGACATTTTTCACACACGGCTATCTGATCCCAAACTAAGCAGAGTGTAATATGGAAACCAGATTAATATACTACGTATATGTACTTTTTTTTAGAATACATACTTAAATAGATAATTACTCCCAGACTCAAGACAAGCAGACATGTTCATGCACACAAATGTCTGTCCTGGATGGGAATCGAACCCACGACCTGCAGCGTGATAGGTAGTGTGTTAACCAACCACGCCAAACGACCCGTCGAACCATTATCATTACGATTTAGATATTATGTTTTGGTGTGAAACATCTATTGGCGCGTCATGACAGCGTGCCCCCTCCACTGACTCCGTATTTTTCTTAAATTCCTCAATGATTATGAATAAATTAAAATATTCATAATATGAAATAGTGACGATCAAGTGACCAAAAATATTATATAAACGAAACTAATGTTTTTCTTTATTTTACTCCATATTTCGTAATAGGTTTTTATTTATTATGAATTCTAATATAATATTAACATGATGTCTTACATCTGCCAGGCGTCCCGTAATGGCCAAATTATTTTTATTAAGTCTGATGGTAAGTGACTACCGTCGCCTATAGACAGCGATTCCGGGGATTTCTTTGTTGTCAAACTTTTTCCATACCTCAAAGGCTATGGCTATTCTGAAAGGTATTATTGACTAAATATCGATCGATACAAAATTATCATACAAATTATCGAAATGTATCGATTTTTTATTGTTTGTTTAATATAGCACAACCTCCGGGAGTGCCAGAAGTATGCCGCAAGTCCTTGGTATCCTGTCCAGCATCAGGTGGGTTGGAGCTGTACCTCCTCGGCAAGAACTTCCTCAAAGAGACACGCGTCGTGTTCTGCCAGAGACAAGATGGCAGAACCGTGTGGGAGGAAGAGGTTACGCCAGACAAAGAGTTTTTACAACAGGTAACATTTTGTTGTGATAAGTTTTTTTAATTCTTTACTCATGACCATAGAAACAAAGTCTTTCAGTCGCATACATTTTCTTCAGTTTTACTTTTATGTTATGAAGATTTTGTGTAGCCAGAACATTTACGTGGGTTAGTCCACATTCATAATTACTTAACAGCTTTATATTTTCTAATTCTATTTGACTTGTGGTAATGCAATCAAGTGTAATATTAATAGATTAAAACCAAATTTTTTTTTTTTAAAACACTACACTAAAATATAACCTGAACTTATTTACCTACCTCAATAAAAAGATACTCGTTTTCCCACCAGTAAACAACAAGATTTTAAAAAGCTCTTTTCTATAATACGTTTTTTTTTTCAGACTCACCTAGTATGTTGCGTGCCCGCGTACCACAGACAAGATATATCGGAGACAGTGTCCGTGCAGCTGTTCGTGCGGTCGGGCGGGAAGGCGTCGGAGCCGCACTCGTTCTACTTCACGCCTCCGAGTCTCGACACGGGCCCGGTACACTGCACCAAGCACCACACTCAAGGTAACATTACCGTCGTATTATTGACGGCGGCCCGCCAACAGTCGGCGACTTGCTCGATGGTGCGTGCGTAGCTTAATGTTGGATTTGCGCGCGTTTTTTACTGTCATTATTTTTGGGTTAGTAAAAAAAAAAAATTCAAAGAGTAATTATTGCGTCCGGGGAACTTTAACACCTTTTTATTAAAGTATACTTTTTTAAATTTTGATTTTGAATAAAGTTAAAAATCGAGTATAATTTTTTTTTGTATGAAAACGTCATTATTGCCTTTTGCGTCTGGGGTACTAACTTCAACATCTTTTTCATTATTACATTTAAAACTTTTTAAAGTACAGTTTTGGAATATATCTATTGAAGTTTAACAATAACCCTGCAAAAAATAGATTTTGCGTACTTTATAAAAAATTACGTTATAATTTTGGGGCACAAATAATAGCGCATGATTTGACGATAAAAGACCGCGCAAAGTATATCCAAAATCGAGCCGAAAAATGAATATGTACATTACTTTAAGTGTACTAGTTCCATAATGGCATGTACGTACATACTAATCTGTGTTCTGCTTTTACATGGAATCAATGGAATAGTACAAAATTGCTATCGGCATGGTATAGAAATATGTGCGGTGACATTATCTGTACTATTTTCGATGTGTTATTAATTATCATAGACAAAGTTATTTTAAAAATATGGTCTTTTTTTTACTGAAAAATGATATTTTTAACTTTGTCTATGATATTGTACTTATGAAGCTTTAAAATGTTGCTTTAATATCTATATAATTACGTAAAAAAACATAAAATTTAGATATATAATTTTATATTTTCTTAAGATGACTGATACTGCAGTTTCATTAAATATAACATACCTATAAATTGCATGATTTTTAATATCAAATGAGACATGGCCGTATTTAATATAGTCTGTGGTCGTTGTCTATATTTGTACTCTAAAATGAATACTTATTTAATTAAAAACTAACATACAAATCAGCAAGCTGACATTAAATATTACGAAACAGAATATTTTTGATATTTAAAATACTATTTACTTACCTTTTTACCTGTATCATGCAAAATTATATATATCATAAATCATTAGATATATATAATATTCAATATAAAAAAATATCATTAACTTATACATATATATATATATATATATATATATATATATGTTGTGAACGTGCTTATATAATATTTGCTTGTATAAAATAACGCGATCAATAACGCTTTTAATATAATCGCATGTATTTATTTACGCGGTGATATATTATTACTTATTATAGTTTAAGATGAAGATACATTGTTTTGGAAGAAATGACTGATGCGTATGGCGTACTCTTTCTTTTTTTTCCCTTCTGTTCAAGCTAGGTCTGTCTAGGTAGCGAGCACAGCCGACGCCCGCCGACGCCGGCTGACCCGCGCCACCACGGTACTGACACACACATACACACACACACACACACACACAAACAAACATACACACACACAAACATACACACACACAATATACACCCTGGAAAACACACACCTACCTTTTACACATGAAACAAATTGTTTTGTGTTTTATGTTAGTGTATAGGATCGTTAGAATACGTATAGAGAAAAATTCTTGCTACATTGTTTTTTTTTAATAATAATATTCGGCTATGGAAACCAGTTAACAGATATACTAGGTACATAAAAATATTTTAAAGAAACCGTTGCAGATCGAAATACATTTAATATTTATTTATTTAAAAATTTTCGTGAATATAGAAATAGAAAACAAAATTAACACTTCTCCATTTTAAACACAAAACAGATGAACACACACGAACGAAAATATTAGTCTATTTATGTCGATAATTTTGCAGGTGGATTTTGAACTCTAAGCGACAACTTACAAAACTCACTGTTCATTACCACATAAGTATATTCTAGGTTTAGTTACAGACTGCACAGATCCCCTCCCTACAACACATAGCTAGTTGCGTTCGTGCCATCAGCCCTAATTTGGCAAACTGAACTCAGAAGGAAAGAAGAACGACTTCAATATAAGCTGCTTAAATTATTAACTGTCAATTTTAATAGTCTAATAGGAGTTTTAGTACCAAAAGTATCCGCTACATATTTTTAATAATTAATATATTTTTTTGTAGTAACATGATATAATTTTATGAAAGTGTTTTGTTATTTTTCTATAAGCTAAAACTTAAGTACTTTGACAGTTCTTTGATATTTATAGACGAATCGTAATTTTATTGCATTAGATATAATATACCGAATCCGGGCTAAAGCTACTGTCTAAAAAATAAAATTATCTAGATTGCCCTTCTTCACCAATTTTAAACTATGTGCTGCCAAAAATATATCCATTATTAAAAAAAAATGACACCTAAAATTCATAAAGACCATGTATATAAGGTGTCGCGATTGCGCCCAATAACACGGTAACCTTTGCCCGAACTCGGTGTAATGGCGGGTCGTGTAGCAGCTGAAGCGCCTTCTTCCCCTCGGAGACAGATGAGGCGGCACGTAGATAGGCAGCCAGGTTACGCGAAGGCGATGTTAGTGATTTGTGACCGTGATTCCGGCAGGTGGCGAGGAGGCGCGGCCGGTGCTCATGTGGGGAGGCAGTGGCATGATGCCCCCTCCCACGATGCCTGTCAGGAGGCCCTCTATTATAGTGCCCGATCCACACTCGCCTTTGGGCCTGAAGAGCGAGGTGAGCAACATGTTTTAAATAATGTTAAATTCGTAGATTAATAAAACGTCACGCCGCTCCTTTAGATACCATCGTCGTACTTGAAAATTGCGGCAACAAATACTACGCCTAAATCGAACCCGAAGCGTACCCGAGCCGAACCGAGCCACCATTCAGTTGTCGTGACACAATTTTTCACGCACACTAGCATCCTTGAAAATACACACAAAAATATTGAGTTGCCGCATTTTCGGTGCTGTCACGGAAAGGGAGCGCTCCATCTACGAAGGAGCGGCGCGACGTTTTATTAATCTATGGTTATATTATTATCATCAAACATCAAAGGTTCCATATACAGGATGTCCGGTAAGTAGTCCGAGAAACTTAATGGGAGATAACTTAACTTAATGGGTGGGCGGGTCACCAACCAAATATACAAAAATTAACATCGTAAATGTGTCACCATTTTCGAGTGTACATTGCGATGAAACTTTGATGAGTTCTACGTACGCTCTTGATGGCTCCTGGCCCAAAAACAAAATAGAAAAATAGTGGCATTGCAACGCATGCCTGGCACAGCTCAGCACTTAACCCAAGAACATTTGTAATTTGCAAGTATAATAAGCAGATATGCTATGGTCAGGTATCGGACGAGTCGAGCCAACACTCGCTGGTGGAGCAGGTGGACTCATGCGGCGCGGACGGACCCGACCAGGGCCTCATCGGAGACGAACTCAAGGTCGTCGACCTCAGGCTCAAGGCCGAGACCATCACCAGGGAGGCGCAGGGGCAGGTTTGTATACAAGCTTACTGTTCTACTTCAATACCCATCACCAATCTTTTTACTTTAAAAACCTTTAATTTTGTCGATCAGGTTGGCTTCGTCGGCGGTTACGAGACAATGAAGCTTTCCCCCTCTACGCCTCAGAGCGAGCCTCCCTCTCCCCTCGCCTCCTTCACGCAGCAACTGCAGGCCATACAGAACCAAGTTCAAACGGACAAGATGGTGGAAACCGTCACCGCCGCCATCTTCAACTCGGAGGAGAACGCCGGCCAAATATACCCACCCATCATGGACCCCATGCGACAGCTGATCTCCTCCAAGGCCAACCTGGACCCCCTCCAGACCGAAATGAAGCTGAACCCCGAGCTCATGATCACGGACCCCACCATGCAGACCACCGTCCTGCAGACCAACGAGCAGAGGCTCATGGTCTACAGCCAGATGCAGCGAGGGAGGCCCGAGGAGGCCTTCAACCCGTTCGGAGCCATCACCAAGCTGGAGATGGAGAGCACGCAGTTAGAGCACCGGCTGGCGCGGCAGAGCGCGCACATGGAGGCGCTGGTCGAGGACGCCATGAAGGCCACGGCGGCCATGCTGCCGGCCGACGCCGCCAAGTTGGACGAGCTGGTCAACTCGCGCGTCGACGACCACCTGTCCGGCGCCTCCTCCTCGCCCGGCATGACCTCCCACGCCTCCGATGTCATCCTCAGCCCCAACGCGGCCATCGTGCCCAGGAGCCAGGCGGCCGAGCTTCTCCCCTCGATGTCCACGTCGGCCATGTCGCCCGACGTGATCCTGAACCCGCAGGTGTCGCCGAGCATGCTCTGCGACGGCAGCCAGCGCATAGTGATGCCGTCGGGCTCCTCGCAGGACGACCTAATGATGCTACCGGACCAGGTGCAGATGACGTCGGTGAAGACGCCGCCGGCAGCCGTCAAGTCCATGATCCTGTC
Source organism: Ochropacha duplaris (assembly GCA_951361185.1). Taxonomy (NCBI): domain Eukaryota; kingdom Metazoa; phylum Arthropoda; class Insecta; order Lepidoptera; family Drepanidae; genus Ochropacha; species Ochropacha duplaris. Next base: position 14,557,125 of record OX592691.1, read on the forward strand.
GGCGGCCGCGGAAATCCTGACGTCGGACACGACGATGAACGCGCTGGTGACATCGGCGATCAACACGGCTAATATATTGACGACGGAGAGCGCGGGGAACGCGGCGATGCAGTCGGCGGACGCGCAGCCGCCGGCGGAGCCCGCGGGGGAGACTCCGCTGGAGGCCATGTCGCAGGCGGTCTCGCAGGCCGTCACGCAGGCTGTCTCCCAGGCGGTCTCGCAGGCAGTCTCGCAGGCGGTCTCGCAGGAGATGACGGCCCCGGTCCAGAGGCTCACGGACATGAGCGATCAGGATCTGCTCTCCTACATCAACCCCAGCACCTTCGACACCGGTGAGTATATGGAGGTCTACTATTGAACAGTTTCATTTGTTAATCATTCCTATAATAACTGCTGAAATATCTCGGAATTATTTCGTTGGGGGTGGTGGACTTTTTTGAGTTTTGGTAGTGGCAATTGTTAAAGTATTTTAGTGATAATATTATTTTTATATGTTTGTTTGTTGATTATTATTTAAAACATGTGCCATTTGGTTCGCTACCCCTGACTTTATATGTTTTCAAACTCATTGGTTTTTTTTTTAAATTGCTTAATCCTGTCCCAGTAACATACATGAAATGGTTAATTATTTATTTATTTATTAGCTACCGAACATACCTTTAGGAATCTAGTTGGAAAATAATAACAACTATTTACTAATGTACATATACGTTTACATGTTTTTTTTAAATAAATAATAACAATAAATATAATTCGGAATATTGTTAGATTTATTAGAACTTTAGGGAAAAAAATTACAATTAATAAAAATATTAAAAAATAAAATGTTATTTTAAATGGCAGCTTTAAATTACATACTTCTCATCGAGTATTTTTATAATCCTTGCCCAAAATACGAAGCTATTGCATTGTAAAATCTATTTACTTTTTATTCGGCAAACTAACAAAAATATTGCGTCTAAGTACTAAAAACATTTCCTGTTTGTAACCATGTAACCTAGTTGTATGGAAAACAATGTTACAACATCGAATTAATAAAACTTATTTATTGCAGTGTAATGTGTCAACCGCGCCGCGACGAGCCGAGCCTTGGGGCAAAAGAGACAATTTTGTATACACATACCTATATATTCAATGTTATGCATTTCTAGTGATGTGTTAAGGGCTCAAAAAGCAGTTTTTATGTGAATTTTTAATGGATGTCACTACGTATAAATATAGGAATATAGACACTGTAGGGCAGTATAATCTCCATACAAACGTGTACAAGTGATGTTTTCAATTAAGTGTGTTATGGTTTTTGTTTATGATTCTCATGTTATTTTTTATTGTATTTAAACGATGGACATTGAATCGTCAATTATTTCATCTAGTAAGTCAGTATTACAGGGCTAAAATTACAATTTATTTAGAGGATGTTTGATTGAACGAGTGACAAAATTGCCAACTTTTTGGATAATTTAATACCTATTGTAACATTTACCTATTGTAACATCACTCATTCAACCGATCATCCTGTATAACATTGATTATAAATCATTGCATACAAGTGCACTAGGTGTCACTTTCATTTTTGACAGTTCTTTAGTTGTCAATCATACGAAAGTGAAGTGATTTTGAATCCGCGATATTTACCAGATGTATACCTATGTATTTTTTGAGAAAAAAAAACTATATTAAATGTTTAAATCAAAATTTATTGAAGTTTGTTTTGTATATAGTGATAAGAGCTTTGTATTTATGATGTTATAATGCAGTTGGACTTTGGAAGTTAATGTAATTAGTGAAATATTGGTTAAATTCTCTCGTTCTGACGATTTATTTTCGACAAGCTATTGTATGAGATACTGTTTTAATTTATTATTATTGTGCTTTTGAAATATCGTCTGTCTATCTAAAATGTTAGCACTTATTAATAAGTAAATTTATAAACCGACAACTTCAATATTTTAAACTTACAGCGACCATCTTGTTAACTCTTTCAATTTGTAAAAGGAAATATTTAATAAAAATAAAAATCGCACTGCCAGCTAATAAAACGTAAATATGCTTACATAAAGCTCTAGTAGTACGGTTGTCGGTTAAAAAACATATTTATGTAAAAATCTACGGCGAATATTGAGTGCAGTATTTTATGCGTTTGCCAAGCCGATACGCAATTAAAAAATGCGCTCTATACATATATAAAAATAATTATATTTATATATTGCAAAACATGTTTTCACATATAAGTATGTTGTATATTATTGTGATATATATATATATATATATATATATATACATATAAATTAATTCTATTATTAATCAACATAGTAGCTAATTTTTATAGGTGTAAGGAAACCTGTACTGATGTGATGTTAGAGCAAAGATTATATAAAAATACGTTGTAAGCATAGTGTGGGCAAAGTGTCATGGCGGCTCATCACGCAGTTGTGGCGCGGGCGTCCCTATTATATGTTAAAGTTTATTTTATAGTTAAAAATCGAATGCTACATATATAATTGTGCCATTTTATAAATGTAATCTTAGATAAGTATATGTACCTAAGCATATCGTACGAGAAATACGTTAATGATTCGGCCGACTTGTTAAACATATGTAAATATGTGCCTTTGAGACATATATATATACCGCAGACCAGATAGTAAAAATATATGTGAATTTAATATAAATATATGCCATTCTGGGACCATACGAAACAATATAGTATACAAACATACATACATATATGAAATTGTTAGTAATTCTTCTATACAGTTTAAAGGCTTGAAATATATTTGTGGGCAAGTTTTGAATCATGAATGAATATACAGGGTGTCCTGTAAGTAGTACGACAAACTGAAGGGGAAGATAAGTGGGGGGGGTCACCTACCAAATATACAAAAATGACCTTAGTAAGAGTGTCACCATTTTCGAGATATTTAATATCTAAAATGCAGAAATATCGAAATATCTCGAAAATGGTGACCTTTTTATTGAGGTCATTTTTGTATGTTTGGTAGGTGACCCCCCCCCCCCCCCCCCCCACCTATCTCCCCTTAAGTTTGTCGTACTACATACCGGACACTCTGTATATTATTTAAACATATATAATGTATGTGCTACATGATTAGAATTACGATCAATCCTAGAGTAAGAATCGTTGTCGATTAAAATACATAATTTAATTATTATTTAATAATTATCTTACCATGGAGTTAATTTTTATCTATTGAGTGGCAATTTTTATGTGGGACATGCTTGTAGGCGTATATGAATTAAAGCGACCAACTTTTAGTAAGGGACCTACTGCAAAATCACAAAATATATTTTCCTATTTTAGTTAGTCCAATTCTAAAAGTTGATATGCATATTAAAATTGATTTTGTTTTACATACTGAATCTCTTCAGTCAAGTCTTCCTTTTGAATTGTAGTAGTTTTGAAGACCTGTTTACTGTTGTTACTATGGCTACCAATATATTTCACTCTCTTACTAGTGTATAAAATCTGAAATCAATTTTCAATATTTTAAAAATTATATGAAAATAGATCTTATTGTAAAGAAACAAAAGTTTAAAGTAACCCAAAGACTAATATTGAATATATATTGGTGAAATTTAAATAACTACAAATTTTGATACAGAATGTATTTTATTGCACACTGCAAAGGTTTATTTTCAATAATAGCTAAACTACAATATTTGCGTAGGAAAATTGGTGTTACGAGGGTAAGAAAATTGATGGAAACATTTCAATATGTATATTGAAAAGTGTAGTTGTATTTCCCTTTTAATTTACTAATTGATAATAGTAATAGTTATACCTGAGATTCATAAGGAACTGATTAAACAATATAATCTGATATGTACAAAACTATTGTGTTGATGTAATATTAGTTTCAATTAATTATAACATCACATTAAAATAATTATATTTTATAGTTATGTTTGTCTTCCATTTTTAAACAAAAAATTTACAAGGAAAGGGGACTATTTATAAAATCAAAAACGATGTATTTTTTTCTATATACGAAATAAAGAATTAGTGTGAAAAAAAAATTGTAACAGATAAAGAAACGGCAACCATTTTAATTTAATTAGCTTTAATAATAATATTATTATGAAAGTCTCCCCTTTCAAAGAGCATGCTCTAAATATCCCCATCTTTATCACTCATTTACAAACGCATAAAGTGCGAATAAGACGGATGCGAGTGCCACAACTCTAGTGAGGTTTATATTTTATGTACCTACTATTTGTATAGATCTCTAGTCGGTCTAAATCATTGAATGCAACTTGCCGTAAGGTCATAATGATCAAGTGTATGTTATTTGTTTTGATGTAATTAATTAAATGTTATAAAAAATATCACTTATTTCATTTCATACTACTTTTTGTCCCCAAGCTATCTTCTTTACCAGATTTAACATTCCTGTTTAAATCCAAGGTAAGTGTATTTGTGAAGTTTCTTCTGAATTCACAATAGCGGTCCAAGTTTCGTAACGTTTGTATTTAAATAATAGAATTATTAAATAATTGCAACATAGCACTTCATTTATTTAAATTATAACTATTTATACATAATATTTATGAGCATGATGTTCATATAATTTTGCCTATTACAATAATAATTACACCTAAACGACCCTAAACATACTTAACAAATAGGAAATAGTTCATTCATTTATTTAAAGTTATACAATTTTTATAATTAATCATAAATAGAGGCCGTTAAATGCCGAGATATGAACAGACGGTGAACGTACAAAATAGTACGAAAATAATTAGGAGAATGGCAACCCAGGCAGGTACAGTACCTGTTGATAAAAAAAACATTATTAATATAAATAACACACAAACATTAAGCCTTTGCTGAGCTCTTAGTAGTCGATCAAGCAATTTATTTATGGGGAGATTTTTGATCTATAAATAAACTAGCTTTACGACCGCGGTTTCACTCGCGGAAACAAAAATATAGCACATGTTGCTCTGTGATAATTTAGTTTTCTATACTTAGGTGAAAGATTTTTTAAAATCCGTTAACCTGTCAGTTCTTTCTTGGGACAATCGGGGTTGCAGAGTCCGCACCACTTGGTTCTCAAATGGGACAATCGGGACGATGACATTTACTTGAAAATTGGGCGCGAATTTTGAAATTTTGAAAACTGTGCGCGAGTTGACGAGTTGTTTGACAGGTTAATGTCGCGAGTCAACAGATTAAGTATTTTTTAATTGCAAAAAAAAAAATCTAATAATTTATCTGTAAAATATTAGTTTAGATAACGTAAACTTAAATTAGTTGGCCAAAAATTTTTCTGTTACCGAGTCCATACACACACTTTAAGCACTCTAAACAACCGGCGCGAGATGGTCAATATTCGTGGCTCTGAATAACTCCACTTCAGTAAAGTTATAAACATTGTTAATTTACTCTGTTATTTTAAATATTTTTCTAATGTTTCGTCTATTTTGATTTAACAGTTCTACCATAATATCATATGTGCAGACAATTTTATAATTATATGTTTGATTGAACCAATGGCGTAACTATAAAGCTGACGCTCGTGGCAAATTCACTGGATGGGGCCCTCAATTTAAATAAGCTCAACCATATTTTTAGTTTATTTTTAATAAATCACTACTTAATTACGTATAAAAAGCTTATAATCTTATTGTGAGTATTTTTGTAATTTAAAAAAAAAACCAAAACTTTCTAAAAATTTAGAAAAAATTGGGTTTAATAAATATTAGGGCCCTCCCACATCCAGCCGGGGCCCCAATCATTGGGTTCGGTCTGCCACTTTACAGTTGCCATGTGAATGAGATTAAGCAGACCCGAGTAAAGGTTGCAGATTAACTATTTTTAGGTTAAGAACAAGTGCAGAGACGTACTTCGGTAGGGCAGGCTGTGCACGCAGAGACAGTTGTCGACGGAGATGGAGAGCAGCGCGGCCTCGCTGCGAGCGGTGACCGGGGGCCCGGCCCCACGCACAGGGACAAACTGCACGCCCGTCACGAACATATTGTGGGCCTTCTTCACGTGGAGCACTCGCTGTCAGATTAAAACATGAACATCATGTATTTTGTTAAATGAAAATTTCATTTCATTAAACAATTTCATTTCATTGTGTATCTTGAGTTTTCAGGTCGTCTCAAAGTAATAAAACTTTGAGACGACCTGAAAACTCAAGATTACGGTAACGGCCACCAATTTCACTAAAACCTGACCTGACTTGGACGATGACTAACTTTATTGTGAATGTGATAGAACAAATGTCTTAATGAACGATTGCCAAAAAAGAAATATTGGATATCCTCGAATAAAAAGATATATGTTGGGAATGGAAGGAGAAAAATTGTATTGTGCGTATCCGTAGAATAAGTAGGGAGCGTTCAAGTATTACGTAACGAATTTGGGGGGAGGGGGGGGGGTCTTGTAAAACGTTACGATGCGTTACAGTGGCAGGAGGGTTGAACTACGCGTTACATAACTTTTTTTTTACATTTTCGGTACTTTACGTCACATAATTTGATTTTTAGGTTTTAGGTTTTAGGTTTGAATTTTGACTTTTAGGTAAAAATGCTCTCTTGGTGGTTACGTAACGTTTTACTAGGAGGGAGGGGGGTACAGAAAAACGCGACTTGTACGCTCCCTTATTATATATAATAGTCGTTGAACTTTTACCGGACACATAAGCCTATCAGGCTTTCGTCTGTCAATATAACACATGTCAATCTGATTACAAACAAACCTGTAAACTAAATGCGATATAAATATCAACGGATCCGCTGAACATGGTCCCGACGCCGACGTATCGGCCGTCGTCCCTCACAGCGAGCGCCGACAGCGACTCGTTCACCAGCACCGACCGGCGCAGGGCCCCGTCCGCGGGGTCCCACAACTGAATGAGGCCCTTCTGCTTGCCCGACCGGGCCAGCGGGTTGGCTATAGTGAACATTCTGTACTCGCCTTTCTTGTCTTCTACTGGACCGAACCTGAAATATTATTATTAATGACTCATTATACTAGTGGAAGAATTAAATTGTTAAACATTTGAAGAAATAAGCCAATATAGTCAAAAAATATTTTAAAAATGTAACCTTGCTGAGTTTCTTGCCGGTTCTTCTCAGTTGAAGGCTGACTTCCGAACCGATGGTAACTTCTGTGATTCGACCTTCATAAGTGCCCTTCTAGGGCCTAAACTGAATAAATGGTTTTGACTTTGACTGGCACGTAATGATGACAACGCTTTAAGGCGATGATAGCTCAGTGGTAGTGACATCGGATACCGCGGCGAAGGTTGCGGGTTCGAATCCTACAATGGGCTTGAGCTTTCGGTGAATGAAAACATCGTGAAGAAACCATAGCAAGGTAGGGTACTTTGTAGTACTCGACTGGCTGGCTACCACCCTCAAGTTGAAAATCTATCGCTAAGCCCCTGTTGGTGTGTTCCGGCAGTTGCACTTGAGACCCAGATGCCTTTAAGGCATTGTAATAAGGTGTACAACACATTGGCAGTCCCCCCGGTATTGCTAATGTCTATAAGCGACGGTAGTCACTTACCATCAGGTGACCCGTCAGCTTCGTTGTCACAGTCACTCCTCACAGTCAGTAGAATATTTACCTGCACCTCCGGAACAGGTACTTGCTGCCATTAGGCGGCTGGCAGGTGAGCTTCAGCCGAGGCACTCGCTTGCCACCACTCAGCCCCGCGCTGCCACCTGTCGGCCACACGTTGGCGAGCCCATCCTTACCGATACTCACCAGGGATGTATCACACGGACTGAAGTCTAAGTCATCCAACTGGGGAACAGAAAGAACCTTAGTTGAGTTTTTTTTATTCTGTATAAGCTTGTTTTTGACCACAATCTCACCATGGCAAGTGATGATGTGTCCGAAGGTGGTAAGCTCACAAATCCTTCATGGGAACTGGCTCTCAAGTGTAACACACTGATAGGTGCATGGCGACAGATTTTCAACTTGAGGGTGGTAGCCAGCCAGTCGGGTACTACAAAGTACCCTACCACCGTGCTATGGTTTCCTCACGATGTTTTCCTTCACCGAAAGCTCAAGCTCATTGTAGGATTCGAACCCACGACCTCCACCGCGGCATCCGACGTCACTACCACCAGGCTAAGTCATCGTGTCTGGGGACCGCAGTCCAACTGTACATATTGGAATCTTGGATACATATATGTAGATCGGTTGGAAAACATCGTTAGTGCGATGTAGGATATTGGTGCGGCATCTATCTAGGAGTCGTGCTTATCAGACATGCAGCATTAGGCACACAAAATTCAGACAGAGTACTAACTTAGTTTTACATCGTGAAAGCTATGATAGCTCAGTGGTAGTGATTCGGACACCGCGGCGAAGGTCATGGGTTCGAATCCTACAATGAGCCTGAGCTCTTGGCAACGGTAGTCACTTCCCATCAGGTGACCCGTCTGCCTGGTAGTCACTTGTGGTATAAAAAATAAATAAGACTAAGTTCTCTCCTCACCTCCTTAGTGTGTCCCTCTAGTACATAAAGCAGTTCCATCTTAGGGAAGCTCCACACCCTGACCTTTGTGTCGATGCCACCCGTTGCCATCAGCTTGCCGTTGTGACTGATCCTCACTACTCTTTGCAGAGGATCCGAACTGAAATAATCATAATTACGTTTAGTTTTGCAAGTATAGTAATTACAGGCTATGCCTAAATTTTATGAGGCTATCATTGTTAAGCAAAACCTTGTACACTTGAGATTTTTCTTGAAAGTTTTATGTGTAATGAAGAGAGTATTCAGCATGAGTGTGGATGGATATAAAGGTAGAGGAAGGCCAAAGAAGGTATGGATGGACTGCATGAAGAATGATATGTTTATGAAAGGTGTGAGTACAGAGACTAGTGATGGAGCGGAGTGGAAGAGGAAAACATGTTGTGCCGACCACACCTAGCATGGGAAAAGACTATATAATGCTGGGAACTAGATGGATATCGACTTGCTTACTGTATGGGATTGGAATTTCAAAACAAAATATAACATAATAGGTTGGGGAAAAAGTTTCTTCGCATTTTTGAAAAAAAAATGGGTCTTCTGATCAAAATACCGCGACAAGTGGTTTTGGCAGTCCTCTCGTGATGTTAACCTGACACTGCCTAAAGAATTCTAAAGAGACCGAAACAGGTGGAAATGTGAAGGTGCAAGGTCAGGACTATAGGCGGATGCATTAACACCTCCCAGCCTAACTCTCTTAATTTTTGCTGAGTGGTTGAAAACAAATGAAAATCACACATTTTCCTAATTTGAATTTGGAAATATGTTCTTTAAAATTTAAACTTTCAATGATACTAAAACCAGCCAGATACAAATAGTATAGCCAAAGAGATTTTATTACAAGGTCATACATACTATAATGCGAAAAGACTTTTTCCCCAACCTAATAATTGATTCACACAATCTGAAATGTGAGAGAATGTTTTTATTATACAACAGCTGCCCCTGCAGTTTCACCTGCATTCTGTGGGATTTTATCTTTTCCATAGACAAAAAGTATATTCCAGGATATTTGTGTGCCAAATTCTGTAAATTGTAACTTTTTTAATTACATTACGTCTGTTTCTGGTACCTGTATGGAGTTTTTATAGGCAGATCATGATGAAACTTGGCACACAATTAGTTTACATCCTTAAATAGAATACCTACTTAATATCCAGCTAGTTTTGTATATTTTGTCAATATATAGCTGTATTTAGCTAAATCAGTTTGCTTGGTATATGATTAGTATAAGACCAACATGTTTTAACCACCATTTTAGATTACAGAATACATTTACTGACATTAGAGATCACATTTGCATTGCAAATGTTATGATTAAACAACCAAATATCCAACAAGTATTCAGTTTCTAAATACAAAGCAACTGGTATGTATTTATGAATATTAAACAATTAGTGGTATGAAATTACTTTTTTTTGTCCATTGATAGAGCAGGGATATGCTTGCTTGACCACAATGTTAAATGCAATGTAGCCAAAGGTTTTACACTATTGCTAATGAGGTTTATACTCATTTGAGCAATCTAAGTTCAAATATTAAATAATTTAACTCTACATGATTATTTATACTAACATAATATTGTAAAGACGAAAGATTTGTATGTAAGTATGTTGGTAACAAATTGGCTCAAAAAGTACAGGACCGATTTTAAAAATTCTTTCACCATTAGAAATCTACATTGTTCCAGATTAACATAGGCTCATTTTTTTCTCGGGATAAGATAAGATAACAAGGGTGAAACCGCGCGGTTAGCTAGTATAAAATGTAGAGTTAAATTAGGCGTGATGTTAGTTTATGTTACATTGTGAACAACTTGCCCAAAGTCTGTTTGCACACTGTCGCCAGGCCGTATCTCAAATGATATTCGTTTTTCAGTTGTTATCTTGTTGCTGTTTGATATATTGTCATTCTCAGAAACAGTGCGCCTTCTGCGGCGTACGAGACCATTCTCTGCCCGAAAGCTGCCTCTCCGCATTTCAGCGGCATCCACCATTCGAATATTCACTTTGTACAGCTGACAGTGGCTCTCCTGGCCTGCTGTCAGGTAAGTTCGGTTTTGGACGGTCATCACCGAGCATGTCATCACCACATTTGGACCGGTTTCATGCCGCATCACCTCTTCAGCCACAAATCTACTCCCATTGTGCGATATCTCGAAAATTTCCTACAAAACAAATGCACACCAGGTAAATGTGACGTGTGCCATGAACTGACTCGAAGGTCAAGCACATAAACAATTATTTACTTAGAATTTTCGATAATGACACGTATACGACGGTGGATTATCCCGATGGAATTATAAGGACTTCATCACAATTTTATACTTACAAATCCATTTGCGACGCCTGTGTTTGAAGCCCCGCCGCCGCCGGCGACGAGAACATGACGATTTGTTAAAGTTTGCAGCGTATAAAGCGGAAAATCAACCCTCGCGAGCAACCCATCACATCTATTAGGAGACATCTTGGCCTATAGCGTGGATTTCATGGGTATTAGACACTTTAACGTTTAAATAAATACTATCTGGGGGCTAGTTTAAGCCACATGAGTGCGATTTTATTTGCAAAACAATAAATAATTGCTGTAATATGGCACAATAAACGCAATTAATGGAATTAAACTTTTACGAGATTTCGCCACTTCCAACATGACAAAAGTCACATTTGACAGTTCCTAGTTTACGGATCGAGCAGTGTAAATAAGTATATTTGTCACATATTTGTCGATGCGTGTTTGTAAAGCTTTAATATTTTGTACATTTTGTTGTAAACACAATTTTTATTCACAGATTTAATGTAATACTTCAATATGTAGATGAGATAACAATAAAACTTATAAATAAATATAATATATCAATAAAATATAACTTTAATATAAATTAGAAATAAAATTTAAAAAAAAATAACACAAAATTTAAAATAAAAAAAAAACCTAAAAAATTTAAACTTAATTTTTTATTTATTTTTACTTCTGTAATGACTGATTGAACTTCATAAATATTTTTTTAACGATATAAATCTTCATCTAGGTATATCACCTACCTAAATGTTGTATGTAGCAACCTATTTAGCATTAGGTAGGTATTATTCCAACTTTTCCCATATTTGTCCTAAAGTTTTACACCAATTAGTTACTCAAGATAAGAAAGAAAACATCAATTTGTGACAGTAAAAAATACATTTTTTATTTCGGAACCTACCTTTGAGCTAAAACCACAGAATCGATAATAGTAACCTACTGCCGTAGTAAAACCTAATATCCCATAATTAATGCGAGTATAGTCAGGCAGCTAGAGAGCAGGCAGACTAGTAAGAGATACTAGAATATCTAGACACGCGGGAGCGTGTCAAGCCAAGTTCAAGAAACAGAACTGGCGAGCCGCACCGTGTGTAATATGTATTACACGAACCATTTGGAGCCACTTTTGACCCCCTCATAAATTAAGAACTATTTTACATAAACGTATCAAATTTGGCTCATATATTGAGACTTGCGAGATACATATGTGTTCTAAATTTCATAAGCTTATCTCAAACGGTTATTTAGATATTCATGTCCAAAATTCTTCATTTTTATCATTGACTGACCTATAGACCAAAACTCTAACCCAGTTCCAGATGACCTAGAGAGTTAAAATTTGGTATGCAGATAGGTAATTAGATGAATACAAAGGAATAAATAAAAAACTGGCAATTTTTAAATAATAAGATTCTATTATGAACGCTTAACATAAATACCTAATATTACTTAGGGTACCTACGTTATTAACTGGGATTCATTATTATTTTTATATTTAGCGCACATCAATAGTGTAAAATCATGACCTACTCATAAATAATGATAAAATAATAGGCATTTAGATTTTCGGTATATACACGACGCGCGCGCGCCGAGTGACGCCGGAGCGGCGCGGGCGGGGTGGGTGGGGCGCTGTGACAAGCGAATCGAACCGTTGACGCGAAAGTTCTATGCAAAATCCAAATATGTAGTCTAAGGGCTGACTTGGCTGGTTTTCCCATACGAATTATTATTAAGTACCTACTTTTACACAGTCATGGAAGAGCCTTATGTTCGATGGGTAGTTTCTACCAGCAAGCCAAATTTTCGGAATAATAAAATAAGAACCGAAAGGTAACAGGTTTAGAACATGCGAAGGCTATATAATTCGTATGGGAAAACCAGCCAAGTCAGCCCTTAGACTACATATTTAGATTTTGCATAGAACTTGGCACTCAATCTCAGATCTCCATTCTTTTTGCGGCGAAGCCCACAGCAGAGAATAATTTTTGTATTGAACTTGGCTTTCCTTTTTTACATTTATGTTTTTGGTGGGTTTTTTATACATAATATCATTAAGGTACGTAGTATCTTTATGTAGAAATATCTTCACGACTTTCTTGAAGAACCGCATGGTGTAATAGCAGGGAATGATGGGAATATGATGGGGATATGATGGGAAAATCACGTCAACACCAAGATTTTTGCAGATTGACACGGAACTTTCAATTATAAGAAGGTACATACAGACGCGGTCGCAGCCTGAAATTTTGGAGGGGGTCACTAATAAAAAAATATGTCGAGTAAATGCATCGCAGATAGGGGCAGTTTATAGATTTTTATTTTGTAAATTTTTCAATTTACGTGTACGATTTTGGGGGGTGTCATGTCCCCTGTGTGTGACCCCCCCAAATAAACTGTATTATCAAGAGTTATATCCAGTTCTTTGATATAACTATTGATAATACACTTTATTTACAATCTTTAGCTTGTATAATAAATTAAGTTCTGCATTTCTGTTAGAAAAATCAGACGATCGAGTCAGCGAAATTAGTTTACTTTGCATATTTCCATTATCTTTTATCTTATGGTGTTTTACAGCTCCCCGCTGCAGTTATTGAAAGTTTTTATTTTGCAAAAAAGAGTTATAGGTAGGTGTTTTATACGTGCAACTTATTATAGTAAGAGTAGGTACGTGTTGCTGAGTTTCTTGCTAGAGTATATTCTAACGTCCATAACTGCCTTAACAGGGCCAAAACTGAATAAATGAGTAGGTTAATATTTAAGTTTGAGTCATGGAGGAATAATTGAAGGCAATACAAATTATAACATTATCCTTATATATATATTATGAAAATATAATATTCATACGTAAAAAGTAGTATTTTTATACCGCTTGCATCGCGAATGGCATAGTCGTCACAAAACTACCATGCGATGATAGAGATGATAGCTCAGTGGAAAGTGACGTCGGATACCGCGACGAAGGTCATGGGTTCAATGGGCTTGAGCTTTCGGTGAAGGAAAACATCGTGAGGAAACCATAGCACGGTGGTAGGGTACTTAGTAGTACCTGACTGGCTGGCTACCACCCTCAAATTGAAAATCTGTCGCCAAGCACCTATCGGTGTGTTCCGACTAGCTAGCTACATATCAGTAATCTGTGGTTCCGACAGCTGCCCTTGAGAGCCAGTTCCCTTCTAGGCTTTGTGTGCTTACCATCTCCGGCCACATCCTCACTTACCATGCTGAGATTGTGGTCAAACACATGCTAATCCAGAATAAAAAAAACCTTAATAAAAATATAGTAATAGCTTGGCCATTCAAAGAGGAAACGCTGCCAGCCTTCTGGGAACCTTGCCGATCGGCAGCAGCGGCAGCCTCGAAAAAGTTTTTTATGTATTATAATTGTACATTTGCTTGTATATTTTGTACATTTGTTGGAAATAAAACCTGTATAATTAATAATTAATTTACAAAAAAAAAAAAGTAATAGGAATAGCGATTCAATTATAATATAGTGCGAAGGTTCATAATCTCAATACAAGACAGAAAAAATAATTAGTGCTCTGTATTTTAGATTAACTAGTGTAGTTAAAATTAACTATTATGATTCTAGCTAGGTCAACGCGGGGAAGTACCCATTAGGCACTATGATTTGACTGCAATCTCAACATGGTAAGTTATGATGTGGCCGAAGGTAGTACGCACACAAAGCCCAGCCAGGTGGTTGATTGCGTTGACATAGAAGCTTATTTTTATTACAAATGGATGGTCCGTAGACTTAGATGTTTGTTATTATTTCAACTTCATACATCCACGCGTTCCTGAGGAAAAGAATCTTAATAGAAGGATAACGAAAAGATCCCATGGGTTATTTTTAAGAGAAAACAATTGTACTTAGTATATTTTATAATTTTTATTTGAAACTAATTTAGGCATAGATACATTATCAAATTAAAATCGGGTAACATAGACAAGAGCAGAAGATACCGTATTCTACCTACTTATTTCATCTTTATAAAATGATTTTAGTAGTAGGTTGGGCGTACCCTGCATTCTCCTTTACGCTCCACGTATTGCCCATTACATTCCAATCTGAAAGGAAACACGTGAAAAAAGAAAGATTAGATTTTATATTTATGGAGTCAAATGTAAAATTTAACACGTTTACTTCGCGGTCGCCGTGCTGATCTGGTGTCCAATTAATATTTTAATTAAGGAATGTTAACAGCGAAAAATGCGCTATTGAGCTCGAGCGTTGTATAGGCGTTCCAGGGCCCCCGTGAGGCCGGGACCCTGGGCTCAGGCCAGGGACTGTACAGAGGTTTATAAACTGAATCACTATTCCTACTTTTTATTTGTTGCATGTAGTTTTGGGAGTCTACGAGTCAGGGGGTTAAATAAGATGTAATTATTACAGGCATTTGTTAGGGTAAGTGCATCCGTTCTTCGCGCACCAGGGGTCCCACTGCATGGTGCAATAGCAATTTTTGTTTTTCCTGTTATCGCACTTAACTTGCTGGAAGGCAAACGTCTCGAGCACCACCATGCTCACCAGAACGATCAATACTGAAATCAGAGATTAAGTAATGAGGCACCAAGCGTAGAGTTACCAGATGACAGGAATTTTCCCGACATATCCAGAATTTTAGCCTTCTGTCAGGGAAACAGGGAAAAAGATGTCAGAATTTTTGGAATTGAAAGACGAAAATAATATACCTACAAAATGAGGCGCGTGGTGCATGTTTCAAAAATGTCGCTGCCTTTACATAGATACGACAAGCATCATTCAGACAAAATGTCAAAAAAAATATTGAAAATTCCGGGACGTTGTCAAGAAATTTAATTATTTGATCTGGTAACCCTAAGCAAAAGTGATAAACACATAAATAAAGCGTTAGGCCCTTAGGTTGAAAGTCCCCTAAGCATAAAAGGGTGTTGTGGCCAGTCAGGCTACCTCCTAGTCCATTAAAAAAAACCCATCCGGTAGGTGTTTGTGATTATAGCTCCAATAGTAGTTATGTCGCATGCCCTGAGTTCGAATCCTACAACTTGAGCTTTCGGTGAAGGTAAACATCGTGAGAAACCCAAAGCACGGTAGGTACTTCATAGTACCTACTCGCCTGGCTGGCTACCACCCTGGAATTTGTCACCAAGCTCCTCCCGGTGTGTTCCAACAGCTGTGCTCGAGTCAGATTCTTTCTTTGTCCGCTTACCACCTCTACACCTACACACAATCACTTACCACGCGCCACGTTGAGATTGTCGACAAAGAAATAAGTTTGTACCAAAATGGAACATAATGACCACATTTTTTTTATTCAGGTTAAGCTTGTGTTTAACTACAATCTCACTATGGTAAGTGATGATTTGGCCGAAAGTGGTAAGCACACAAAGCCTAGATGGGAACTGGCTCTCTGTCGGAACACACACACCGATGCTTGGCGACAGATTTTCAACTTGAATCAGTAGTCAGCCAGTCGGGTACTACAAAGTACCCTACCACCGTGCAAAATCTTACTAAATAGTAATGATTCGAATGATAGCTAACTGCAGATACTCACCACAAGCGAATTTCATATTACGGATTGTCTTTACACAGTGTGAAATACTTATTTAACTAAAGTTCGCTCAGTGCTTATATACTTTTACAGTGGTACAAAAACTGAAGTTTATTGTTTTATTATAGGTAATTCATTGATGGTTCTTTGTGATAATTTCGCTTCAATTGTCTTGCTAAGCGAGTTGTACCACCCAATTATAAGTACAATCACAAAAGGATGCAATAATTAATTGTGATAAGTAAATACTAACCTTATTTCCGTTCGTATAAGATAATCCCGTGGCGTGGCTTGTGCAAGACGGGCACCGCCTATCTTCATGTACAATTTTCGCTAACTTTCCGCCCCATGGATGCACCCGCGTTCCCGAGGAATTTAAAATAAAATATACTTAGCCCATGTTACCTTAGACAATGTATCTTTCCGAAGGTGAAATAATTTTTTTAATCGGTAGAATATTTTTAGAGTTTGGCCGTTATACAAATTCAAATCTTTTCTCTCTATAATTATTAGTGTAGAATTAGATATGATTGTATGAGCTACCTACTAGGGATGTATGGTCACCTGATGTTAAGTGAGTTCCCTCACCTATACACATTAGCAATACCAGTGTTTAATGTGTTGTAAACCTTTTTATAGTGCCTTAAAGGCATCTGGCTCTCAAGTGCAAATGCCGAACAACACCAACAGGTGCTTGGCAACGGATTTTCAACTTGAGGGTGGTAGCCAGCGAGAACTACAAAGTACCCTACTTACCACCGTGCTATGGTTTCGGATTCTTCACCGAAAGCTCAAGCTCATTGTAGGATTCGAAACCACGACCATCGCCTCAAAATATCAAATATCGCATCGCATCTAAGAATGATAAGAATGAAATAAAACGATTGGAAGAGTTTTATTTAGGTATATGTTTTTTTTATAATTTTCAGTATTCGTTTTGTTGCATCTTCGCTTCTAGGCGTTGCTGCAGGCGCCCTTGTACGCGAAGGTAGCGTTTTCACATTGAAGTCTGTAAATTAAAAACATACAGGTACACTTGATGTTCCCCGCGGTTTCACCCCCATTCCCGGGGGATCTTATCTTATCCCGGGATAAAATGTATCTTATCTTCTATTCCAGGATATTAACTACCTGTGTGCAAAGTTTTATCAATATTCTTTGAGTAGTTTTTGCGTGAAAGAGTAACAAACGTCTTCACATACATCTTTACACACATCCAAGCATACTTTCACATTTATAATACTAGCTGTCCTCCGCGGTTTCACCCGCGTTCCCGTGGGATCTTATCTTTTCCCGGGATAAAAAGTAGCCTATGTGCTATTCCAGACTATAATCTATGTCCATGCCAAATTTCATCCAGATCCATTCAGCCGTTCTGGCGCAAATGAGTAACAAACATACATCCATCCATCCATCCATCCAAACTTTCACATTTATAATATTAGTAGGATTAGTAAGATTGTAGCGACATCTATCTACACATAGATATAGTTCGCTCGACTCCTAGATAGATGGCGCTTCGATAACCTAAATCGCGCTTACTAAGTTTTCTAAGATTCCAACATCAACAGTCGGACCGCGGTCCCCAGGCACGATGACCTAGCCTGGCGGAAGATCTTCCCTTTTCAATGGAGCAGTCTAACACCTCGCTCCTCCATAATATTAGACAAAATAAAAATTTCCTCTTACGAAAGAAAGAAGAAAGATTCCGCAGTGTGCGTGAGTAAGCTACGTACCGACAGTTGTTATCATAGGTACAGCCATTGGTAGCACACACCGGGCTTGCCAGTGCAAAACAAATACAGCTTTCACCGCTCGTACAGGTCTTAGGCTTGGCCAAGCACACCATGGCTGAAGCCAGAAGCACTATAGTCACAGCTGGAAATAATACTATGTGAAATAGGGCGATAATTTTTAAGGTTCCATACCGCAAATGGAAACACGGGACCTTTATAGGATCACTTCACTTTGTTGCCCGCCCGTCCGTCTGTCTGTCAAGACCCTTTATCTCGGGAACGTGTGGAGGTATCGACTTGAAATTAAAACGATATGCTCAGGTCTACAGTCCCTTGAAACTAAGTTAACGTAAAAACAAGATACGGCCGATTATGCCGCAAAAAACTTGAGAGGTGTCAAGGGACACCCGGATGGAACGAAGTTATATAAGTTATATAAGTCGAGAGAGTAGGTATATATATATTTAAAAAAAAAAAACATTTCTATTTATATATATATAAATAGAAATGAAAATATCTGGCTTGCTTTCTATAAGAGAGAGAGACAGACAGAGAAACATGCGCACGCCGCACAGCTTAATAAACATACATAGTGATATAAAAAAAAGTGTCGTGACAATTTTTCGTAAGATTTTTTTCCGTCTAACCCCCTTTCACAACGCGCGACAAGGGAATCAAAATTTATCCGTTGACCTAGAATTAGAACTATGAAATTTGGCTGGCGAGTAAGTAATACCATCTTATACTACAAGTACTTAATTACTTACTTTTTTAAAAATTTTATCATAAAAAATCTAACAGCGAGTATGTAGGCTACAAATTTGCACGGAACCCTCGGTGGGCGAGTCCAACTCGCACTTGTCTGCTTTTATTTTTATATCAGAGACCTACAATGCTATTCTGTAAGAACTTTTGTGTATCTCGAAAGCTGAATCTCAGGTGAGATATCAGAATATGCAATTGAATTACACATTCTGTAAACTTCGAATGACACTTCACTTCGCAAGTGCGTACCAAATGTTTATAGGATGCCAAATCGAGGTCGTGTGAGTTCGCCCGCCTGAGTGAGACTTGACATAGAGTTTGTAAGCATGAAGGTGGGCGTGAATAGAATTGAATGCCGAAACACACTGATAGGTGCTTGACAACAGATTTTCAACTTGAGGGTGGCCGCAACGGTGTAAAGCACGTTGGTAAGGTACTTTTTAGTACTTGACTGCCTGGCTGCCACACTGAAGTTGGAAATCTGTCGCCAAGCACTTATCGGTGAGTTCCGGCTGTTGCACTTAAGAGCCCAATATTCTTAAAAAAAATAGTAGTGCAGAAATGGGCAACTTAGGTCACGGTAAAGCGTGCGTAAAGTGCGGGTTTATGTCACAGTGCTGTAAAATCTATAAAAATAAATACATATATTTAAAAAAAAGAAAACTTACCAAAAATTATCTTCATATTTTTTTTAAATATCACAACTGTGAAACCATTAAATACAATATTATCTGTCAGTATTTTAACGTTAACTCACGTTTTATAGCCAAGCTTAATGTATAGTAAATAGAACAATACCAACACGTGTACATACGGGTTTTAATTATTTTTTCGTTTTAGGGTGCCGCACCTCAAAAGTAAAAAACGGATCCCTTTTTTGTCCGTTAAGACCATTTTTCTCAGGGACGCATGGAAGTATCATGAGATGATGAGACTGGCCGGTTGGCTTGGTTGGTTAACAAACAATCTATCACGCCGCAGGCCATGGGTTCGATTCCCATCCAGGATAGATATTTGTGTGCATGAACATGTCTGTTTGTCCTGAGTCTTGGTGCAATTATCTATTTAAGTATGTATTTACAACAACAAAAGTAGTATATGTAGTATATCAGTCATCTGGTTTCCATATTACAAGCTCTGCTTAGTTTGGGATCAGATAGCCGTGTGTGAAAAAATGTCCGTGGATACATATTATATAAAATTAATATCAAATACCCAGGTCTGCAAACCCGAGGAGCAGTGAAAAAATCAAACTTTAAAGCAATCAAAAAATACCGTTTATGCTCAGATTATGCCGCATATGTTGACTCTCGCAAGGGAATCAAAACCTATAGGGTCCTACCCGCTGACCTAGAACCATGAGGCAAGAAGAAATGTCATGTAGCACAAGTAAAGGAATAAATCCGAAAACCGTAAATATGCAATTACATCCGAAAACGACTTCGAGACTAGATTACCGTGATGAACGATCTATTTACGTATCTACAAGTTTGTATGGAACCCTCGGTGCGCAAGTCCGACTCGCACTTGACCGGTTTATAGTTGGCACCTGTATGTATAAGTACGATCTTAAATAAATATCTGGGGACATTTTTCACACACGGCCATCTGATCCTAAAGTAAACAAAGCTTGTACCTACTATGGAAACCACCTGGTTTAGGTAGCTGCTTACTACATAGGTACATTATACTTTTTTTTTATACCACAAGTGACAACGAAGCTGACGGGTCACCTGGTGGTAAGTGACTACCGTCGCCTATAGACATTAGCAATACCAGGGGGATTGCCAATGCGATGTACACCTTATTACAATGCCTTAAAGGCAACTGGCTCTCGAGTGCAACTGCCGGAACACACCAACAGCTGCTTAGCGAAATATTTTCAACTTGAGGGTGGTAGCCAGCCAGTCGAGTACTACAAAGTACCCTACCACCGTGCTATGGTTTCCTCACGATGTTTTCCTTCACCGAAAGCTCATCTTTGAAAGCACATCGAACCCACGACCTTCGTCGCAGTTTCCGACGTCACTACCACTGAGCTATCATCACGTTTTTAGTACATTCCCCCGGTTTCAATCGTGTGATTTTGTCAATCAACAAATTTTGTGATTAGTGTAGAAAATTACCTACAAAGTATACGGTTAAATAATAAAATACGTAATTTTTTCTTTAAATATGTTTTATTGTAACAAATATGAAAAAATAAAGTGCACAAATACAAATCAGTCAAACTTTCTTAGAATAAGGCCCGGACTCCACCAAAGCTGTGCGAAGACGAGCGGAGCGGAGATGTTTTTTAAACAACCAATAGAATAGCTGAGCGGTGACGAGATGTGTGAATAACGAAATTCTATTGGTTGTTTAAAACACATCTCCGCTCCGCTCAGCTTTGGTGGAGTCCGGGCCTTAAAATGTTACAAATAGGTATCATAAATAATTTTACGTAAGCTAAGTAATAAAATATAACACAATCATTTAAATACTGAAGTATACCCATTTTAAAGGTATAGGTACCTTCTAATACCGAACCACTCACGATTGTGGCCATTTTAATTTTGTTTACCAATTTTTATCTTTTTTAGGGTTCCGTAACCAAAGGGTAAAAATGTAAACCCAAAGTAAAAGGGTAAAAAGTTACTAAGACTCTACTGTCCATCTGTCTATCTGTCTGTCACCAGACTGTATCTCATGAACCGTGATAGCTACACAGTTGAAATTTTCACAGATTATGTATTTTAGTTGCCGCTATAACAACGAATACTAAAAACAGAATGAAAAAAAAACACTGCAAAATTTGCACGGAACCTTGGTGCGCGAGTTCGACTCACACTTGACCGGTTTCTTTTATACTACAAGTGACAACCAGGTCGGCGGGTCACCTGATGGTAAGTAAAAACCGTCGCCTATAACAATAGGGGGATTGCCAATGTGTTGTACACCTTATTACAATGCCTTAAAGGCAACTGGCCCTCAAGTGCAATTGCCGGAACACACCAACAGGTGCTTGGCGACATATTTTCAACTTGAGGGCGGTAGCCAGCCAGTCGAGTACTACAAAGTACCCTAGCACCGTGCTGTGGTTTCCTCACGTTTTCCTTGACCGTAAGCGACTAACCCACGACCTTCGCCACGGTATCCGACGTCACTACCACTGAACTATCATCGCCTGAATGCGGATTTAAAATAAGACAGAAAATTATGTCTTTCTACCCGACTGCGCTAAAAGGAGGGTTAGGTTTTTCGAGTGTATGTATGTACTCAAACTCAAAGATATCTTTATTAAATAAACTCATTACAAGTATTTTTAATCGTCAATTTGATTCATGTCAAATTCTAACGCTCGGTTCGGAAGGTTGCTTTAACTGGTTTTTGGTTGGTTGTAACTATTTATGTATGTATATTTCTCTCATGCAGTCGGAGGCGTCGTCTTAAATCTTCTATATCTTCTATATACAGGGCTACTGGTTATTCGATACATTCCTTTAAGGGCGTGATAGTATACACTGTAAGCTACGAAATGAACCCTATATTGCATGATACAAATGTTGACCGTTACTGAGATATTTCGGAATTTAGTATTTACTCAAAAAATCCCGAATTACAACATCAAAATCAAATTTAAAAAAAAAACGTAACATTTTTAACTTTTGTTGTTTCTGATACTCAGACAACATGCCAATACTTTTTTTAAATCAATAAAATGATGAAATTTTGCAATGGCTTCGACACAATATCTTAAATATCGTGTCACTTTGAATTATTACTCTGTTTTCTAAAAGATTAAAATGCCAATAAAAACAAAAGTAATGGAGTTAGAAGTGTACAAAATGTACCAAAACTTTCTCACCTATCTAGTCCTATCATCACCTATCAACGATAAATGTTTACTTTTCAGTGACGCAAACATGACGCTGATCGACCTCGCCTCCACCTTAAGTTTGGTTGTCACCGATTCAGGAATCGATGTATGCATTCAGCTCGGGCAGCCGCAGCATCTCCATTACAAAATCCATACACAAACAAGATATCTATCGACGTACCTACTTTTTAAAAGCTTAGCTTTTATAAATGATTGCGAGAATTCACGTAGCTCGGTTACCAATAGGACTTAAACGCACGCGCAGTCAGTTAGTTGGAAACGAACTGACGCTAGCGAACCCAAAACTTATCAGCGAAGACGGGCATGACCATTCCCGGACTATACCAGAATTTGCTGATCTCTTATCAGAACATTGTCGGCGTATGGACACGTTTTTCTGTAAAAATAATTGTAAATGTTATTTGAATAAATTGTGACCTGTTCTGTTTCTAAGAACTAATTTTTCACATGTAGAAAGTTTTTTTTTAATATTCTTACTTCATTAGATAGCTAGATAGGTGAGGAAGTTTTGGTACATTTTGTACACTTCTAACTCCATTACTTCTTTTTTTATTGGCATTTTAATCTTTAAGAAAACAGACTAATAATTCAAAGTGACACGATATTTAAGATATTGTGTCGAAGCCATTGCAAAATTTCATCATTTTATTGATTTTAAAAAAGTATTGGCATGTTGTCTGAGTATCAAAAACAAAAAAAAAATGTTACGTACTTTTTTTTAAATTTGATTTTGAAGTTGTAATTCGGGATTTTTTCGAGAAAATACTAAATTCCCAAATATCTCAGTAACGGTCAACATTTGTATCATGCAATATAGGGTTCATTTCGTAGCTTACAGTGTATACTATCACGCCCTTAAAGGAATGTATCGAAAAACCAGTAACCCTGTATAATATTATATATAAAATTCTCGTGTCACAGTTTTAGTTATCGTACTCCTCCGAAACGGCTTGACCGATTTTGATGAAACTTTACATTTATATTCAGTAGGTCTGAGAATCTATTTTTTACTAGCTATCCCCCGCGGTTTCACCCGCGATTCCGTGGGATCCGCGTTCCCGAGAGATCTAGCGGTATAAAAAATTTATAACAACCTACTCTCAGACGTACTGAATATACATATAAAATTTCATCAAAATCGGTCAAGCCGTTTCGGAGGAGTATGGTAACGGACCGATTTGGATGAAATTTTGTGTATATTTCAATGGGTTCCTCGATGATTTGAAAACAAAATCGGACCCGGTAGGTGGCGCTGGAATCTAAGTTTTGTTTTAATTTCAGAGCAGGACAACATCTGCCGGGTCCGCTAGTTTTACTATAAATACCTATTGTCAATTGCCTATACGTATTGGGAATAGGTTTTCTTGTATCCATCTTTTTTTTTAATTAACACAGTCGGGTTTTTTATTTTTTTTAAATTAACTTTGTGTCTTAAAGTTTTGGTCGCCATAATTTGTATCACTGTATTATAACCATAGCTATTCAAGAATTATAAAAACCTGTGTAAATAATAGTTCAGCTTACAACAATTCTCATCGTTTCGTCATCGTGTCTGAAATTACTTTGTTTACATATAGGTACATACATACATTATATCGTTCAGTAGCTTTAAGGTCGTAGCTCACTTACACGACTCCGCTCCACAAACTCACCATGGTAAGTGATGATGTGGCCGAAGGTGGTAAGCACACAAAGCTTATATGGAAACTGGCTCTCAAGTGCAGCTGTCGGAACACACCGATAGGTGCTTGGCGACAGATTTTCAACTTGAGGGTGGTAGCCAGCCAGTCTGGTACTACAAAGTACCCTACCACCGTGCTATGGTTTCCTCACGGTAGTTGACTTTTAGTATAGAGCGGTGTTGGGTGGGAGCGGTGTTGGAGTAGAGTCGTTTAAATGGGCTATGACCTTTAACATCCAATGACTACCACGTAGGTAGGGTAATGATAATACACTTCATTGATATTCATTAACATTTTTTTTAAAACCGGTTAATAGGGGCCATCCATAAATTACGTCACACGAATTCATGATTTTTAGACCCCTCCTCCGTAGTGTGACGTCACATTTTGTAAACTTAAATCTAAGAATTATAATCTAAATCTAATCTATTAGCTGAATTGAAACAAGAGTTCCGAAAATAGTTTCTTATAAAATCAAAATCAAACATACATTTGACAAATTAAAAACAAACCAAACAAAACGATTAATTATGTTATGAAAGATACAAACTTAATCATCGCCAATTCTCCAGTCCATGGACTTTCAACAGATAAAGTTAAATATTAGATTTTTAATGTTCCACTTCCACCCCTTGTCACACTTCATCGACCCCCTCTCCCCCTTTACTTGCGACGTAATTTATGGATGTACCCTAACAGAAAACCGGTTAATAACCGATAACTATAACTATCGGCGGCGGAATTATGTATCACGCGACAGGTTTGCAACAGGCGTAAATTTTGCGATCGCTGCTGTCAAACGTCACTTTTGTATGAGCTTGAGAAATTATTTGTTTCCATTTATTGCTACCCTATCGCTAGTGGCGCTAGTGTCCATGGGATATGTCATCCAGCGATAGGCGTGCGACAGCTGTCGCTACTGCTAACTTTTACGTAATAGACCCGCCGGTTATAATTTTTTATGTATTTTTGTATTAGTTTAAGAATAACATTGTTAATTGGTCCAAAAATAATTTAAAAATGTAACCTTGCTGAGTTTCTTGCCGGTTCTTCTCAGTTGAAGGCTGACTTCCGAACTTTGATTTGACTTTGACTTTAACTATGGCCGTCAATAACAAGAATAAGGTTAATAGGTGAATATAATAGATCGAATGAGTCCGTCGCGTACAGAGTCGCTACTTTGTCCAATGCCAAAGTTGAAGAACACCGATTCAGCTGCAACCTGCTGAGCGCAGTTCCCCATCGGGTACCACCCCACCTTGTTGAACACTATGCCCACTTTGTACACCTGCGGGGGGAGAAATACGTTTTTCAGCACATTTTGTGTGGCCAAGTGACAACAAGGCAGGCGGGTCACCTGATGGTAAGTGACTACCGTCGCCTATAGACATTAGCAATACCAGGGGGACTGCCAATGTGTTGTACACCGTATTACAGTGCCTTAAGGGCAAGGGCAACTGGCTCTCAAGTGCAACTGCCGGAACACACCAACAGGTGCTTGGCGACAGATTTTCAACTTGAGGGTGGTAGCCAGCCAGTCGAGTACCACATAGTACCCTACCACCGTGCAAGTGTCTATGACTGTTATTTACACAGAATTGTACAATTCGACTGTATGTTTTTTACGCGATCATTTCGCCAATGGAGAATGTTACTAGGTATGCCAAATCGGTTGAAAGTTTGTTACAGTAAAGCTTGTATGTATACAAATACACTAGTTTTTGTTGTAGTCAAAAATACCTATTAGTTTTGATTTTACAGGCATTTAAACTTACGATAAAATCGAGTCCCGCTCACAGTCACGTGACCGCATTTGACGTCAATGTGCAACACTCGCTCATAGCGGAGCGTTGCACATTGACGTCACACGAGTATGGCACATCGAGTACGAGTCCGCATCGCACGTTTACTTCTATAAATCGGAAACTAATTGACGTATCTAAGTAATTCTTTCACTTGTATTTTAGATTTTTGACAGAGAATATGGAGAGCTAATATTCAAAATTAGGTAACATTCTTCATTATGAATTGATTTTGTTACTATAAGTAAAATTTCAGCGTATTGGTAATCACCTTTCGTCACTACTGGATGTGTTTAGTTAGATTAGTGCGTAGCATAATTGATTGTGTACTGCGGGTAGTGTAGTGTACTGCGTGTAGTGTAGTGTACTGCGTGTAGTGTAGTGTACTGCGTGTAGTGTAGTGTACTGCGTGTAGTGTAGTGTACTGCGTGTAGTGTAGTGTACTGCGTGTAGTGTAGTGTACTGCGTGTAGTGTAGTGTACTGCGTGTAGTGTAGTGTACTGCGTGTAGTGTAGTATACTACGTGTAGTGTAGTGTACTGCGTGTAGTGTAGTGTGTAGGTACCTTGTTCCGCTGTATGTAGACGGGTCGGTTGAACATGATGTCGAGCAGGTGTCGGTATGGCACGCGGCTGGTGTAGTGCGTGTACGTGAGCCGGGCTCCGTCCGCGTCCAGCAGGTGTGCGTACAGCAGCTCCGAGTAACCACCGCCAGCGCCGGCCGCGCCTCCCTCCTCGCTGGGAGCCTGCGTCGGAACCTACACCACCATATTTAAATATAGAATACCGTTCCAGTCTCGAGACGTGTTCGACAATCGGTTAAATGATGTATGTCATACATACATTAATTAATTAATGACTTTACCAATTTTTTTATAATTGTAATTTTAATTTTTAGCGCATCGTTTAGTCTCCTGTAATTAATGTGGCACTCAAATATGTTTTAAATACTTATCCTTAACTTTGTAATAGTGTACTAATTGTAGAGGACTCAAATTAATAAATAAAAAAAAACATACATTCAAAATAATCGTTTCTTTCTTTTCGTGACCTGTTCAATTTCGAGTTTTTTTTAATTGCCTAATTCAAGAAAACGATTTCTGCCAAATAACTCTATTGTAAGCCGCGTTAAAGAAATCATACCAAAAAAATATGTAATTTTCTATGCCCTGATGTTAGGTATGTTAATATTGACCTATTTGTTCATAATATATTTAATTGAATTTTTCTAATTAGGTTCCGAAACTTTGCATCTACGTAAAAGCTGTTGCTTCCTCTCACTTTTTTCTATACTTCCCCCAAGCGTATTCGATATAAGAATTAGTCTACAGAACTCAGGGATGATGTAGCTTCCACTTACTAATGAACAAAAATTCAGAATCACACACAAGAAAGAAAGAAAGAAAAACTTTTATTCTGGACTCACACAGCATCAACATAGACAATTTCATTGACATCACAAATTACACACAGATACGAAATATAGAACCACAAATATAGTTTTTTTATTCTGGATAGGCTTGTGTTTGACTACAATCTCACTATGGTAAGTGATGATGTGGCCTAAGGTGATAAGCACACAAAGCCTAGAAGGAAACTGGCTCTCAAGTGCAACTGTCGGAACACACCAATAGGTGCTTGGCGACAGATTTTCAACTTGAGGGTGGTAGCCAACCAGTCGGGTACTACAAAGTACCTTACCACTGTGCTATGGTTTCCTCGCGGTGTTTTCCTTCACTGAAAGCTCAAGCTCATTGTAGGATTCGAACCCACGACCTTCGCCGCGGTATCCGACGTCACTACCACTGAGCTATCATCGCCTTATACATTGGGTGAGGCCAAAAAAGGCAGCTATCTCAGCATAAGCTGCAGCCATAGGTACTGCAGCGTTGGTATTCTTACAAGGTTGGTATTCTTCTTGCTTTAGGTTAAAATAATCCTGTAAAAATAGTTGTAAAGTAAATAATAAATAAAATAAAAAAATAATAATAAAAAAAGGCCAGCGATACCACACACTGGTTACAAAGTGTAGTTTCCAACTAATAAAACTGACCTGAACTCCCAGCAGACATATATTCTTGTCCACCATGAATGTGACGGAGCAGTCGAGCACGCTGGTGTTGAGGCAGTCGGTGTGCTGCACGATGGGGCGCTGGCAGTAGATCTTGTTGAAGTCGCCGTGACGGTCCAGGTCGGGGACCCCGGCGCCGGGGCCCGACAGTGATGAGTTCACCACTGATGATAGACGCATACCTGCCACGTTACCTATATCTATTGTCAATGATCCAGGGACGTTCTTTTTCTTATTAGAACACTAGCTGTCCTCCGCGGTTTCACCCGCGTTCCCGTGGAATCTTATCATTTCCCGGGACAAAATATAGCAAAACAGTATCGGAGGGGGGTAAGTATTTTTTTACTGTTTGGATAAGCTTGTGTTTGGCGAAGTTGGAAAGCACACAAAGCCTAGATGGAAACTGGCTCTCCAGTGCAATTGCCAAAACACACCAAGAAGTGCTTGGCGACAGATTTTCAACTTGAGGATTATAGCCAGCCAGTCGAGTACTACAAAGTACCCTACCACCGTGCTGTGATTTCCTCACGATGTTTGAAAGCTCAAGCTCATTGTAGGATTCGAACCCACGACTTTCGCCGCGGTAACCGAACGTCACTACCACTGAGCTATCATCGCAGTAAACTTTTGACAAGGGGAGGGGGGATTAAAAACTAAATTTCTTTAACGGCCCCAAGAAACTCTGCAATGTGACCTTTTTTAATGACAAATTGATTTATACAAACGTTTTACAATAAAGAAAGAAAACATTTATTTATGAAAAATTACGACGTACTTACACACCAAATAACAAACTCACCATGGTCAGGTCTGGGTGGCCTCGAGTACGGCACAGTACAGCTTGAGAACGCGTGCGGCGCTAGTGTGTGAGAGAGTGCGTGCGAGTGCGAGTGTGCACGACCGTCCCCGAACACCTGGTCGATCATCACCGGGCTGGGCGTGTCCACTGTGAAGGTAGCCATCTGAACACAAACATTGTGAGATGTCAGATGTTACAAATCACATGCGAATACTGTAAGGCTAGCTTTTTAAAACAAAATAAACGGAACCCTTATAGGATCACTCGTGCGTCTGTCTGTCCGGTCATGTCACAGACATTTGCTCCGAATCTACTGACCAAATCAGATGAAATTTGGTAGAATGGTGTAATTTTATGACCCAAACACAGACGTGCAGTTTTTTTATTTTTTTTTAAACAAGTCTCATTTTCCGGGGACATATACGGAAATTTAAAAAAAAAGTTACGCAAACCTGACTGTGTCATATATCAAATGAAAGGGCTCGTTATGAGGATCTCAAATATATTTTTGTTACTATTGTAAAATAAATAGATTTGATTAATTCATGAAAGAAGACGAAAATTGACCGTTCGCCTGATCTCCGAAACCACTGAGCCTAAAATTTTTGAAAAAATCCAAAATATAGTTTGTAGATTTTAATTTAATTCTTAAGATATCCAACAGCTATATAAGAAATACAAGCTTAAAATAGTTGTCTAAACAATCCAAAGCCAATAACAGGATAACCTAACATGATAAGGTAAGTGTATACAGAGCAGAGCATGACATAATTATTGAGTATAAACTAACAAAAATAATAAATGAACTGTGTTATATGAAGGTTTGTTTGTGTTCGTGTCCATGTGGAAATGTGTACGAATGTATGGATGTGTGTGTGTGTATGTGCGTGTGTGTGTATGTGCGTATGTGCGTGTGTGTGTATGTGCGTGTGTGTGTATGTGCGTATGTGCGTGTATGTACGTATGTGTGTATGTGCGTGTGTGTGTATGTGCGTGTGTGTGTATGTGCGTGTGTGTGTATGTGCGTATGAGCGTGTATGTGCGTATGTGTGTATGTGCGTGTGTGTGTATGTGCGTGTGTGTGTGTGTACCTTTATAAGTTTGTATACGTGTGTTTATGTGTGTGTGGCTGTATATATGTATAATGTTTGCTGTGTTTAAGCATCATCATACCTCTCGATGGGATAGCTTTTTTATAATTTTGCACTTAGATTACAGAAAAACCTGTAAGAATTATATCGATTGAAAATAAAATGGTAAACTCAATATAATACGTTCCCTGACTTTGGCATTGTACGGAACCCTACACTGGCACTTGGCCGGTTTTGTTATTTATTTACTGAATGTTTCTGTAACTCACCCCAGAGGACTGTCGTCCACCAATCAACTGTTTTCTTGGAACACGGCAGGTGGAAAAGCCATTGGGCATCGCGACGTCTGAGTTACTGGACAGTATGTTCATGAGGACGGCAAACGCTTCGGATTCCGTCAGCAATGAGGACCGAGCTGGACCTTCCGCGAACTGCTGCGGGGTTAGCGTCAGGAAACGGATCTTCTCTATCGCGCTTCTTATCGACTTGTTTTTTCCTTCTGAAATTTGTATTATGAACAGATTCGTGGTAATTTCACCAATGATGATGACCGTTTTGACAGCCCAATCCATCTATATGCCAAGCAGGCAGACGGTCCACCTGATGGTAAATGGTCACCGCCGGCTATGTACATTTGCAAAACCGAAGTTACCGAAGCGTTGCCGACTTTGGAGAGCTGTTGAATTTAATTTTAAAATATAGCGCATGTCACTCACATATAATCTTAACTTCTCTTTAAAATCGGTTGAGTATTTTTGAGATTATCCATCACAAAAAATGGAAACTTTTCTCTTTATAATATTAGTTTAGATAGGTTAGGGAAAGAGCGATACATCCAAGCACCGTCGTTATAAAATATTCGTTTGTTCAAGTTAGTTCAAAGTGACACATTTAATTCGCCAATAAGATGAGAGGGAAAACTTATAATAATTTAACGTCAATAAGGTTCATTTATCTATGGCATTCAACGTCACAAAAGACTTTATATAATCAGCATTCCTCCAGTTTTTCTCCAACGAAAACAGACCCAGTTTATTGGAATTTAGCTTTAATGCTAGTGTTATTAGGGGGTTTAAGGGTTAATATAAAATTTTAGTTTCATCTTTTTAATTTCGCCATTGTAATATTTCTGAATTTGTAGTGGCTGTGTATTGAATCGAAATTTAGCACACAACAATTATTATATGAGTGGTCAATAATATTAATATTTTCGTAATGATAAAAACACCAATTTAATTTAATTATATTTTAAGCGGTTTGAGGTGCATCCATATTGGCGCAGGGGCGTCCAAACGTCAACTAAGGTTGCCGCTGAAAATCAGCGTTGCCGGTTTATTCCGCAACTATATTGCTGAGCGGTTGCCTTTTTTTTTGGCAGTATATTTAAATAATTTTAGTATTATCATGTAATAGTTTTAGATTATTATTATAATACTGTCAAATAAAAAAACTATTCTATTCTATTCTATTCTAAGGATGATTACCTTCTTTACTTTTCTTAGAGTCATCATAGGGCGGATCTGGTGTAGTTTGGTCTGAATTTTCCTCAGATTTGGATACTTCTGCCACTGCTTCTGGGCTGTTCTCTGCACTGCTCTCTATGTTCACTACCTAATGTATTTTACTTGTCTATTTTTTTAATGCTTTTTTAAAGTTTTCTACATAAATCACAATAAATTTTGGTACTATACAGGGTGTCCGATAAGTAGTACAACAAACTTAAGGGGGGGGGGTCATCTACCAACATATACAAAAATAACCTTAATAAAAGTGTTTTTTTTTTAATTCTGGATCTGGTTTGACTACAATCTCACTATGGTAAGTGATGATGTGGCCGATGGTGGTAAGCACACAAAGCCTAGATGGGAACTGGCTCTCAAGTGCAACTGTCGGAACACAACGATAGGTGCTTGGCGACAGATTTTCAACTTGAGAGTGGTAGCCAGCCAGTCGGGTATTACAAAGTACCCTACCACCGTGCTATGGTTTTTCACGATTTTTTTTTATGTCACAAGTGACAACGAGGCAGGCGGGTCACCTGATGGTAAGTGACAACCGTCGCCTATAGACATTGGCAATACCAGGGGATTGCTAATGTGTTGTACACCTTATTACAATGCCTTAAAGGCGAACTGGCTTTTCCTTCACCGAAAGCTCATTGTAGGATTCAAACCCACGACCTTCGCCGCGGTATCCGATGTCACTTACCACTAAGCTATCATCGCCTTATATCGCCTCGCCATCGTCACCATTTTCGAGATATTTAAGATCTAAAATTCAAATATCAATACATAAAATTCTGAAATATCGTAATATCTCGAAAATGGTGAACTTTTAAGTAAAAATAACCCAGAATAACCTGTGTATAATATAAGTATATACATATAATGCATAAAGTTCATAAAAGGAATATTTTATTCAATAAATGAATTATTTATAGTCAATAACAGCATTACCTTAGATGTGGAAGGCCTAGGGCTCTTAGATCTCTTCTCTGTAGGACCGCTGTCTGCAGGTGGGCTGATACTCCTTTCCATACTTCTCTTGTCATGAGCCTTAGCATACCTCACGGCAGCTTCAAACAAGTCCAGCTCACTATCAACGTTCAGGTGATCAAGCGAGAACACAGTTATCACTGTGTTTATTTCCAC
Source organism: Ochropacha duplaris (assembly GCA_951361185.1). NCBI lineage: Eukaryota > Metazoa > Arthropoda > Insecta > Lepidoptera > Drepanidae > Ochropacha > Ochropacha duplaris. The sequence continues at coordinate 14,589,963 of OX592691.1, forward strand.
ATCTTCAAAGCTGCTATCAGTTAGGACTTCTTTAGTGTTTGTGCTGATTATCTGCATCAATCAGGTTTTTTTTATTTTTTTTTTATTCTGGATAAGCTTGTGTTTGACCACAATCTCACCATGGTAAGTGATGATGTGGCCGAAGGTGGTAAGCACACAAAGCCTAGATGGGAACTGGCTCCCAAGTGCAGCTGTCGGAACACACCGATAGGTGCTTGGCGACAGATTTTCAACTTGAGGGTGGTAGCCAGCCAGTCGGGTACTACAAAGTACCCTACCACCGTGCTATGGTTTCCTCACGATGTTTTCCTTCACCGAAAGCTCAAGCCCATTGTCGGATTCGAACCCACGACCTTCGTCGCGGTATTCGACGTCACTTACCACTGAGCTATCATCGCCTTAAGGTTATTATTTTTAAGCATATTACTTAAAACAGTGGCACTTTTCTTATAGAAAATATGGTGAAAATGTGGGGTGGAAGTGTATGTATACAGGGTGTCCAGTCAGTAGAACGACAAACTTAAAGGGGAGATAGGTGGGCGGGTCACCTATCAAATATACAAAAATCACCTCGGAATAAAGTTCACCATTTTCGATATATTTCGATATTTCAGTTGATTTTAGATCTTAAATATCTCGAAAATGGTGACACTTTTACTATGGTCCTTTTTGTATATTTGGTAGGTAACCCACCCACTAATCTCCCCCTTAAGGACACCCTGTATATTTTAGATAGTTCAATGCAAATTTGAACTTTTAACATAAAATTATATTGATCTTTCCATGCTCCAACCAATAATATTGATAGAAACTTCTGTAGTACCTGTATACATTTATCCATAAGAACATTTTCCTCAAACAAACGGGCAAACTCGTATGCACGGCAAGCATTCCTCGGGTACAAATCTGACCAGAGATATCGAGTGCACTCCTTCACGAGATGTGGCAGCATGTACTTCTTGGCTCCGTAGCATAATTCACATGCCTTGTCAAATGAACTTATGTTTATATTATCTGTATAAATGTACCTGGAAATAAAAGTAAGGAATTATCCTTTATTTGCATGACTTTGTAAATTAATAATTTGAGTGATTCCTGAAATACAGTAAAAGCTCCTTATATGCGGGGTATACGTTCCGTAAATATGCCGCGAATACAAACCGTGGATACGGAACGGTAATTTGTATGGGAATGTAGGGGATACGTAAAGGAAAAAATCATACTAATAAAAACCGGTCAACTGCGAGTCAGACTCGCGCACAGACGGACGGACAGAGGGACGTACAGACGGACAAGAAATTGATCTTATAAGGATACCTTTTTTTACTTTTTAAAGTACGGAACCTTAAAATTCAATTTAATCACATAACGTAACTCGTTTTCCGTCTGTCTGTCTGTCCGTGTGTCACCACCGATTATCTCAGGAACAGGTGGACCTAGCAAGTTGAAATTTATACCAGATACCTACTGAGGTCTATAGTCCCTATTAGGTGTAAAAAAATCAAGGTCCTGAGTCAACACGATAAAAAGATATGGGCAAATTTAGATTTTCGCGAAAACTTGAAGGTACCAAAATTTACCTTAATTTTCAACTTTTTTTATTTTTCGGAATTTTTCCTTTACTTGTGCTGTAAGACCTCGCTTTTAACCAAAATTGACAATTCTAGGTCAACCGGAAGTACCCTATAGGTTTTGGGTCGAAAACCTATATGGTAGTTCCCGTTGACCTAGAATCACGAAATTTGGCAAAAAGCAAGGTCTTACAGCACAAATAAAGGAAAAATTCAAAAAAATTAAAAAAGTTGAAAATTAAAGGGTATCCCCATACATACATAGTCACCACCAATTAAGATAGACCTCTGAGTTGTATCGGCGCTCATACAATTTAGAGGTCTACCTTAATTGGCAATAACCTCATATTATAAGGTAATCGAAAACGCAATCTATTTACAAGTTTGCACGGAACCCTCGGTGCGCGAGTCCGACTCGCACTTGACCGGTTTTTTTTTAACAAAAAATACTAATTATTATCTGGCTTAGACAAAGGTTTAAAAAACGATTCGAAAGGCGATTTTTTTTTCTCTTATTTTGCCACTTTTAAAAGCTCCTTCAATTCAGATTGATATGCGGCAGTGGCGTTAGCAATTTTCCTTTTGAAAATAAGACTCCTCTCTTTACATGGGTAGATATACATGAAAAAAACAAAGTTAATTTGCCATGCGTAAACCTTCACTAAGGGTTTTCAGGTTTAAGGACGCCTTTTCAGTCAATGTACCGATACTTATAATGAGTTTAATTAATAAAGAGATTTTTGAATTTGAATTAAGTGGGACCTGGATACGTGAGAAACCTCTATTATTGAGAATTCCAATGAGGTCCCGAAAATTTGAGTGTCATATGTTACCTACCCCAATAGCAGGCAGCAGTAATGAAAATTACTGCTGCCATTTTCAGTACCTATATCAGTTATTTGGTTTCCTTTGAACAAAGTGTGCTTAGTTAAGGATCAGATAGCCTTGGAAGAAGAATGTCTCAGGATATTACAATAATGCCATACCACTTGGATGTTTGGCGATCCACCACTGTGCGTTTTACATTCTTTCATACCACGAACGCTAGACCTGTGGAATCGACTTCCAGCGGCGGTGTTTCCGAACGGATACGACTTGGGGACTTTCAAAAAAAGAGCGTATTCCCATTTAAAAGGCTGGCAACGTACCTGTGACCCCTTGGGTGTTGCGGGTATGCATGGGCGGTGGGGATCACTTAACATCAGGTGACCCGCATGCTCTCTGGCCCCCTATTACATAAAAAAAAATGCATAACATCATATCAAATACTTACTCTAACAAAGCCTTGAATGCCTCAGGCTGAACATCGAGAATAGGTATAGGTTCATTCCTTTCAGCCATACCACCATAGAACATTGCCTCAAAAACAGGAGACGCCATCGCCAGGATCAGCTTGTGGCCAGCCATCGCCACTTGGTGAGGCTCCGCGCCCACCAGGAACGAGCAATCTGACCATTGCGCCGACTGGAGCAGAAAGGCACCTCGTTGTTTCACTTCAATGCATCCCAGTTGCCAATCGTTTGGCGCCGCTGCCATTTCACGGGTGATCCAGTAATCGCTGGCACCGATTGCTCAATTTACGTAATTATCCAAGCTTAAGAAACGGTTTGTAATTAAAGTTATGATTACGCAAATATTTTGCGAAAACAAAACAAATAATCACAGGTACGACAGCTGGCTGAAAGTTGACAGTTTGACAGATATGTAAGTAAAAGTGGTGCCAGCTCCTGTAAAGATTTTCGGAAAGTTGAAAATATATTGTATTGATTTTATAGGCACAGTTTCTTGATTTCATAAAAATCTCCATCAATTACTTTTAAAGATAACAAGACAGATAAAGCATATAAATAATCCTCAAAGAGGTTGGGTAACAACCCACAGATATTATTTTAATTTGTTACTAAAAAACGCAAAGTTTTAGGTAATAATTTAAATATTTATTGATCATCTTCCAGTGATTGTTCCATACAATGTGACTTTATTAAGAGCACCATTTAAACATTATTTTATTTAAATAGTGTTTTCTAAATAAGGACCTACGTTCAAAAAAACGCGATGTTTTATTGAGCAGTATCTATAATTCTGAACGAATATTTTATTATTTTGTAAACGTCAAAAGTCAAAATTGACAATTGAATCAAATAATTTTTTGGTTCGAGCCTTGTCGTTCATTGGAGATGTAATCGTGATTGATTAAATAAAGGTTTACCATCAAAATGAACCACGACGATATAAAATCCGTGGTACAGGAAAAATTCTTGTCAAGCGAACGCGTCACGGCTTTCCTCTGTGATGCCAAGGTTTTGCATTCCGATTGGATAAAGAAAGATAGACTTTTGGCAATCGTAGAGTTCGGTGACGAAAAAGCAGTTTTCTGTTTGCATACGTCATGTTACCCACCAAAGTCCTTCACGGATTTATCAATAGAGATAGTGCTGCCCATCGACAACAGTTTCAAATGCGAAATAGATAATAAGCCTTCGGACCCAGAAGCGGTTTTGTACCTGAACCTTCAATCTCGTAATAATAAATTTAAGTTCGAAATTCAAATGACCCCGCGCGTCGACAACTTCGTCGATGATCTATTCCGGGGTATAGAAGCTGTGAACAAAGTGGCGACACAACCAGAATTCGTGTGGCTGAAGAAATACAAAGGTAAACAAGAGGATGATGATATAATATCTCAAAGCATGGTGGTGCCGAGGAGCAGCGTCGCTCACACGCCGGGCGTCGCACCCGTAGCCATCAGAGAAAGCCTCATCAAGCGGAAAATGTCAGACAAGGATCAAGAATACACATTCACTAAGAGGTTTACTGTTTTCTGCGGAACATGGAATGTAAATGACAAATCCCCTGTGATCCCCCTAAAAGGCTGGTTGTGCGTAGACAAGGAACCACCAGATATTTACGCTATAGGTTTCCAAGAGCTTGACCTGTCGAAAGAAACTTTCCTCTTTGACCAGACAATTAGAGAAGATGAATGGTACAATGCTGTTTACCATTATGTAGACCCCAGAGCAAAGTATGTGAAAGTAGAGAGAGTCAGGCTGGTTGGTATGATGCTAATTATCCTTATAAAAGAGAAACACATGTCTCATGTACGTAATATTGTATGTGATACAGTTGGCACTGGTATTATGGGGAAGATGGGAAATAAAGGGGGTGTATCAATAAGATTTGATCTCCACAGTACATCACTATGCTTTGTGAACTCTCACCTTGCCGCTCATGTTGAAGAATATGAGAGACGGAACCAAGACTTCAGAGATATCTGTAACAGAACAAGATTTGTCCAACCTAATCAGTTACCAAAAGCAATCAAAGACCATGATCACGTATATTGGTTGGGTGATCTCAATTACCGAATAACTGAACTTGATCCATCAAGTGTTAAGAAGATGGTGAATGAAAATAATTTCGCTCCAGTCTTAGAGTGGGATCAGTTAAGGCAACAGCATAAGATCAATAATGTATTTGCTGGTTACACTGAAGGCACAATAACATTTAAACCCACTTACAAATACGACCCAGGGTCCGACAACTGGGATTCTAGTGAAAAAAACAGAGCACCAGCTTGGTGTGATAGAGTCTTCTGGAAAGGTGACAAAATCGTACAGCTAGCATACAGAAGCCACCCAGCTCTTGATATTAGTGACCACAAGCCTGTATCGGCTATATTTAGTTCAGAGATAAAAATAATTGACGAGGATAAATACAGGAAAGTATATGAGGAAGTTATAAAACAACTGGACAAAATGGAAAATGAACTAATACCACAGGTTACTGTTGACGTTACAGAGATTGATTTTGGTACTGTGCGATATTTGGAGCTGCAAGTACGTACTATAACAATTAAAAATATTGGCAAGCTACCAGTTGAGTTTGAATTTATTAAGAAATTAGATGAAACAAGCTTCTGCAAGGAATGGCTCATTGTAGAGCCATACAAGAAATGTATTTGTGCTGAAGAGTCATGTGAAATACAACTCAAAGTGCTTATTAATAAGAATTCAGCGTGTAAAATGAATGCTGGAACAGACAAATTGTATGATATTTTAGTCTTACACCTATATGGAGGGAAGGATATCTTCATAACAGTAAATGGCACGTACCAAAGAAGTTGTTTTGGGTGTTCTATAGAGGTCCTAGTTAATTTAAACATGCCCATAAGAGAAGTACCTGTTGGGAAGTTGATAGAACTTGAAAACAAGAGAGATCAGAGTGTACCACACCAAGCAACTTATTCCATACCCAAGGAAATATGGTTCTTAGTGGATCATATCTACTTGCATGGGTTGAAGGAGCCAAATCTGTTTGAGCAACCTGGCTTCCATTCAGAAATTCTACAGATCAGAGACTGGCTTGATAGTGGATCTGTGGATCCCATTCCTGGAAGTATCCACTCTGTGGCAGAAGCACTCCTGCTGCTATTAGAAAGCACAGTAGACCCTATCATTCCTTATAATCTTCAGTCTGTCTGCTTGCGTGCATCAGCAAACTATATACAATGCAAACAAATTATTATGGAGTTGCCAGAGTTTAGAAAAAATGTTTTTCTTTACTTATGCGAGTTTCTACAAGAGGCCTTGCAACACAGCGCCGAAAATGGCCTTGATTCGAAAACTTTATCAACCCTCTTTGGTGCTATATTTCTTAGGGATAACCCAAGTCAAACCCAGGAACCTCAATCACGGATAAATAAACAGGTTATTGACAAGAAAAAGGCGCAATTTGTATACCATTTTCTCATAAATGATCATAGTGATTTGATATTTTCCAGATAATTTTGATCAAAATTGTTTTTATAATTTTGTTCAGAAAAATGTTCTGAATTACCAAATGATGCCCCAAATTTATATTTACTAAACATTTTTCTAATCAAAATTAATTGTACATGTATAGTGTATACTTAACTAATTTATTTGAATACTCAAAACATTTTCCATTAATTATCTATCATTGATAAAAATTATTTATTTTTATGAATTCTATGTATAGTTGTATTTATTAATCTCTGTGTCAAAACCAGACCAACATAATATTTAAGATAACGAAAATCTTTTATGTATTTGTATAAATTTTTGTACAAAATGGGAAAAGTAAAGTATCACACGAAAAGTTGTGATTTCGTAAAATGGCTAGAATATTTTTATTTTTTTGTAAATGTGAACAGTGGCTTTGTTTTCCTTTATGATGATCCATAAACCACGACCCTGGTCGCAAAATAGCATCATTGACATTAAAATATATTTAAATGCAAATCTGGTTTTCACACAGAATGATGGCACAAAATTTATTATCTAACATTTGGATTGACAAAATTTTAAATAACAAACTATGGATATAAAGATCTTTTTTGCTCTCTTCACTATAACTTATTTCGAAAAACTTCTGACATGAACGAGGAGCATTTCATAGACATGGCAGTTACTTAATTAAAAAAAAAATATTAAACAAGATTTTATAATGCCAATTATTATTACATTAGACATCACATTGAACTATTAAGTTTTTTACATGCTTTTTCATTGGAGTATTGATATTCTATGTTGCTGGTATATTGTAATGTCGTCGTAAGAAGATGTGACACAGTAGCTGTCTCCCGCGGTTTCACCTGCGGTCTTGAGGGATTTTATCATTTCCCGGGATATAAATTATCCAAGCAAGATCCTATCAATATCAGACAGTTACTTTCGCATTTATAATATTAGTATGGATTATACCAAATTTTCTTTGGTATTTTATAAGAATAAAAACCTTGAAATTATGTATAACGACGGTTTTTTTAATATACCTGCAACATTCATAATTGTAAACTGAGTCAGTAGATTTAACTCTTCTATTCCCACCATCATCGCTTTTTACCCGACTGGATCTTTTAGCTTGTTTAGTTTCATTATAAAAATCATGTTAACAATATTTGTTAAACGTATTAGGTTTAGTGTTATGCCAATTGAATTCAACGAAAAATGCTATTCCCGTGGCCAATAATTTTATTTAGGTTAATATGTAGTTTATTTTTAGTGTTATGTTATTTATCTCAAGAAGCGTTGCTTATCGTGTTCAAAGAGTATGTATCGTGTGTAGTTTTTTTTTTATTTAATACTTTTTTTTAAATAGTTGCATTGTTAAAAATCAAATTGTAGTCTATACTCTTTGAATCAATAGCTATGAAATGTCCTACTCACGATAAGAACGTGAAAAGAGTATAGTTATTTAGAGCACGAATGTATGGTATAATGTGGGTGATTATTACCTGCTTTGTGTTAATCCTGACACCTAATAATACTTTATTTTAGCATTAATATAAATGTATAAAAATATTTTACATATACAGCATTTACACTAATAAATCCTATAACCTATTCGTTCTCGTAATAGTGACTTTAATAACTGTTAATTTATTAAATTATGCAATAATAGTATTTGGTCATATTTTCATTTTCCTATAGGTAAAGTGACCCGGAATCGAACTCGTATTACCGAGATTGCCGTCAGATGTTCAGTGCACAAAACCACAGTCGAAACTCCTTGTGATTAAAAACGAGCTACAGTCGCTTCTTGCTCGACGAGTTTACACATTATCCCAATAGATGGCACTAATATTTAAAAGGTCATGTTGTGGTACTCGAGATAAACATCGTCGCGATCTATATAATTTAATGACAAACAATGAAATAGAAAAACTAAAATCTTGGGACTAAAACATATTAATGATTTGAATTTTGACAATAATGATTTTCTGTTGATTTTAAGTATATAATTTTTGTAGCTTGCAATAAAATATGAACGTAGCTTCCTAGATCACCGGTCAATAATCGAATACAAGAGCGGCAGATTTGATTTCAACCAATCACGCGGTTGCATTCAACGGCAACGTCAAATAAAAAGCCGTGATCGGCCGGCGGTGTATAAACTTCATTCGTTTGAAAGAGTTCGATTACCGTTTTATTTCTGACATCCTGTCTTTCTTTGATTTTAAATTTAATTTCAATTAACTGTTTCAACAGTGCAGAGGAAATAAAGGCTTCGCGTTCAATATATTTTATTTTCAATTCAAACTTGTCCATCGTGAAAAGCAGACGTGAACAATGGAAGTCGAGGCCAACAAATGTAAGTGAATTTTGAATATTTATTATAATAAAATACACTTGAATTTGTTACAAAGGATCACCCAAGTTCTTTACTAAGCTTGTTCCCTGATTTTTTACATCGTTGCCCGCACAGTGCATTGAATGCACCTGCCATCATTTTGTTTCTTGTATCTGACTCTTTGTCTTTATGAAGATATTGTTATGTCATTTTTCCAATTTTTCTCTATACTTTTAGAAACTATACCTGCACCATGTACCTATGTACAAATGCTTACAGATGATTACATTCAATATGCTTCTTATTTTCTAAAATAATAAGTAAGTAGGTGTCTACCCTCTTATTTTGTTCTATTCAAAAAAAAATATTAGTCTCATTTACCCATTTTTTTATATAGAGAAAAGATTACACATTACATTAAAATTTTGTACATTTATTACGCATACATATTATCTGAAAATAAAAAATTGACTTAAAAAAGATTTGATTTGAAGAATAATGACCATTTTATGTCGGTAGGCATGGATGCTAGAAGGTATATAGGTAGCTCACCAGTAAATTATTTTTTTAAGTAAGCATTTTTATGGCATTGGCATGCTACAGAAAAATTGAATCTACCTATAAATTAGATTTTTTCTTAATAATGAACTTTAAAAGTTTGTGACAAACTTTACTTTTAGTTATTGGGCAACTTTTATAGCTGCAGTAAGGCAGTGTTTTGATACATGAAAATTCTATTTTATTTTTAACCACTGTTGGTTAAAAATAACCGTTACCGGGACAGGTAAGAATTATTTATAAATCTGACCTACGAGTCATGTTTATCTTACATTTTTGTCTTGGAAAAGTATTTTTTTTTCTATTTTTATTTATTTTTCTATTTTTTTTTTGGTGGAAAGGCAAATAAAATTTCATTCTCATTAATATTAATGTGTTCAAGGTTTCTTTGATGTTCATAGTATTTTTCAGGTTGACAATTATTATGAATTAACCCATTTTCAAGGTTACCTACTGAAATTATAAATATAAAAGGGTATTTCTGTAAATTAAGGTGGTATGACAGAGTTTAAAATAAATGTGAATTATGCCAGCTCCATTAGAAATCGAATTTCAAAAAACCGTTAAAAATGCATCAATAACCTGTTGAAACACCTACCCACTTGGAAATAAAAAGATGTAAAATGACAAAATTCTGTTTTTTCCCTCTGCGCTTCGACCTGTGCTTCGACCTTTGTTGCGGTCGTGCGACTATTTTTCAAGTAGGTACCTGAGCTACCTACCTTCTATTAGGTTTTTTTTTAAATTTATTATACACATGCAGCTAAAAGCTGATGAAGTGTATATCACTGCACTTTAGTCTTCATGTATTTGTCGAGTCTATTTTTAAGAGTTCACTGTTGTTGCACTGATGACAGTCTCTGGTAATTTGTTCCATTCACAAACGACACGGTTAGGCATAAAGTGATGACAGGGATTGCTTGCACAGTCGGATCTTGTGATTTTAAAGGAGTGACCTCTTAGGTTAGAGTTAGTGTTTATCTTCTATAATATAAAAATGAATCGCAAAATGTGTTGGTAAGCGCATAACTCAACAACGCCTATACCAATTTGGCCAATTCTTTTTTTTAAATGTTCGTTGAAGTCCAAGGATGGTTTTTACGGCGAGAAAAATTCGAATAATTGCCGGGAAAACCCTAAAAATAGCCCTTTTCTTTTTCCCATACAAACACCCAGCTGTCAAACATTTGACGTCAATCGAAACAAAACAAAGACGCGTTTTAGAGAAATAGGGCAGAACAAGGTCTGCCGGGACAGCTAGTTGTATATAACTGGGGAAGTTCTTGTACATCATAGTGCCCAGTAAGTATTTTATAAGTTTCTATGAGGTCTCCACGTTGTGTTCGTTCCAGCAGGTTGTTATTAAATTGGTACCTACTATATAAAAAGAAAGAAAGAAAATATTTATTTATCAAACATTACGACGTACTAACACACCTAATAAACAGTAAAATATGACAATATACTCAATAATAACACATAATATAAGACCTATAAGCTAAATATATTATAAAAACAAATTAAAAGAAAGAAAATTAAATTAAATTAATATCACTAACATAACCGTTAATTGATAGGTACGTACGACTAGGTATCAACAATTTCTCCGATTCAAAGAAAGGAAATGAAACATTTATTGACCCACAAATACGCAATTAACACATAATATGTAATTACTAATTAGCATGTTGTTTGGGGTCAAATTCATAGATAATAATCCCACTATTCCACTAATATTATAAATGTGAATGTTTGAATGGGTGTTTGTTACTCTTTCACGCTAAAACGGCTGAACGGATTTTGATGAAACTTGGCACACAGGTAGAGCATATCCTAGAATAACACATAGGATACTTTTCCCGGGAAAGGATAAGATCCCTCGGGAACGCGAGTGAAACCGCGGGGGACAGGTAGTACTTATATATAAATAGCTTTTGTCCACAATTACATCCGCGTACAAATCGTTTATCGCAGAATCGTGCCCACTTTTTCTCATAATAAGGGATGTTTGTTTTCAAAAATGTTGCTAAGCAGGCAAAGCAATGGAGTCAGGTGGCCATCATCAAAACTGCAATTGTGAACCCATAAAATAATTTATCTAACTACCTCTACATACATGTAAAAAAATACCAAAATTATTTTCGCTATATGGAAAAGAACAACGGTAATAAAAACTTAAGCATTTGCGGTATGGTATTGCGTATTTTCAGCTTTCCCATATGCGTTCGAGATCTGGTCCCGGAATGCGCGAAAAGCTATAACACATAAATGGATGGGTACGCTAAAATGTGTTATCCTACGGTGTGTTCCAGCATTTTGCATAGCCCATTGTCTTCTATACATTGAAAAGGCAACACATAGGCAATCCCTCTGGTACCATTACCATCAGATGACCCGCCTGTGCTTTTTTTTCGGATAAGCTTGTGTTTGACCACAATCAAACCATGGTAAGTGATGATGTGGCCGAAGGTGCTAAGCACACAAAGCCTAGATGGGATCTAGCTCTCAAGTGCAGCTGTCGGAACACACCGATAGGTGTTTGGCGACAGATTTTCAACTTGAGGGTGGTAGCCAGCCAGTCGGGTACTTGCTACAAAGTACCCTACCACCGTGCTATGGTTTCCTCACGATGTTTTCCTTCACCGAAAGCTCAAGCTCATTGTAGGATTCGAACCCACGACCTTCGCCGCTGTATCCGACGTCACTACCACTGAGCTATCATCGCCTTTTAAAAGACTTGCCAGACTTTACAAAGAAAAATCCTCATCGCAAAGCTCCATATGAGCTTCTTAGGTTAGTTTCCTCCTCTAATCGTTGGCTCACTGCTGAGCATCGTGATGTCCCAGCTCTTTCTCACGACAGAGCAGCTTCCACTGTTCTCGGTCTTTGTTTAGACACCTGGTCGGACCATCTTATTGGGCTGCGTCCCCTTGGTCTCTTAGGTTATGTGATCCAACATTATATTTATAAATCCGTGTAAAAGACGGCCAGAAGTTCGTTAATTGCACCGTAAATAAAAAATGTGCGGGACCGCAATTTGTCATGATCGCGGCGTCCGTTAAAACGAGTTTCAATTTGAACTGAAGTCGTCGGATCCAATGGGAAAGTTTGTTTTTTTTAGTGGGCGTGTGTCATCTTCGTTTTAAGCGAGCAGACGGTTGGCAAGGACGCTTGTAACCGTCCGCGGTGAATCATGCGCAGCTTCCGCGGCTACTTGAACGTTATGCCTTGTATAGAAATCTATTTAGATCTTGTTTGCATATACCTACGCTAGGATCTTATTAGGTCTTTATCCATATGTACTATGAATTGCGGAAATATTTCAAGTATTGAGATGAAATATAAACAAAGATGTTCGAAGAATACGATTCTACTTATTAGACGACAATGATCGTCGAACAGAGCGGTGATGCTATTGTTCTCGTGTAGCCGTCCGTTAAAACATTTTTCCTTCTCTTTCACCTTATTCTCATTTGTTATGGACAGTGATTTTAAGTCTGCAGCATTTATTATTAAATTTTAGTATAAACGTCTTATTTTAGTTTAAAAAAAGCTGCCGAAATTAAAGCTCTAGACGCCCATTTTGGAACGTTATTAAATTTACCTGCCTCAAAGGGATTGCCTCCCTTGATTAAAAACACGAAGCGTGTAAGAGCAATTGCTTTGGAGTGCCGTAGGTAAATTCTGATACATTACAACAAGACGATGTTATTTCTCGAGGCAGGTCTGTCGCAGCTTAATTTATTTGTTTTGGTTATATTGTACACATTATCAACACAATGAATGCTATACTAATTTACCACACCCAAACGCAAACATAGACCGTAAACATAGACGTTCTTAATGCCAACCGAAAAAAGATATCATCTTTGCAAACATGGATAAAGGAATAAGTACATTCTTGATTATAATGATAAAAAGGTAAAGCCGGAATTTGCAATGGCTTGCATTAATGGAAATTTTACATGTCTACGTTTATAATTTGATCTGCTCTAATGATGCACTCGAATGAGTCAACGATCGCCTTATTGATTAATAAACAGTGCGATGGCACCGTACTTTCTTCGTGTCATATCTATATATCATATAATTACACATTGAATAGACATCTATTCATGCGAAATGTGTGCAATCAAAATAACTGAGCTTGTCCTCCTACACCACTTTCTATAGACCCCAGGTACAACCGGGTTGTTTCGCGTTCTCATTGCTACATGAAAGCCTGTCTCGTTTACGTTGTCCAGAAAAGGCAAGACTGCGTGGGCAACAGTGGCTTCACCCACGCCATCCACACTTACCCACTACTCTGAAATTCCAAATCTGCACCTCATTATACAACCTCACGATTCTATTGTTTCTTTAGTATTAACTATATGAGTAATGTTATGTTCACAATGCGCTAGGGTCATCAAACTTGCAGTTGAAGCGATTCGCTATACGGTTTGTTGAAATGCGACGCGAACACATGTTCGATGTAATTACGGACAGATAGCCTGGCCTTGTCCGACGCTAAAGGAGTAATAATACCTATAAAGTTGAGGACGACGTGCAACTTCTAAACAGTTTGTCCCCTTTCTATTTCGCCTTAACTTGATTACTTTGTTTTCAGAGACAAAGGAGATTGAATTAAGTCATATCAACTTTCCAGTTGATGGAGACAAATAAAGTAGGAGCCCTTTAATTAAACTTTGGCAATACCCATTCGTCTTTCTTGTATTACATTACCTCAGATAAACGCGCTATTTGTTTGCCAGACGAGAAACTGTATATCATGCTATATTCATGGTAGTATTATTTTAATGTTAAGAGGCTGCATAAAATTTTGTCTCTTATTTTCTTAACTATTCTAGAATTCGCTTTCAAGGTGACGTGTTAGCGCTTAAACGGAAGAACATAGGTAATAATTTGGTGCCCAAACAAATATTTTCGCTTCATGTTCCAGTTCCTAAGTTTGTCCTATTACAAGGTACATGGAGGATCATTAATTCGAATTTTATTGCGGCTATAAATCCGGCCTAGTAGCACTTTTAGTGCTATTTTTTTATTGTTTTCATGAGGGACTCGCAGTCTGCCCTCATGTAAGGTTATTTAACCTCTCACTTTATTGCAGAAATCCTTAAATTCAATGTTATTGAGAATACTCGATGAGTCATCTCGACGTAGTCAAAGGAGTCGTCCTTGGAATTCGATGCAGATGGGAAACTCAATTAAGTTTGATATGCCTGGTATTGTTTTATATTAAAAGAACATGGTAATATGTCGGAAGACAGTTTATCACGTTTGATTTAATTTCTCTGTCTGAAAGAGTCCAGGCCTCATATTTCATATGAGATTGGGCATTGAATTCCTTTAAAACCAACGATTCAGATTAGTGAGAAAATTTGGAGAGTTCCCAAACTTACGGGTTCATTGCGCATGACCTATGCGAGTGGTGCCGGGGTGAATAATCTATAGTTTGCATGGAGAGCCTACAACACTGAATGCTAGATGCTAGCGATGCGTCATCTAACGGTATTCACTACACAGACATGTAAAAAATTATCTACAAAATATTTGCCAATTTATCGGGCCGACCAACATGATAAAATTCTAATGCTTCACCATCATGGTGCTTTAATGGTATCTTTATTTATTCCAAAAACCATCAATAATGAGATGACTCATTTAATCTTATATCTCTTTCTAAACTTATCTAACTAAATAGAATAAAATTGTTAAACATTTGAAACAAAAAGCCAATATAGTCAGTTGGTCCAAACTTATTTAAAAAAATGAAACCTTGCTGAGTTTCTTGCCGGTTCTTCTCAGTTGAAGGCTGACTTACGGACCGGTGGTGACTTCTTTAATTCGACCTTCATAAGTGCCTTTATAGGGCCTAAACTGAATAAATGGTTTTGACTTTGACTTGGAAACAAAACAAAAGCATACAAGAATTATTATAGTTCTGTTTAATTTGTCCAATTGCTTATTTTCAACGTAAATACACTCGCCGACTCGACATCAATAGTAAGTACGACAATTCCCGAACGTGATATTAGCATGGACTATCGATTTGTTATACTTATTGTTAGAAAGTAATTTACTTGACTGGGGTTTAGTTAATTGAATTGAACCGTTTGCGGTGTAATTTTATCCTCGGAGGACAGCTAGACTTTGTTATGAATATTAAATGTATGTAATCAATCTTATGGCGCTTACTCCAAAGTCAAAACCATTTATTCAGTTTAGGCCCTAGGAGGGCACTTATGAAGGTCGAATTATAGAAGTTACCACCGGTTCGGAAGTCAGCCTTCAACTGAGAAGAACCGGCAAGAAACTCGGCAATGTTACATTTTTTAATATTTTTGGACCATCTTTTATATTTGCTTTTAGAAAATTCAAATGTTCAACAATTTTATGTTTAAACTAAAACAAAAATATAAACAATTATAACCCGCCTACTTAAAAACTACTACTATTCATCAATATAATGAACTACCTTGTAATAAGTTATTTCTCTAAAAACTAGACTAATAACTAGGAACAGAACATGTAGATGATGAAGTCTCTGTATCCATTATTTTCTCCACCATACTTTATCTATCAGAATACATTCATAACATAATATTAGCATCAGTTTAGAAATAACATGATCACCCGGTATCCTGCTCTGCCCAATTTACGTACACTCTAAGAAACATTGGTAAACGCATGTCTGCATGAATATATTTCAAGAATCGGCAGATGTTCACAATATCTGCAGCAGACATCCTGCTCAGCCATCCGTGCGCCAACACAATATATTGTAACATATTATGTATTTGCATTGATATAACCACTAGCCAAGTTGTAGGGTCCTTCCATCTGTCGTTTTATACATAGCCTAAGTTCCTAGAATACTGCACATCGATATTACCTTCAACAACCCCTTTTACATTCACTAGAAACCATTATAGATAATCTATTATATAAAAATGATTCCCTATTTCCTTGGTCACGGAATCACGCTTGAACGGCTGGACCAATTTCGCTAATTCTTCTTTTGTTGTATTTGTTATTGTGAGGAGAAGGTTCTTATGAAAGAAAAAAGGATGAAAATTGCGCGGAACATTATAAAATTTAAGAAAACTTAACGACCGTATTCAATTTTCTAAATATTGTTTAAAACTGATGGTTCCAAGTTTCTTTTTATTTTCATTTCATGGCAGGACAACGTCTGCCGGGCCCACTAGTAAAAGATAATTATTGACTACAAACTGCATCCATTTTTTTTTATTTGGCTCCTCATCAATGAGTACACTATTACAAGTTTAAGTATAAGTATTCAAAATCATAATTGAGTGCCACACAAGACTAATTACAGAAGAGCACAGCATGCACAAAATGATGCGCTTCAAATTGTAACATAAATAGACTTGAGCACATCTCACATTGTTTCTGCTGAATGAAAAAACAAAAAGGTATAATAATGGTTAAACAAAATGTTAATTACTGGATAATACAGTTTTTTTAGAGCTGCTATTGAAGTTGTACATAAATCAATGGCCTGTTCATCTTACTAATATTATAAATGTGAAAGTTTGGATGTATGTTTGTTACTCATTTACGCCAGAACGGCTGAACGGATCTGGATGAAATTTGGCATGGAGATATATTTCTGGAATAGCACATAGGCTACTTTAAAAAAAAGATGAGATCCCTCGGGAACGCGGGTGAAACCGCGGGGAAACAGCTAGTATTATAAATGTGAAAGTTTGGATGGATGGATGTATGTTTGTTACTCGATCACGCTAGAACGGCTCAACGGATCTGGATGAAATTTGGCACAGAGATAAATTATAGTCTGGAATAGCACCTGGATAGATTTTATCCCGGGAAAAGGTAAGATCCCTCGGGAACGCGGTTGAAACCGCGGGGGACAGCTAGTATTTACTATGTAATGCATACATTCTAGACAATGAACAGCGTTATGCTGGATACAATGACATGATTTCGTTCGCTGATAAGTTGACCTTCACCCATATTAGGGGCATAGACTGTATATCGACTGTAAAAGAATCTAATCATCAATGTCGAATCTTTTTAACCGCGAATCAAGTGAGGCTTCAGTTATCGTGTTTCATCCGTTGCTTGACCTGAGATATTGCGGTATTTAGCTTCGCATCGAACGCCGAAGTGGCCATGTGCCAGTTAAAGAATTACTGCCACTGATCAATCTTTATTCTTCTAGCTAGATCCTTACAACAGATTTTTTGTTCGCCGCTATTGATTTTCCGTGTAACCTTGAATGTTTCTCCTTGAATGCTAAAATTCGTATGCGGAATTTAATGCTTACTTACGGTTTTATTAATAACTTAAAGGTTTATGAAAGAATTACACGTGAAAATACATTTTCATGGAACTGTCGGCTGCCCTTGATCGATCGTGTAGGTTAG
This sequence comes from Ochropacha duplaris, assembly GCA_951361185.1. Lineage (NCBI taxonomy): Eukaryota > Metazoa > Arthropoda > Insecta > Lepidoptera > Drepanidae > Ochropacha > Ochropacha duplaris. The sequence goes on from OX592691.1 coordinate 14,607,598, forward strand.
GTACGTGTGTCATTCTACATAGAGCTTTAGTTGCAGACGGTCGTGATCAGAGCCCCTTTTATAGCATTACGGGAAGGCCGCTAAGATGTGGCATGGCTACCTGCTTGGTAGACGGATTAGGTAGGATAAGCTTGGAGTTTAAATAGTGAATAAGGTAAATTAAATAGATAAACAACAATCTAATAAAGGTCCATTTTTTTATTCTGGATAAGCTTGTGTTTAACCACAATCTCACCATGGTAAGTGATGATGTGGCTGAAAGTCGTAAGCACACAAAGCCTAGATGGGAACTGGCTCCCAAGTGCAGTTGTCGGAACACACCAATAGGTGCTTGGCGACAGATTTGCAACTTGAGGGTGGTAGCCAGCCAGTCAGGTACTACATTGTACCCTACCACCGTGCTATGGTTTCTTCACGATGTTTTCCTTCACCGAAAGCTCAAGCTCATAGTAGGATTCGAACTCACGACCTTCGCCGCGGTATCCGACGTCACTACCACGGAGCTATCATCGCCTTAGCATGGCAATGAGTTGCTCCTCTTAAACGATATTATACAAGGTATCCATTATTATAATTAAAAGAGAAAAGAGGGACTATTGTAAAAAAAATAACCGGGGAGTTTGTTTCGCCGTTTCTTCTCCTGACAGGTCTTTATTTGGAAATGGTGGTAAGTGTCCCAAAATTGAATAAAACATTTTGAGTTTGAGTTTAGATAAAAAGAAAATAAATAAGCGGTGGTAGGGTACTTTGTAGTACTCGACTGGCTGGCTACCACCCTCAAGTTGAAAATCTGTCGCCAAGCACCTGTTGGTGTGTTCCGGCAATTGCACTTGAGACCCAGTTCGCCTTAATAAGGTGTACAACACATTAGCAATCCCCTGGTATTGCCAATGTCTATAGGCGACGGTTGTCACTTACCATCAGGTGACCCGCCTGCCTCGTTGTCACTTGTGACATAAAAAAAAAAAGACGTAGATGGTGCAAAAATAGCATAATAAAGATGTTGTTATACAAACGACCCTCAGAATCGTCCCTCTCGTATTGATAGTCGTATCGAATTCATGTTCCGCCCACGAATGTCTGTCGAGAACGATATCAATACCCTATTTTATGGGTTTCTTTTCAATATTTGAAAGATAAGTTATAGTCTGAAATATTCTATTGTAAGTTTTACTTAGAATAAACACGCGCTTGGAGTGCCTAATGGTTTGTTATCAACTCTGAGTGCAACAATGACTGTTCCTAGTGTTACCTAAGCTTTAACTGGCTGTCAACTTGAGGACTTCATAATATTTGAAATGGAGGAATATTAGGCGCCTTATAATTTCAATTTAAAATAATGCGCGCCCAATATGGAATCCTCGGACATTTGTTCACACACGGCTATCTGGTCCCAAACTAAGCAGAGCTTGTAATATGGAAACCAGATGACTGATATACTACGTATACTACTTTTTTTTTGTAAATACATACTTATATAGATAATTCCACCCAGACTCAGGACAAACAGACATGTTCATACACAGAAATGTGTCCTGGATGGGAATCGAACCGACGACCTGCGGCGTGATAGGTAGTGTCATAACCAACCACGCCAATCGGCCCGTCAAGTTAAAGTAAGGGACAATCTTTAATGGCTGTAATACGATTTACTTGGTAATAAAAGCATGACACCATGACGGTAGTCACTTACCATCAGGTGACCCGCCTACCTTGCTGTCACTTGTAACAAGAAATATATGGTTGTAGTAGCTTCTCTCTTCACCTGCATCCCCCTGGCGTAGTGTAAAATATTTGAAAATGTATCTAAATGTACTTATAAAATTTTAAATAAATGTAAGAAAAATCCACTGCTAAAAAAATATTGCCTTGCTGAGTTTCTTGCCGGAGTCTTCTCAGTTTAAGTGTATTCCGAACCGGTGGTAGAGTCAATTGTAACGTTCATAAGTGCCTTACCAGGGCCTAAACTGAATAAATGAGTTTTGAGTTTGAAACAAAAAAACTGGTACTGGAGATTTTCGCAACATAGCGTTATGTTATACCTTCCTCGATAAATGGGCTATCCAACACTAAAAGTATTTTTCAATTCGATGCCGTAGTTCTTGAGATAAGCGCGTTCAAACAAATAAACCCTTCAGCTTTATAATATTGGTATAGATTAGGTACTATTTAGATACCTAACTTACTTAAAACTATCACATAACTTCGGATTTGTCTACCATAGCCACCAATTGGCTAAAAACCCAAAAAACATACTGATATAAGACATCACAGCTTTCTCAACTACGATTATTTATTGGTCCATATAATTTAATACTAAAAATAGTGCATGTTTAGTACTAATGATAATAAGATTTCCATCCAATAGTATAATTCGCATAGTCTAACGAAAGTAATATCAGTTCTCAAACCGAACCTCAAATAATAAGCGATGAATTTCGCTTCCTTTTCCAAACTTTCGCCAACTTTTCTCGAAGCACTCCAGATGTCTTGAAATTCATCCTCGGTGGTAAGTAATGGCCATATGGCATCGCAATCTGTCGGAGTGTAGGAATCTTCGATAGGACGCCAATATTGTTGCTTTTCCTGGAAAGTGTCTTTGGAAGATTATTTATGTGTCTAGTTCTATATAACTTGTTTATTTATTTAGATTAGGTCAGTCTTTCATTTGTCTCACGATAAATCATTGTCTCACGAGTTATTAAATCCTCTGTCATGCGAGGATCCTGGTCAAATATTATCTATTTCACCCGCGTTCCCGTGGGATCTTATCTTATCCCGGGATAAAATATAGCCTATGTTCATCAGGGATGGTGTAGCTTCCTAACGGTGAAAGAATTTTTTAAATCGGTCCAGTAGTTTCGGAGCCTATTCAATGCAAACAAACAAACAAATATTTCCTCTTTATAATATTAGTATAGACTAGCTATCCTCCCTTGGGAGCTTATCTTATCCCGGGATAAAAATATAGCTATATGTTAATCTGGAATAATGTAGCAAACAAATGGTGAAAGAATTTTTGAAATCGGCCCAGTAGTTTTTGAGTTTATTCGTTACATACAAATCTTTCCTCTTTATAATATGTATTAAAAAGATAGCCAAGTCAACTAAATCTAATTGGTGCGATTATTGATTATAAGTAAGCACTAGAAAGCCAGGATAACGATATTTACGTAGACAAAATAACCAGAGCTGGTTATTAAATAGATATCTTATGTTCCATTAAATATTCATTTCCAGATATTACTTCTTATCTTTAAAAGAAATAACGTACGCTTTTTGAATAATTTATCTCCCTAGTCAATATTAATGACGCAACTTTTCAACTCTGATTACCTATCTTCGAACGTGATTTTAATAATTAAAACCCTTATCAGTCACCAGAAAGCGCCCTTCGCTATCATTATTTTATGTTTTTTAAATGACCTTTTTATCAAGCGCCATCCATTCTAAATAAACTTCAACTGCCTTAACAAATACTAAGTATATTATCGCGTATATATTACAGTATCTTGATCCGCATTACACAGTATGTCGTCTCAAGTTATTTAACTCACGTATGTTGGGCTTTGCTACGCGTACAGCCAAGGTTCACTTTAACGTCTGGCCAGTCCTAATCAAATACTACCGGCAACATTTAATAAGGAGAACATCCAGTGCTATAATTTTTGTGTGGGGAATCATTTTAGGCTGTGTATGCGTCAGAATACCGAGTCGGTGATGTCTGAACGAAGGTTGAAACAAGGCAAAATCGATACTGTTGCCGGCGAAGGCGGACGCGCGCCGCTACCTCCGAATTATATTCTCAGCCAAATCCAGCTAGCACGTGACTCAACTTGTTGCCCGTGGAAAGGGACAAAGATACGTATAGGGTGGAGTACATTGATGGTGGGACGGTTGCTGATTGCGGTGGAATATTGACCATCAACTTAAGTACTCTCATTGTACAGACGATTTGGTACAATCATCATTATTATATTCGTTTTGCTAAATGTGACTAATGCATTTATGGGGTGCGTTTTTATTATTTAAAAAAATACAGAGAATTAATGTAATTCCTTCGAGTTTGGCATTACTATGTTATTTAGCTTGTTAGTTGATGCTATCGAACCGCTTATTAATGTGGTTGCAGGCACAATCAGCAAGAGTCGCTCGCTATAATAAGCGGGTAAGTAGGAATTATTAATCTTGTTGGCCCCACGTTGGGCGCCATGCCGTCGCTTTATTAAAATCTTAGATTTATAAAACAATTTAAGTCAATTTGGACGTTTAGCGGAACAAGGTAACTGCTTGGTGGATACTAAGTGACTCTTCATCTCAAAAACAATATTATGAAATCCAATTCTATAAATATACATCAAATATATTTATTATTTCTTCTCATAGCTCTCCGTTGTCCCTGAATATTATTACGCTCTTGTTTTTTTTGTTAGGGGAATTCTGGATGAGATAAAATGAGTCAAACTGATTGGTAAAACTCAACGACAAACTTTTATTGAAACAAATTTATCACAGCGATGATATGATCTATAGAGACAGTGTAGTCGCCAGTTTGAGGATCATTATCTTGCAAATAGTCGAGAAATAACGATTTATTTATATTGCGGATCTACACTTTATCCTGCAATACCATAACGATAACTTTATTTATATTCATTGGATAAACCGTAATCGTGACTGTATATTTCAAAAACTAACTCAAAACTCATTTATTCAGTTAAGGCCCTGGTAAGGCACACACAAGGGTGAATATTCGTATTAACATGGAAATCAGAGGGTATGACAGTTGGGCGGTCGTCGTAACCGGTATTTCCAGCGTTCCTGTCTGTGCGTATGCCATCGGCTATTCTAGGCTCACTCCAGCCTGGTATTCCCAGTTATTACTGCAGAGGGACGCGGTATCGGGGTTGTTGGCCGGCATCGATCCGCCGCACCACGGCACCGCCGGTGTTACCAATGCACGGGGTTACGGCACCATCACCACTGCAGTCTTAGTATTTGATCTCTCTTTGGCACTACACTCAATATTTCCAGTCATTTCGAGCCGGTCAGTAATCAAGAATCGTTACGTCGCTCCTGTGATTCAACAATCGTGCTTACCAGGTGTTATTCCTTCGTTGTTTTCGGCTGATTTGCATATCTGAGAGGTGTTAGCGAGTCTATCAAAGATGGATTTTGAGAACAGGAAATCAATCGGAAGCAATTCGAGTGGCGAAACAAATTCAGCGTGGCGTAGCCGGCTGTTAATTGGCTGCGGGTGGCGGCGCCGAGACGGCGGCGGAACCTCCGCATGGTGCCTCCCTGCCGTGCCCTTTCCATGCGTCCTCCCACTCGCCCCCCGTCAGCTCGGTGTTTTTATGAGCGAGAAGCCCGTCGAGACCCGCACGAGTCTGGGCGGCTCTTAAATTAGTTTGTCTTCTCCGACCCTAGACCCCCCAGTTGCTAGGTGCGACTAACTTCGCACTAACTCTCTTTGCTGCTGTTCGATCGAAAACCGCTCTTACCCGTTCAGTGTCACTACCTTTATTTATATTTAGTAATTCAGTACTGGAAGGAATATGGCACTAAATTTAAAACATATAAGTAATCTGACAGATTTCAAATGTAATCCAGACATGACATTTCGGAGAACTTAGGTTCAGCACAGATCCCTAACATGAAAGGAGCTTGACATAACATAATGTAATAGACGTCGTGGGTGACATTATTTTTCCATTTGGTAGGCTTATTTTCTTGTGCCGTTATCAAGTTAGGGACGGTAGCGCGCAAGGGGTGGCTGCGGGGTGGGTCTGCAGGGCGGGGGTAGCGGGGTACGGGGTACGTCTATCGACCGACTACCCTCCCCCCGTAGTGGTTCAGTTTCCGGGCGAGAGTCGCGCAGTCCGCCGGCGCCGCGACGCGACTCCGTCACACGTTAGATAGTCAATTTGATCATCATCATGCTGATAGGGCTCGTTCGGGACTCGGTGATGCAGTGCTTCTGCCACTCATGCCGCGCGCCCGTTCTGCCTGCAGGTTGGGAGCGCCGCGACGGTGGACATTTTCTTGTTATCATAAATTCGGACCGGCGACACCGCTGCCACACTTACTGCGGAGACAATGCCCCCTGACTTGATATCTGGCTTTAATTCGTCCAATACACAAATTGACAAGTACTAACGTATTTTTCAGAAGGGATTCTTGACTTCCGATTGTTACGAGTTGCGGCATCTCTATTTTGGTGAGACGAGGCTGAAGGTAACCAAACCTTTTGATAGAGATTTTTGCAATTTCATAGATTACTTTGTTCTAGCTCAATATTTACCAAACAATCAAGCTTTTTATCTGTAAATCTATAGAGTTCTGTAAATTTTTTCGCACCTGTAAAAGCCGGCCGGCGAGAGGCAGACGGGCCGGCCGGCATCGTCTGACATACGTATGTATATTTAACTGCATTATCTTGAAGCACGTGATCCAACGCTATGTCATTACGGTAAGAACAGAGAGTAGACGGTAGACGATATACATCTAATATAGAACGAGTATCATGCTTAAAATTTAAATTAACTTTGTTATTAGATGTCTGCAGTTATATTATGTAAGAAGAAGTTGATTATACTGATGAAGTTAGGGGAAAAGTTGTAGACTTTTTCAAGTTCTCGTCTATATTTATGATATAACGTCGTTGTGACTGTACTGAATTTGTATTTTTTTGCAATTTTTCAAGACCAAGAATATTCCGGTTACCAGTTCCTTGGCGTAAGCTGGTCGACATATGGCCGCCTGTTTGTGGACTAGACAGTTGATCTGCACACTGATCTAGTCTGAACGATGTATTGATTAAACATTATTGCATAATGTCCACCATTTTGTCCTGAATCGCAATACTACGACGGAATGCGTCCACCATTTTGCGTACATGACCTGCTACTTTTATTTAAATCGTTAATACCTAAAGAAAATTTCAACATTTACGTAATAGAATGTCGAGAATCCAGTAACCGTAGCTTCGATTTTAAACATGTTAATTCCGTTTGCATTTTGTCGTAATTTTTGGAAATACAATGGTGTTTTCACGTAATATCGTGGACCCCGATTAAGTTCACTCACGCAAAAGCTGAATAATCACTTAAATTCCTTTCATGAACCGTTTCGGTATTTTATGCGCCACATTAGCCTTGGGGATTTTGTATGTTTTATATTGTTAGATGATCAAAATGATGAAATACTTTATTTGTGAATAATATCCGATTACACTAAGATTATATCAGAAATTATATTGATTACACGTGCTCTGTAGAGATTAATATTTAAGGATAATAATAATAATAAGAAACCAATAGGGCCATGTTAAACAAATATTTTTTGATAGTAAGCTAAGTACAGATTTTAAGTATCTATACACCGGTTTACAGATCATGTATTTTTTCACATTAACAAAAAAGCATACAAAATGATTTGAACATTCTTGGTATTAATGCAAATCGTCATGAAAGTTGAATGGGCTGATTTTAAGCTAACACGTGTAGTGTGACGTCACGGTATGCGATACCTAGAGTCCCCTAACAGAGCTGCGGTAATGTAGTTAAGCATATTAGCTTATTTTGCTTTGTCATATCATAAAATGCTCGTTATTTAAACTCACCGCGTCATAATTACTTTGACACGCCATTGTGTGAAGGCATTGGTGTACTTCAGATCACAAAATTGTTTAGGGGACGTTTATATCACCCCAGGTTTAATTGACTCAACAAGTTTAGAGCCCACTGAAGGGGTGCGAGGGATTCCAGATTGGGTTTATCCTGTGTTAAATTGGCGTATTATTATTTTTGCCTGCCACAATTATACGTTATTTGTGTGATTATATTTCAAGTGCGGTGGATGTGCTGTTGTCTTTGTGATACTGTTTTGTTTTGAAATGAGATTGCTAGTTTAATTTAGCATAGTTCAGTTTTGTAGACACAATTAGCATCCATAGTTACCCTCCGCTACCAGCAGCTGCCTATCAAGATTTTTTCAAAGAATGACAGAATTATTAGAACCGAAGTATTGGCACGAGAGTTAAAAAGAAGCAAAGAAAGGAACAAGATCCAAATTTTAGGAGATGCAAGACGTAATCTAGATTATCTGGTGTGATGAAATTTTTCCATTCAAGTGTTGGTTTTATTATAATGCAGTTTTGTGTGTGCTGTTGTTATGCCTTTGAGTAAATAAGTGTTTTAATAGTTATTTTTGGGGAGTAAAACAATAGTCTTATCTTGAATGTACGCCGATGTCACAATGATGCATTGCGGGTCCTTACAAAGTTCGCGTGTTACGTGCCACTTTCCGTAGCTTACGATGTTTCAGACTTGAGAATTTCCAACAATACTTCCTTTACAACATGGTGCACAGGCGCCAACATAAATTATGTGAACTACACATACTTATGTTAAAGAAACACTGTCTGACAGCGTACATATTCATGATAACACTCTTTTTACTAATAACCGGAGCTCATAAAGCGGACGTCAAAGGCTCTCGAGGCTCATAGAATATTTACTACACTATATTGAATATTTTTCTAGTTTCTGCATCATATTGACCAGTGTTAGCGTCGCATTAATGCTCTTACGTAGTAACATTCATATTCCCAGTGGCAGTAAATTTGCTTTCTGCACTCCCCTCGCAGGTTTTAAAGGCAGGCTTTAAATATTTTATCAGTTTTTCATGTAGTATCGTGCGGCGACGTAGGGGGCTGCTCGCCGACCTTTCTGTTACCAATGCCCTGTTTATATTCGATTACCAGTTTGTTCAGCTTTTATTGTTTCGTGTAAATTCTATTTACCTTTATGAAACCAATAGATTCATGCTATATATATTAATTCACTGAATTCTTTCAAGTTTTGTATTATATGTACATATTTATCTATAATATACACATCCACTATTCTACAAGGACCATTATCAATGCATGCAACCACACCTGACCTGTGATTTTCGATCGGTGTTCATATAATATACAAGAAAGGCTTAAACTTCAATTTGCAATGTTTATTTAGCAAGTAAAACGTAATATATCAGTCAGTTGTCAAATAAATCTGAATTATAGTCCCTGAAAGGGTAATTAACGTTTGACAAACGGCTACACAGTCACGTTTATATATCGGGCACATTTTGGGGGTTATGTCACAATTTCTGCATGCGAATTGTTCACGATGAAATTTGCAGATTTCTGGCACATGTATTTAGTAGGATTAATTCTATTGGCAGATATGGTTGTAATGCTTTAATTAATAGGCTATGGTCTTGCGTTAGGACTTGAGAGGTGTGATAACGTGCACTTCTCAGAATCTTTAGCACCTACACACCTTTCCCGGTTTTCATGGCGCACTTTATGAAAACGTCCTTGTAAAGACATATTATTGATCCTTTTTTATTATGATTCAAGTTCGATACTTAAAAGGGCGCCTTGTTTTTATTTGTCTTCTATTAGAATAATTCGAAAACAAAGCCCCCATTTTCAGTATATTCCGGTGACATTAATTTATGCCCATTTAATGCCCGAAATCTACTAAATCGTGAAAAGGCCAGATTGGTGTGAGGATATACATAGTTCGTTACATAGTTAGATACATGGGCTCTTTATTACCATTCGCATGACGTTGGGATTCCATGTTAAATGATTTATACCTTAATTGCCTTACTTTCATATTGCTTTTTGACCCTTAAGTCTGCATCCCTCTCATGCAGTTAACAATAAAGTTAAAGTCAAAATTTCAATAAGACATTTACACTTCTCACCTAGTTTAAAGCTTGTGAAACTATCGAGCGAAAGACGTTATAAAAGCGTCTCCGTATCGTCTGCTGTGTAAACCGGGGCTTAGCGTTGCTGTGAGGGATTATCCGTATTTGTGGGAAATTTCCCCGCCACTTGGGCATTTGCGGCACGTATCGGCCTCTCATCTCCCAGGGTCCTGTCGTCGCGTTATTACCTCCCGACTATCACCCTCGACGTCGCGCTGAACTCGAAATACCAATAGGTATCTGAGTAATGAAGATTCATTTGTTTCCCCATTCTTTATTCAACCAGTTTTTCTATAAGAATTGAAAAGGTATGTTTCAGTTTTAATTCAATCTATGTCATTAATATCGATAATGTTTTCAGATAAAGCAGTTTCAATGGCTGCTAATTACCGTACGTATTTGATAAATTGACTTTCCTAGCATGGTCCTGCAATTGCTTCATCGAATACACAATCGCAATAGATATGTATGTAAAAGAACAAAGTTGGCGCCTGACATAGAATATCGTTTTGATACATGCATGTCTATTTAAAATGTCGATGCTTATCTAATTTATATCGATCATTAACCGTGTCATCACGTAGACAGGACGGCTGAACGTAGCAACGACTGCGACATTTCCAAATGGAATGTTGATTTTACTCTGCCACAAATCGATATTTTCAGGGAGTCACGCGACATCCATTGCCGATTCATTAAGTTGGGTCCAAATAAACATTAGCTCGTTGGAAGTGCCCGCCCGTAATCGTTTTTCGATTATCGTCGACTGATGTAAGGCGAGATATTTACACGAGTCGACTTGACGTTAATGATGTTTGGCCCTTTTTAAGGTCTCGGTCGTTGCTGAGTAGATTCGGTAGAATAAGGCTAAAAGTGCATTATTGATAGGTTTTTATTTACTATGTATATTATGTATTTTATATATTTAAACGATGAATTCAAGCTAGTAAGTCAGGTTGTCTCCGGGTAAGTGTACGGTGTGGTGTCGGCGGTCGGGCCACCGTTGACGGCCCCCATTTTTTTTTCTAGCGCATCGGCGGTCGGCCCCCGTCAAGAAACCAGTCGGGAAACCGAGGACTAAACAGCCAAAGAAAGTCAAATTCATAAGTGAGTTTTTTGACGTAGAAATATTCAAACTGTTTGATTTCTAAAGCTTTTTTGAACACTGCTTGTTTTTGTTGCTATTTACGTTGAATAAAGTGAACAAGATATATTGGATAATAGATGATTGCGAGAGAAAGACAAGAATTAACCGCAAGCAGTAATGCCGACAAATTGCGCTTCAACCACAGAGAAAATCTCAGTAGGTTTTATTCGTTGATTAAAAGCCACAATTTATGCCTACTATCATCATAATTTGTACAAGAATTTAAAACAATATTCCTTATTGTACTTGTAAACTCTTACCGAATGGGATTAAGGTATGTTATGACACCCAGATCTCTTTCAGAGACACAGCCTCTCCAGTCGAGTCGAGAGCTTTCTTTTGTGTTGCGTAGGTCAACAGCTTTCACCCCTTTTGAGTGAGTTAGCTATTGTTGTAGCATGTGCCAGTATTTCTAAGAGATATACGATGTGTAACATAAGGAATTAAATCGTTGCTGTTATTGCTTATTCGACTGTATCTGTAAGATTAGCAATTTGAAAACCCGACCAAGTGCGAGTCGGACTCGCGCTAAAGGGTTCCGTAAAAACGGCAAAAAAATCACGTTTGTTGTATTTTATTTTGTTTGTTTAGTTGTATTCCCATACAACAAACGTGAAACAACCCCCTTAAATATTTATTTTATTTTAATTTTATTATTAAAGTAAAGATACAATTGAGTATTTTGTGAATATTTCAAGTGCCTACCTGTTGCCATTATTGATATCGAGCAAAAAAGGGCAAAAAATCGCGTTCGTTGTATGGATGGGAGCCCCCTTAAATATTTATTTTATTCTGTTTTTAGTATTTTGTTATAGCGGCAACAGAAATACATAATTTTGTGAATTTTCAACTGCCTAGCTATCGCGGATCTTGAGATACAGCCTGGTGACAGACGGACGGACGGACGGACAGACAGACAGCGAAGTCTTAGACCCTAAAAATTACACAGTGGAATTTAACTAATTATGCTTTAGAAAAAATAAATTACTTCGTATGCATTTCCGGAAATTCTGAAAAGTACACTCATTGTAATTTTAACCGCTTTGTTAGTTCAACATTCTGAGTCACCTGTAGTTGTTAATATTTAATACCCTTAGTTCGTAGACAGTCATAGCGTTGGACTGAAACGTGAATGCAATGCAATATCGGCGTGAGTCATCCGGGAGGATTCCCACCCTCGCCCTCCTCGCTATAATTAAACAATACGAATTCCTGTCTTGCTGAAAGTTTATACGACCTTGAATATTACGGTAATTTAGATGGATCCCCGTTGCGTTGAAAATTCTCCCCTTTAAATCTTTTAATGAGTTTAAAAAATGTTTCTGTGTCCATTAGGAAACTAATGCCGGTTTTTGAAGTAGTAGTCTTGTAAATAAAGCGAACAGATGAATACATCGTCTAAGTAAAGTAGTACAGTAGCTGAAAACATAAGATCTGTCCGCGAGTTGGAGATGTTATCAAATAAATAGACGCCAAGGGAAACCTGTTAATGGAGCGTGAAGTAAATGTTTAGGGAAATCATTTTCTGTGATTTGTTTTTCACCTTGTTACTCACTCAGTTAGCCAGCTTTCTTTAGAAGAAAATATCGGTGAAAAGCAGTTTAAAAATCGCTAGTTGCAATTGATTGGGTTCAAATTTTAAAAGTGCTGTGAAAAGGAGACACATTGTGCTTCTTACATGCATTCAACTTATTCTAATTTGGCCCTCTGTGTCCGACCCTTTTTCTAGCCGATCTTTATCTGATGATGGCTCAGTGGTAAGTGACGTCGGATACCGCGGTAAAGGTCGTGGGTTCGAATCCTACAATGAGCTTGTGCTTTCGGTGAAGGAAAACATCGTGAGGAAACCACAGCACGGTGGTAGGGTACTATGTGGTACTCGACTGGCTGGCTACCACCCTCAAGTTGAAAGTCTGTTGCCAAGCACCTGTTGGTGCGTACCGGCAGTTGCACTTGAGAGCCAGTTGCCCTTGCCCTTAAGGCATTGTAATAGGTGTACAACACATTGGCAATCCCCCTGGTGTTGCTAATGTCTATAGGCGACGGTAGTCACTTACCATCAGGTGACCCGCCTTCCTCGTTGTCACTAGTGACATAAAAAAAAATCTTCCTTGTCTAGTGAATTCTTTTCTAATTGCAAGCCATGCTTCAGGCTCTAATTTCTTTCTCCCAAAAGAAGACAAAAAATGTGGCTGAATTACTTTAGTCATGATTCGAGACAGCAAAGTTTTATAGCGAGTTCAGAAAAATTGTCGCAGTTGCGTAATACGTTTACTATATCCGTCATAAAATATGGAACATCTGCACAAAGATATAAAATATATTATTGCTCTACGTAGGGGACGGAAGGCTGTTTAAACGACTCCGTATCAAGGCCGGAGCGCTTGGACTGAAATGGCCAACGAACAAAAAGTCTAATCTCTAAGGGTGTAATATAGGGTCGGACCGGATTAGTGAACTTAGGCTGATTGTAATGAGAGGACCCAAAAGTATTGTTTAACTGTATACATTATGGTTTACGTGACAGAACTCTTTTAAAATGATATTCAGCCCACAGAGTTATACAGGGTAACAGAATTAACATATCAAAGAAAGAAAAGGCAATTTCGCTACAAGGAAATTGTTTCGTATCTCCGTGAGATGATATGATTCGTGATATAGGTATGTCGTGTGTAAACTAAGATAATAAACCCTTTTGGTTCGCAGGAGGGACGACCGTCCCACACTACAAAAACAATATAAAATCATATATGTGGTGCAACCATATTGCCCGATCGCTCTGGTTGAATTTGGATCAAGTTTCAATACCATCAATTATACAGACACATTTGTATAAAAAAATAGGTTATCAGAACACACATAAAAGGTGTTTTTGGAGAAACATTCAATAGAAAACATTTGCTCGGCCATTACTTCTCAATAGGTACCCTCCTTGTGGATTGAACCGCAGTTCTATTAGCTAATGGATTGGAAAAGCATTCTGTTAGTTGTTCAACATGTACCGAGATCTTTAACTGCCTTTGTAAACTGCTCTGTAAGAACAAGTTGGTGATTCAATAAAAATATATATTTCTATACAATAAATTCGTTTTGTAGACCCAAAGTTTAATAGAAGTTACATTTAACGTTAAGAGAACCTTTCAATGACTTTTCAATGCTTTTCAGCTCTTATTTTTTTTTTACGCAACGTATTAATTACTTCTTTTAATTATGTAGCCTTTAAGAATAGTCTTAGAGTGACTTGTAGCTTCTTGGGCAGATAATAATCATCATATCATTAGCCACTCCAAAGATCACCTAACTAAACGAACAATCCTGTAATAAGTCAAATGTATCCATGATCCCGAAACTCCAACGAATCCGTTTGCTCCTCATCCCAACAAATCCTGAATAGCTACACATTTTATGATAGTGCCTTTTCGGAACGACGACACAATGCGAATCACAGCAATCTGCAGCTACCTAGTAATCAGCCCAAAGAGTCTCATTTCAGATTTCAACCTATAATTAATGATGGTCTATTGTTCATCAGCCACTGAGATCCGCTGCCAAGAGATGTCGAAGGGCGGTCTTGCGTATGAGGTGATTCTGGCTGAGCCAGTAGGTGTGCCGGTGCTTCGCCGCGCAGACTCGCCGGAGAAGACGCCATCCGTTGAGGAAATCCAGGAGAAACTCAAGGCCGCTGAGGAGAGGAGACGCGTAAGTCTTTTGTAGATGATTTCAGGAATCGTGTGGATTGCCCTAAATTTAAATCTGCTTTATTTCATCAAAGGTCCATGCTATCCTTCTTCTACTTCTCCCGTTATAAGTGAATATAGTTATTAAAGAGTTTCGTTGCTTCTAAAATCATTTTGTAAGTAGCATATCTAAATAGTGCATCATTGATTCTAATCACAACTGTCCACAAATCATCGCGTCAATTAGACACTACGTATCAATTACCTCTAATAAACTAGATGAAGCAATTGGCTGAGGTGCTTGAACTGACACTGGACGATGTCCCAGATTCCCAGTCATCATTTTCAGCGTCGACTTTAACATATCGTTGGTCCATTGGGTGCAGTGCCATTCCTCTATAGGTTGAAAATGGTATATTCGCCGACATACAAACATCAGCTAAATTCCTTTGATGACCAACTGTATTCAGGGCCAGATTTAAGGGAGGGCAATCGGGGCAACAGCCCTGCCCCAGCCTTTGTTGCCCCAGGGCCTCCACAACTCTAAATCTGGCCCTGACTATTCCGTTCTCAAAATACCTTTTCAAGCAACGATTTCTGTGATGGTCGTCGTGTCTCATAACAAAGATTACGGCGTAAGAACTCGAGTTGTCATTGAAAGTACAGTGTGGACACCATAGCATGGTGGTTTGAAATCTATCAGCAGTAGAATTTCAGCTAGTTCCCATCAGACATGCTTACCATCTTCATAATAACGGTGGCAAAAACAAACATGACCATTTAAGAAAGAAGTTTAAAGCGATGATAGCTGTGGTAGTGACGTCGGATACCGCGGCGAAGGCCGTGGGTTCCAATCCTACAATGAGCTTGAGTTTTCGGTGAAGGAAAACATCGTGAGGAAACCAGAGCACGGTGGTAGGGTACTTAGCAGTACCCGACTGGCTGGCTACGACCCTCAAGTTGAAAATCGCCAAGCACTTATCGGTGTGTTTCGACAGCTGCACTTGAGAGCCAGTTCCTATCTAGGCTTTGTGTGCTTACCACCTTACCACATCATCACTTACCATGGTGAGATTGTGGTCAAACACAAGCTTATTCAGAATAATAAAAAAAGGAGTGTAAAAACGTTGTGGTAACTCATCAGAGCCTGGAAGCCAGCAGAATGGCGGCGATCGCGCAAAAGATGGCCAAGATCGAGGAGGCCTCCCGCATCCGTAGCGAGCAGACTAACAACTTCATCAGCACCACCAAGGAGGCGCTCGACGCCAAGATGGAGACGCACGAGGAGAAACGTGAGGCCTACATCAACGAGCTGCGTGCGCGGCTGAAGGATCACCTCGAGGGCGTCGAGAAGACCAGGTATGTGCTCCTACTCATAAATAGGGATATTAGGTAACTAACTATTTTTGTATTACTTTAAATTTAATGTCTATACTTATAATAATATTATAAAGAGTATCGATGATAAAGAGGAAAGATTTGTTTGCATTGAATAGGCTCCGAAACTACTGGAACGATTTCAAAAATTCTTTCACCGTTGGAAAGCTACACATGATGAACATAGGCTATATTTTATCCCGGGATAAGATAAGATCCCACGGGAATGCGGATGGAAAAAAAAAGCCAATATAGTCAGATGGTCTAAAAATATAACCTTGCTGAGTTTCTTGCCGGTTCTTCTCAGTTGAAGGCTGACTTCCGAACCGGTGGTAACTTCTGTAATTCGACATTCATAAGTGCCCTTCTAGGGCCTAAACTGAATAAATGGTTTTGACTTTTAGGATAAGTTCATTCATAACATACCGTAGGTGAATTTGGATGGAGTGAGGTTATACTAGCTGTCCTCCGCGGTTTCACCCGGGTTCCCGTGGGATTTTATCTTTTCCCGGGATAAAATATAGCATATGTTCATCAGGGATAATGTAGCTATCTAATGGTGAAAGAATTTTTCAAATCGGTCCAGTAGTTTCAGAGCATATTCAATACAAACAAACAATCAAATTTTAGCGGCTATAGTAACAGCTCTACATGTGAGTCGAGTCAGAGAAAAGTAATAGAAGCGCGTCATCACAACAACATGGACGTAATGAAATACGACACAGGAATTCCTACATCGCGCTGGCAAAGTTTTCTTGGCACTTTGCATATATACGAGTTCTCAACAAGAAACGTTGGACTGCAGTCCCCGGGCATTGATACCTAGCCCGCCAGTACATATGACATATCGAAGAAAATCTTTCCTCTTTAAAATGATTATCATCATTGTTTACTAGAACAGAAGTTTTATTGTTATATAAAGAAATGAGTAATGAATGAAGTGTTTCTAATCAGGTTGACCTTGGAGCAGCAGACGGCTGAGGTTTACAAGGCGATCGAGGAGAAACTGAACACAGCCGCCGACAAGCGGGATGAGAACATCAAGAAGATGCTCGAACGCCTCCGTGAACATGTAACTACACTTATGTCATATGCCCTATGATATTATAACTTTTAAAACATATTGGCAATCCCCCTAGTATTGCTAAATTAAACTAACTAATGTGTGCTACTAATCTGTGCTATGCAGTTTCACCCGGGTTTCCGAAGGATCTTTTCTTTTCTCGAAATAAAAAGTATCATATCTCTTATTCCAGGATACAGTCTATTTATGTATCGAGTTTCATCAATATCGAAATAGTCCCTAGTAGCCCTGCGGTTTCACTCGCGTTCCCGTGGGACCTTATCTTTTCCCGGGATAAAAATATAGCCTATGACACTCACAAACAACGCGGCTTTCTATTGGTAAAAGAGTTTTTAAAATCGGTTCAGTAGATCAAAGTTACCATATTCGCAGTAAAGATAGTCCCAATACAAGATTTCATTTCACTTCACTTCACTGGTGGGACAAAACGCTACCGATATTATCCAATAAAACTCGATGATGTAATGTAGTTAGTAGTGAGAAGGTTACGTTGTATGGTTGCAGGAGGATCAGGTCCACAAGGTCCGCGCTGGCAACCAGGTGAAGTTCCAGCAGCTCGAGACCTCCATCCAGGATAAGCTTCACCAGGCCGCCGAGCGACGTCTCCGCATCGAAGCCGAGCAGAAGGAGAAGCTGCGCAACCATGTCAGTACCTACCACGTATCTGCATTATATACCTGCTAACGGAGACTAGTGCTTTTTGTATTCCAATTTCAGCAATAGGAAAATACTGAAGATGAAATTGTAACATACTAGCTTTCTGCCCCGCGGTTTGACCCCTGTTCCCTAAAGTATCCGAAATTTTATTCCAGGATATGATTTACCTGTGTGCCAAGTTTCGTCGAAATCCGTTTAGCCGTTCTTGTGTGATTGAGCAACAATCAAACAATATTGAAGAACGATTTTCTTAAGGTTTTGTTTTTGTATATCCTACGCTTAGTTACCTAGTCCACAGGTATTTCCTTGCTGATCGATTCTAAACCTTATTTAATTCAGAAACCATTTATCGACGTTAATTTTAATGTGCCAATGTTTCATTAGTGCAGCTGTTTCATGTTTTCGAACCGTGTTTTCCATGTTGTTTTTTTAACCCACAATTTTTTCATTAAAAAAATCTCATGGTTTTTAAATTTTATTTAAGCATGTTTAATTTTACTTTTGTTTATATTTTGTTTACCATTGTTTTTTCGATCCACGTATAGAACGCTAAGTTAGCGGAGGTGCGTTCGGCAGTTTCCGCCAAAATGGAGGAGATCACGAAGGATATTGAGACTAAATTGACCGCGGCCGAGATCAATAGGGAAAAAGAGATCCAGAAAAAATTGGATTTTGTCAAGAAGGAGGTTGGTTCAACAAACTTTATGGGGGACTCACAACTGTAATTGTATATACAAACTAACATATTTAAATACGTACCTATTGCAAATGGCTGGTACCTATAGTAAATTATATTACCAAATAAACCATAATATTTTAAACTATTAATCCTACCAAAAACGTTTTCATGTAAAATGTTGCCAAGACTAGAACCATATGGTTAATAAGTAATCAGATCTCATTTAGAGCCAAGCTTCTAACTCTACAAGCCCTAACTTCACAGACTCTACACTTTAGTCAAAATATGTGGCTTTATTTCTTTGTACAGTATTATTTATTTTTACCCTAATCACTTTTTCTCTATCAAAATGCATCTTGCATGTTTATTTAACAATAAGGTAGCGTCCTAAAAACATCTATTTAGTCCGTCAGTTAGATTACCAAAAAATATTGGACACGTATTTTTTATTTTGTTCCGTAAACGAAAAATGACGAGAATACAGTGCGTTGAAATTTCGCGTGACGTCACGCCGTGGTGCAAATTTTACCACGAAGTGACGTCACAAGCCCCACTCCTATACTTTGATGCGCTATACCTTTGTATATTTTTTAATGATTTTATAAAACAAAAATACGTGTCCAATATTTTTTCATAATCTTACCGACAGACTAATTAGAATTCATTTTTATTGACCCACGACACTACCCTATTGTTGAACATCTGCCTATGCATAGACAATGAATAATAATGTGATTGTATTGTTTACAGGAGCGACGTGCGGAGATAGTGCGACAGAACAAGAGCGCACGCGCAGAGAGCGAGGCCGCTCTCCCCTCCCCCTCCGGATAAACGCACACACGCATACACACACGCACACACACGCGCGCCCGACACACTGACGGCACACGCACACAACACACACAGACTGTTTATACGCCCACTGCGTTACTGATTAATTAACTTGAATGTGTTTATATTCTGTCGCATAAAATACTATAACTCGCGTACCATCTTGATACTTTATAAAGTGGCAAAAAAAATTGACTGTATTTTTGTAATAGTAAAGACTGTGTGGCGGCTAGAAACATACTTGTAATTTGAACGATAGAGTTGCTAGGTCTTTAATACAACTATCAATTTTTTGCGAGCCGCAACGCATCAGACTTGACTGTGTGAAGGACTCGGACGAATAATTTATGTTGATGACCGTCCCATTCCAGATTTTTATCCGTTTCATTCATATACCTTATTTCATGGAGTATCAGGTCTATTTAAATTATTCATCCGAGTAAATAACTGCCTTCGAATGACTGATCAAAAGCGATGTTGATGTATCCAGCAAAGAAACATGAACTATTTAACTAGCAAGAATTAAAACCAACTATGTATTTTCTAGATTGGTTGCTTATGTTTTCTTCGTTCTAAATTTAAAAAAGAATGAATTTCCAGCGTTTTTATAAGTGTTTCTAGTGTTGTCAGATGTAATACAAGTTTTTGCTTAGCATGTGGGCGGAATCAAACGCATTTATGTATTCTAACATCTCAGTTAAACATATTTTTTGTAATTTCGATTTGGGAGGGAGTCTACGGTGTACTAGTTAAATAAATAAAATTAAGCACAGGAGTCGTTCCATAATGATTCACCGATGCAATAGTATTAAAAAGTGATTTTTACTAGTATATCGAGACTATCGAGATGCGTCTTTGGTTACTATGATATTAAGAGCTGGCAACACAGAGTGGCTGGTCCTCATATATGATAGTTATTAATGACGATAGTTTTAAGGGTTTGGCTGGTCCAGAAAAATGTTTAGCTCAGTGTGAGGCGTGGCGCCATTTTGAAATTTATCGCGTCGGTGTTGTAACATGTAAAAATATTGTGATAGAAACGTTACAAATTTTAATCTCTAATATTGCACAATACAGCATCCTCACAATATTAATTGTTACACCCCCAGACGTCCTTAATTTTTAAAAACAAATCTGATCATGTTTCATTTTAAAATAATTTATTTTTAACTATGGCAACATTGCTGCCACTCAATTTATGGCCTATTCGAAAATTCGTGATATCGTGTGGAAACAACTTTTAGTATTCCAACAGTAAATTTTATCATCTAATTAAATATTTTCACTAAACTTTGGATTACTAAAAGTTAACCGTTTTACTGAGGTAGGCACTTAAAAACTCGCCAGCCTATCTGTCTACAATAATTCTGGAATTGATAAATGATATCTAAGATGCGCTGAGGGTAGCTATACAATTTCTTATTCAGCTGGCGGATGATGAAAGTTCGGTGGTGAAGAATCCCTAGTATAGACTAATATCATTATTTTTAACGCAACAGTATTTTAGGGTGGTATAATCTAAATTTAAGTTTTCTCTCACGTTCGTATCATCTATGAATCGCCGTTACGCTATAGACTGTCCATTTATTTGTTGGTTTGAAATAGTGTGGTCGCGAGTTGTTTTTGTCGTTCGTTTTACCAAGTTGATCGTTGCTTGAGCTCCGTGCAGCCAATGTTATATAGAAGTACACATTTCGTGACACTTTCTTGTTTGATCTCATATCACGGAGTATAGTTTATTAGTCAGCGGAAGTGCCTCAGTATATTTCATAATTGGCTCTCGAATAATATCAATAAATTGTGTAACATAAAACTGCCTTCATAGCGTTTTATATTTTTTTAAATGGTAGTTTACGGGGCCGGTGTGTTGGACACAAACTGCTTCTGTGATGTTTTGCTCTAGTGATATACGTATCGAATGTTCGATGT
The DNA here is from genome assembly GCA_951361185.1 of Ochropacha duplaris. NCBI lineage: Eukaryota > Metazoa > Arthropoda > Insecta > Lepidoptera > Drepanidae > Ochropacha > Ochropacha duplaris. Next base: position 14,628,744 of record OX592691.1, read on the forward strand.
GGCACAAATGATACCGTTACAGCCGGTTACCGTCGGATAACGCGGGAGATAGTCGCTCGACTGCTGGATAGTATTCATGTATATTTTTGCCATTCATTAAGCGTTGATCTACATATTTTATTGTGAATGATAATGATAATAATTGTATATAATATTAAGAGATGATGTTGCTTGGCGCGGGAGCGGGGCGAGGGCGAGGCGAGTCGCTTACCTGCTTCGATTCTATGTTAACTAACGCTCCTAAGGGAAGATTCCCTTAAGAGTAAGGACCTAGTTGTAAGTTGTGTTACTTGCTTGTGTCTCGGTGAAGAAGTAAAAACCTCTGACCAATTTGCCTTGGGTATTTATTGTGTAGCCTTTAGAATCTCACGATCGAGACGAATCATGTATAGCGATGCAACATATAAAAGCTTTTCAGATAATTATTATATTTTTTTGGTTTCGTCTTAAATGATAGTCGGTCTTATCTCTTATTATGGTGTTATGATCTTTAATTTTTGTATTTTATGTGATTGATACTTATTATTAATGTGCTTCAGTTTGTGAGGTAATATGAAAATTGCTGTTTGAAGTGCAGGCAACTTTTGTAGTTTCATTGTCGTATTAAATAAAGTCATAAATACTAATAATATTGATATTTTTTTATTTACTATCTGCATCCTGTGTCTATACTCATCAAGTTAAGTTTTCTTTGTTTGTTTGTAGGGGTTATTTTTGGTGAACTGATTCTAACAATTCTTTCACCAATGGAAAGCCACATGATCACTGTCTTAATAGTATGCAATGATAAAATTGTGAATTTGTTTTATTTAAATTCGCGTAAATTATATAAGACTAGCTGTCCTCCGCAGTTTCACCCGCGTTCCCGTGGGATCTTAACTTATCACGGGATAAAAATATAACCTTTGTTGATCTGGAATAATGTAGCATTCAAATGGTGAAAGAATTTTTGAAATCGGCCCGGTAGTTGAGTTTATTCGTTACATACACACATGTACATACAAATCTTTCCTCTTTATAATATCAGAAGGAGAAGATAGTTGTCTGAAAACAGAACCCGATTCTAGCGGTACCTACCTGATTCCAGTTGTGAATTCAAACCAATCAATCCAATTTATTATCAAAGTTGTTCTATACTAAAAATGTATGACAAAAATATTTTTCTTCATAGTTTATTGAATGTTTTCGTGAAGTTTTCCTATTTTTACCCGACTGCGCCAGAAGGAGGATTATGTTTTTCGAGTGTATTACATACCTACCATCAAACGCCCTAACGCTCGGAACAATAACTAACATATTGTTCCGAGCCCTAACGTCACGGTTTTTTTATTTCAGTGGCTTGGACGAATAAACCACTTCAGTGTGCTATATCGTAAAACAAAAATTTTAATTTGCACGCTTTGCAGAATTCTTAAATTTTCAATTTTAAAGAAAACTAGTTTCCCATAAAACCATACGTGCAACGACATTCAATATTATAAATGCGAAAGTTTGTCTATCTGTCTGTCTGTTACCTCTTCATGCTTAAACCACTGAACCGATATTTTTTTTTTTTTTATGTCACAAGTGACAACGAAGCAGGCGGGTCACCTGATGGTAAGTGACAACCGTCGCCTATAGACATTGGCAATACCAGGGGATTGCTAATGTGTTGTACACCTTATTACAATGCCTTAAAGGCGAATTGGCTCTCAAGTGCAATTGCCGGAACACACCAACAGGTGCTTGACGACAGATTTTCAACTTGAGGGTGGTAGCCAGCCAGTCGAGTACTACAAAGTACCCTACCACCGTGCTGTGGTTTCCTCACGATGTTTTCCTTCACCGAAAGCTCAAGCTCATTGTAAGGATTCGAACCCACGACCTTCACCACGGTATCTGACGTCACTTACCACTGAGCTATCATCGCCTTTGGTGATATTTGGTATAGAGATAGATGGAACCTTGGAGAAGGACATAGGATAGTTAAGATTTCTCGGGAACGCGGGTGAAACCGCGGGGCGGCAAACTAGTTTCCCATAAAACCACACGTGTATCGGCAAAAAAATATCTAAAATGTTAACTATCGTTTTTCTGTGAAATTTGCAGCATATTAATGTTTTGTTATTTTATTTTTATTCTGATCTATTAAATTACTTATACATACTTAGTGCTTAGGGGCTTGTTCTAATAATCAATTTACAAATTCTACTGTTTTAGTTTCTCTTAGGATACTGATAAAAAAAAAAATTATACTGCTTCTTTCTGATCTTACCTGGCAGCACTGGTTTGAAAAATGACATTCAGACTTTTTGGCGGGAACATGCTAAGTGACGTTGCGTTTTCGTTTTATTTTAATTTAATTGGTGTATTTTGAGTTTTATTTAATGATATTGGTGGTGTTTTGTCCAATAAAGATCAATATAAGTGCACAAGTGAAGTGAACTGAAATGAAAACGTGTATCGTGGTTTGACTTTTCAGGTTGTCCCAAAAAGTCCGTGAATGTTTTAGTGGAACAGCCTCCAATTTCACTAAAACCTGACCGGACTTTTTATAATAGATTACAGTGAATTTTAGAATGTGTCTATAACATAAAAGAAGAAAATGTACGCGACTGAAAGACTTTGCATCTATGGTCATGACTAAAAATTATTAAAAAAATGTCATTCAATTTTATTTAAAAATGGCCGACATGGTTCCGTGTGTGACAATTTTCGCATTTTACGTTTTGTAAATCTTCTTTCTTTCTATTTGATTTAATAGTGAGTACGTTATAGTGGTAAATATTATTGATTACATTTTACATAGTTATAATTTTTTTTATCTACGAGCTTTCATTACAAAATGGAGTCCAAAAAGGATAGTAAACGTAGGAAAGATCAACACAGTGATGAAGACGAAAAGCGCAAGGAAAAGAAGTCTAAAAGAGAAAGATCGAGATCACCTGCCGACAGGGAACGCAATAGGGACCGTGATAGTGACTCCAGGCGTAAACGCAGGCATTCAAAGTCACGCTCACCGCTCCCCGCCAAATATGATAGGCGAGATGATAAAAAAGGGCCTGAAGTCAAAAAGGAAGTACCGGAACGGAAGGCAAAGGAGACAGATATGCTCAATACTAGGACTGGTGGGGCCTACATCCCTCCAGCGCGTCTCCGATTGATGCAGGCACAAATCACTGATAAATCTTCAGTTGCTTACCAACGTCTCGCTTGGGAAGCTCTAAAGAAGTCCATCCATGGCCACATAAACAAAATTAACGTCGGTAACATCGGTATTATCATCAAGGAGTTGCTGAAAGAGAATATAGTCCGTGGTAGAGGTTTGCTGTGCCGATCTGTCATCCAAGCCCAGGCTGCATCCCCTACATTTACTAATGTTTATGCAGCTCTGGTAGCTGCAGTCAATTCTCGGTTTCCTAACATAGGAGAATTGCTGTTGAAAAGGCTGGTTATCCAATTCAAAAGAGGTTTTAAGCGTAACGATAAGTCTATATGTATTTCTGCTGCATCATTTATAGCTCATCTTGTTAACCAAAGGGTTGCTCATGAGATACTTGCTTTAGAGTTGTTGACATTACTCGTAGAGACACCTACCGACGATTCTGTGGAAGTTGCTATTGCATTTTTAAAGGAATGTGGACAGAAACTTACTGAAGTATCCTCAAAAGGTGTCAATGCCATATTTGAGATGTTAAGGAATATTTTGCATGAAGGACAGTTAGACAAGAGGGTACAGTACATGATTGAGGTTATGTTCCAAGTATGGAAAGACGGGTTTAAAGACCATCCAGCTTTAATTGAGGAGCTGGAGTTGGTGCCTGAAGAAGACCAGTTCACACATTTGTTGATGTTGGATGATGCTACCGATCCTCAGGATATCCTTAGTAAGTTATGATTACTATGCTTGTTGAGAGCTCTCAATGATTTTGTTATTTATTTGTTTATATATTTTTATGAAATTATTGAAAATTGTTAGTAAGTTTGATAATAATACAACATCACCTTCTCATTTTCAGATGTATTTAAATTTGATGATAAATATGAGGAGAATGAGCAAAAGTATAAGAATTTGAGCAAGGAAATTCTCGGTTCTGATGCTGAATCCGGTGAAGAAGGCGGCTCTGGGGAAAGTGGCAGTGATGAATCTGACGATGAAGATGAAGAGACAGAACAAAAAGAAGTTACCATTATTGACAATACCGAGACTAACCTTGTGGCACTACGTCGAACCATCTACTTGACTATAAACTCTAGTTTAGATTTTGAGGAATGTGCTCACAAACTAATGAAAATGCAGTTAAAACCTGGTCAAGAGGTAGAGCTCTGCCACATGTTCTTGGACTGCTGTGCTGAACAGAGGACTTATGAGAAGTTTTACGGTCTACTAGCTCAACGCTTCTGTAATATCAATAGAATCTACATTGGACCATTTGAGGAGATATTCAAAGATTCATATGCAACTGCACATAGACTAGACACAAATAGGTTGAGAAACGTAAGCAAGTTCTTCGCCCACCTTTTGTTTACGGACTCAATAAGTTGGGAGGTTATGGAATGTGTAAAGTTGAATGAAGAGGATACAACAAGTTCCAGTCGTATTTACATCAAAATCTTATTTCAAGAACTTGCTGAATACATGGGATTGAAGAAGTTAAATGACCGCTTGAAAGACCCGTGAGTTCCTATATCTGTTCTAGAGTATAATTATTTAATTAAGCTTGTCTAATTGACTTATTTTTCATTTCAGGACTTTGCAGGATGCCTTCTCAGGTATATTTCCACGTGACAACCCAAAGAATACAAGGTTTTCAATTAATTTCTTCACTTCAATTGGTTTGGGTGGATTAACTGATGAATTGCGGGAACATTTGAAGCAGATGCCAAAGGTAATTTATGTATAAGCTTGAGTCAGCTTTAACTCCATGAATGGACTAGAACAGTTAATAAATAAATGGTGCATATTAATTTATTTTAATAATGTGTTGGTTTGATGGTGTCCATAATAACGTATGTAAATAACTTTTCTAACTAATATTTCTCCAGAAATTCTGTAACAGTGAATTGGCTGTGAAACTTCTCAGAATAAACAGATAAATTAAAGAACCTACTAACTCTCACACATTGTTTATAGAATGTTCCAGCGGCGATAACTGAAATCACGGTGGGCAGCTCAAGCTCCGACTCCAGTTCCAGCAGCAGTTCTGACTCTTCAAGCGACAGTTCTAGTGGTCAGTATAATTTGTTCGTAAAAATATTATTAATTGGACAAATATAACAAAAAAACATTTTTCAAAAAATAAGTTGGTTTTGTCATGTGGAACTATTTCCATTATGAGACCAATTCCAACAATACAAGTTTATATTGCATGATAGACTCAACTTATGTCTCGAAAATATAAGTTTCAAAAGTATTCACAATGTATCCATCCATTCTATGATAAAACATGGTACCTAAATAAGTTGTGGATATTTGTCACTCTTTCCCAGTTTAATCATTAAAGGGAATTAGACGGGACTTGATAAAAATCTGTACTTCTATCCTAAAAAACAAGATCTTGTGCAATCTCAAGAAAAAAATCGAAACTATAAAAGGTCATGCTCATAACTGGTCAGGCAATGCCTGTCATATCAATACTAATAGCAAATGCATTGTGAGATACTTATTTCTATATAAGAGGGATAGACTGACTCCAATTTTGATATAGATTAAGTTATAGTGAAAAAAAAATGTTACTCTCCATTTATACAATATTTATTCATTTCTAGATTCGGAGTCAGACAAAGAGAAAAGTAAAAAGAAAAAAGATAAAGAGACAAAGAAAAGTAAGAGCAAAGAAAAATCTCCCAAAACACCTGAGGACGAAGGTGAAAAAAATAAAGATGTCGAGAGATGGGGTCATGACGGCTTCTATGATACATATGGTAAAGATGCGCGTCGGGTTGAAAGACTAGAAAGGGACAAAGATAATTTTGCTATACCTCGAGCTGTGAGGCGTAATGACGATAGGGATAGGCAAAGAAGCTTTGATCACAGAAACGGAGATGACAGAAGAAAATACCAAGAAAGTAGACATGGAAGTGAGGAAGATTCGAGAAGAGACAGAGATCATCAAAGAAATGATGCTGATAGAAGATATGATCGCAACGATGATAGGAGGCGAGATAGTAATGATGAAAGACGAGATCGTGAACAAAGCAGTCGAGACGATCCGAATATTAGTAGCCGGCGTGACGAGAGAAATAGATATAGTAACCAAGACGAAGAGAGATCAGATTCTAGACGCAGAAATAATGAAGGAAAACATGACGATAATAAGCGTGATAAAGAAGATATAAATAGAAGTAGACGCGATGACAGAATAAAGAATATAGACCAGGGTGAAGATCGTTCAAACACTAGGCGAAGAGATGATAGGGACAATCGTGACGAAGATCGCAGGCGTGATAAAGAACAGGAATACAGGGAAGATACTAGTAGAAATAGACGCGATGATAGAACTAAAAATACTGTAGAGGATGAAGAAAAATCTAAACAAAGAAATGAGAGAGACAAACGCGAGAACCAGAGGAGCAATGAAGATACCAGAAGCAAAAGTGATAACACGACAAAAGTTAGTGATAATGAAGAAGAAACTTCTAATTCTAAGAAAAATGGGAAAGACAAACGTGAGGAACAGAAGACTAAGGAATACATTAGAAGTAAGCTCGATGATAAAAATGATAAAACAAGGGATGACGATGAAGAAAGATCTGATTCAAGGCGGAGATATGAAAGAGATGAGAGAGACAAACGCGAAGAACAGAAAAGTAAGATTGATACCACCAGAAGAAAACAAGACGATAGATCAAAGAGTGATGACGAAGAAAATTCCAACTCTAGGCGGAGACATGAAAAGGATGATAAACGCGAATCCGTTAAAATACGCGATAAGGAACAAACCATTAGAAGCAGACGCGACGACAAGTCTAAAATTTGTGAAGATGACGATGACGAACGATCAAATTCAAAGCGAAGATCGGAAAAAGATAGACAAGTAGATGACAGAAGACATACAAATTATAGAACCGAGGACAAAGTACAGAGGAGTAGGGAAGAAAAGCAAAGAAGTAAGAACAGTGAATCAGAAGATGAAAATATAAATTCCAAAAGAAGAGCTGATAAGGATTGCGATTATAAGCGTGATAAGGAACAGAGACGGAAAGATGATTCGACGCGTGATAGTAGAGACAAAAGAAAGGAACAGGACATCAGTAGCGATGAAGATGATAGACGAATTGAAGACAAGCGTAATAAAGAACGGAGGAAGAAGAAAGAAACAACACGCGATAGCAGAGATAAAAGAAAGGGACACGATGATAGTAGTGACGAAGATAATCGACCAGTTGAAGACAAACGTGATAAAGAACGAAGGACGCGGGAGAGCAGAGATAAGAAAAAGAGACAGGACGATAGCAGTGATGAAGACGAACTGCGAGACAAAGAAAACCGAAAGGAATCCAGGAAGAAAGACAAACGTAAGGATGTCAATGATGATTATAGAAATAAAAAAGATCAAGTTAAAAATAAGGAGATTGCAAGTGATGAATGGGATATCAGGCGCGCGAGCAGTATCAGGAGGGAGATACCCGGGCGCTACTGGGACTCGTATGATTATGAGAAGACCAATGATAAAGATGTAGAGAGAACAGAAAGAAAAGAATTACGAAAGAAGAAGTAAACGTCAAATCATATTGTATGTAAATGTCTGTGCTATTCGTATAGATTATGTTAAAACAATTTATAGTAAGTTAGGAATAAATTAATTAGGAATTCAATTTGCTTTTCATTCCATTATTTGGACTTTTTAAAACAAAAAGGTTATAGTAGTAGGAAACTTAAAAAAACAACAGATTTTTTTTATGTCATCAACTGACATGAAACGTGATGGACAAAATTAAATAATCTATGTAGAAGAGATTGAGACCTCGCTGACATAATAAATTACGTGGGGTTTTAGTTTTTTTTACTAAAACATGGATATGAACACGATATTATCAGCAAAATCCAGTGAATTAAGTGAAGATAGTTCAAATGTACAAGTCAAAGCAGCCTCTGTACCATTGATCAAGCTTACGGAAGAAAGCAAGTTGAAAACTAAGATTTCAGCACCCTCTTACTTATTCTCTTTGAAAGAGAACGATGCACCTCCGTTTAAGAAACCTGGACGGGAACCAAAGCCCAAACTGCTCATAGGTACCATAATGAATGAAGATGAGGCTATAGAAATGGTTTCATAGAAATTTCTTAGTGGATAAGAAGATAATAGCCAACTACAATTTATCAGAGAAGACGTTTCTCGTAAGCCTGCTGCAAGAGACCATACAGTACGCCGCGAACCGAGACTTCAGCGCGTTCAAGCTGGCGTGTTTGCTTACCATCTATCTGAGCTCTCACGTTTACTTCAAGTCGTACTACTGGACGTCGCCAGGCTGTGTCTGGTCTTACTTCAAAGAGATAATGATTCGGCATACTATTCAGGCAAGTTATGTACATCTCTAAGCAATAAATGATGATGTAGTTACATTACTATTTTGAGTCTAGTGTAGGTACTAAGCTTACAAAAATTACACGAGCCTATAAAGTAATTTAATTCGTGGTAATGGTCCTTCGAGCCGGATGCATGTGTTGGAACTTACCACCCAATACTTTATACGTAAATTTTATTAATCTTGGGTGTATTTTTTGAGTCGAATATAGCTTAACTTATTCTTTTTTCTTGTGTATGTGATACCATTCCATAGATCAGCAATAACAATGGTCGCTTGAGAATTACAAATCCTACATCTACTGTTTTATGTGCTGGAATGACAATAACCAGTCCCGCAAATTCTAGGACTCTCCAGACGGTGAGGAAGTGTTCAAGCCGGAAGAATGTTATGACATCGTCAGCCATTTCCACGCTGTGTACCTCACTAACCTGCCTCTTGTGCATATACTTACTTTCGGCGCCTATAGATTCAAGCTTCTTTGGCCTTTTAAACTTAAATAATACTGAGACCTTCTTGAATATCACACATGGTCATTTATTGTAAAAAAAGAAGTTAAAAATACATTAAATATTACTGAGAATTTTATTATGTTGTTTGATTTGGGGTGTGGGAGAAACTGTACTAGATTCTATTCTAGTCCTAAGAAAATAATTTGTCATATTTTTAAAATCATTTATTAGCCATTACAGAACTCTTTAATTGCTCCTTAACATTATTAGGTAGTTTATTTTTTCTCCTTTTCCTCACTTTACCATCAGTTACACTATTATTCTTTCTCGCTTCACCTTTCTTAGGGTTTGTCTTCTTCTTCTTACAAGATAGTGGATTGGGATTGTGCTGCTTCTTCTTTTTTAAGGGAACTTTGGGTTCTTCTACTTTCTCATCAACTCCTAAAACCCTTTTCATTTGTTTTAATGTCTCGTTCTGATTTTCGCTTATGAACATGAAAGAGTTTGCCTCAAGGCTTTGGCCTGCTTTGTCATAACTAGCCTTTGATGGCTTTTCTAATGTAGGGGATTTATTGTGAAGGTACAGAAGTGGGACACCTGGTCTCTGCCTCAATTTCTCTTGTAAGTCTCTGTCTTGAGACGCAAGAATGTAGTGTTTCTCATTTCTCTTGCCAATCATAGAAAGTATACAGTTAGAACCAGTTATAGGCTCCTTATGACCACACTCATGAATACCAAACTGTTTCAATATTGTCAGAGCTCCGTGGGTTTTCTTAGCTATTTTCTCAGTTTCTATTATGATACATCTAGTTGTCAATAATTTTGCTTGTCCATTAAGATATTTGGGTATTTGTTCTCTTATATTAATTTGTTCCTGTAAAACAATTAGAATGAAAATAATGGTATGTGATCAATAAATATAGAGTGCCATCTATAAAGATGCACTCCACTCTTTTTCCTAATCCTTTACAGTGCGTGTGCATCCTTTCACTAGTGTGCTGTGCTGTGGATATGTCTATATGTATATATTGATATGTATGTGTCCATATGCAGCAGTGCAACACTAATAAATGGATGGGAGGATGTAACCTTGCACTCTTACAGTGCAGTGATTAGGAAAAAGAGTGGAGTGCATCTTCGTAGATGACTCTATCTATGGTACATTATTTCTGCTGACTATAAATTATCAACCAATATTTAAATGTATTTTATGACAAACCAAATAAGCTCATATCAGAAGAATAAGACTGCAAACATTCTACTATAATATATTAAATAAACTTATGAGAATACCTAGTTCTGATTACTGCAAGCAGGTTCTGGAAAGTTCTCCTGCCAACGCATGCTTTGCTCTTTCAATGTAAGATGTGAGTCTGCACTGTCTGCCTCTGGGTCAGGCAGCTCTTCCAACGGAACCTGGATGTCCTCATGAGGTAGCTGCTCTGCTCTCCATTCGTCATCAATTATGTCTATCAAGCGACCGAGGCGACGGTACTTGCTGTCCATACTGCACAGACAGAATATAATTTAGTAGATTGAGCAATGCATACGTCTTTCATTGTCTAGCAGTAATCAAAACTAAGTCTTCTCCATAAATTTTGAACAGATGACAAATGCTGCAGATTGGAAATGGAAATTGCAGTTATACATATATGACCAACTCATTAGAGCCCTTAAAGTACAAGTCTGCATGTTTAAGTGCCAAATAGTCATCTATGTCAAAGTATTTGGAGAAAGACTCACTTGAAAAGCGGCAAAGCAGAATGTTCCATCGAGTAGCACTTGGTACGGTTGATGGAAACCGTAGTTGTTATAGAAGAACTTTAGATATTTTTGCACCTTCTTGTAACGTGTTATCTTCATATTGAAATATGACTATAATTTACAAACAAACCTTATGTTTTCAAGCTATTTATTTCTTTTACATTGAATTCGAAATTACACGGTTTTTCAGACAGAATAATAAACTAAACTAGACATTTGACAAATGATTGACATTAGCAGAAATGTGCTCTTTTTTTATTTATAATCTTTAGTCATGACCATAGATACAAAGTCTTTCAGTCGCATACATTATATCTTCAGTTTTTTCTTCTTCTTTTATGTTATAGTCACGTTATATTGTCACATTCTCTGTAAAGTCTAGTCCTCGTCCGTACAACCGGTCAGGTTTTAGTGAAGTTGGCTGCTGTTCCACTAAAACTTAACACAGACTTTTTGGGTCAACCTGAAAAGTCACCATACACGCTTTCAATTCACTTCACTTGTGCACATAGATCTTTGAGTAACATAGATAGATCTTTATTGGATAAAACCAAAACACCATCGATATCATAAAACTCAAAAGGTCATGTCACTTCACAAGTTTTCGCCAAAAAGTCAGAAATGTGCTCACTGCTAAGAGAATGCCAATGAAAAAAAAAGCACCGAAACATATATATATTTTTTTATAATCAAAGAGTTTACATTTAAATGTATGAGGTGTTTATTCGACGCATTGAATAAAATTAAAATTTCGTTTTTAAAATGTTCGGAAACCCGAGTCGGAAACTCGACTCGTTCAGAAATTCAAACCATAATGCATCAGCTGATACTTCTTAAAAATGACGTATTCACTTTTTAACCATAGAGATTATTTTTTGAAGAAAAATCGTCTTGCTCGCTCTCTCGCTCGCTTCCATGTTTGTTCGTGGTCATTTTGCATTTCTGCGCTAGATTTTCCAGTTTAGCATTTAAAATTAATGATTTTTTCATTATAGTGTGTAATTAATGATATTTTCGGTAACACGGCGACCTCGTGAGGATTTGTCGCCTGAGGAAAATTGCTTAAAGGCGGTATAATAACAGGGAGGGTACGTCTTCCATATCCTTCTAATGAAGTAAATGCGTCATTTTATTGAATAATGTCGAGAGTGTACGTAAAACTAGAGAAATAATCGTTGTGTTCGGTACTGTGATATTCTGGTTGAGTAATTCAACGCCCCAATATTCGTATCTAAAGATTTCATGACATCCAGCTGATTCTTGTGAGGGCGTTGAATGGGTAAATTCTAGTGGCAAAGAAACGATGTGATACGACCAAACACGGTTAGTCATCATAACAGACACGTTCCACCGATAACTGGATTAAAAATTGTATTTGTGGGTCTTTGGAACTGCGCCATAGACCATCTGATAAAGAGTGATTGCAAATTGCAATATCTTTTGTTTCTTTGTTGCTCGCGATGATACGGACGTAGAGATAACATGTTCTTGTTTACCGTTTTTATTGGGGCTTTATTGTAGTCGCTTTTGTCGTTCGCAAATTCAAGGTTTGATTGCATGAATTGAAAAAAAAAAATTGGTTCCTTGGTGATTTCTTTTGTAACTGAGTTTCTTCATTGTCAATGGTGTCTAATTGTGTTTTTGTTGGGTTGTTATCAGGTAAGTTTCTCATTACTCATTAATATATTCGTTTGCAGTGTCATGGTTCAATTAATGTCATCTTAAATTTAACTGTATTTCTAATAAGAAAAAGTCCTTGATGCGGCTGCTCTAAAACTCATCAACATGCAAAATTTTAAGGAGAAGAGATAGAAAGAACTATTTGTAATATTGTGTCTGAAGTCTGAGAGAAGTGAATTTAATCTTATCAACATTCCATGTTCCATTCCAATGTATGTAATTACTTACTTGATATCTACATTACGTGAAGATAAAGTATTGAGTTGGTAAAAACATATTGGATAAAAGTTGGCCCAATTGGCATGGTCAGTTAGATACACAACTTTTCAGGGATTGCCATGTCTCATTTTTTATTATTTATAATTATTAAATACTAGCAAAACTAATTTAGAGCCTGTTGCCGTTAAGGTATTTTAATGTTTACAACACATTGGCAATCCCCTGGTATTGCTCATGTCTATAGGTGACAGTAGTCACATACCATCAGGTGATTTTTAATTTAAGGCAACCTTTTCCTTTGTTTGAATTCAAATTAGTTATTAAATGTAATGATTTTTTGGCCTTATCTATGTGAATTGTTATAATATTACTCAGTAACTTAACCTGTCAGTTCTTTCTTGGGACAATCAGGGTTTCAGAGTCCGCACCACTTGGTTCTCAAATGTGACAATCGGGACAATGACATAAACTTGAAAATTGGGTGTGAATTTAGAAATTTTGAAAACTGTGCGCGAGATGACAAGTTGTTTGACAGGTTAATGTAAAAATACACTCTTATCTATATCAAGAAAAGAAAGTACCATTGTAATAAGATCCTACACAATAGCTTGGTTTACAAAAGGCATATTTTCAATATTGAAAAAAGAAAGGTAATTTACAAATAAATGTAGGTCACTGCACACAAACAAAGAGATGTATTTTTTTGTAAAACACTTTTATATTTTGATAACAATCCTTATTTGTGGTTATCTATATCAGTCATCACAGTGCTATGACCATAGACAATGACTTGTCTCATTAAAATAAAAATACTTTTTATCTGATTCATTAAAAATATAGAAATAAAAAAAAAATTAAGAATTTTCACCTTGTTTGTCTCCTGCAAAAGGAAACATTATTGGAATGGAATTAAATGAAATTTTTAGATTTGGTTTGGTAGTTCATTATGATTACTCCCTACAAACATCAATATATCAAAACTTACCTTTTTATAATATTATAGATTTATTTTTAGATATATATTTTTTTTTAATCTGGATAAGCTTGTGTTTGACCACAATCTCACCATGGTAAGTGACAATTTGGCTGAAGATAAGCACACAAAGCCTAGATAGGATAGGTATAGGCTCTTGCCCTTACATACATATAGTAAACAACATCCAATCAGAATCTTTTTCTTTATCAAGGTCAATAAACTATCAAATAACTGTCTTTTTTAAACTCAAGATTTTTAGAGACGTTTTTTAAATGCTAATAATACAATTTATTTGATGGGTAGGTGACCTTGACCACAGATAACGCATGGCAGAATAAAGAATGTGTTTGTGAATACATTGTACATGTATTGAATTAATTAACAACACCTAACATACTTTAATATGATTATTGATTTTCTCTAGCCTTGTCCCTTACTGTAGCTATTCAGGAAATGGAGATATTGTTCTACTGAATATTAGTTTTTTTTTTAATTCTGGATAAGCTTGTGTTTGACCACAATCTCACCGTAGTAAGTGATGATGTGGACGAAGGTTGTAAGCACACAAAGCCTAGATGGGAACTGGCTCTCAAGTGCAGCTGTCTGGTTGTTATACTTCTCAATGGATTATCCGTAAACAATTTTTTGATGCTCTTAATTGCATGTAAAATACCCAGTTTTCATCCAGAATATGTAGATACTTATGTAATTTCATTTGTTTTGTAACAAATATGTTTGAATCACTTTTGAGTTTGTAATATTAGTAAGAAGCATAGAAGCTTCATAACATTAGTTTGTTAGTGTAATAAATCCATTAATGCATTGAGAGCATGTTTTTCAATGTCACCTTAATTAGTTGTAGACTTTAAATTATCATGACAGTGTTATTATTATGTATTGTCTCACTAACTTTTGGCTGCTCTAGCAACCAAGCAGAATTTGGTAATTGCAGAACAAAAAGGCATTTCATACATGGCCTTATAGATGTGAGATACATACATAATTACATTCCCATTTACATTATTATAGCTATCCCCCGCGGTATCACTCATCAGCTATCGGCCAGTAAAAGTCCCGTCAAAATTGGTCCAGCCGTTTTAGAGATTAGTCAGAAGAAACAGATTGTTATAATCACCTAAGCTATTTGTATAGAAGAGTAATTGCTGAGTTTTATTACTGGCATTAAGTTAATATCAAAAAGGTTCAAATAAAACAGGCTTAAGGATAAGCTACAGTTAAATTAAACATTTAATGACAGTTATTTATTAAGGAAAGTCGCAGTCTTTTCAATATATTTATTCACTTTTAATAAAAAATAATCTACACATAATTAGGTTTGTCTAAATTATTAAAGTACTACCTGTTTCACCCACGTTCCCGAGGGATCTTATGTTTTCCCGGGACAAAATATAGCCTATGTTCATCAGGGATAATATAGCTTTCTAGTGGTGGAAGAATTTTTCAAATCGGTTCAGTATTTTCAGAGCCTATTTAAAACAAACAAACTAATCAAAGAAACAAACAAACAAATCTTTCCTCTTTATAATATTAGTATAGATTAAGGCCTATGTGCAGCAGTGGATGTCTTTCCGCTGAAATAATGACAGTAAGATTATACGTTTTAAAGTGTATATTATATGTTTAGGAGATGGCAACAAACAGGAGCGGTGCGGCGCAGAGGCCGAACGGAGCTCCTCAGACGAAGGTGTGTCAGTTCAAGCTGGTGCTGCTGGGAGAGTCCGCGGTCGGCAAGTCCTCGCTGGTGCTGCGCTTCGTCAAGGGACAGTTCCACGAGTACCAGGAGAGCACCATCGGGGCGGCCTTCCTCACGCAGACCGTATGTCTCGATGACACCACCGTCAAATTTGAGATATGGGACACAGCGGGCCAGGAAAGGTATGGGACACTTTGGATAACATTAGCTATGTTTTTTCTTTGGCTTGGGAGTTGGGTTTGATAAAGTCACCGTATGTCTCGATGACACTACCGTCAAATTTGATATATGGGACACAGCAGGCCAGGAGAAGTATGGGACACTTTGGATAACAATAGCAAAAAAAAAACTTTGGCTTTGACAAAGTCACCGTATGTCTCGATGACACTACCGTCAAATTTGAGATATGGGACACAGCAGGCCAGGAGAGGTATGGGACACTTTGGATAACAATAGCAAAAAAAAAACTTTGGCTTGGGAGTTGAGTTTGATACCCGGATTTGTCCTAGTTTAGGCGTCCGGGGAACTTCTGGAAGGGGTTTCATTTGGTTGGGGCTTAAAAAGTAAAATAAAAACTATATTTTATTTTGCTGTGTAACTTAAAAACACTTGACATGTCCCGGTTCTAAGATCCAAAATCCGGGGTTTTCACGTTTCTTGTTCTGGTTACCAGATTTTAGAGATGGCAACCCTAACTACATTCAATGTCACTACTAAATCTTTCGCCTTAAAGTGGTATGACATCAGACTCTATATCGAAAGTCGTGGGTTCATTTTGAATTGGGTTGCTGTTCCACTAGAAGCTACAGTAGCATATTGGTAATAACCTAGCTAAGCTATTTCCTCAGCTGAAATTGGTAGCAAAGTGGCATGGAAGTATGGATTCTGTCTTCATAATACATCCTGTTTGCTGAAATACAGGTTTCTACCTAGTTCGGCAACGGATGCTGTTTTCGTTAATTTTTGTCATATATTTAGCCCATTTTTTTGTGTTTTTTTTTTTTTTGGGAATAAAGATATTATTATACTAATATTATAAGTAATTAACTGTGTGTCTGTCTGTTACCTGTAAAAGGTGGTAGGTGACCCGCCCATCTCTCTCCCCTTTATATTTGCTACTTACTGGACACCCTGTATATACAGATTGTAGTCCTCGTCTGTAAATTGTTGTCTGTGTCTACAGGTATCACAGCTTAGCGCCTATGTACTACAGGGGAGCGCAGGCGGCGATCGTAGTCTACGACATCACCAATCAGGTAAATATACACTTATCTTATCCCGGGATAAAATATATCTGGAATAATGGAGCATTCAAATGGTGTAAGAATTTTTAAAATCGGTCCATTACTTTTTGAGCCAATTCGTTACAAACATACTTACATACAAATATTTCCTCTTTATAATATTAGTATAGATAAATATAATGGACAACTTATTTATAATCTAGTTCTACTTGTTTATGTTTCCAATTAAGTGTAATTAGAAACTAGCGTTATTCGTTTTATTGGTGCATTTGTTAATTACAAGCAGTTAATTATAATGGGAGTTTGAAAAACGAAACAAGGTATTGATCGTTTCTTTTTTTTTAATTAAAAGGCAATTTCAATCAATTATAAAAAGCTTAGCTTATTTAACCGAAATTTTGTTCCGGCTCTTCTCCGCAAAAGTAGCCTTCCGCACTACGTTATAGAAGAAACATAGTACTTACCATAGTGAATTTCATGACGTCTTTTTAGGGTTCCGCTTTAAAAAATAGAACCCAATATAGGATCACTCGTGCGTCTGTCTGTCCGGTCATGTCACCAAATCAGGTGACATTTGGTAGGATGGTGTAATTCTATGACCCAAACACAGATGTGCAAGTAAATTTGTGCAAGGAAAATTAGGAATTTTGCTATCACCCCCCCCCCCCCCCCCCCCACGATCTCCGATTCCCATTGCTTGTACAGGAAAGAAAACCTATAAGTTATTCCTTTTTCAAGGAGAAATAATAACGCCCTTCAAGTTACTCTTAAAATCTTAATTTTTTGCACAAAACTTGCCTGCCAGCAACAAGTCATATTCTACAATTCAACACACGATGTTGTTTTTCCTTTATTAAGTTTCTGAGATAAAGTCTAACACATAAACAAACAATAAAAATAATCTCAGCAAGTTTGCTGCAATGTAAATCGGAGATGAAGGTCAAACGACTCGGTGCGGTCGTGACCTAGATGGGTGACCGAACTGAACATTATTATTGCGTATCGCCCTTCCGTGGATCTTGCCGTGAACCAGTCGCAGGGAGTTCCTAACGTATGTTAGGGCTATATCTATAATAATATACAGGGTGTCCGTCCAGTACTACGACAAACTTAAGGGGAAAGATGGGTGGGTCACCTACCAAATTGTGGTCAAAAACAAGACTATGAATAAACAAAAACAGCATCAATATTGGTCAAGCAAGGTAAAAGACACCACAAATAACCACCTCATCCTCCTTTCTCCAGAAACCGTTTCCCCCTTTTAGAGAAACACATCTACCGTAGCGACCCCTTTTGTTCTTGCTAAAGCATATCTAAAAACTCGCTCTGAAGTGACACTTATGTAGCAAAATAGACAATCAAAATCAATTCAAGGCGATGATAGCTCTTTGGTAAGTGACGTCGGATACCACGGCGAAGGTCGTAGGTTCGAATCCTACAATGAGCTTGAGCTTTCGGTGAAGGAAAACATTTTGAGGAAACCAGAGCACGGTGGTAGGGTACTTTGTAGTACTCGACTGAATGGTCAGTCTAACATCTTAAGTTGAAAATGTATCGCCAAGCAGCTGTTGGTGTGTTCCGGCAACTGCACTTGAGAGCCAGTTCGCCTTAAAGGCATTGTAATAAGGTGTACAACACATTAGCAATCCCCTGGTATTGCCAATGTCTATAGGCGACTGTTGTCACTTACCATCAGGTGACCCGCCTGCCTCGTAGTCACTTGCGACATTAAAAAAAAACGAAAGTGGGAAAAAAGTGTAACGGAACCGACAAAAAGAGAAAGCACTAACACGACTTGTAATATTTCACCATCGTAACATATCAGCGGTTGAGTTGAATAGAGATTTGTGGTCAGTGCCCACTTCAATAGGAAATAAGCTTGATAAGTAAAGTCTCGCCACTGTCGTGTCGTGGTATACAATGAGTCATCGTGTTATCTCAGAATGTGACATGACGATTCTAATGTATTGGGATATTTCAGAATTTGTCGAGCATATTCCCATATAGTTGGAATACCTACTACAAGTGTCTTCCCTTAGATTGTACTATGGTACTTTTCAAATATTTATCTAAACTATAATCCTACTAATATTATAAATGTGAAAGTATGTTTGGATGTGTGTGAAGATGTTTGTTACTCTTTCACGCAAAAACGGCTGAATGGATTTTGATGAAACTTGGCACCCAGGTAGTTCATATCGTGGAATAACACATAGGATACTTTTTATCCCGGGAAAATAAAAGATCCCTCGGGAACGCGGGTGAAACCGCGGGGCGGAAAACTAGTATTATAAAGAGGAATGATTTGATTTTTTGTTTCTTACGATTTAACTACTCACCCGATTTGAAAAATTCTTTCACCATTAGAAAGCAACATTATCCCTAACATAGTCTATATTTTTATCCCGGTGAAAAGATAAGACCCCACGCTAACTCGGGTGAAACCGCGGAGTAGAGATAGTATACTTATATAAATGACTTGCAGTCTCCGGACAAACAGACGTATTCATTCACACAAATGTCTTTTTTGGGTGGGAAGTAGAACTCCAACAGTTAGGCTGTGCGTTGATTGATTAGTCAGTCAGAAAAGTTATTTCATTCTATATGGTAGGGGAGGCAATGATGCTAAATTTGTAGTTACTCGAGCGTCTTTGGGACCTACTGGAATTTGAAGATTAGGTGGAATAAAGAAAAAAAGGTTATGTGATATTTTCCCCTTCAGCGGAGGGGGGAGCGTCTACAGGGTTTCAAAAATCAGTCACCAAGAAATACTCGAGCGCGTCAGATATTAATAGGGTAGTCGCGCCACGTCTGTCTGATAACGGAAAAATAATAATCTGCCGTTTTGCGTGGTGGGGGTGGCCGTACGAAGGGGTCGAAAATATTTTTAAAAAAAATTTACTCGAGCGCGTCAGACATTGATAAGGGATGTTAAGTGAACCCTCCAGTAGCTCCTATTTTAAAGACTGACGATTTGGACGCGACCATCAGTCAGGGGCGATTTTTGAAAATGCAAAAAAAAATCGTGACCTTGATTTACTCGAGCGCGTCAGATTTTTATACAGGCGGTTCTTCTTGATGGCCTTGTTGTACTGACCCATAATCTGACAATTATGTTGAGGGATTTCCTTAATCTGACGGTTTGAAAAAAAAAATATATAAAAAATATCGAAATCTCGAAAATGGTTCAAGATATCGAAAAAATGCATGTACAAAAGTTGTAGAGAATTTAATCTTCTACAATATTTATTATGAATACATATACCAAAAAACCCATAGGAAACGAGATATTTGCAATAAATGATTTTGTGACCTTTGACCTTGAAAAATCAGTAGTCGCGGGCACCCTAAGATAAGTAGCTTTTGAGACAAGTTTTAGGGTGTCAAAATAAAGGTTTATACAAGTTAATAGCTGACTATCTCTCATTCTGAGGTGAAACTCATAATATTCCTGGACTATACACTTAATAATGATTTTAGCTACTTTGGCTTGTGCAAATCGGCAGATTAAGATATTTCCGTGATTCGTGACTAATTTCCTTCAAAATAAAAAAAAAAACTAATCGCGCTCGAGAAAATCCAGGTGACGTTTTTTTTTTGCAACTTTGCGAGTCTCCAATTTTCTTTCGTCACGCCCAAA
Source organism: Ochropacha duplaris (assembly GCA_951361185.1). NCBI lineage: Eukaryota > Metazoa > Arthropoda > Insecta > Lepidoptera > Drepanidae > Ochropacha > Ochropacha duplaris. Next base: position 14,648,941 of record OX592691.1, read on the forward strand.
TTGTCAGATTATTGAAATGTACACTATTTTGCATGTAACTAACTTACCTTACCTTAATCTGACGCGCTCGAGTATTTCAAACCATCGATTTTTTTTTACTAATCTGACGGGCTACCCTAGGCGTTCGACACTACATAGAGAGCTCAGATTTGGTGAGAGTACTTCACAAGGTGCAAGGTTGCCCCCCTTATGTTAATCTGCCGCGCTCGAGTAAATCCCGAAATCCCCTATTCGCCTCCCCTACCAATACTAATATGCCTCAATAGAAGTGTCACCATTTTTGAGATTTCTTGAAATGGTGACAGTCCTGTATGTCTATTTAAAGAGCTACTTTGTTTTGGATGTAGGTAGAACTTAATCTCCATTACTGATCTAATTTTGAAAATTCTTTCACTAATAGAATGCTATTACTTATTAATGCCCTCTACAAAACAGAAAAAGGTACTGAATTTTGTCTTTGCCTATTTGTTATCAGTATACGCCCCTATCCTTCGATATGCGGAGTTAACTGCTATCAGATAATATTAATTGACGCTGGAAATACTTTTTGTCACAACGCATGTGACGGATTCAGTGTGTTGGTAAAGTCGCGCTTCGTGACGTCACACACTGCGCCCGCGCATATGCCCTAACCAGAATTTATGTCGACAAATATCTTCGTCAATAGAAATCACTTGAAAGTTCCTCAATTATTTTTATGTACCATTTATATATAGATATAGCCGTTCCCTGCGGTTTCACCCGCGTTCCCGTGGATTTTTTTATTTTATACAAACCGTGTCCTAACAAAAACGAATGCATAAAACAAATAATCATCCAATGTGGTGCAGTCATTCGAAAGTCATGAGCGTACATACATTTCGAAGATCCATTTTTATTTATATAGATGTCTGCTGGAGCCTATAGAAAAACCAATTGCCAATGTTTTGTACACCTTATTACTATGGTTTTAATGTGTAAGGTTCTTTTATCGCTGATTACGACCCTCAATTCGAAAATCTGTCGCCAATCAACTATCGCTGTATTCCGGCAGTTTCATTTGAGAGCCTTCAAGGTCAATAGGTCCTCCTGGTATTGTCTATGTTAACAAGACGGTAGTCACTTACCATCAGGTGACACGCACGCCTGTTGTCAAATATCTGACTTAAAAAAATCACTAGAATAAGAGAAACGGTAATGAAAGTATGATTCGACATTAATGCGTCTCTGTAATTGTTGGTAGGAGGTGAGGTCACGTGACTGTTTTCCATTCTTCTTCATCGATCGACCGCTCACAAGTACTCACAACAGATGATACGTACGGGCGAGCGCGAGCGATGATTGAACTGTTTAATCTATTACAAATAAATAAAATTGTAATGCTAATGAATATATATAGCGGTACTATACCAAAAAACAATGTTTTTATTTTTTATCTGTCTGTTTGTTCCGAGTAATCTCTGAAACAGCTGGACCGATTTTGCGACTTTCACTAGCAGCTAGCTGATGTTATAACGAGTGACTTAGGCTATTCTTATTTTAAAAAACCTACAAATTTTGTACGGAACCCTCGGTGCGCGAGTTCGACTCGCACTTGACTTTTTATAACTATGTAGTGGTTGTAACAGTATTTAAACTATTAATAAATGTAGCAAAATTGACTGAAATGAGTGAAAAAAAGGAAAATGAATACTTATATTTTTTATACAAATTGGCCTTTCCAAGCACTTATGAATAGTCAGACATGCACGGTTAGGAAGGTTGCTTTTATTGAGATGAGCCGGCATATGAACTCAGCAATTACTCTTTTCAAAAACAACACCTTAATACTTTCAATAATTATTTATATTTTAGTCTCATTGATAATATTTTCAGTGGCAAAAATAATAATCAATAGAGTTTAATTATGACTGACTTAAAAACCCCCACAAGCAGCACCTGTTCACAAGTATGACGCGTGTGGCAGCACCGCCCTCGCCATATCGTAGGGAAATGAGCGACCAAAATCAAATAAACTTTCGAGTTCCTTAATTGTGAACTCTATTATGAACAGGTGCTGCTTGTGGGGGCTGGTCTGCTTGAGTTTGTTGTTTACTAAATCACATTTCTTTATTCATTTTTTACCATAACACACATACCCATATTATCAGTGAGACTATATAAATAATTATTAAATGTAATAGGTCTAAGATGCTTTTTTTTAAAAGAGTAATTGCTGAGTTTATTGCCGGCTCTTCTCAGCAAAAGCAACCTTCCGAACCGAGCGTTAGAATTTGACATGAATCAAAATAACGATTAAAAATACTTGTAATGAGTTTATTTAATAAAGATATTTTTTGAGTTTGAGTTTATTTATAGCGTACATAAAGTAGGGCGCCTCGTTTCAATAATTGGTATATTTTAAGCGCGACAATTGTATTACAAACACGCATAAGTCTTCTTGAGTTCAAGGGCGTCGGGCAGACAGACCGACCGACATCGACACTGATAACACGCTATCATATATTCTCTAGTATACATGGAGCTAGTGAGGTTACTATGTCAATAAACCCGCTCTTCGCAATGCAGTTGTATATACCTCTATCTACACTAATATTATTAAGAGGCAAAGTTTGTAGGGGGTAATCTCGGGCGTTTTAGGTTTTAGGGGGTAATCTCGGGGGTTTTAGGTTGTAGGGGGTATCTCGGGGGTTTTAGGTTGTAGGGGGTAATTTCTGAACCGATTTTCAAAATTCTTTTACCAATAGAAAGCCACGTTATTTGTGAGTGTCATAGGCTATATATTAACCCGAAAATGAAAAGATCCCACGGGAACGCGAGTGAAACCACAGAGTGAAGCTTATTGTTTCGATTCATTCTTTTAAAGACAAGTCAAGTCTTAAATTATATTATTAGTTTTACTTCTAAAGTAATAAGAATGCATTCACCTATTGTTACTTACTAGTAACGCCATCACCTATTTACAATCATTGTTTTGTACATAGATTAAATAGCATATAGTTAATTGTGTAGAGGGCGCTGACCTTAGGCTATATAAGCTAAAGTACACAGAATAAACTCCTTTTCTCATCCGAATCACCACGATACGCCGAACCAAGCTCAAGCCTTCCCCTTCTCTAAGTATAATAGTATAGGAACCTACACCTATATTTTAAAATGGTAATGCTTAAAGGCGATGATAGCTCAGTGGTAAGTGACGTCGAATACCGCGACGAAGGTTGTGGGTTCGAATCCTACAATGAGCTTGAGCTTTCGGTGAAGGAAAACATCGTGAGGAAACCATAGCACGGTGGTAGGGTACTTTGTAGAACCCGACTGGCTGGCTACCACCCTCAAGTTGAAAATCTGTCGCCAAACACCTATCGGTGTGTTCCGACAGCTGCACTTGAGAGCCAGTTCCCATCTAGGCTTTGTGTGCTTACCATCTTCGGCCACATCATCACTTACCATGGTGAGATTGTGGTCAAACACAAGCCTATCGAGAATAAAAAAAAAAAAAAAAAAAAAAAATATTCTGTATGTAAATATTCAAATGATAGTGATAAATGATTTAGCACGTTTTGTCCATGAGGATCTGGCAGTCGTCGATTTTCGTAGCAAAAGATCAAACAATTTCAAGAACAACATTGTATTGTAATTACTCAACCGTATACAAATACTTAACGACATTGGCACAGTGAATAATTATTCATGTCTCGTAGCGTTAACTAAGTTCGAATCGACGAACATAAGATATTCAAAAATAGATCTAATAATCTACAAGATTTTATTCTCCATCAAATACTTGCTGTCCTTCGTGTTCGTCCTTATAGTTAAATATTTATGGATGACTAATTTTCGCCCCGCGGTTTCACCCGGGTTCCCGTACCCTCTACTAACAAATAATAAACAAACTTACCGCTTTATAATATTAGTATAATAAATAACTTAACACAATACACAACTTTAGTGTAAGTAGTACGAAACACTTAAGTGGAAGATAGGTGGGCGGGTCACCTACCAAATGTACAAAAATTACCTTAGTAAAAGTGTTACCATTTGCGAGATTTTTCCGAAATCTCAAAAATTGAGACCTTGTTATTGAGATCATTTTTGTACATTTGGTAGGTGACCCGCCCACCTATCTTCCACTTAAGTTTGTTGTACTACTTACCTGAAACCCTGAAAATACAATCCCTAAAGGGCTTAAACAAGTGGCACTTTGTTTCCAGGACACATTTGGACGTGCCAAGAACTGGGTGAAGGAGCTACAGCGGCAGGCGTCCCCCTCGATAGTGATCGCTCTGGCGGGCAACAAGAGCGACTTGGCCGCCAAGCGTATGGTAGAGTTTGAGGAGGCGCAGGCCTACGCAGACGAGAACGGGCTGCTCTTCATGGAGACCAGCGCCAAGACTGCCATGAACGTCAACGATATATTCTTAGCTATTGGTGAGTCGATCATTTAATCAATCATCATCGTCATCTCAGCCGAAAGACGTCCACTGCGCTGGACATAGGCCTCCCCCAAAGTTTAAATAACTAATACTATTAAACGTTAATTGAATAATTAGTTTTACCGTACCACACGTTATTAACAAATGATTTAATTAAATTTTAATAACTTCTGTTGTCTAGTTTATTTTCCTGGAGTATAAAAAAAATATAAAAATAATGAAACTGTCCTTATATGAAAATAAAGTCAAACCGCTTAAAAAAGATTGTCGATCGATGAAATAAAACTTAATTCATAAAATAACGGCCTAATGGCTAATACAGTTTTCGCGTATCCCAAAGATTCGAAGATACCTAAGCATTTGGAGTAACCAAAGGATTCGGAGTATCCCAAGTATTCGGATATCCCTAAGTATTCTCGGAGGCATTCCGCATACTCTCAGTTAAATAACATTCTGTATGTAAAAGTTTACCAATAAATAATAACGTTTGTTTATTAACAGCGAACAAGTTACCAAAGAGCGAAGGCGTTGGAGCGGGCGGCGGCGGTGCGCGGCGGCTGGCAGACGCGGACCAGCCGCGTGCCTCCACCTGCTGCAAGTGATACACACGCGCTCACATGGTATGTACCACTACTACTGTCTACATACTGTCCAGACGAGTGTCTGCTGTACACACATGCTGTAAGTAGTTTAATGTTCGAAAAACATTTGATAGTCACACGTTTGGGCAAGCCAAAGTTTAGACGATTTTAACGACAACGATTTGGACAATGTTCACAAATATTTGGTATAGGATACCAAATATTGTCAATTGATTAGAAAATGTTTGCCATATGAAAGGGCAATGTGGCCATGATGAAATGAAATGTTTGGTATGGTTATGGTAAGTGACTACCATCGTCTTTGGTAAAGAAAGCTTAAAGAATCAAAAAATATTTTCCCAACCTTACAATCGTGAAACGAATTTCCCTCTAGGTGTTATATTTGATGTTTTAAACTTCTTAATGGTTAATAAGGCTCACAATAAACCTAACATTAATTGACTCATATTATCTTTTCCAGGCAAAATCACAAGGTAAGAGCGCGCGCGCTGGTTGAGGTATGTAGTAGGTTATATAATAAACAAATAAAACAAATAATACAATAAATATTCAACGTCACGCGCCGGCGGCGATGCGACTGCGACACGACATGCAAATGGCCTGCTGTAAATCGGACACGATACTTGCCGACTGTGGACGAGTGAGCGAGGCGCGATTTTATTTTGAGAATTTTTTGTATATGGATATAGTGAAGCAACATTTTTATCACCATGTTAAGTTTTCAGGTGAGATTGAAACAATGAATTTCAACACCGGTTTATAATAAGGCGAAAATTTATATTATTTTCTGTCAATATGGGATTTATTATTATATTTATAACTTATTAAATGGTTCATTAATAATATAATTCAGTTTTGATCCGGTTTTACCCGCGATGCCCGATATTACCCCTTAAAAGGTGGAATTTTGAAAAACCTGTGAATTTTAAATTTCGAACCCTAACGTACCCCATATGTAATATACACAAATCGCTTCTCCCTCACCGGTCCTCGCTCGCAATTGAAACAACAAATTAAAGAAAAAACGATAACTAGTTTTAAAAATTATTTGTAATTGTAATGAGATGTAATAATGATTATATTATTAAAAAGATTATATTTAATTTCGTTTGTATCATGTTATAGCAGTTTGCACTGTTCCAAGTATTTAAGCGTTTACTTAACTGTTCTCTTTTTGATTTTTTGTTCTTTTTATACTTTGCTACACTCTTTGTGCAATTGTAATGCTTATTAAGAATCTAAATTATTATTGAATTAAATGTATGTATTTGTTAGATAACAGTGAAATGTAGTGACAACTTTTCTTATCTTATGTACAGTTTGTTTACACATTTACTTTTGGGTCAACTATGAAATTATGAAAAATATTACTTTTCATTTAAGATCAGTGTTTGTCCCATATGAAAAAATTATATTTTTATTTATTACCTTGGCCTCCACAAGCACTTATGAAAAGTATGTATAATATGAATACGGAGAAATGGAAATAAACATGAAAATAAACTGCATGTCGAACTCAATCCTGTTTTTTAGGGTTCCGTATTTATATAAATATCGAACCTACTTGTAGGTAATGTATGTACTAGTAATATATTTTTAATTGTTTTAATATAAATATTTCACTGTTATCTAACTAGTGCATCGTTACAGAGAGGTGCGTAGATTTTGTTAATATCAAAAATTCTTGGTGAAGGTGCATTTAAATTATCTATAATTACCTACCATAGATAACATCTTCCTTAAAGGAAATCACTAATTAGCCGAAATTAGCTTAACTTCATAATACGAGTAGGTATATGATATCAGCCTCTTATTCATTATTGTAATTTCATTTTTGTTACATTTACCTTAGGGTCGTTTATCGACGCAATCGTCCGCTTCATTTATTGATATTCATTTTTGATACTAATTTCATCATATGTTTTAATATAACAATGAAATTTTCAAGTTATCAATTGAACGCTATCCATTTATTATTAGTTCAAAATAATATGCATATAGTTATTTAAATGTAGTTACACTTCTCAGGTAAGAAGTTATTTTTTAACACTAATTATTCGATGGACAAATTGTTCTTTATTAATTAATATGTATATTATATGTTTTAAGTAAAGCGTATCTCGGTATTCTAACTTGAAAAGTTAGCTTTCTTAATTTTACAATTTGTTCTATATCGCATTCCATACAGGGACACTGGCTTGAAATTTTTGATCTGTATCAAGATTTGTTGATCCGATCTTTTCCCTTTCCGACTTTCAACATAATAGGATATCTGTAGACACTATATTAGGAAATATATACTATTTCATGTCTTATGATGTTTATTTTGAATTCGTTGTCTATTTAATAATTTGTGCGTTAACTTTTATATGATTACACTTTACCGCGCTTTTGTGTAGCTAAATATTTTTTTTAAATTAAAAACTCGCACAGATAAATAAATAGCCTGCAATTCCACAGATTATCTACATAGTGTTTTATGTAAAAAGAATTGATTACCTACACATTGTTTTTAAATATTGATGCTTGCGTCAGTTTCCTTAGTAACATTATAGTTTGAAGTTTTATGTATTGGAACGACGTGTAAGTAAAGCAACATCTGCGCGAGTGGTAATAGGTCCTGACGCTCATGAAATTGTATTTAAATATAATTTGAATATGACTAAAAATATATGATACCCACACTTTCTGAATAGAACTAGTAAAATAAAATTCAATGACAAAAAATATTTAACACCATAAAATGCATCTTTTCGAATCCAATATGTTAAAATCATATATTTTTAGTTGGTTCACTTTTGTTTTATATAAAAATGATATCTGATACCCTTAATACAATACTTGATTAATACAAATGTGTAGTTTGTATCGATTAACTTTAGAAATATGAAAATCCAGCCGTTTTTACAAGCAGTTCCTCAACGAGCGGACTCCATCTTGTAATTTAATGAAAAACTTGATTTTTTAGTAAATAATCATAATAATCGCGCATTGAGGAACTAAAAGCAATTATGCAGTAGACTTTAAAATATGATTTAAGGTATCATAGATGCGGCAAGCTAATTTGAATCATATATCTTGAGCAATAGAGTAGTTGTTAATAAAACCGTACCCGGTATATTAGAATACCTATAAATAGTACCACACGTGCATGCGGAGGGCGGAGGGACGCTGTTCAAAAGAATACTGTATGTTTTTGTATCATGTAAATATTTTGGATTTATTAAGATTATTATATTGAGTAAAAAAATATTGTAAATGGATATTTTTTTGGTGTTTCATTTCTTTCTTTTTATCCCTGTGGATTTTAGATCCGTAGAACCGTCAGTCATAACTAAATTCTATTTTTTGTCACCATAACACACTAGCTAATATTATCAGTGAGATTAGATAAATAATAATTTTGAATGAAAGAGTAATTGCTGAGCTTATCTCTTCTCTCAGTAAAAACAATCTTCAAACCAGAGGGCAAAAATAAATTGTTGAACAATTAAAAACTAACAATTAATTAATTGTTAATCGCGTTTGTTGCAATTAACAATTTGTAATTGTGAAAACACGCAACTGACAAAACTTTAGGAAATCCCGAAAAACGTGTTTATATCGATGGCGTCGTAACAAATTTTTATTAGCTAAGGAAATCATTGAGATGTCTCAAGTTAATTAAAATGAAACCGTTACAATATTTTAGCATTAGTTTTACGTCTACTGTATCTTCTTTTCCCAAGATAGGTTCGATCGACTAATTAGTTGAATTGCGTAGGTATTGTGAAATGGTCTGCAATCCCCTTAATGTATATAAGCGACTGTAGTCATTAGCTATTAGGTGACCTACCCTCTAATCAGAATAAATTGAAAATATAAGAAAAACAACCTGATACAATAAATAATTTATTAACTATTAATTGAACAACATAAATAGAACTTCCGACACATTTGGGTCTAGTTCTAGATGTAAGTACACGCATTAAAACCTTATGGCACTTATTTACAATAATTTTGTTAACCTCAATATAATTTGGTTTATTCCAAAAACATATTTATTTAGACACATTAATTAGGCCGTATATTTTAGGCTACAAGCTCCATTACTACGGCTATGTGCATCTTAAACAATCACTATCAGATCTAGTTATAATTAAACACGATATCAATTGACGAATTTAGGAGGTTATAATACCTTTAAAGTTAATTATAGTACAGTATTGATAAATCTTATTAAATATTAATTATGTATATACATATATAAATGAAGAGAAAATATTTCTATTACAATAAACTAATTATATTATAAGTAATAAAAAGTTGTAGGTACATAGGTTATAAGCGGTCCGAAAGCGACAGGCTAAACGTTGCTAATTAGCCTAATTTGACCTGTCACAATTAAAGTGATCCAAAAATGCCACCGTATGTTGTGTGATATCGCAATGTAGTTAGTATTTATTGCAATAGATAGTTATAGATAGATATAACTCTTTATTGGTACACCATTAGTACAAGATAAACAACAAAATAAAAGACAGTCATAGCATAGTCAGTGTCACAATGGGCGGCCTTATCACTAACAGCGATCTCTACCAGCCAACCTTTGGATGGAGAGGATTTAATTGACAATAAAAGATGGCTGAGCATGCTTAAAACAATAGGAATAAATACATATTTTGCACATTTAAATACACTACTCATAGATACATACATAATCATATAAATATATACAGGGGTAACCAAATGAAATAGAAGCAGAACACAATTAAATGGAGAGGTAATACTTTTTTACACGGTCTTTAAAGATGTTCAGAGACGGCGATCGTCTAATTGAAATAGGTAACAATATTCAGTTATATGCGTAGGTAGCCTTTCTACCCCTTTTTTACATAACAGGAAGCTGCAATTTTAGTTGTCCCCCGCGGTTTCACCCGCGTTCCCGGGGGATCTTATCCTTTCCCGGGATAAATAAATAGCCTACTAGCTGTTCCGCGCGGTTTCACTCGCGTTCCTTATATTTTACCGGGATAAAAAGTTGCCTATGTGCTATTCCAGACTATAATCTATCTCTATGCCAAATTTCATCCAGATCCGTTCAGCCGTTCTGGCGTAAATGAGTAACAAACATACATCCATCCATCCATCCAAACTTTCACATGTATAATATTAGTATTTTTTTTTTTTTTTTATGTCACAAGTGACAACGAGGCAGGCGGGTCACCTGATGGTAAGTGACTACCGTCGCCTATAGACATTGGCAATACCAGGGGATTGCTAATGTGTTGTACACCTTATTAAGGCGAACTGGCTCTCAAGTGCAATTGCCGGAACACACCAACAGGTGCTTGGCGACAGATTTTCAACTTGAGGGTGGTAGCCAGCCAGTCGAGTACTACAAAGTACCCTACCACCGTGCTGTGGTTTCCTCACGATGTTTTCCTTCACCGAAAGCTCAAGCTCATTGTAAGGATTCGAACCCACAACCTTCGCCGCGGTATCCGACGTCACTTACCACTGAGCTATCATCGCCTCTTAGTAAGTGTTTCTATTGGTAAAATAATTTTCAATATAGGTTCAGTAGATACAGAGATTACCCACTACAACCTCACAAACTTTACCTCTTTATAATAGAAGTATAGATTACCAGAGAAACAATGTTTCGCTTATAAGCACGTATTATAATTATACGAATATGAATATTAAATATTACCTAGTCTACATATTAAAATGCTTTATGACTAGGACACTATCTACGTAACATTGGTCTTGTATTTGTGTTATATTTTTACATTTATTATATCTATATTAATTACTATGTTAAACTACACTCCTTGCTATCTGAGGAGGCTACGAGTCGCTACAAGTTAGAAATATAACTACTTACTGACTATAACGTTAAATTAACACAATTCTAATAACAAAAAGCCTAAATATTTAAGGCCAATTATATACCAAAATATAATTAAAAAAAACATGTTGAATTGATAGTTTACTTGAATCGATCCAATAATATTTTGTTTTACCAAAGTATCCCATAATTTAGTTTCTGCATCATTTCTTGTAAAGATCATATTATGGAGTCATAAACTTTTCTGTAGTATGGAATAAATTCAATACACTTTGCTGGGATAATAAACACGGTGGTAGGGTACTTTGTAAAAAAATTCCTGCGGGTAAATTTCGACAGCTGCACTTGAGAGCCAGTTCCCATCTAAGCTTTGTGTGCTTACCACCTTCGGCCACATCATCATTTACTATGGTGAGATTGCGGTCTAACACAAGCTTATCAAAAAAGTAAAAAAAAACTCCCCCGCAGCTTCACCTGCGTTCCCGAGTGATCTTATCTTTTCCCAGGATAAAAAGTATTCTATGTTTTAATCCAGGATATGATCTACCAGTCCGACAAGTTTCATCTAAAGCCATTCAGTAGTTTTTGCGTTATTGTGTAAAAAACATCTAAACATACAAATTTTCACATTTATAATATAAGTAGGATACACTAGAATTAACAGCTTAAGAGAATATATCTATGTATTAATACTTTTATATACAATCTACTATTAAATTCGTGCTTTAGCCCTTTTATTCTAGAACTTATTGTTAAAACCTTTCGGCACTTATTCTAAACACAATATTAATTTTAATATAATAAGTTGCATACACAATTATGTTAGATAATCTGGTAGATATATAAATAAGATTATACAGGGTATCATCTTTTGGAAAACCTACATTGGGTAACGGTGAACAACTTTTATTATAGAACCAATTTTGAACGCGATATTTTTATAAATTTGACGTTTTTTTTAGTATTTAATATCAATAAAAAAAAACAATTTCGGATATTATCACCTTCATTAAATTTTTTTTGTAGATGAATAATATTCGGTCAACATACCCAACCAAAATTGCAAAACTATAGAATATATTTAAACTGTATGTATCTATCGGAAAGCGAATTTAATCTATTGAAGTAAATACATTTCAGTAAATTTTAAAATACGAAACCTATCTACCTACATCATATACACGAAATACTTATCTAAACATTAGTAATTAATTACTGTTTAAAAATCTAAATACCTAACTAATAATAATAATAATGCACATATATATTCTTATATCTATATAAATACAGATACACATGAATAATATTTCTTTACAAGACGAAACGTCGTAATTTATACTCTAATAGTTATTAAATAAAAGTGGATTTCGAAAACTGCACACTATCAGAGCAAGTTAATAGATATAGTTCGCACGACTCCTAGATAGATGGCGCTTCAATAACCTACATCGCGCTTACGAAGTTTTCTATGCGATCTGCATATATACAAGCTTTCAACATGTACAGTTGGACCGCGGTGTCCAGGCACAAGAAGTCTAACACCTCGCTCCTCCCATACCTTTATATCTAAAATATACTCAACTCTAAATGTATATAAAAACTATAATTGAACAGCAGATACAAAACTAAATGAAGCAACAAACGACAAAGGTATATTGTAAAATGTACTTTACAGCAAGCGCTTAGAGTTCATCATCGAAATGTTCACCGAGCAGGTTCCCTCCATAGTCGGTGGCTTCGCTGCCCACGAACACGTCATGATGGTCGATGATTTCAGCGAAGGACAGTCTGTCGTCGTGATCATCGTCTGATGAAGCGAAGAGATGGTCTACTTCTTCTACAGCTATTTCCCTACATGCAAAACGTATAACATCAATAAAGGTATTTTTAGGTTCCGTACCCAAAGGGTAAAAACGGCACCCTATTACTACGACTTCGCTGTCTGTCCGTCCGTCTGTCTGTCACCAGGCTGTATCTCAAGAACCGCGATAGCTAGACAGTTGAAATTTTCACAGATGATGTATTTCTGTTGCCGCTATAATAACAAAGACTAAAAACTGAATAAAATAAATATTTAAGGGGGGCTATACAAGACACGTGATTTTTTTGCCAGTTTTACGGAACCCTTAGTGCGCGAGTGCGACTCGCACTTGGCCGGATTTTTTTTGGGTTTACACTCTATAATCATTTTATGTTCCTGACAATAGATATTACCAGTAAGCTGATAATTTCAATAGCAGCAAAGCAAGTACCCCAAACATTTACAATATGGCGCCATATGACAATCGAACTTAAAAGAGTAATTTAGTAGTAGCATTTTTGAACCATACCATTTTGACTTCAAATTTATATAGTGGTTTGAACTCACGTGTAAGCGCAGAAACATTAAATTTGACCCACTTATATTGTTATCTACATTTTTATAGAGAAAGAGCAATAAAATTACACTTGTAAACATGTAAAATTGTGCTTTTAATCTCGAATCGTGAGTCGTTAAATTATGATTCGTGATACAAAAATTATAATGCTCCAGTATTAAAAACTCGAAAGATCACGATATGCCTTATTTGGGATAAATATAGAATACTCTTTGACTGGTCAATTTTGCCAACCCATATCATTATAAAAATTTGATGATTTATTAAGATTGATATGATTTATTTTAAGCCGAAAATCTCCTCAATCTACGAGCGAGCCAAAACCAGTTTTTGTTTTAAATTAAACTTTGTCATATGTTAAAATTATAAATTAAATGATGTAGTAACTTACTCGTTGTCCGGTATAACCCAGGTGTGTATCTCTTTAGCGTCGAGAATCCCGTCCTTATTGAGATCGAGCTCGTTATCGAACTTGTCCTTCTCCGCGATTAACCACGTCTTGTCTTGTTGGGAGCCTGCAATATCAATTAAAATTCTTCATCATATATTCAAACCTATTATCTAACTAGACAACGCAAGTACCTCAATTTGTATGAAGGAAGGCCAACCGTGTCACTTTTTGGTGTAAATTTACAGGAAAAATTTCCATTATTTGGGTTTGGCTTTTCCTGTACAGTTTTTACAACTTAATACGGAACAACCATTTTTCTAGATGTCGGTTGACGTCCGAAGGCAATAACGGTCGATTGCAGACTAAATGAAGACAAATAGAAAGCAGTCAAATTGACTGCTTTTTGACTAACTTTGACACTCGAAGTAGGTACACTCGCGACCTCTAGTTAGATAATAGGTCTGTGATTCAAACACTATTTTGTATGCCTTTCTTGACATAGCATTTATTTTTGGTCTTATTTTAGATAGTGTCATCCAGGAAGAGGCGCCACTATTTTTTCAAATCCCTTACAGTGCAAGTGTAAATTTTTAGAAGGTTTTTGGCTTGGTATCTAGAACTTTAAGCCATTTCTTTATTTTAAATATTCTTCTTTTTTGTTATTATCACATTCACCGTAAAGGCTAGTCCTCGTCCGTACAAGTCCCGTCTAGTTTTAGTGAAATTGGCGGCTGTGCCGCAAAATCTTTTCACGGACTTTTTGGGACAACTTGGAAAGTCACGATACACGCTTTCATTTCACTTCACTTGTGCACTTAGATTGATTATTATTGGACAAAAAACAGCCGATATTATTCAAAAAAACTCAATATACACGAATTTAATGAAAATAAAATGAAAACGCAACGTCACTCTGTAAGTTCCAGCCAAGTATCTATTATGTGCATGCAATACGCTACCTCGATAAATGGGCTATGAAACACAGAAATAATTTTTCAATTCGAAGCAGTAGTTCCTGAGATTAGGGCGTTCAAACAAACAAACTCTTCAGCTTTATATATTAGTATAGATATGAACATTGAATTGTGCAAAGGGTTAAACGATATGTGTCATTTAATTAAATGTTATTATATTCGTTCAAATCTAACAATACATTAATTATGATGGATGCTATTTTTATTGTCTTAATCATATCTACTTTATCAGGATCTATGGTCTATGACGGGAGACAATTGGAACATTTTAAAATTCAAATAAAGAAGTTTACGTGCTACAATATTGTTTATAAAACGAGTTTTGCCTCTATTTTTTTTATTCTGTATAAGCTTGTGTTTGACCACAATCTCACCATGGTAAGTGATGATGTGGCCGAAGGTGGAACTCGCTCTCAATTGCAGCTGTCGGAACACACCGACAAATTTTGTACTTGAGGGTAGTCAGACAATAGAGTACTACAAAGTACCCTACCACCGATCTGTGGTTTTTATTCACTGAAAGCTCAAGCTAATGTAAGGATCGAACTCACGACCTCCGCCTACCGAGCTATCATCGCCTTGATTTTACCTAAACTACCGACCGATTTCGATGTAAATAAGGAAAAACTAACAACACTGACTCCTTAACAAGATTTTAAGCTTAAGGCGATGATAGCTCAGTGGTAATGAAGTCGGATACCGCGGC
The DNA here is from genome assembly GCA_951361185.1 of Ochropacha duplaris. Taxonomy (NCBI): domain Eukaryota; kingdom Metazoa; phylum Arthropoda; class Insecta; order Lepidoptera; family Drepanidae; genus Ochropacha; species Ochropacha duplaris. The sequence continues at coordinate 14,664,237 of OX592691.1, forward strand.
GAGGGTCGTGGGTTCGACTCCTACAATGAGCTTGAGCTTTCGGTGAAGGAAAACATCGTGCGGAAACCATAGCTCGGTGGTACTTTGTAGTACCCGACTGGCTGGCTACCACCCTCGAGTTGAAAATCTGTCGCCAAGCACCTGCAGCTGCACTTGAAAGTCAGTTCTATCTAGACTTTGTGTGCTTACCACCTTCGGCTACATCATCACATACCATGGTGAGATTGTGGTCAAACATAAGCTGATCGAAAATAAAAATGCTTATTATTATACATACCTCTATCTCCGATATATTCATTGAAGTCAACATGTCCGTCACGGTTAGCGTCCTTCTCTCTCATAGTCTGGTTGATCAGGTACTGGTGCATCACCTCATGCTCCTCGGGATTTATGAACACCTAGTTGATATTTCAACATTAATTCTTGGTAAAAGAATTACTTCTAGTTTTAAAGAAAACTATTCATATTTGTAAATGTAGCGGCATCTATCTACAGCACAAATACAGTTACAATTATCCTACATCGCGCTAATGAAGTTCTCCAAGCGATCTGTATTTACTTACAGGGTGTTCGGTATTTTATGGATAACCTTAAAGGTCTGCTTGAGATGGTTATTTACTTAGTCAGACAGACTAGATAAATAAATAATGATTAAATGTAATTGGTATAAGTTGTTTTTGAAAAGAGTAATTGCTGAGTTTATTGCCGGCCTTTCTCAAGCAACCTTCCGAACCGAGAATTAGTTTCTGACTATTCATAAGTGCATGTGAAGGCATATTTGGATAAAAAAAACATTTCCACATACATAAATCGGTGTTTTACACTTACCTCAAATTCTTTGGCGTCCAATAAGCCATCACTGTTCGAGTCAGCGGTCGCCCACATCAACTTCTCATCTTGTAAAAGCTAAAACAAATAAGTACCCTATATACCGATCAGTTAACATCTACCTATATTAAAAAAGTCAGGTTAATTACCCTGTATATAACTCAAGAACGGCTGATCGATTTTAATGATCTTAATTTTTTTGGATTTGCCCTGAATAACAGAATAGGAAAAATTCACGAATATTTTTGTTATACATTTTGTGTAGAACGTCTTTTTTTTAAATAATACTATCTCCAGATTGACGCTGGCATCGGGTGTTAAGTTTCAATGCAGGACGACGTCTGCCGAGCCCGCTACTTAGGTATAAATTTGAAACTGACCTGTATGTCTACTTAGTTTTCTAGGCAAATAGATTTTCATGAAATTTTGATACCTACCAATAAGCTAAGCTGAATAAGGTACGCACCATGCCAGAGTCTCCGGTGTCTTCGGGTCCTATATCCTCTTCAGCGTCCACTCCGAACGCGTCATGCAAGTACTCGCCCCACGAGACCTTCGCATCCCCGTTATCATCCGCCTCCGACATACGCTCGTCTGCTTCTTCGCGGGAAAGGTGCCTGTTGGAATGAGTACTCGTGTTTATCCTCCACACGAATGTGCTGTCCTGGATGGGAATCGAACCCACGACCGTGTATTTCTTTTTTAATCCATACTAACATTATAAAGAGGAAAGATTTGATTGGTTGTTTGTTTGTTTGCTTGCATTGAATAGGCTCTGGAACTACTTGACCGATTTGAAAAATTCTTTCTTTTTTTTTTGAAAGCTACATTATCCCTGATGAACAAAGGATATATTTTATCCCGGGAATAGATAAGATCCCACAGGAACGCGTGTGAAACCGCGGGGGATAGCTAGTTTTAGATAAGCTTGTGTTTAACCGCAATCTAACGTGGTAAGTAATGTTGTAGCCGACGGTGGTAAGCACACAAAGCCTAGATGGGGACTGGCTCTCAAGTGCAGCTGTGGGGACACACCGATAGGTGCTTGGCGACAGTATTTCAACATGAGCGTGGTAGCCAGCCAGTCGGGTACTACAAAGAACCTGCCACCGTGCTATGGTTTCCTCACGATGTTTTCTAAGCTCAAGCTCATTGTAGGATTCGAACCCACGACCTTCGCCGCGGTATCCGACGTCACTACCACTGTGCTATCATCGCCCTAATCGTGCATGTAGTGTATTTAATCAACCACGCCAACCGGATCGTTAAATGATAGTAGTTCAGAGGAAAGTTTGAATAAGTACGGCGTGAAGTTATGTTATGGATATCATGGACGGAGTTCCGAACTAATGTGTCCATACTCCAGGAGCTCGACATCACGCAGCGTCTGTCATCCGTAGTACAGTCGCGCATACTACAGTATTTCGGACATATCTCTAGGCGGGATGGCGACTCCATAGAACGGCTGGTCGTACAGGGAAAGGTAGAAGGAATCAGATCGCGCGGCAGGTCACCTATGCGCTGGACTGACCAAATAAAATCCGCATTGTACTAGACAGTCTTCCAACAGGGAAAGATGGCGCGAGATCGTGCGAAGAGCCGTGTCCGCATCTAACACCGATGTGGACGCCTCGACGTGACCACGACCGCTCTGCCAAGAGCGAAACGACAAAGAAGAAGAAGTTATGTTTCTGTTCAGATTTGACTTATTAGGAGCCCATATCACATGACGAGCTCCAAAAAAAAGAACATCTACCAACTTTCTAGATAAAAAGTGCCTTTAGTCATCACCAGCACGTCTATACGCGCTGATAAAACTTTTTAGAGGTGAAAGATTGATCTATTCCAATTAATAGGAAGATTCATTCCTATTTTATTACCAAACCTTTCTAACGCAAAAAGCACAATCAAAAACTACTAAATACATACGAACTGAATTATGTATTTGAACAGATGTTACATGTGTTCTTATATAAACAACTGTAATATTGTAAATATGCTTTGTTTTGATATATACCATACCCTTCATTGATATTTTAAGTAAACCAGTGCGAGTCGGACTCGCGCACGAAGGGTTCTGTAAAAAGGAAAAAAACACGTTTGTTGTATGGGAGCCCCCCTTTATTTTATTATTTATTAATAAAGTAAAAATACAACTGAGTATTTTGTGAATATTTCAAGTGCCTACCTGTTGTCATTATTGATATCGAGCAAAAAAGGTAAAAAAAATCGCGTTTGTTGTATGGGAGCCCCACCTTAAATATTTATTTTATTTTTAGTAGGTATGTTGTTATAGCTGCAACAGAAATACATAATTTGTGAAAATTTCAACTGTCTAGCTATCGCGGTTCTTGAGATACAGCCTGGCGACAGACAGACAGCGAAGTCTTAGTAGTAGGGTTCCGTTTTTACCCTTTGGATACGGAACCCTAAAAAATGTAGATAGTATGTATAAGCGTTCCGCGAGTGTAAAAGTCCGAGAGGGTTAAAAACTGACTAATTTGCCTACTTTGACCTGTGCCGCGTCGCCGGTGACAATGGACGCACTTCATGTACCGAGGCGAGTGCAATTAATTGTACGAGGGACCCAAAACAACCACAAATGCCATCGTGTGATATGAGATAAGGTAATGTAGTGCGATTTCATTTTTAAAGAACGAATGCTGTGTACGTATCCTATCTACGCTTTTTTACTTATATTTTTGATACATAGAAGAATGTTACCTAATTTTGAATATTAGCTCTACATATTCTCTGTCAAAAATAAAAAATACAAGTGAAAGAATTACTTAGATACGTCAATTAGTTTCCGATTTATAGAAGTAAACGTGCGATGCGGACTCGTACTCGATGTGCCATACTCGTGTGACGGTGTGACGTCAATGTGCAACGCTCCGCTATGAGCGAGTGTTGCACATTGACGTGACTGTTAGCGGGACTCGATTTTATCGTAAGTTTAAATGCCTGTAAAATCAAAACTAATAGGTATTTTTGACTACAACAAAAACTAGTGTATTTGTATACATACAAGCTTTACTGTAACAACACTTTCAACCGATTTGGCATACCTAGTAACATTCGCCAAAAGTAATTGTGATTGATTGGAAACCTCAAAATGCATAGGTGTAACAATAATACCATAATCAATACTCCAACTATGTATAGTTGAGTGTGGGTAGATAGTATACACTGTTTCTTAAAATGTGTTTATGTTACATGAATACTTTCCAAGAGAATGAGCAAGAAATAATACAATTTATTTGAAGTAAAAATGATTATCGTACTTCTATAGGTACTAACATTATAAAGAGTAAAGATTTGATTGTTTGTTTGCGTGCATTGAATAGGCTCTGAAACTACTGGACCGATTTGAAAAATTCTTTAAACATTAGAAAGCTACATTATCCCTGATGAATATAGGCTATATTTTTATCCCGGGAAAAGATAAGATCCCACGGGAACGCGGGTGAAACCGCGGAGGACAGCTAGTACATTATAAATGTGAATTTTGACATACAGATAGATCCATACCCTGGAATAAAACAGGATAATTTTTATCCTGGAAAAATATAAGATCCCTCGCGCACGTGAGTGAAACCGCGTGTAACAACTAGTAATCACTGCTTAAAAAGCTAGGGTTAGACTTGAAACATTACACAGATTAGATATACAAAAATATTTTTCTAAATTCTTCCCTGAATGTAAAACAGCGAGGAAGTTAATAAATATGCTTCAAGATGGATACAAGTTAATGAGCTTGAAACCATAGCACAGTGGTACCGTACTTGTTAAGTTGAAAATCTGTTGTCAAGCACCTATTGGTGTGTTCCGACAGCTGCACTTGAGAGCCAGTTCCCATCTAGGCTTTGTGTGCTCACCACCTTCGGCCACATCATCACTTACTATGGTGAGATCGTGGTCAAACACAAGCCTAACAATAATTTTAAAAAAATTGAGAGCCAGATCCCATCTAGGCTTTGTGTGCTTACCACCATCGGCCACATCATCACTTACCATGGTGATATTGTGATCAAACACAAGCTTATCCAGAATAAAAAAAAAACAAATTGGTGAGTTTAAACAAAGCCAGGTCAGATACAGCTGTCTAAATAAAAAAAAATTTACATTCAAAAATGTTGTGAATGGTATTCAAGCAGATGTTACACATAAAGAATAGCAATATTTGAATAAATTTAAAAGTTTATTCAAAGTCTTTTGTGCAGTATTCTTAAGTCTCTTTTCAGGTCAGTCTTTGTCTGCCATTTCACTGCTATACAATGTAATACATATTATCAAATATAATAGTTTCAGAAACATCTCATGTCTTATGAGAAAAAGTTAGATAGTGCATTTATTAGGAAATTTTGATACATTTTATCCCAGGAATGGATGAAACAGTAGGAACAGTTGTTTTATATTTATTTCTTAAATATTGTTTTCTTATTAAAATAGTTTTTTACTTGAATCAAATACTAGATTCTATGTTTATCTTATTGTTTTCCTGGGACATCTGTCCCTATTTTAGCCAACGGGTTGCACGGTGGTAGGGTACTTTGCAGTACCCGACTGGCTGGCTACCACCCTCAAGTTGAAAATCTGTCGCCAAGCACCTATAGGTGTGTTCCGACAGCTGCACTTGAGAGCCAGTTCCCATCTAGGCTTTGTGTGCTTACCACCTTCGGCCACATCATCACTTACCATAGTGAGATTGTAGTAAACACAAGCCTATCCAGAACAAAAACAAAAAAACATTTAGGTACTCACACAAAAGAATTCAAGATCCACTTCTTAAGCTCCAATCGGTCAACATACTTGTCCCCATCGAGGTCCATCTTGACCAGCAGCAAGGCCAGCCGCTTCTTAGCCTCATCAGGACTGAGTTTGTCATATTCTTCAGCTTCTTTCACACTGCCTATAGTAAAGTAATAAGTCACCGTAAGCAATAAAGGTGTGATAATAAACAAAGCGATTTTTAAAGACATTGCACGACTCGCCGCCCTATCGCATTTCTTATCAACAACTAACACAACTGACTAGTGACTAGAAAGTGCATGCAATACTGTGCCGGCGGCGGCGGACGTCATTAAAAAGGTAATAAAAATCAGAGTAGGTACCTAAAATGGCTTCGTGATCGAACTCGGAGTTGTGACCGGCCTGGCCGTAGTGCTCGAAGTCTCTCGAGCGGTAGCTTCCATCAGATTCACGTTCCAAATTGTTATCTACATCATGGTTGTGCACAGCCAACGCCGATGAACCACAATTTATGTAAGTTATAAGTAGCAACAGAAAACATTTGAAAGCCATTCTAATTTACGTCCACAGCTGACCTATTTAATCTTAACTTCGTCTCAATGGCTTTACTTTAACAAACCTCATCACATTCTTGTTTTAGTTATCAGCTATTGGAAATTAAATTTTTCACTGCACAAAAATAACATGGAGTCCGAAATTTGTCCGGATGTCTTTCATTATTTTATTTAATTTAAAGGCTATAGTTACAAGTCTATCAAGCCTAAACCATGTCATTATTTTCAATATTCTTCTTAATGTTAAAGTCAAGTGATATAACCTTTAATACTCAAAGGATTAGCCTTGATATAACAGTAAAGTCTAGTCCGCATCCGTACAAGTCCAATCAGGTTTTAGTGAAATTGGTAGCATTTGGTACAAGTCCAGTCAAGTTTTAGTGAAATTGGTAGCATTTGGTGGCCGTTTTACTAAAACTTTTGAGACAACCTGAAACGTCATGAAACACGCTTTCATTTCACTTCACTTGTGCACTTAGATTGATTTTTATTGGACAAAATACCACCGATATTATTCAATAAAACTCAATATATTGAATTTCATGAAAATAAATCGAAAACGCATCGTCACTTCCCAATTTCCGCCATAAAGTCGCCCACTTGCAGATGAATAATATATTATGATAGGTCAGATTGGCTGACTTAACCTGTTGACTCGCGAAAATGAACTGTTAATGCCCTAAGGACAGATGCGTGATAAAATAAGATTTACCTTGCTTGGCCGACTTTGATATTAGGTATCCTACGTTCTCAAAGTAAACATCTTTTGACAAAATATTTTTTTATTTAAACATATCAATAAGACAGTTTTGTAACGAACTGTACTGCAAACTTTTTATTTATTTCAACAACTTATCAGCAGCCATAATAATTAGCGTTATTCTTCGACCAGCAACATGACTCGGATAAGACGTTAAAAATGATGAGAGATGCTTGCGTACTTCACCGACAACCAGCGGCAAATGTTCACGAGTATCTGGATTCGTATTATTCAAGTTTATGATAGCATCTTCTAAGTATCTGAAGCAAAAACATACATAGGTATACCTACATCACCACCATTACCATGGCAAACCTTAGAAGTAACATTGAACTTATAGTTTAAGATACCTGCATTTCAGCGGAGTTTCATGGACCATATCAGTTGCAAGTTGCTGTACTAGAGACAACAGTACTGCCTGGTCCAAGCAGCATGGCGGAGTGAAGACCTTAACCGGGTCCACAGCTCTACAAGCTGTCATCACCAGCGACAGATTCGACGCGGAAAGCGCTTTTACAAAGGATGCGTTTATGTCGCCATCTTGGATTTTCTTGTTTATCTCTGCTGCCATCATCTTGAGAAATATTATTAGATGTTTAGTTTAGGAGTAAATCTATAATAGAAATCTGTAAATAGATATTGTAGGAAGTAACTTACTTATACCCACCAAAAACATAAATGTAAAAAAGGAGAGCCAAGTTCAATATAAAAATTATTCTCTGCTGTGGGCTTCGCCGCAAAAAGAATGGAGATCTGAGATTGAGTGCCAAGTTCTATGCAAAATCCAAATATGTAGTCTAAGGGCTGACTTGGCTGGTTTTCCCATACGAATTATATAGCCTTCGCATGTTCTAAACCTGTTACCTTTCGGTTATTATTTAATTTTTCCGAAAATTTGGCTTGCTGGTAGAAACTACCCATCGAACATAAGGCTCTTCCATGACTGTGTAAAAGTAGGTACTTAATAATAATTCGTATGGGAAAACCAGCCAAGTCAGCCCTTAGACTACATATTTGGATTTTGCATAGAACTTGGCACTCAATCTCAGATCTCCATTCTTTTTGCGGCGAAGCCCACAGCAGAGAATAATTTTTGTATTGAACTTGGCTCTCCTTTTTTACATTTATGTTTTTGGTGGGATATCATTACTTTTTGTGGGTAATTATTATTTATTTAAACTATTGCCTATACTATACTAAACCTACGTACCTACTTATTATAGGAATTGTAATAATAATAAGTATATACACCTAACTACTTATAACTATAAAATTATTATTTATTTAAACTATTGCCTATACTATAATACTATACGTACGTACCTACTTATTAAAGAAATTGTAATAATAATATTACTACAAATTTTCCTTAAGAAAACTTAGCAATTTCGCAGCATAAATCGCAACCTTATAGGTCAGATATCGAGAGACAACCGGACTGCAAGACGGCGCTTGCGCTTATGAGCGCGGCTGCCGCTCGCTCGACCACGTTCGCGTCAACGGTTCGATTCGGTTGTCACAGCGCCCCACCCACCCCGCCCGCGCCGCTCCGGCGTCACTCGGCGCGCGCGCATCGTGTATATACCGAAAATCTAAATGCCTATTATTTTATCATTATTTATGAGTAGGTAATGATTTTACACTATTGATGTGCGCTAAATATAAAAATAATAATTAATCCCAGTTAATAACGTAGGTACCCTAAGTAATATTAGGTATTTATGTTAAGCGTTCATAATAAAATCTAATTATTTATAAATTGCCAGTTTTTTATTTATTCTTAATATTTTTTATTAATTACCTATCTGCATACCAAATTTTAACTCTCTAGGTCATCTGGAACTAGGTTAGAGTTTTGGTCTATAGGTCAGTCAATGATAAAAATGAGGAATTTTGGACATTAATATCTAAATAACCGTTTGAGATAAGCTTATGAAATTTAGAACACATATGTATCTCGCAAGTTTCAATATATGAGCCAAATTTGATACGTTTATGTAAAATAGTTTTTGATTTATGAGGGGGTCAAAGGTGGCTCCAAATGGTTCGTGTAATATTACACACGGTGCGGCTCACCAGTTCTGTTTCTTGAACTCGGCTTGACACGCTCCCGCGTGTCTAGATGTATTATAAGAAACTATGTGTACCTACAGAATGATAATTTTAATTGCACATAGGTAATTAACCTAGTTCCTTTCCTTAATTAAGGTAAGGAATGTCGTGTATTCCTATGTTATTATGATGTCAAATACAAACATCCGATCTTTGGTAGGTAAACTTGTAAGCTATGAAGAGTAATCTGTGAGTACAGTCAGTCACAAAAGTAGATTAACACTTTTTTTTTTAGCTTTTTTCAATTAGAAAATGTCACCTCCGTAATGCTTCAAAATAACAAAACACTTAAGTAACTAAATTACAAATTATTTCGGGCCTTAATCCCACAATTAACTAATCTGTAAAGCATCCTGGCCTACTCCGAGGCGGGAGAAGTCAGAACACTATTACACCAGCCGACATCAAAAACTTGAGAGGTGTCAAGGGACACCCGGATGGAACGAAGTTATATAAGTCGAGAGAGTATATATATATAGAAATGAAAATATCTGGCTTGCTTTCTATAAGAGAGAGGGAGAGAGAGATAGAGACAGGTCAACTTACTTTTGACACTAAAAGTGTCGTGTCAATTTTTTCGTAAGATTTTTTTCCGTCTAGCCCCCCTTCAAACACAGATTAACACTTATTGACGTTTGTTTCGCTGTTACCCCACACTTACACTTGTAAGTTTTACTCACGTAAGTATGCTTACGTAATTAACTTACGATACATTTGCAAATGTAAACACGCTTTGTACTCGTAAGTAGCTTACCGTCATTTCTAATACTTTAATTTGCTAACGCAACTTACAAGTGTAAGTCCGGCCTAAGCTTGCGGTAGATAGATAGGTACAATATTTTTTAACATACTTGCTATAATCAAAGAGGCAGTTCATGTGATAATCAGTGGCTACAATCACCTATAGGCACCTATTCATGCCTTTAGTAATTCCAGGAAATGTTTTCACGGCAAAAGACACCATAAAGCTGCGTTTCCACCGAAGATGTGTAGCGAGTGATGTGTTTAGGACACCAATAGGATCGCTTCATTATTTCTATGACGTGATATAATGTGAAAACGAAACGTTACTATTGGCGGGCTAAAACATCCCTCGCTACGCATCTTCAGTGGAAACGCAGCCTAAGACTTAAATACCTACCATGTTCTTTGTAAGAGATTATCAAAAGGTGGTAGCTATAGAGTAGGCTTTGTTACAACAAAATACCCTCAAAATCTCTGCCTCTCTTCAGGAATAATTACTAACCAATTGATCTATAATAGATATCTTCGAATCGTTTGGCTGCAGCGGGCTTATTGGCGTGTACTCAAGCGGTGTTGAGGGTTCTGTCATCTCGCTCACTGACTCGGAGTGTAGGTGAGACGACAATATGTCCAGGACTTTCTCTCTCCATTGCTTCAGTTCTTTATGCAGTAACCTGAATAAATATAACCGCAGCGGTTTATGCAGTGCGTCGATAGTTCCGCCAAGTCTATGTAAATGTATAGATTTATACAATTAAATATAGTGTGTTTCTTTTTTTTTTTGTTACTGGCAATCATCCTTGTAGGATATTTCTGCCAATGTCAAAGTATTTGAAATGGTCTTGGTCTATTTGTCACTCCTTATTTTTTTTTTATAATTTTTAGTCAATACAAAGTCTTTCAATCGCATATTTTTTTTTGAATTTTAATTTCTTCTTTTATGTTATAGTCACATTCTTAGATTCACTGTAATGTTTAGTCCTCGTCCGTACATGTCCAGTGAGGCTTTAGTGAAATTGGCGGTTGTTCCACTAAAACATACACGGACTTTTTGAGACAACCTGGAAAGTCACGATACACGCTTTTATTTAATTTCACTTCACTTGTGCACTTAGATTGATCATTATTGGACAAAACACCGCCGATATTATTCAATAAAACTCAAAATACACGAATTTAATGAAAATAAAACGAAAACGCAACGTCACTCTGCAAGTTCCCGCCAAAAAGTCCAGTGTCTGTTAAATTGTCTGTATGAAAGTGAGTAGGCGTTTTTTTTTTTTAAGAAGATTTTTGGCCTGGTATCGAGACCTTTAAGCCATTTCTTTATGTTAAATATTCATCTTTTATGTTAAGTCACGTTTTATTATCACTTTCACTGTAATGTCTAGTCCTCGTCCATACAAGTCCGGTCAAATTTTAGTGAAATTGGCGGCTATTCCACTAAAACATTTCATGGACTTTTTGGGACAACCTGGAAAGTCACGATACACGCTTTAATTTCATTTCATTTCACTTGTGCACTTAGATTGATCATTATTGGATAAAACACCACCGAAATTATTCAATAAAACTCAAAATACACGAATTTAATGAAAAGAAAACGAAAACGCAACGTCACTCTGCAAGTTCCCGCCAAAAAGTCCAGTGTCTGTTAAATTGTCTGTATGAAAGTGAGTAGGCGTTATTTACTTATAAACACAGAACAAATAGAAAAGGTAGAAGGAGCGTACGTAAACAATAGTCTCCAATGAAGTGAAGCAACGTGCACGAAGTTGTGTGCGTGACGTAGGTACGTTATCCCACCCGCGTGACTCGCGTCACACAATAAGGCGATCGGCTTCCTTTTTCAAATTCGGCTTACTTTACTGTGCTTCACTTTAAGTGCGCTGGCTACCTTATTATTTGTTCTGAGCTTATAACAAAAAATGTATTTCTATTTGTTCCTTCTAATTTCCGAAATGGCTGGACTGATTTTGACGACACTTCACTGGCACCTATTAGATAATATAAAAGAACAGTTCAACGCTAGTTTAGATGAGGCCGAAATAAAAAATCATACAAAGCTATCAAAAATACCAGTAGGTACCTACTTGGGGACAGATTGTCAGGGTACAGTGAAACCTTGCTGACTTCCTAACTTCATATTTAAGTCCCTAGTTCGATGGAGAAAGATTGTGAATACATACTCCTCGACAGTGCACTGCAGCGTGCTGATGATGTTCTTGCCAGGGTCGGCAGCCGCCGCCAGCAGCGTCTGGTGCCGCTCCAGTGCCCGGCGTAAGGTCTTAGACGTCTGGTACACCGATTTGGATAAGGAAGCCGAGTTTTCCTCCACTGCAATATTAAGGAGTAAAATATTATCAACTGGCAATACTATTATCAATTAACTATATAAAAGCGATGGTAGCTCAGTGGTAGTGACGTCGGATATCGCGAAGGTCGTGGGTTCGAATCCTACAATGACCTTGAGCATTCGGTGAAGGAAAACATCGTGAGGAAACCATAGTATGGTGGTAGGGAACTTTGTAGTACCTACTCTTTATCCTAATCTTTCGCTAGTGTTGTAGTCCTGCATATAAAAAAAAAAAAATCTGGATAAGTTTGTGTTTGACCACAATCTCACCATGGTAAGTGATGATGTGGCCGAAGGTGGTAAGCACACAAAGCTTAGATGGGAACTGGCTCTCAAGGGCAGCTGTCGGAACACACTGATAGGTGCTTGGCGACAGATTTTCAACTTGAGGGTGGTAGCCAGCCAGTCAAAGTACCCTACCGCCGTGCTATGGTTTCCTCACGATGTTTTCCTTCACCAAAAGCTTAAGTTCACTGTAGGATTCGAACCCACGACCTTCGCCGCGGTATCAGACGTCACTACCACTGAGCTATCATCGCATTAAATGGCACAAACTAAAACTCATGATCTCACATTCAATAAAAGACTCCTCAACAATTCTGGCGATGTGTCTGACGAGACGACGGTGCGAGCGCTCCAACATCGGCAGGTAGAGTGATGACACGTCACGAGATAAGCAGCCCCCTATCACATCCTTCACGGACTCCGCTGTGGCCTGGACCATTTGATCTTTCAACTCCTGTACACGGGATCAAAAGGAGAGGAGGATAATGTAGGTATTATTCACCACAATCCTGAATTGGCCGTTCTTTCACGTAGGCAGAATTTCAGTGTAAGCTAAGCTCTTTCCCTTCCTATGCTTACGTAAGAATTGGTATTTTAACAAAATCTGTTCATGTTTCTTTATTGTTAATCATGAGCAACTACATTCCAAATAATTCCAATCTATCATGCATAGATTAATAAAACGTCGCGCCGCTCCCTTTCCGTGACAGCACCGAAAATGCGGCAACTCAATATTCTAGTGTGTATTTGCAAGGATGCTATTGTGCGTGAAAAATTGTGTCGCGACAATTGAATGGTGTCATTTCTTGCAACGAGACTGGGCTCGGGTACGCTTCGGGTTCGATTGAGGCGTAGTATTTGTTGCCGCATTTTTCAAGTACGACTATCTATCTATGCTATCATGTTTTATGTGTCAACATGGCTATTGCTACGTCGTTAATATATTCCAAACTAAGACAGTTTTATATTCTACGTAATTCAGTACGTAAATTACATATTTGTTACCTCACTCTGCAGGAAGCTGGTCAGCGCCTCCTTGATTTCCCGGTCGAGGGAGAAAGCTTTTCTAAACTCAATGGCGTCGAGGAGACTCTGCGCGCGGCTGTTGTTACTGCCACCACACTTCATTTCACTCATGGATCCCACGTCTTTGTATCTGTTTATTGTTTTAAGTATTTATTATAGTTAGGTTAAATCTGATCTATCCATTGACACACACACTTTTGAACAAATAAATCTCGTGCAAGCCTGTGTTGTGTGCATTCCAATGTTCGTCTTTCGCGGGCTCGTGGGTAGTCTGACCAAACTACCTACCTACTTGGTTAACTTGGTTTACCACCTAACTGTTTGGGTAGAACAATGATTTAGCTACTTTTTTCATTAACCTACGACTCAACTCCCAAGTCTCCCAAGTTTTTTTCCCGGTATTTTTAAATTAAAAACAAAACGGTCCTCTTATAGGATCTTATCAGGATATAGGAACTTATTGTAAAATAAATAGTTTTGATTTTATTCATGAAAGAAGACGAAAATTTACCATCTCCGAAACTACGAAGCCTAAAATAAATAAAAAATACAATATGTGTTGAGTAAAATACATTGCTTGTAGATTACCTACAGGAAATATAATAAGAATTCTATCAATTGAAAATAAAGTGGTAAACTCAATATAATACGTTCCCTGACTTTGGCATTGTACGGAACCCTCTCCACGCGAGTTCAACTCGCACTTGGCCGGTTTTTTTATTTAAACTGATCTGGCTAAACAGTAACATGGAGATGAAATAGGTACCTTTGTGCAATGGCTTTCTTCAGCAGTTCCGTGAGCAATTGATTGTGGAGGAGTTCAGACTTCTCCATGGTTAGTTTGGAGTTGTGGATCTCTTCTTTGAGGCCCCTTAGCTGTCTGCATTGCTCTAGGAACATGTCTTGGAAGAAATAAAAATATTATTCTTTAGCAAAAAGTAATTTGTTAGGACGGCATTTTTTTTATTCTTGATAAGCTTGTGTTTGATCACAATCTCACCATGGTAAGTGATGATATAGCCGAAGGTGGTAGGCACATAAAGCCTAGATGGGAACTGGCTTTCAAGTGCAGCTGTCGGAACACACCGATAGGTGCTTGGCGACAGATTTTCAACTTGAGGGTGGTAGCCAGCCAGTCAAAGTACCCTACCGCCGTGCTATGGTTTCCTCACGATGTTTTCCTTCACCAAAAGCTCAAGCTCATTGTAGGATTCGAACCCACGATCTTCGCCGCGGTGTCCGACGTCACTTACCACTGAGCTATCATCACCTTAAACTGAAAACATGACTATTTTACAATCTAAATAAATCAAGAACTGCCCTTCTCAGCACATGTTTGACAATCGTTGCCTTGGACATTAGCAATACTGATTGCCAATTCAACTTTTGATCTTTTTTACTGGGAGGACTGAAACGCGGACTATTCGGCGAGCGCTTAGGGCTCTCAACCGGTAAAAAGGTAAACCGGTAAATCTTTAGACGACTCACCGCCGAGGGCGCCCTGGTTGGGGCACGAACCTCGGCTCAGGGCGTCGTCGGGGGCAAAAAAAGTGGGGATCGGCCTTCACAACTTATTTATAAACCTTTCAGGGTTAATACGTTAGGTTATAAAAACTTACCGTTAAGTTTATCAATTTTCTGTTCCAATAAAGTCAATAGATCGGTCTCTGTAGACATGGTTTTGTCCCCTATTCCGCTGTCCATGTTACCCTTGTAGTCGGCGTCGTCGGAATCCGATTCGTACACCACACATACTTCTACAGAGGAATCACTTAACGTACGGCTGTATCGCTTTAAGTTTTCGAAACGGTCATTTTCATGGTCCTTCATTTGAACAGAACACATTGATTTGGACTTTTTCAAAGGTTTTTCCTGATTTTTTTGTTTGTTCATGATTGTAACTAGGAGTAATGAATAGATATTTTCGCTATGAATGATTGTTCACCTACCCTCAATTTAATGGGTTGTTATCAACATGAATTTATGGAATGAAGCGGGTAGGTATTACATTTAGAACTGTAGAAAAAGTTTGTACCTTCTATGACCCTATATTAAAATGCCTATGACTATTGCAACCAACATGGAGATGAAATAGGTATCTTTGTGCAATGGCTTTCTTCAGCAGTTCCGTGAGCAATTGATTGTGGAGGTGTACAGACTTCTCCATGGTTAGTTTGGAGTTGTGGATCTCTTCTTTGAGGCCCCTTAGCTGTCTGCATTGCTCTAGGAACATGTCTTGGATATTGCAACATATGCATTTATTATTTTAACTTACTGTGGGAGAAATAATGTACCTACATTTATTATTGAAATCTTTTTGTCTGTTAGAAAAACTGATCTACGTAAATACTGAAAGTATTTTCATGGAGGTTTCATGATAATGGAACTTAGCTTGGTAGTTTGAATAGGTTTTGTTTATTAAAATAGGTATCTTTTTCGGTTGGATAGAACCCATTTAAAATCAGTTGAAAGATTTTAATTGAAAGCTTATAATAAAAATAAAACACAAAACATACAAATCAATCATATACTTTTATTTATACATTTCTTATAATACCTTTATGACGATAAAGCGTTGAGAAAAATTACAAAGTAATGGACTCATTACAGTTGACGTATGGCTGGCACAATAATGGCTAGCACAAGTCAGAATAAAGTAAAAAAAAAACACAAGATATAAAATAACTTAATTGGAACGGTCTCTATGCGCGTGCGCATACAAGTAAGTACAAAAGTAATCGTAGATAAAACCGTATCCCGCCGCAGTATACTAATTTGCTGAAAGATTTCTAAGGGAGTTGCATAGGTTTATCTCAGACCAAATGAAAAAGATAGACAGAGCCCGCTCACTTAAAGTGCACGTCACGCACACAACTTCGTGCACGTTGCTTCACTTCATTGGAGACTATTGTTTACGTACGCTCCTTCTACCTTTTTAATTTGTTCTGAGAGGTTTTGTAAGAAATACTGTTTTTTTAATTACACCACAAGTGACAATCAGGCAGGCGGGTCACCTGATGGTAAGTGAATACCGTCGCCTATACACATAAACAATGCTATAAGGATTGCCACTGTGTTGTACATCTTATTACGATGCCATCTATACGGCTGTATCTTTTTTTTAATTTTTTTTTTATATTCGATAGGCTTGTGTTTGACCACAATCTCACCATGGTAAGTCATCACTTACCATCTTGGATATTGCACACATCATCATCATGTGGCCGAAGATAGTAAGCACACAAAGCCTAGACGGGAACTGGCTCTCAGGTGCAGCTGACGGAACACACCGATAGGTGTTTGGCGACAGATTTTCAACTTGAGGGTGGTAGCCAGCCAGTCGCTCCAATCACCTTAAGATAATTAGTTTTATTTTTAGTACCGTCAAAAATCAGTGCCCGTCTTTCAATCCCACGGAGAGATACCTGCATTCTAATATTGATAACTAACGAATGCATCTAAGTGTTTAGCAAAGTGTTCTAGTAAACATAATAACAAAGCAATGAGTTATTTTTTTTAATACTATAACTACAACGCACACTGGTTCAGTTTCTACATCCATACATGTGACATAGATCAGCTCTATTTAAATATCTTGGCAATATTGGAGATAAATTTTATAAGTAAAAAGAAAACATGTTCCAATTTTTAAATGATGAGAAAATGTTAACGATTCGTTTGTAAAACTAAACAAAAAATTGTGTCATCTCTATCGTTTCCATATAGTGAGAAAGGGATAGTTACATTTTTTAGTCCTGTCAAATTTAGTTTACAGTTCTACAGTGTTCTAAATTCAAAATCTAAAAACTCAACCAACCGTGTGTCCTATCCTTCTCCTATCTAACTAACATTACTATACAAATGTGAGATGACTGTTTGTTTGTTTGTTTGTGAATAACATTAATAAAATAGGCTATAAATAGCAGTCGCACTTACTCCTAATATAACTAAGCAACACACATTAGTCTGTTTCACTTTTAGCAAAACAGAGTCAATATCATGTTCGGTGAAACGGAACAGGATTTTGAAGGACAGTAAAGGAAGCCGATCGCGTTCGTGTGCGACTCGAGTGACACGGGATAACGTACGTGCAAGTCACGCACACAACTTCGAGCACGTTGCTTCACTTCATTGGAGACTATTGTTTACGTACGATCCTTCTACCTTTTTTATTTGTTCTAAGACACTCGTATCAAATATATAGAAATATTATTTTATTACGCAAACTGTTTTGATGAAAATATTCAAAGATGTGAGAATTTGAATGTAGATGTATTTACTCAATTAATTTCGATAATATTTGATACTTCCATGGTTGGTGATTTTGATTGGGTATGTTGTTTCGAATACTGCGGATAGTGTTTATTATTTAAATCTCTAATATTATCAAGTGAAAAGTTTTTTTTTGGTTGCTAATCTGCAATCAGTAGGTATTTACTAAAAGCAGATGTGATGTGTGGGAAAAGATTTGATTTTTAGTTTGTTTTTTTAATAAATTTTCATGAAATTATATCCCATATAACATTTTAAAAGTATATTTACATAATTCCATATATGTTATTTTATGTCTTTAGGGATAAAACATAATCTAATTTCGCATTTCCAAGATTGTTAAATGGGGTGATCCAATTTTTTTCTTTATACCCAAACAAAAACACCCCGAAGATACGAGGTATCTTGGAATAGAATATAAGATACAATTTGGGATTTCTTGAGTCCTCTTACAAATGGCGGTAAAACAGCAATTAGGTTTATGTTTATCCAAATATTGAGGTTCGAAGTGATAGGTAAGTCCTGATAGTTATCTATAAGATATTGTTACTGATAACCTGTAAAGACATCTATAACTATGAAGGTGTTTTTATAGGTGGAGATTTTTAATGGCATTGAACAAAATTTTACATGTCTACCTATATCAATCATTTGGCTGTAAATCTTCCTAAAAAAAAAAAAAAAAAAAAACTGTTATTGAGATCCAACTCGGCCTGGACTGAATGTATGGAAAATAGTGACAATTGACAGAAAAACAATGAAGTTTAGGCAAACTGCGTAACCGGCTGTAGTTTTAAGAATAATCATGTTCCGTTTCCCTTTAAATAATCACATCTAGCTCGCAAATCTAGACAAGCGTGACGCCCTATTAAGGGCTTTTCCAACATCAAAATCAAACAAATCAATTAAATAATAACAATATCACATACTTATACAGTAATAGATTACGAACAAAAATTCTTTAAGAGTCTTATTTCAAAGTAGTCGGCAAATATTTTAGCAAGATAATTACAAGCTTTATTTGCTTGTAAATAAAAAGTTAACGAGGCAGAACCGCGGCGTGGAGCCTTAATAATAATAGCCCATGCCAGTTATAAATTTGGAAAAAAAAAACTCACGGTTCGATTATTGAAAATTTCTTTTTACGTTTATAAATCGCAATGTAAAGTTTGTAAATCTCTTGCCAAAATGAATCAGTTATAGTAACATTTTGGTTACTATTAATACAAAATATTTCCGTATAATAAATTGAAGAGTTAATTGTAAGAATAGCACAGAATTAACAAAATAAAAATCTATATAAGAACCTCCAACACTAAAATATGCTGTAGCCAAAAGGAATGTCTGTTCTTGCTTACAGCTATGTTTCAGCACACATTTTAGTAGACGAAGTTCGAGTATAGAATTTAAACATATATTTAAACTGTATTGTGAGAACAGTCTTTAAGTTTTAAAATTACCAACTGCTTCCCTTATCATGTGGAACAACGAAGCCTCCAGTAGCTACGTAATTACAAATTTTGTACAGTTGTAGCACCAACAGGTTTTATGTGGCATATTGAATTTTATATCTCCTCAGACAATTTAATTAAATAGTTATTTGTCGGTCATATTAATATATAATATAGCATTTTAATTGTTGGGTAAAAAAATACAAAAGGACCTACAAAATCTGAACAGAAATTGTAATTAACTACTTCTATTCTTTCTCTGTTATAATATCGAATATTTCTAATGTAATAAAGAACTCGTTTCGGACCTCCATTTTTTTTTCGCAATTAAAAATACATACGAAAACATGTCACCAATAAGTCTAGTTTTTACTTTTGCATTTTCAAAATGTTAATTATGTAATCTAACGTTTTCTACACCCTATATGTAATTTTCAAGCTGCTCACATTCAAAAACTAGATACAGTTACCTCATCGAAGCAACATCGCCTTATAAATGTATGAAATAAGGGTGAAGTAAAAAACGTACAAAAGTTGTCCATGTCAAAGTATTTCATGTCATATTCACCCTTATTTCTATATGATTCTGCATCGAATCGCTGCTTTAGTACTACAATTTAACTCATTTACACATTAATTAGACGAGCAGCTTTACATGACGTTAAACTTATTTATAGCGATGATAGCTCAGTGGTATTGACGTCGGATACCGCGGCGAAGGTCGTGGGTTCGAATCCTACTAGCTTGGGCTTTCGGTAAAGGAAAACATCGTGAGGGAACCATAGCACGGTGGTAGGGTACTTTGTAGAACCCGACTGGCTGGCAACCACCCTCAAGTTGAAAATGTGTCGCCAAGCACCTATTTGTGTGTTCCGACAGCTGCACTTAAGAACCAGTTCCTATCTAGGCTTACCACCTTCGGCTACATCATCACTTACCATGGTGAGATTGCGGTCAAACACAAGCCTTTATTTACTATAATTTTATAAATTAGTGTTCCTGATCAGCGTGTCACTTTGACACAAAGGCCTCCTCGATAGCCTTCCACCTCATCCTGTCTCAAATACAAGCTTATCGAGAATATAAAAACAAAACTAAATTTCGAAAACACATTCATTCAACACAAAAATGGAGGTCCAAGATCACAATCACTTCACTTCACTTCACGTCCACGGGCGGTATGATGAGCAGTGGCAGCAGCAGTATCGCGGTCAGACGGCGCTCTTGAGCAGCGAGTCGGTGGCCATGAGCAGCATGCGGAACTGACGGGCGAGCGCGTGCGATGGGTGGGCGGAGAGGAAGGACACCAGCTGTTTCTGCAGCTCGCGCACCACCACCGGCAGGTGCTCGCGGGTCACTGGGTTCGATGTGTCCAGGCTCATCACTGCCTCCTCCAGGTATCTGTACGTAAATATAAAATGTTTTTTTTATGTCATAAATGACAACGAGGCAGGCGGGTTACCTGATGGTAAGTGACTACCGTCGCCTATAGACATTAGCAATACCAGGGGGATTGCCTATGTGTTGTACACCCCATTGATATGCCTTAAAGGCAAACTGGCTCTCAAGCGCAATTGCCGGAACACACCTACAGGTGCTTGGCGACAGATTTCCAATATGAGGGTGGTAGCCAGCCAGTCGAGTACTACAAAGTACCCTACCTCTGAAATTAAATTAATTAGTTTATTATTCAAATAGGCCTTTACAAGCACTTATGATTAGTCTAGACTCGAACGGTTCGGAAGGTTGAGCATCTGGCTCTTCTCAGCAAAAGCAACATACTACAAAGAACCCTACCACCGTGCTATGGTTTCCTCACGATGTTTTCCTTCACCGAAAGCTCAAGCTCATTGTAGGATTCGAACCCACGACCTTCGCCGCGGTATCCGTCGTGTTAAAGACATACTTGTGTTTAAGCTGCGTGTCCCTGGTCATGTCAGCGGCGAGTTGCTGCACGAGCGACAGCAGCACGTGTTGTTTCAGCTTGCACGGCGGACCGAACACTCGTTGCAGTCCGGCGTCGCGGCACGCCGTCATCACTAGCGTCAGATCTGACGCGCTCAGGGCCGCTTGGAACGCGCCGTTCACGTCACCAGAGTTGATCAACGACTGTATCGCTGATACTTGCATCTGGAATGAGTGTTAGTTTTTATATAAATAAATATCATCGGACAACTGATCCCAAACTAAGCAGAGCTTGTAATATGGAAACCAGATCACTGATATACTACATATACTACTTTATTTTGTAAATAAATATCCTGGGACAATAAATAAATATCCTGGGATATGTTTTACGCACGGCTATCTGATCCCAAACTAAGCAGAGCTTGTAATATGGAAACCAGATCACTGATATACTACATATACTACTTTATTTTGTAAATAAATATCCTGGGACAATAAATAAATATCCTGGGATATGTTTTACGCACGGCTATCTGATCCCAAACTAAGCAGAGCTTGTAATATGGAAACCAGATCACTGATATACTACATATACTACTTTATTTTGTAAATAAATATCCTGGGACAATAAATAAATATCCTGGGATATGTTTTACGCACGGCTATCTGATCCCAAACTAAGCAGAGCTTGTGATATGGAAACCAGATCACTGATATACTACATATACTACTTTTTTTTGTAAATAAATATCCTGGGACAATAAATAAATATCCTGGGATATGTTTTACGCACGGCTATCTGATCCCAAACTAAGCAGAGCTTGTAATATGGAAACCAGATCACTGATATACTACATATACTACTTTATTTTGTAAATAAATATCCTGGGACAATAAATAAATATCCTGGGATATGTTTCACGCACGGCTATCTGATCCCAAACTAAGCAGAGCTTGTAATATGGAAACCAGATCACTGATATACTACATATACTACTTTATTTTGTAAATAAATATCCTGGGACAATAAATAAATATCCTGGGATATGTTTCACGCACGGCTATCTGATCCCAAACTAAGCAGAGCTTGTAATATGGAAACCAGATCACTGATATACTACATATACTACTTTATTTTGTAAATAAATATCCTGGGACAATAAATAAATATCCTGGGATATGTTTTACGCACGGCTATCTGATCCCAAACTAAGCAGAGCTTGTAATATGGAAACCAGATCACTGATATACTACATATACTACTTTATTTTGTAAATAAATATCCTGGGACAATAAATAAATATCCTGGGATATGTTTTACGCACGGCTATCTGATCCCAAACTAAGCAGAGCTTGTAATATGGAAACCAGATCACTGATATACTACATATACTACTTTATTTTGTAAATAAATATCCTGGGACAATAAATAAATATCCTGGGATATGTTTTACGCACGGCTATCTGATCCCAAACTAAGCAGAGCTTGTAATATGGAAACCAGATCACTGATATACTACATACACTACTTTATTTTGTAAATAAATATCCTGGGACAATAAATAAATATCCTGGGATATGTTTCACGCACGGCTATCTGATCCCAAACTAAGCAGAGCTTGTAATATGGAAACCAGATCACTGATATACTACATATACTACTTTATTTTGTAAATAAATATACTGGGACAATAAATAAATATCCTGGGATATGTTTCACGCACGGCTATCTGATCCCAAACTAAGCAGAGCTTGTAATATGGAAACCAGATCACTGATATACTACATGTACAACATTTGTTGTTGAAAATACATACTTAAATATATAATTACATCCAGACTCAGGACAAACAGACATGTTCATGCACACAAATGTTTGTCCTGGATGGGAATCGAACCCAAGACCTGCGGCGTGATAGGTGGTGTGTTAACCAACCACGCCAACCGGCCCGGTCAAAGTTTTGATAGTTGTTAATTCATTGAGCCATAATACTGCTTTCTATAAAAACTAGATACATTAATAAAATTGTTACACAAAAATGATATGGAAATATGGCAGTCTACGTATGCGAATGAATAAGTAAATATTAGTTAGCATTGAAAGATATTTAAAACTCGTTTTTGTCGTACAAATTAGAGTATGTAAACCATGGTCTTAGGATACGAAGAAATCTAGTGTTTTTTTAGCGAGATAGTAATTTGACATTTCAAGTGCGACCAGTTTTTTAAATAGTGATGTACCGCAACCGATTTTAACCGATAAATATTTGTAGGCAATGTTTAAAACTGCATTTTTATTAAAATTAAACTTTCCTTTTTCAGCCTTGGGAGGAAATGAGACAAAATAGTGCACTATAAATAAAACTTCTAAGTTATAAAGAGATACGGCCCCGTTTATACCACAAAAAACGTATACTTCGACGCTCTCAAGGGAATCAAAATTTATAGGGTGACCTAGAACCATGAAATTTGGCAATACGCAATGTCATGTAGGAAAAAATCCTCAGACTCGATTCCCGTGACCAAAAAACTATTTACACACCAAAAAGTTTCTACGAAACCTTCGGTGCGCGAGTCGGTCTCGCACTTAGCCGGTTTTTTTAGAAAGAGATCAAATGAATGTCATGTTTGTAATAAGTTCTTAATTCTTATAATGAGGTATTACAGTTAACTATTCGACAATAGTAATGAATGAGTAATGATCAATAATTTTGTATTACTTGTAAGAGAGAAGGCAAAGATTCTTGTACACAGTTTCTCGATACACTACGGTGTGGTCTCTGAAAAGGGTTAGTTTATGGTATTATACAGGGTGTCCGGTAAGTAGTACAACAAACTTAAGGGGGAGATGGGGGGCGGGTCACCTACCAACATATACAAAAATAAGCTTAGTCAAAGTGACACCATTTACGAGTTATTTAATATCTAAAAATAAATACATAAAATCAGAAAACTCAAGTTGAAAATCTGTCGCCAAGCACCTATCGGTGTGTTCCGACAGCTGCACTTGGGAGCCAGTTCCCATCTAGGCTTTTCGTGCTTACCACCTTCGGCCACATCATCACTTACCATGGCGAGATTGTGGTCAAACACAAGCTTATACAGAATTAAAAAAAAAGAAAGAAATATCTCGAAAAACATCACCGCTCATGCGGGTATGCATGAGCAGTGGGGATCACTTAACACCAGGTGGCCCACATGCTTTCTTGCCCACTATTCAATTTAAATAAAATGGTGACCTTTTTATTGAGCTAATTTTTGTTTTATGTTGGTAGGTGACCCGCCCACTTATCTCCCCCTTAAGTTTGTCGTACTACTTAGGGAGCGTTCAAGTATTACGTAACGAATTTGGGGGGGAGGGGGGGCTTTGTAAAACGTTACGATGCGTGACAGGGGCGGGAAGGGGTTTTGAACTACGCGTTATGTAACATGTTTTTTTTTACATTTTCATTACTTTACACCACATATTTGTGACTTTTAGGTATAGATGCTCACTTGGTTATTACGTTACGTTTTACTAGAGGGGAGGGGGGTACAGAAAACGTGACGGCGCGTTACTTGAGTGGAGGGGGGGGGGGGGGGGGGGGGAGGGGGGTCAAATATCTCCAAAAATTGTGTTACGTAATACTTGAACGCTCCCTTAGCGGACAACCTGTATATCAATTATATTATCTTTGTTTCTCGCTAGATACTCGCATACGGTTTTGAATGAGGCTTACATCTATACTAAATAAAAAGGTGGAGCGTTTTGTAAGTATGTACGCGTTAATCGCAGAAAAGTATGTAGATATCCTACTAATATTTACAAATGTGAAAGTATATTTGAATGTGTGAAGATGTTTGTTACTCTTTCATGCTAATACTAGTGTACAGATTTTTATAAAACTTGGCACACGGCTAGATCATATCTTAGAATACAATATTATAAAGAGGAAAGATTTGTATGTAAATATGTTTGTATCGAATTGGCTCAAAAAGTAATGGACCGATTTTAAAAATTCTTTCACCCCTTGAATGCTACATTACTCCAGATTAACATAGGCTATATTTTATCCCGAGATAAGATAAGATCCCTCGAAGGAACGCGGGTGAAAACGCGAGCGGAAAACTGAATGTGGTCAATCACCTGTCGGTCTAGTTGCGCGTGGTGCGGCGTAGAGGGAGAGTGAGCGCGCGACATGTGCGCCGCCTGCGACCTCCACCACTCCATCTCCTTCTCCAACACGCTGTATAAACAAACAACACCATGTATAACACAAGTGACAACCAGGTAGGCAGGTCACATGATGGTAAGTGAAGGTACGCCTATAGACAATTGCAAAACCCATTGCCTCCAATACAATAGAGGCATTAAAATTACACACTTCCGCCCCTATCTGACAGCCCGGCTTCCTGTTACACTATTTCGTCCCTTACCACGAAATCACTCTCACGCATTGCAGGAAAGCGAGAGGAAACACGTCACATAAAAAAACAAATACATACATTTTATTAAGGTAATACACTCATTTTTGAAAAGTGTCTCAATTAGATTCTATAGTACTGATAAACCCTTTGATATGTAATTATTAGATATCAATGGATAAACCACAAAAAAAAAAACACAAAAAATTAATTGTTAGCAGATACTATTAACACGGTGGCAGGGTACTTTCTAGTACCCGACTGGCTGGCTACCACCCTCAAGTTGAAAATCTGTCGCCAAGCACCTATCGGTGTGTTCTGACAGCTACACTTGAGAGCCAGTTCCCATCTAGGCTTTGTGTGCCACCTTCACCACCTTCGGCCACATCATCATTTACCATAGTGAGATTGTGGTCAAACACAAGCTTATCCAGAGTTAAAAAAATCTATGTGCTTCTTAAATTTAATTATTGTATTTCGTTTGATCACTATAGTATTACATATAACTATTTTCTATAAGCTTTTGTTTGCTGTCTTAATATTATATTTTATCTTATACCTTTAAACGAGCAACTCTTGTATTTATTTATTTTTTATTTATTTTATTAGGCTCACTAACAGCTTACATTTAAAACATTACAAAAATAAACTTACATATGCTGTTCTTATTCTAAAATGTATGGCCTATTTAAAGAAAGCACTTCTTGTATCAATACAAGAGATATAATATCAGACAGAATATCAACCCACGACCTTCACCGCGGTATCCGACGCCACTACCACTGTTGATAGATACCAATGATCACAGAGAGCAACATTGATGCATTTTTTTAATTTACCAATTGGATCAGCATTAACATCGACTGCCTGACACAAGCTATTATATAATTTACACATCCTAGGTACAGGGGAGCTACATCCAAGTACTGATCTGCGGAATGAGGGAACTACGCTCTAGAATTTGAGGACAATTGATTCCACCTCTCATAATTTTGTAGAAAAATTGTAGATTTAGAATGTCTCTACGCTGCGAGAGAGGTTAGGAAAATATTCTAATCTTTTTCTATAAGACCTAATTTTCTTAGCTTTTCCTATACTGTAGGAAAGATGGTAAAGAAATCTTTTTTGAATACGTTCAATTCTTAGAGATAATTCTTGTATATATGTATATAATCTGAATCTCAGAAACGGCTGCAACAATTTTCATGAAATTTAGTATGCTGGGGGTTTCGGGGGCGAAAAATCGATCTAGCTAGGTTTCATTTTTAGAAAACGTCGTTTTATCCGTTTTTTCCCCTTTTTTTCAAGTTCCTTTGTGAGAAAAACTATTAAAATTTTACCAAAAAAAAGACGAGCAAGGCTCGGTCACCCAGGTACTTTTCTTTTAACTTTGTATGCTTTTGTTGTATTTCTGCTTGTGTTATTGTTTTGTTTCTACCTCTTTTGTCATGTCCAATAAAGCTATGTCTACGTATAAACCTGATACATACCTATGCGCGGCTTCTCTGAGCGTGGTAGTTATTTGCTGCATGGGCGGGTTGACTGTGGTGGCTGCGGTGGCGGCGGCTAATGCCTCCGTGTGTCTGTCGAGAGCGGCGCGCAGCGAGGCTGTAGCGGCCGCGCCGCCGCGTTCCGCCGCCGCGCGGGCCGCCGCTTCCGTGTTCGCTGCGACTGTGTGCATATAGCGTTCACGATTTCGTAATTAGGTTCTGTTCATAAATCATTCGCTTCATTTATATTATAGTTTTCACTCATTAATTTTATTGTGTCATATTGTGAGTACCGATTATCTAGTTTCAGTGTTTTAACTTTTTTTTTTTTCATTTTGTATGTACATATTAAGGATTAAGACCTGATTGTTATATGTTTTAAAGTTATTATATTGTACTTTTTAAATGTCTGTAATCTGTTCTGTGCATCAATAAAGAAGAAAAAAAAAATTATCAATACAGGTCGGGTAAGTAGTGACAAACTCAAGGGGGGGATAGGTGAACGTGTCACCTAGAAAATATATAACTAGCTGTTTTTCCGCGGTTTCACCCGCGTTCCTGTGGGATCTTATCTTTTTTCCGGGACAAAATATAGCCTATGTTCATCAGGGATAATGTAGCTATCTAATGGTGAAATAATTTTTCAAATCGGTCCAGTAGTTTCAGAGCATATTCAATACAAACAAATCTTTCCTCTTTATAATAATTAGTATAGACTACATGTTGCACAAAATAGTGTATCATTTATGTGAATCGAACCCACGTCTGTGTAAACATGAGTAGTGAACTTACACTCCTTGGTGCCGTTCTGGAAGGCGTGGTTAATCTGTCTGAAGATCTGCGCGTGCGCCTTCTCCATGACGGGCACCAGGCTCGCGAACAGCGCCTCGCGGAAACTGTCGCGCACCATCTCCGACACTGACTTGGCTACTGACGCGCTCAAACGCTCCATCACCGACTGCATTGAAAATATAATAACATATAGCGAGACTTACTGTACCTGCATATCATGTGTAACAAACATCTTTTTTTTAAGGCGATGATAGCTCAGTGACGTCGGATACCGCGGCGAAGGTCACGGGTTCGAAAACTACAATAAGCTTGAGCTTTCGGTGAAGGAAAACGTCGTGAAGAAACCATAGCACGGTGGTAGGGTACTACAAACACAAGCTTAACCAGAATAAAAAAAACGGACATCTCACCAATACATGTACCAATCGCTCGAGAAATGGGTTGGCATCTCTACCACCGCGCGCGCTCATTGGTCAATAAACGAGTTTTGTGTTTGAGGCTGTATGGGCTAAAAACCTTTGCCTGTAAAACCTTTACAGTAGAGGAGAGTGAAAGTGTATGTGTGTGTATATATGAGCGGGTTTGTGTGTGTGTGTGTGTGTACCTTGCTATTGGCCATTTTCTCAATGTTGTCCCTGAGGAGGTGGTCGGTGGCGGTGAGCTTGGCGGCGAGCTCGTGCTGCAGCGCGGTGGCCAGTGGCTCTAGAGCCCTCGCCGCTCCCACTCCCGCCGCCGCCGCGGCTCTACCGCTGGCCGCCTCGCCCATGCGCGCTATACGCTCCCATCTGATACACAACAACATTACTTTCTTTACAACCATCTAATGTATCACGCGTATGAACTATGCAAAAATGGCGGAACGGATTTTGATGAAACTAGGCACTAGGCACACAGATAGAGCTTTCACTTTTTATGCTTGGAAAATATAAAACCCCTCGGGAACGCGGGTGAAACCGCAGGAGCTAGTACAATATAAATTACAAGTATAATAATAACGTGTCAATCGAATCAAATCAAAATGTTTTATTCAATTTTGGAACACTTAAAGAACACTTATTGAACGTCGTCTTATCTAATCTTTCTTGCTATCTTTTAATGCTTACCACCATGTCCAAATAAAGATATGTCAGGAGAAGAAATGGCGTAACAAACTGGCATTAAGCTAAAGAACGTTAGCCAGCAATGAAAAGAAAAAAAAGACTAGTTAACATACCCATCGGCAAGCGCATTCTCAATGGCGGCAGTGGTGTGTTTCTGGAAGGCGTCGTCAGCTTGCCGCGGTGAGGCCGCCCGTAGAGTTCGCATCTCGCGACCCATCCCTGATATTAGCTCTGTAACATATACCACAGATTATAAATAATAATGTTATAGAAAAGGAGATGAAAAGAGAAAAAAGTTGCACAGAAAAAAATCATTGATGATTTTTTTTTTATAAGGGAGCATTCATTGATTATGTTAGCTCAAATGGGGGGTCCAGTAAAATCTCCTTTAAACTGAGGGGGGGCATAACTGAACATATACATGGAATATAATTAAAAATCTCACGTCAATATTTTTTTTTGGTATTCATATTTTGCGATCAGTCATTAACTATAAGCAAAACTGTTGTAAGCTTATCCAAAATAAAGAAATGACCAGGACTTTATGGCGGGAACTTGCGAAGTGGCGTTGCGTTTTCGTTTTATTTTCATTAAATTTGTGTATTTTGAGTTTTATTGCATAATATAGATGGTGTTTTGTCCAATAAAGATCAATCTAAGTGCACAAGTGAAATGAAATGAAAGCGTGTATCGTGACTTTTCAGGTTGTCCCAAAAAGTCCGTGAAAAGTTTTAGTGGAACAACCACCAATTCACTAAAACCTGACCGGTCTAGACTGACTCTGATTAACTTTACAATGAATGTGACAATAAAACGTGACTATAACATAAAAAAAGAATATTGAAAAATGGTTTAGGCTTTAGTCTTGTAACTAGAGCCTTTAAAATAAATAATAAAGAACTGACCAGTCAACTTGTCCAGCTTGAGATCAAGCGCCTCGAGGCGTCCCTTGTCCGCGGGAGACAAGCCGCTGCAGCGCACCTCCTCCATGCACGACACGTTCAGCGAGTTGTTCAGCGACTGGCTGCTCGATTTGTCGCTCGATGCCTTGCGCTGGTTCGCCTCAGTGATCTGAGCGAGCGATATCGCCGGCCATGATGTTTCACTGTCTGGAACAATTACAATAATACGTCAAAATCAAAACTCATTTATTCAGTTTAGGGCCTGGTAAGGCACTTATGAACGTTACAATTGACTCTAACACCGGTTCAAGAAACTCAGCAAGACTCCGGCAATAAACTCAGCAAGGCAATTTTTTTTTCAGTGGATATTTTAAATTCATTAACATTTTCAAAAATACTTTTTTTTAATTCTGGGTAGGCTTGTGTTTGCTCACCATGGTAAGTGATGGCTTCAATGGACTGTATTTTGACATCCTGGATACAGTATACAACGTTTCTTATGCTATCCATGTTATTGCTATAGCTTATAACACGTTTCTGACAGTAGAGAGTGCTGAAATTACTTTTGGGACGATTGGTTAGTATTTTTTATACATTTTGACTAACAGATATTCCTTTTGGGCCGATTGCATTTTTTTAAATTCTGGATCAGCTTGTGTTTGACCACAATCTCACCATGGTAAGTGATGATGTGGCTGAAGGTGGTAAGCACACAAAGCCGAGATGGGAACTGACTCTCAAGTTCATCTGTCGGAACAAACCGGTGCTTGGCGACAGATTTTCAACTTGAGGGTGGTAGCCAGCCAGTCTGGTATTACAACGTACCCTACCACCGTGCTATGGTTTCCTCACGATGTTTTCCTTCACCGAAAGCTCACAGACATACATATTTTGTTTAGTAATTATAAAGGGCAGTACATACTGTTAAGTGTCTGGTTGTGTGGCGGGTCTGTGGGCGGGAACAGCTGGTCTCCATTCACTATCGACGTCGCAGACTCCTCAGCCACTGGGGTCTGACTTGAACCTTCCTCCTTTAATGAAAATCAAAATATTTTTCATTCAAATAGGCCTTTCCAAGCACTTATGAATAGTTTACTCTAAAGCTCGGTTTGGAAGGTTGCTTTTGCTGAGAAGAGCCGACAATAAACACAGCAATTACTCATTTCAAAAACAACTTACAAATTACATTCATTTAATTATCTAGTCTTGTACGTTGCAATAAGGTTTAATTTCGCCAACTTTCGACCACTCTCTTTGATGATTTATTGACGACTGCAGTATATATTCCTGATTCCTAATAATGTATTAAAGTATCGGAAAAGTCTCATTGGACAATTTGCGTGTTATGACGGCAAAACAAAATAATAAATAGAATATAACTATGGCTGACTTAGTAAACAACAAACTCAAGCAATCCAGCCACCACAAGCAGCACCTGTTCACAGTATGACGCGTGAAGTGAGTGTAATACATCACAAACATTTATAAAAGCCAATATTTAATTATAGCTGTGGTAATGAATTCGTATATCGCACTGAAGGTTCCTACAATGAGATTTCGGTGAAGGAAAACATCGTGAGGAAACCATAGCACGGTGGTGAGGTATTTTGTAGTACCCGACTGGCTGGCTACCACCCTCAAGTTGAAAATGTATCACCAAGCACCTGTCGATGTGTTCCGGTAGCTGCACTTGAGATCCAGTTTTGTGTGCTAACCACCTATGGCCACATCATGACTTACCATGATGAGAGTGCGGTCAAACACAAGTTTAAAGAAATTAATAAAAAGGAAGCGTTGAGGGCGAACTAGACGACGATTCGTAAAAGACGGTATGTTTTGAGGTTATAAAATTTTTCTAGGCTATTCAAAATCTGTACAGCTGATCAAGAAAACAGACAGACAGACAAAGAGAGATTTACGTATTAAAATTACTATGTAAATATGGATTAACAGAAAAACAATTTAGCTATACATACAATATCCTTGTAGTAAGGTTGTTCATTATGTGACATGATCTCCTGAACTTCGCGTGATGGACTGGACCCGCCCGAGGTTAACTTGTTCGCGCATTCCGCCACCTCAGAGCTCGTCAGACCTGAAGTCAAACAAACAATTTAAGTGTCACAGAACGAATAGAAAAGGTAGAAGGAGCGTACGTAAACAATAGTCTGCAATGAAGTGAAGCAACCTGCACGTACGTTGCGTGACGTCACACAGGAACGCGATCGGATTCCTTTACTGTACTTCATTTTAAGTGCGAGGGGCTCTGTCAACTTTTTTCATTTGGTCCGAGAAAAGTGTACAGCAAATCTACTATATAAAAATAAGTCGGGTTTTCCTTCCTGACGCTATAACTCCAGAACGCACGAACCGATTTCCACGGTTTTGCATTCGTTGGAAAGGTCTCGGGCTCCGTGAGGTTTATAGCAAAGAAAATTCAGGAAAATTTCACAAAAAAAAAAAAAGAATAATGAAGAAAAATATTTTTGTCATACATTTTGTATAGAACGATTTTTGGACATGTCTCGAGATCGGACTGACAGTTGGTTTAGTTTCACAATAGGTGGCGCTGGAATCGGGTTCTAAGTTTTATTTTCAGGGCAGGACAACGTCTGCCGGGCCCACTAGTCGACTTATAAAATTACCACTATAAGGTAAAATTTTGTGTGCAGCTGAGGCTACCTTACCATCTGATACCATACTAAGCAGAGCTTGTACTGTGGTAACCAGATAACTAATAATCTATATATATAAAAGAAATTCGTGTTAGTTACACCATTTATAACTCGAGAACGGCTGGACCGATTTTCATGGTTTTTGATTTGTTAGATTCGACTCCGCCCGGAATAGCAGAATAACTATTAAAAAATAAGAAAAATGCACAAAAAAGAATGATGAAGACAATTATTTTTGTCATACATTTTGTATAGAACGACTTTTTGACATGCCTCGAGATCGGGCTGACAGATGGTTTAGATTCACAAATTGGATACGGTAGGTGTCGCTGGAATCGGATTCTATGTTTTGTTTTAATTTCAGGGCAGGACAACGTCTGCTGGGCCCACTAGTATATTATATTATTATACTTCTTAATTTTTTTAAATGCACCAAAAAGCTGAAGTTCCGCCTGAAGTATTTAATGGACGGTCTCTATTGTCTACGGCGCGGCGGTAGTAATAAGAAGGTATTTGTTACCTCCAGTGGAAGATCTCCGTATCCCACTGACGTCCGGCGTCGCTGATAGCGGTGGGTCGTCTTCCTCACGTTTACCTGGCGAACTGAAACATACAACACGTTTGGTCGTCATTTTATTTATTTATTGATGCACAAAACAGATTACACTCAATCATCATCATCATCATATCAGCCGGAAGACGTCCACTGCTGGACAAAGGCCTCCCCCAAGGATTACACTCAATATGCATAACAATTTTTTTTTCTGGATAAACTTGTTTGGTTAACCGTGTATTATTAAATTCCCGAGATATACCCTTACGACGAACACACAGAACAAACAGTCAAAATCAAAACTCATATATTCAGTTTGGGCCCTGGTAAGGCACTTATGAACGTTACAATTGACTCTACCACCGGTTCGGAATACACTTAAACTGAGAACACTCCAGCGAGAAACTCAGCAAGGCAATTTTTTTTAGTGGATTTTTTTAATTCATAAACAATTTCAAAAATACATAAGATACATTTAATCTAATATTTTACACTTCACCAGGGGGATGCTATTGCAGAGTGAGGCTTCTACTACCATATATTTCTGTCTTCCATATAATGAGCCACCTTATAGGCTTTGTTCATTAACCTAAGTTTAATATAATATTAATAGATATATAGACTTTAATTTACACATATCTATAATGAGATAAACTGATAGCAACTTACCTAAAAGCGTCAGGTGTCATCAGGTTGAGTTGCGGCGTGGCAGACGGTGATTCAGCGCGTTGTCCGATCAGGCTTCCCGGCTGGGTCTATAATACATAAACAATAATATTACAATCAAAATCATATAAAAAAGCACTAAGCAAAGCTTGTACTACGGAAGACAGATAACGGATATCTATACTAATTTAATGTTATTTGTTTTATATCAGTATAGACTAGATTTTTTTTGGAACGAAGTTCCTTATCGCGCGTTGTGAAAGGGGGCTAGACGGAAAAAAATCTTACGACACTTTTCAGCTGTGCGGCGTGCGCATGTTTCTCTGTCTGTCTCTCTCTCTCTCTCTCTCTCTTATAGAAAGCAAGCCAGATATTTTCATTTCTATTTATATTTATATATATATATATATATATAGTTAGAAACTACGATTTATTTTATTAAAAAAAACTACTAAATGTTTGCTAATTATATATATAATAAATGTTTTTTTTTATATATATACTCTCTCGACTTATATAACTTATATAACTTCGTTCCATCCGGGTGTCCCTTGACACCTCTCAAGTTTTTATTTTGTTTTTTTTTAAATAGAAGAAAATAACTGTAGAGGAAATATTGCACCTATATCTATGTGAAATTATGTCATATTTAATTTATATACTATACTAGGGGGCCAGCAGACGTTGTCCTGCCCTGAAATTAAAACAAAACATAGAACTCGATTCCAGCGACACCTACCGTGTCCAATTTGTGAATCTAAACCATCTGTCATCTGTCAGCCCGATCTCGAGACATGTCAAAAAGTCGTTCTATACAAAATGTATGACAAAAATAATTGTCTTCATTATTCTTTTTTTGTGCATTTTTCTTATTTTTTAATAGTTATTCTGCTATTCCGGGCCGAGAAGAATTTAACAAATCAAAAACCATGATAATCGGTCAAGCCAAGTGACCAGTAAATATGACCCCATGGTCGTACCTGCGACCTCATGAGAAGGTTCTTGAGCTGCTGGCTCTGTTGCTGTAAGATGCTGGATGCTATGGCAGCGGGAGACTCATCCGGCTTGTCTTCCAGGTCTAGATCTGAAGATGGAATATTGTTACAGCGCTTAAGCTATAGTTTTTATAATGTGGACGGATAAAGATGGAAAGATTGTATACTAGAAACAGAAGTGGCCCTAGTATTGATCCTTGGGGTAATCCCATTTTATCTCCTATTTGAGTTTTATTGAATAATATTGGTAGTGCTTTGTTTGTCCAATAAAGATCAATCATGCAACAGTGAAATTAAATCTTTCCAGGTTGTCCCAAAAAGTCCTTGAAAAAGGAACGGCCAGCAAATCCACCAGACCAGGACTAGAAATTACTATTAATATGTTATTATCTAGCTGTCCTCTGCGGTTTACCCGCGTTCCCGTAGGATCATTTCATTTATAGGGTTGATTTAATTAAATAGCCTATGACACCCACAAATAACGTGGCTTTTTATTGGTAAAAGAATTTTCAAAATAGATTCAGTAGATCCAGAGATTACCCCCTACAATCTCACAAACTTTACCTCTTTAAAATATTAGTATAGATAAGGAAATGGCATAAAGGTTTACATACCAAGCCCAAAAGAAAAACAAAACTGTAGTAGTGGTGTACCTAGTAGACGATTATTGAGGTGGTGCAGCGGCAGTGGGAGGGGCATGTGTGGCGAGTACACCAGACGGCCCTCCTGTAGCGCCTTGGGCTGCACGATGTACAGTCGCACGCACACGCGGCGCGACGTCGTAGGCCCGCCCGCCGCCTCTTCGCTGCCCGTCTGTACAGACAACCATTCACTTTACAAAAGACTTCATTCACAAAAGATTCTTATCACGAGATCCTACCAAGCTTAACTTACCAAAATGTTCTAGTGACCTCAATAAAAGTAATTGCTATTTCATGGCAATAAATATTTATAATAAAACACCAAAGACAATACGAGAGTTACCTTTGACATTGTTTAAATTGAAACTGACGAAATTATTGTTGATGTTCTTTTTTTTATTATGACAATTTATGACATTTAAAATATTGTAACTTAATTTATGACATTTAAAATATTGTAAGACTTATTTTATTGCTATGATTTGTACCCTTTTAATTAATTTAATACCCATTTAATTGGATTTGTTGTTATATAATTTCTAAATTTTGCATTATAATAATATTGTAAATTATACAAATTTTGCATGCTATAATTTGTAGAGATCCACCAAAAAAACAAGAGCTATATTATGTAACCGTGTTTCAAGCAAATAAAATATCTTAATCTTTACGTGTAGCGAGCGACATCTATCTAAAACATAGATAGAGAGTTCTCACGACTATTAGATAGATGGCGCTCCAATAACCTACATCGCGCTTATGAAGTTTTCTATGCAATGTCCATATATACAAGATTCCAACATCAAACAGTTGGACCGCGCGGTCCCCAGGCACGATGACCTAGCCTGGCGGAAGATCTTTTTTCAATGGAGGAGAATGACACTTCGCTATATAGGTACGTCTTTGCGGATTTTGGCGTGGATATTCAATAAAAAATATGTTAGAGGCACAAATGAATATGGCCTCATGTTTTAATGATACCTTAAATAAAACTATTCTTTGCACGGTGGTAGGGTACTTTGTAGTACCCGACTGGCTGGCTACTACTCTCAAGGTGAAAATCTGTCGCCAAGCACCTATCGGTATGTTCCGACAGCTGCACTTGAGAGCCAGTTCCCATCTAGGCTTTGTGTGCTTACCACCTTCGGCTGCATCATCACTTACCATTGTGAGATTGTGGACAAACACAAGCTTATCCAGAAAAAAAAATATATCAAAAAGGTTTTTTTGATACAATGGAATTTCGATTCTAAATCAACAATATAAGGTTTATTTTATATCGTTCAGAGTCAGTCCAGAATTCATTACATAAAATAATGTTAATGATCTAAAATCAACTCTACTTACATCGTGATGGATATCAAAATCATCTGGCGGATCACCGACGTCTCCGCTGGATCCGTTTCTGTGGTAGGGGTCGTCACAACTGGACTCGCACTTCACTTGTTGTTCTTCTATAATACAAAAAAAAGATATTCTGATTATACTAAAAATCCAAAATATGAAAAATCATAATATACTTAAAATATATGACGTTAGAGTTGATTTAAGACTTGTAGTCATGATAAAGTTGCGGGGACCAATAAAAGAAGCAAAAAGCAATTAAATTTAAACTCTACCACCATGTATTTAAAATATTAACTAATTAGTTTTCCACCCAGCTGTTTCAGCCGCGTTCCAGAGGTATCATAACTTTTCCCGGTCTAAAAAGTATCCTATGTTTTATTCCAGGATATGATCTACCTGAGTGGCAAGTTTCATCAAAATGCGTTCAGCCGTTTTTGCGTGAAAGAGCAAGATCCAAACATACAAACTTTCACATTTATAATACAGCTAGTGTATTCCTCCTCCGCAGTTTCATCCGCGTTCCCGTGAGATTTTATCTTATCCCGGGATAAAAATATAGCCTACTAGCTTTCCGCCCCGCGGCTTCACCCGCGTAACCTTTGAGATTGAATTTCAAAAATTCTTTCTTAATCCTCGTCTACATCTTAAAAACATTACCTGTGAAAAAAAAACAGCTTTCTAGTTCTAACACTGGGCGTTGATGAGTCAGTCCTTCTCATTTTTCATACCAAGAAACGGAAATAACTCCCAACTTTGAACCCCCGTTTCACCCCTTCAGAGGTGGAATTATACGACACGCTAAAACACGTATTTCTTTATTTTTATTTGTTAGCCTAAAAACAAAGTTTCATGATTCTAGCTTCAAAAAATGGCGGACTTCCATACAAACTTTCAACCCCCGTTTCACCCCCTCAGGGGTATAAATTTAAATAACGCTGATACACATGTTTCTTTATTTTTAATTGATAGTCTAAAAACAAAGTTTCATGATCCTAACTTCAAAATGACCGACGTTCATACAAACTTTCAACCCCTTTTTCATCCCCTTAAAGGTTGAATTTCGAAAAATCCGTTCTTATTCCTCGGTCAAGTTTTAAAAACGACACCTGGGAAAAAAATCTGCTTTCTAGGTCTAAGGGTTTAGGCTGGGCGTTGATAGATCAGTCAGGACTTATCCTTTTATATATATATAGATATAGATAGATGTTATTCTGGAATAATGCAGCATTAAAATGGTTAAAGATTTTTTGAAATCGGCCCAGTAGTTTTTGAGTTTATTCGTTACATACATACACACATCCATACAAATCTTTCCTCTTTATAAGGCTGCACTTACACTTAGTT
Organism: Ochropacha duplaris; assembly: GCA_951361185.1. Lineage (NCBI taxonomy): Eukaryota > Metazoa > Arthropoda > Insecta > Lepidoptera > Drepanidae > Ochropacha > Ochropacha duplaris. Next base: position 14,702,194 of record OX592691.1, read on the forward strand.
TTACTCACGTAAGTAACTTACGTAATTTACTTACATTTGTATAAATATTATTATGAATATTGTGTGTGCTAAAGTAGTCTTAATTATCTGGTTCCCACTGAAAACCAGCGTCGTAGCAAAAGGTCTACCCTTGTGTTGCGACATTATGCTGAGTGGGATACCTTTTCAGCTCCTTACATATCTTCTGTTGTAATTAAATCTCTTATGTAAATTTCCTGTACTGAGCTGAATAAAAGTTTTTCTATTCTATTCTTTTTCTACGATAAAATTTCAAACGCTTTGTAAGTCGCTTACCGTAATTTCTTACTACTTTAAATGCAGCCGTAAGTTAATTACATAAAACTTACGAAAGCAACTTACAAGTGTAAGAACGGCCTAATATTAGAAGAAGATATTAATAGGATATAACTCACCAGCATCAACAATACAGAAACTGAGCACAGAATAAGGCAGCAGGAACTCAGAGATGCTCTTGCAGTAGGCCGTGGTGTCGTCCACATCGCGGGCCATATTCAACACATACAGGCTCCTAGACTTGAAGTCCGAGAGGAGCAGGTAGCTGGCACTAGTGTCCAGCATGGCTTTTAGGCCGAGCGTGGCCTCCGTGCCTATGCTCGGTGTGAACGTGATGGTCTGAAGGCAGTTCCAGGACTTGCACGACCAGATTTTGATGGTTGTGTTGTTCTCGGCACCGGTTACAGCGAATTTCCAGAATTGTACGCTGGTGGGGTAAAGTTTTTTTTTTTGTTAATCTGGGTAATTAAAGTTTGTGTTTGACCACAATCACACCATGGTAAATGATGATGTGGCCGAAGGTGGTAAGCACACAAAGCCTACATGGGAACTGGCTCTCAAGTGCAGCTGTCAGAACAGACCGATAGGTGATTGGCGACAGACTTTCAACATTTATTTTTAAGTTTTACATTTTTTTTTTTTACATTTTATTAATTTTATACATAAAAAAACCCAGGTAACAGCACCTATAGCCATATTTATTAGGCGTGCAAAAATTATAAAGTAGAGGTACACGTAATTGTTACACGAGTAGGTATATATAAAAAAAAACTAAATATAAAAAAAAACTTAGGATTAAGGATAGGATTAAAAAAATACCAAAATAAAAAACTTACTAACATTAAAATAGACCAATTGAAATGTATTACAATACTCACTCAGTGTTATAGTTCTTGTGATTGTCGAGGAAAAAGAGACAACTGAGTGGCTTCCCGCCGTGTGGCTGCCACTTGTGCAGGCAGCGCGGGCTGCTCTCATTATGCATGTATACCTGGTACAAAAAACATTTATCTATTTACCAAGCAAAGGAAGAATTAATAAGTTATTTTGGAAAAAGTTTCCAATAGGGATAGTCACTGACATATCAAATCAATCAGCTTCTTTTAATTAAAGCTATTATAATATGAAAACGATGATTTATATGGAGTTTTGTATGAAATACATACTTGTGACGTCATAAATATACACCATCGAAAGATCTACTCTTTGTCGTTAAATTGGTAATTAAAAATCATGAAATAGGCGTAATTTCACATCGTGTTCGCTATTTTCTAGTATTTTTGTATGTTTTATACTCTAGTTAGAGTTAGGTCATTTTTCTTGAATATAGTCATCATCGCATTTGTTTTTATTCTGATGGTGGAAGTCCCAGACCGACCGCAGACTGTAACCTAATTCTTTCCCCTGTGTTAACGAAGGATCTATTTTACCTCAGGATCGAAAGTATCCAATATTTCTTTTAGGATAAGTATAAAATTGTTAAACATTTGAATTTAATAATAGCCAATATAGACAGTTGGTCCTGAAATATTTAAAAAATATAACCTTGCTGAGTTTCTTGCAAGTTCTTCTCAGTTGAAGGCTAACTTCCGAACCGGTGGTAACTTCTTTAATTCGACCTTCATAAGTGCCCTGACTTTGAAAAATCTGTGTAGCCTTGCGTGAGTTTTTTTATATTATGGATAAGCTTGTGTTTGATCATAATCTCACCATGGTAAGTGATGATGTGGCCGAAGGTGGTAAGCACACAAAGCCTAGATGGGAACTGGCTCTCAAGTGCAGCTGTCAGAACACACCGATAGATGCTTGGCGACAGTTATTCAACTTGAGGGTGGTAGCCAGCCAGCAGGGTACTACAAAGTACCCTACCACCGTGCTATGGTTTCCTCACGATGTTTTCCTTCACCGAAATCTCAAGCTCATTGTAGGATTCGAACCCACGACCTTCGCCGCGGTATCCGACGTCGCTACTACTGAGCTATCATCGCCTCAGTAGATTGAGTAGAAACATATTGTCTCATTTGGCTATGTTACCTGAAAGAACATGACATATCCATCGGCGGAGGCAGTAGCGAGCGCGGTGCCGTCCGGTGAGAAGGCGGCGTCCACGATGGGCGCCGTGTGGTCGCTGCACGAGAGCGCTCCGGCGCCGCCCGACAACGCCCGACCGGAGCCGACGCGATCCGCCGAGCCCGACACGATGTCGCCGATCGTGCCGATGTACCACATGCGCGCTGCAACACCAACACCACTTGCATTAGCAGTCATTGTCAACCAATTATCGACTGTATGTTTATGTGGTCAAAGTCCACTTGTTATGGTCCAACACTTCCCAGAAAAGGTAGTAATGGAGAATGTTACTAGGTATGCCAAATCTGTTGAAAGTTTGTTACAGTGAAGCTTGTATGTATACAAATACACTAGTTTTTGTTGTAGTCAAAAATACCTATTAGTTTTGATTTTACAGGCATTTAAACTTACGATAAAATCGAGTCCCGCTAACAGTCACGTCAATGTGCAACACTCGCTCATAGCGGAGCGTTGCACATTGACGTCACACCGTCAAACGAGTACGTCACATCGATTACGAGTCCGCATCGCACGTTTACTTCTATAAATCGGAAACTAATTGACGTAGCGAAGTAATTCTTTCACTTGTATTTTAGATTTTTGACAGAGAATATGGAGAGCTAATATTCAAAATTAGGTAACATTCTTCATTATTGAATATTTCATTCAGAAAAAAAAACCGGGGAGATTGTTTCGCCGTTTCTTCTCCTGACAGGTCTTTATTTGGAAATGGTAGTAACAGTGACAATAGCATTAAGATGACGTTCAATAAGTGTCCCAAAATTGAATAAAACATTTTGATTTGATTAGACATGCACAATTTAAATACATTAAAATAGATATAAAACATAAAAATAAAAACATGGCGTGAATAATGTATAATCGTCAAAGGTCACACCTAAATCTCTTCCCTGCTTTTTTATTTCAGTACACTGACAATCAGAAAGGCAGGTGACCTAATGTTAACTATAGATATATTAGCAATACTAGGGGGAATACCAAGCAGTCTCCCGTAATTAGCGGCCCAAGTCTAACTCTCAGTAACGACCATCCCCTAAAACTCCTCTAAATCGCTTATGCGAAGTCCGACCTCACTTTTGTGGCCCTTCGGCGACGCCCTGAGCCGACGTTCGTGCCACAACTGGAGCACCCTCAGCGGTCAGTCATCTAAAGATTTGTATTCCGGTTTAGAGCCCTAAGCGCTCGCCGAACAGTCCGCGTAAGGGTGTCTATGGAGCCTCCACTTTTTGTCCTCCCAAAACATACACGCGGGGGACAGCTTGTATGAAAATTACATAAAGGTTCGCTTACCAATGTGAGCGTGTGTGGTGAGCAGCAGCTTGGCGACATCATCGTTGGGCGCGTCATCATCGTCGTCCGGTATGTAGGGGCACCATACGACGCGATGCGCTGTGCCCGATGCAGGTATACCCGTGTCTTCACGGACCTCCGCTATCAGTGTGCATCTGTGGGATAAGAATGAAGAAATAAATATAGTAATATTAAAAAAATGTAACCTTGCTGAGTTTCTTGCCGGTTCTTCTCAGTTGAAGGCTGACTTCCGAACCGGTGGTAACTTCTGTAATTCGACCTTCATAAGTGCCCTTCTAGGGCCTAAACTGAATAAATGGTTTTGACTTTGAAAGAAAGAAAGTGTATTGTGACTTTCCAGGTTGTCCCAAGAAGTCCGTGAAAAGTTTTAGTGGAATAGCCGCCAATTTACTAAAACTAGACTGGACTTGTACGGACGAGGAGGAGGACAAAATTAGATGGTTTACAAAATGAAAAAAAAAAAACAAATTAAAAAAACGATAAGTTAGAATATAATAATACTTGTATATACGAACTCTTTGTGGGAACTTGCGAATACACGTTGCGTTTACGTTTTATTTCTGTGAAAATCGTGTATTGAATAGTATCGGTGGTGTTTTTTTACAATAAAGATCAATCCAAGTGCACCAGCGAAGTGAAGTGAAATGAAAGCGTGTAACTTTTCTGGTTGTCCCAAAAAGTCTGTGAAAAGTTTTAGTGAAACGGACACCTATTTTACTTAAATTGTGAATGTTATATAATGTGATTAACATTTAAGAATATTAAGAGTTAAGAAATGGCCTTAAAGTTTTAGACACTAAGCCAAAAAACTTGGCATATTTCCATTACATAAGATACGATATCGGTCGGTGCTGACAGATGCTTGACGAGAAAATATATATTATCTGCGCGTGTGTTGATTATCTGCAATTGAATTACATAGAGAGCGATATTGAAAGATATGCACGTGTGTGACTGGCTTTAGACATGTAAATTTTAAGGCGATGATAGCTCAGTGGTAGTGACGTCGGATACCGTGGTGGACGTGGTTTCGAATCCTACAATGAGCTTGAGCTTTCGGTGAAGGAAAACATCGTGGTATTTTGTAGTACCCGACTGGCTGGCTACCACCCTCAAGTTGATAATCTGTCGCCAAGCACCTATGTTCCGACAATTGCACTCGAAAGCCAATTCCCGTCTAGGCTTTGTGTGCTTACCACCTTCGGCCACATCATCACTTACCATGGCGAGATTGTGTAATTACCTGAGTCCGCTATCAGTGGCTTCTATCTCATGAATGTAGAAGTTGCCTTGATCGTCTATACAGGCAAGTATCACCTGATTTTGTATGTGAGCAAACGCCAGATCTTGTACCTGTAACCAATTTCCATATTTCTTGAATATGTTTAATAAAAAAAACCTTTAATATAACTGAAAAAGACGACAAACTTTCACTTAGAAATAGAGCTCACATTTAGAATTAAATAACACTTAAAAAATCCACCCTCCTACTACTGCTAAAATTAAAAACAAACGACTGATTACAATGGGTAAAAACCTATTACTAAGACTCTGCTATCCGTTTGTCTGTCTGTCATCAGGCTGTATCTCATGAACCGTGATAGCTGGACAGTTAAAATTTTCCCAGATGATGTATTTATGTTGCTGCTGTAAAAATAAATACAAAAAAAATACTACAAAATTTTTATGGAACCCTAGGTGCGCGTGTCCGACTCGCACTTGACCGGTTTAAAATTTTTTCTTTATTGGATAGCTATAAAGACGAATTGAAGAGTTAGAAAGTACAGATCTCTAAATGGCTTTAAGTTATTTATTTGTCGAATGCTGCTATTTTCACAAAGCATTAGGTATATAGGAGAAATCTTAATTTTGGAATTTTGACAGTTTTGCTATCACATTTACTAAAAAAAACCCCCAAGTGCGAGTAGGACTCACCGAGAGTGTTCCGTACAAACTTGTAAGTGTTTTGATAGTTTGTTCATCACGGGAATCGAGTCTGAAGATTTTTTCAGTTTTTTCCGTTTTTCAGTTTGACAGTAAAGTGAGGGTTACGTTTTTTCCTGTTGCAGTACGAGTGACAACAAAGTGAGGGTTACATTTTTTCCTGTTGCAGTACGAGTGACAACAAAGTGAGGGTTACGTTTTTTCCTGTTGCAGTACGAGTGACAACAAAGTGAGGGTTACGTTTTTTCCTGTTGCAGTACAAGTGACAACAAAGTGAGGGTTACGTTTTTTCCTGTTGCAGTACGAATGCCAACAAATATCAAGCAAGGTTAAGTAGCAACATCATTAGATAGATAAGGACCTCAGAAGAGACCTACCTCCCCCTTCATCCCCTTGATGAGGGCTCGGCTGTCAGTGGCAGGCTCCGCATTGTAGACCACACGTACCATGCCGTTCCACAAGCCAGTCACTGCATTTGGAGCTGCAACCAAAATTACCTCTACACCATAATGTATGCTCCATATTTAAATTAAATGAAAAAGTACATTTAGGATCGATTCAAAACAAAAATACATATGATTTTCATTTAGCTGAATTTAGTCGATGATAGATCAGTGGTAGTGCCGTCAGATATGGCAGCGGAAGTCATGGGGTCGAATCCTACAATGAGCTTGAGCTTAAAAGGTACTTTGCGGTACTTGACTGACTGGCTAGCACCCTCAAGTTGTAAATCTGCCGCCAAGCGCCTGTTGGTGTGTTCCAGCAGTTGCACTTGAGAGCCATAAGTAAATTTTGTAAAATTAACAGTCACAGCCTAGCCCATGTTTTTACCCACATTCCTGAGGTAATGTAGTTTTCTATATGTGAAAGAATTTTAAAAATTGGTTAAGATTTTTTTTTTAGTTTACCCATGACAAAAAACAAAAAAAAAACCAAATCTTTTCTCTTTATAATATTACTAGCTGTCCCCCGCGGTTTCAGCTGCATTCCCAAGGGGCCTTGATAAAAAGTATTGATTTTATTACAAGATATTATTATGATCTACCTGTGTTTCATCTTTAATCAAAATCCGTTCAGGCATTTTTGTGTGATAAAGCAACAAACATTGTAACATCTAAATATACAAACATACCAACATTCACATTTATTATAATATTATAGTTAGATTCATGCAAATAAGTCAACAGCCTTATATCCCATTTATTTGTGACTAATTTCAGTAAGTTGTCTATGGCTCCAGTGGTAACAACAGTGAAGACTGTTGCCAATTACATAGACAATTTTTTTTTTCGGATTAATTATACAAAGGAGAATTCTAGCAACTAATAATTCAGACATGATTCCCATACATTAAGAATAAAATTGTTAAACATTTGAAAAAAAAGCCAATATAGTCAGATGGTCCAAAAAAATTAAAAAAATGTAACCTTGCTGAGTTTCTTGCCGGTTCTTCTCAGTTGAAGGCTGACTTCCGAACCGGTGGTAACCGCTGTAATTAGACCTTCATAAGTGCCCTTCTAGGGCCTAAACTGAATAAATGGTTTTGACTTTGACTTTACCTTTAATAGAATATGCAAAGTATTTCCCACTAATATGTATAGCAAGCAACTGTCCCGGATAGTATTTGGGCTCCCAATTGTAAATGACGAGGTTCTTAAGGGTAACCTTGGAGCTGCCATGGTCGTGGTTACCAGCATTGGTAGTCACCACTACGTCCGAGGCAAAAACCTCTGCACTGCATACACCATCCCCCTCGGAGAATGATCTGTTGAGCAAACATTATCTCAAATACTAGCTGTCCCCTGCAGTTTTACCTGCAGTTCCTGTGGGATCTTACCTTTTCCCGGAATAAAAATATAGCCTACTGAATTGGATATTTTACAGATAATTATTTCCCCAGCTTATTAGCATAATTATCGAAACTCGAAAATACATAAAAGTAAGATAATTCATTGGCTTGCAGATGGAACGGTGGTCGCAAAACTACTTTTAAAAAAAATATTCCATGAATCGCGATTCAAGCTATTTTTTTACATTGTATTGGCGAATATGCAAAAGAGCCGACTAACTAAACTATTCTTAAACATGACGGTTACTAAGCAATAGGTTATAATAATTATCATTTTAGAATGTAAGTACATCTTAATTCCTAAAAGTAAGGCCTATAAATTACTTGGAATCAGGAGTTCTGTTCTGATATCTCCCAAAGTGTTTCGAACGTAAGCGCTAAATAAAAAAATTAAGACTCATGTCACTCACATAGTTTGGGTAGCTTCCGTAAGTTTTGGGAGCATTGTGGTTGGCTGCATATCTGCTCTAATCCTCAACTTTCCTCATGAATTTCACAAACTATTGCCGATTTCAGAACAGAATGGTAAATTTGCAATAACTCATATAATGCAAATATTACAAACGCGACCCGCAGAAGCCGACGATCATAAGTACGTTTAGTTTTTCCATAAAGGACAACTTGTATGAAGTTTCTTTAACATTTTAAGCCAGCTTTTTTTTACGCGTGATTGTATATTATCGTCATGGTTTTATTACATTAATTATATTTTAGAATCGAATAATATTTATTATTTATAACGATCTTTCATCACATTTTTTAAGTTAAGGACATACAGAAACATAAAGTGGAAACATAACGCAAATTATGTTCTCATTTTCACTCATTTTCTTTATATTTATGATTGATTGTAGTTTTGATCGGTCCACCCAAAGGATATCTTTAAGAATATCCACAGACCAGAATATCCTTGGTTCTTATAAAATCCTGGTAATATAAATAGAATAACTGCTGTATGTAATATTTTGTCATGTTTTAGATATTTTTTCTTTTTATGTTACTTTTGTCAAAAAAATATTAAATTAATAGTCACGTCAAACGAAACAAACCAATTGCTATATTTTTTTAACGTTGACTTGACAGGTGACAGGGCAGTGAGTTGAGTGAATTGATTTTTCGAAAATGGTAAGATCTACTGTAAATATTAATATAAATCTGTAAAAATCCTCATCAAACAACTATAACAATGACGATGATCATTTCAGTCGCTAACAGACAAAATTTCGATGCTCATGGCGCGGCCGGGCGGCGACAATGTCCAGAAAGATGACGTCCCGTGGTGGATGCGCTACGCTGGACGAGCCCTCGGAACATTTGGCGGTTTCAGTCAGTATTCCTTTGTGCTTTGTTCATTAATTTATCATATTTGACATAGCTATAAGAAGCTTATAATAAAGTACTTACAGTGTTAGACCATGTATGTACCTATCTTATCAGATTATTCGTATGCGTGTGCTCCTGGCGCATCATAGGAGTCATATAGATATAGGAGACATAAGGTAGCAAGAAGTCAAATTCTCGAACGAAATGATAGCTCAGTGGTAAGTGACGTCGAATGCCGCGACGAAGGTCGTGGGTTCGAATCCTAAAAAATGAGCTTGAGCTTTCGGTGAAGGAAAACATCATGAGGAAACCATAGCACGGTGGTAGGGTACTTTGTAGTACCCAACTGGCTGGCTACCACCCTCAAGTTGAAAATCTGTCGCCAAGCACCTATCGGTGTGTTCCGACAGCTGCACTTGAGAGCCAGTTCCCATCTAGGCTTTGTGTGCTTACCACCTTCGGCCACATCATCACTTACCATGGTGAGATTGTGGTCAAACACAAGCTTATCCAGTATAAAAAAAAAAAAAAAAAAAAACTTTAAAAGCTTAAATATATGTGTATCTGATGGAAAAAAATGGATGACTTAACAGATTTTGAGGAATGGTATGAACACATTGAACCCAGGGGATAACTTTTATAAACCTACCCCTTAGTAAAGACATTTTCGTGGCCAAAAGCTAGTAAATATTACAAATACAAAAGTTTGTTACCACTCACCTTCATTATGGCTGTACATATTTAAAACATAGGACACTTTTGATCCTGAAAAACATAAGAGTAGATTATTAAAGTAGGTACAACTGTGGGGCTTAAAAGCATGTATATTTCACATAACAATAACAATTTATATAAACAAGCAGTCCTTAAACATTAACTTATCTCTATACTGAATAGAGAAAGTCATAATTAAATTAATAGACATGTGCATGTGAGCAAAATCCTGAAGTAGGTAATGAACATCTGTTGGACTCATAATAACTCGGTAATCAGTAAAGTAAAGTAATTTTTTTTTTTTTTTCAGCAATAAATGAGTCAAGACAATATTCACATGTTATAATATAATAATAATAATAAACTTTATTAGATCAAAAACAATAGTAAAAAGAAAGCTTATGATGTAGGTCTATATTAGGTACATTGCTATTGAGGAGGTAGTGTACCTTGGTAGGTTGACAAACAGGCAGACGGTCCACCTGATGGTAAGTGGTCACCGCCGCCTATGGACATTTGCAATATCAGGGTGATTGCCGATGTGTTGCCGACCTTGAAGAGCTCTTTTTACGCCCCTTTTTGAAGAACTCCATATATGTCTTTTCCCAGGATAAAAAGTATCCTATATTTTACTCCAGGATATTATCTACATGTATGCCAGTTCACCTTCTTATTCGTACGGGCGGTTTCCGCAATAAGGCATTGGAATGCGCCCTTTTTGCTTCAGAGGGTTTGCTATGTGTGCCAGTTTCATTAAAATCAGCTCAGCCGAATTTGCGTGATTGAGCAAACAAACATATGAACTTACACATTTATAATATCAGTAGGATAGAATGATATAATGTTATAGTCTGTGTAAGGGGAATGAAATATGTTGAAATATAGAAAATTATGTTGTCAATAGATTACATAAGGGTTTAAGATATTTTATGGGAAAAATAGGTCAAAGTCAAAGTCAAAACCATTTATTCAGTTGCACTTAGTTGCAGGGCACTTAAGATAGGATATATCTAACTGCAGAGACAACAGAATATTTCAAATGAATCATGAACAGAGCAATTATCCTGTTTGCTATGAGTGTATGTGCATTACTGCATTAGGGAAGATTAATTCACATATTAGTTTCCTTAGGTAAATGTCTTTTTTATTCTGGATAAGCTTGTATTTGACCACAATCTCACCATGGTAAGTGATGATGTGGCCGAAGGTGGTAAGCACACAAAGCCTAGATGGGTACTGGCTCTCAAGTGCAGCTGTCGGAACACACTGATAGGTGCTTGGCGACAGGTTTTCTACTTGAGGGTGGTAGCCAGCCAGTCAAGTACTACAAAGTACCCTACCACCGTGCTATGGTTTCCTCACTATGTTTTCCCTCAAGCTCATTGTAGGATTCTAACTCACGACCTTCGCCGCGGTGTCCGACGTCACTACCACTGAGCTATCATCGCCTTAAACATGTGAATGTCACAAGATTTACTCTTGATGAATAATATCTTCTTGTAACACTTCAGTGACTTAGTAAGGTGGTACTCCTTATTTACTTAGAGATCTACTAAATAGATAAGAACTGATAACATTGAGATTTGTAATTTTTTTTGATAATGTTTCATTAAAACATTGTTTTTCAATTATATGGTTTTTATCAAGGCTATCTTGCAATAAGCGATGTCAAGTTTTTGTTTACGTTTTGATGATTGTTGAAGCGTTAACAAACAAAGAGGCTATGATAGCTCAGTGGTATTGAAATCGGATACCGCGGCGAAGGACGTGGGGTTCAAATCCTACATAATAAAATTTGCGCGCGGGTAATTGACAAGACCGCACACATAGTATCTTCGTCTGTAGAATTTTTGTGTTTAAAAATAGTATAATACCGTTTTTCGCCATTAAAAAGTTCTGGTTAATAGTTCTAGTGCTTACAAATATAGTGTCAAAAATAATAATTATAAAACAACCGAATTTAGGCAAAAAACACGAAAATAACATTAACTCAACAAGAGTGAATCAGTCAGAAGCACGACAGTTTGGGTGAGTCATCGTGCTGTTCATCGAGTGCGTGCGTCAAACAACGTTACCTTATATGGTCATTTCTACAGATGATCGATCTTTTCACGTGCATTACCCAATAGAACAAAAATTTCGTCCGGCATCAACATAGACCCGCTGGCTCAGTGGCTTGGGTGGCGGAATTATAGATTATCGACAGTCGACGATCGATCCAAACGTCCGGTCTTCAAATCACAAATCATAATTATTTTTCTGTTTCTTCTCGATCTTGTTTATTATTGGACATTGATATGGCAGACAATTCAAATATCACACATCGAGTACGGCGATATTATTCAATGGAATCAATGTCAGATTTGAGAGATGATTCTATAAACACTGACAACTCTCATTGTTCTATAAAAAGTTTAATGGATTTGTCTACAAATGTCGATAACGATATAATTAACAAACTCAAATCGAAAATTGAAGAGTTGAATCTACAATTGTCAAGTGCACATTCTCAAGTTGATGAATTGATCTTAGAAAACAAAGAATTAAAGAAACAACTACAGAATATGGAGGTTAAAAACATACAATTTAAAAATATGTACATATCGAGCATCAGCAAAAATCAAGATCTTACAAAAAGTTCAAAGAAAACAGGAAGAAACAAAAATTTTACCTTAGACCAGAGTTTAAATTACACGGTAAATACTCAATTGGAACTGCAGACAAACAGTCTTGGTTCGGATTCTAATATTATCCAGGCCAATACAGAAACTCTCTGCAATGTTCAGGAGGATAATAGAGAAGTAGAACTGAAGGTAGCAGTACCAACAACAACAGGACAACAATTCAATAAACCAAAGATACCCAATAAAGTAGCGAAGGGGAAAATATTATTGTTGACTGATGACCAAGGAGATGGAATGTTACAATTGTTACTAGGCGACATGGATAAATTTATTATGAATAAATACGATATATCTGCATTTCGAAAACCAAACGCTACTTCAGGTCAAGTTCTCGAAGATTGTGCAAAATTATGTAAAGATTATACAAGTAGAAATGATTATGTTATACTTATGGTAGGGTGCAATGATTCTAACCCTGTAAAATTTTTCTCAGAAATAAGTATTGCTCTAAGGCTTTTGTGTCATTGTAACGTTTTCATTGTTAATGTATTTTTTAATAATCAACTGAGCACATTGAAACTTAATACAAATCTAAAACTAATAACACAAAATTATGAAAACTGTCATTATATTGAATCAAATTCTATTTCTGACACAGTGCATTGTATTATCAAAAATATTAACTATTTGCAATATAAAATGACATTCTTGAACTTCAGCTCGTTAAAATTAATACGATCATCGATGCAGGTGGAAAAATCACTTCATAAACAGCTACCAGAAAAGGGCACGATACCATACTATTTTAACAAAATAACTCATGATAAAAAGTATAAAGTACAAGTAAACAACAATCAAAATATTCATACAAATAATTCATCTAAAACTGCCGTTATTACCAACGAAGTTAAAAGAGATATTTTTTTTCGTAAGGAACACTAAAAAAAGTCAAAGTAGAAGTAATCAACATGTCTTATTACATCAAAATATTGCAGGGGCCATAAATAAAAGTGATGAATTGGAGCTAGTAATTAATGAATTCATTGAAGAATATAATAAAGTAGTAGAATTTATATGTTTATCCGAAACATTTATTATGGAAGGGGAAGAAAGTAATTTAAATTTGTATAATTATAAGACTGCAAGTAGCTATTCTAGACGAAATAAAAGGAGAGGAGGAACTTGCATACTTATAAAAAATGGGATAGAGTATATAGAATTAGACATAGTTAAAGATTTGGGGGTTGATAGACATTTTGAGGTCTGTGGCACATATATCAAGCAATTAAAACTAAGGGTCGTTTGTGTTTACAGAACACCAGATTCCTCAATAGATATATTTTTTGAAAAATTCAACATAATGTTAACAAGGTTTGAGAAGCATCCGTGTGATACAGTTATATGTGGTGACTTTAACATAGATTTTATCGCTTATAACAAAACCAAAGAAGAATTCTGCAACCTTTTGTTAAATTACAATTATCATCATCATATACACGAACCAACTCGCTTACATCGATGCATTGACAATATTATTAGTAATATTGATGGTGCTGTTGGTGACACTTTCAAACTTTTCCTTTCCGATCATGATACTGCTCAGACTTTAACATTTAAAAATCAGATCCAACGTCAAAACACCCATCATTTTACCTATATTCGTGATCAAAATCATGAAAATGTTATGAAGTTCGTAAATTGCGTTGCTAGTCTATCGTTTGTAGAAGTGTACGAAACAATGGAAACGAATGTTGCTTTTGACAAATTCCATGATCTTCTTATTTTGTTCGTAGACCTATGCTTTCCTATAATAAAAATAAAGAAGTTAATAAAGAATCGTAAATCAAATTGGATAACTAAAGGGATTAAAAAATGTTGTAAAACAAAACGTAGGTTGTGGTTAAATTACTTAGCAAACAAAAGTAATGAAAATAAAAATAAACTTAAAAGCTACACAAAATTGCTGAAAAAATGTGTATGTGAACTTCAAAAAATATCTAATCATAAATTTATTGAAAAAGCAGATGATAAGGTGAAAGCAACATGGAACGTCATACAAAATAAAAGGCAATATAATTTAAAAGATAAATGTATAAATGACATCAATATCACAGATAGGACTCTTAAAGAAGGATCTGAAATAGCAAATAATTTTAATGATTTTTTTATTGAAATTGTAGATAACTCAATGAATACTAATTTAAATAATTCTTCAGCCACTCGTAACATGGACTCTGTTGTTAACAGTATTTTCTTAGAACCCACTAGTCCTGATGAACTTGTTAGAATAATTAAGCAGTTAAAAAATACGAATTCTTGTGGATTTGATGATGTCCCTTCAAATCTGCTAAAGAAACTTGCTGATCACATATCGTATCCATTAGCATACATAATAAACTTGTCTTTAACACAAGGGTGCTACCCTGCACGTCTTAAGCATTCTATAATTAAGCCAGTGCACAAGAAGGGGTCAAAAACTGATATCAATAACTACAGACCAATTACTTTAGTTCCTGTGTTATCAAAAGTCTTTGAAAAAGTAGTTTACTTGCGTGTTGTAAAATTTTTGGAAAACCAGCATGTTCTAACAAGTGAACAATACGGGTTCAGGAAGGATAGATCGACAACGCAGGCATGCTTTAAACTCTTAAAATCTATCCTAACTAATCTAAATAATAGAATACCTACTTCGGCTTTATTCCTCGACCTTAGTAAAGCATTTGATTTTGTTAATCATAAGGTTTTGTTGAATAAGATGGAAACTTGCGGCATAAGAGGTCCAGCCCTGCAATGGTTTAAATCATATCTGGAGGAAAGAAAACAGCAAACAAGAGTATGCAAGTATGTTGAAAAAACTAAAATAATTCAGAATTTTGACTCCAATATTAAAATTAACTCATATGGTGTTCCCCAAGGAAGTATTCTTGGTCCACTTTTATTTATTATATACATAAATGATCTTCCACGTGCAGTTCTTCAGGAATGTATATTGTTTGCTGACGATACAACAATCATATTCAACTGCGACAATTGTGATATGTATGAATCTAAAATTAATGATGGTATTGATAATATTATTGAATGGCTTAATAAAAATTGTCTACAAATTAATTTAAATAAAACTAAGTTAGTACAATTCACTACCCATAAAAGTCAGAAACAAAATATTAATGTTAAATATGGTAATGAGATTATTGAGCAAGTTAATAAAACCAATTTTCTGGGAATAATAATAGACGAAAACTTGACATGGAAATTTCAAATAGACAATATATGTAAGAAAATCAATAAATTTGTTTATGCTTTAAAGCGAATTAAATCAATAGCGAGTATTAAGTCTTCTATCATGGCTTATCAGGCTTATGTTTCCTCAGCAATTCGCTATGGTATTGTTATATGGGGAAACTCAACGGAGTTTCAGCGCGTATTTATTGGTCAAAAAAAATGTATCCGAGCAATTTGGGGTTTAAAATGGGCAGAATCATGTCGCTCAATATTTATAAAACATAAGTTACTTACTGCTCCTAGTATTTACATATTAGAGATGGCCAAATTTGTCTGGAAAAACATACATCTTTTTGAAAAAAGAGATAACTCTTCTAAGCGATTGGTTACTCATTTGCCACTTATGATGCCTCAACCAAAATTAGAAATGTACAGGAGAAATTGTTATTATATGGCTGCTAAAATTTTTAACTCCATTCCACAACATTTATTAAAGCTACCTTATGCAAAGTTCTGTCATCTGTTTCATGATTGGCTGGTAATGAGGTGCTTTTACTCAATCAATGAGTTTTTTAATATTACTAAGTCTAGGTATAATGACTACAAATTTTAATAATATAATAGAACATGATATAATATATTTTTAGTGTAATTTTTTTTTTTTTTTTATTTCTTTTGTAATTTTTAATAATGTAATGTAATTTGTACGCCTTACTGGCAGGATATGTGGAACTTTATTTTTTGTGTGACATCTTGTATACCATATTCAAGCAAATAAATATATTTGTATTTGTATTTGTATTTGTACAATTCATTTGAGCTAAATATTGTGAGGAACCATAGCACTGTGGTAAGGTACTTCTTATTTCTATCTAGTATAGTTATGCCTTTCATATTTCGTTTCCATCCATTGTTGAAAACCACATGATAATCTGTCCAGTCGTTTTTGAGTTTATCGCGAACTTACAGACAGACTCACTCGGCGACGAAAATGTAAGGATTCTTTAATAAAAATGAAATAATCTTTGACCTTTGAAAAATCGAGAACACTGTCACTATAAATTCATTTACTACAATTCAGAAACATTATGCAAATCTTACTATTAAAATTGTTGCCTACCACCATATCCGAATCGTTTTTAGACAAGTATCTATTATACAATTTAATTTACATAAATAAACTA
The DNA here is from genome assembly GCA_951361185.1 of Ochropacha duplaris. Lineage (NCBI taxonomy): Eukaryota > Metazoa > Arthropoda > Insecta > Lepidoptera > Drepanidae > Ochropacha > Ochropacha duplaris. The sequence goes on from OX592691.1 coordinate 14,718,753, forward strand.
GTTATAGTTTATTCTGGTCTCCCACATTTTTGATTGATGTAGGTGGCGTTTAGACACAGTAAATATTATAGGCTAAAGCAGTATGGAAACAAGGAACAAACCGTTCAAAAGTTCGCTCTCACAGACGCGCGAATCGACGAGAACCTAAGCACCACTCGCAGTGCTGTTAGTAGCGAGTCTGCCCGCGTCGTGTTGCGTGTTGCACCACGGACCACCCACAATCTTTTTTGATATGCCACGAGTATATTATATATTTTATGAAAAAAAAAAAACTTTGTAAATTTTACTACAGCGTATGTAATTATATCAACAACTAGCTGTTCCCCGCGGTTTCACCCGCGTTCCCGTGGAATCTTATCTTTTACCGGGATAAAAATATAGCCTATGTTACTCAGGGATAATGTAGCTTTCTAATGGTGAAAGAATTTTAATATTGCTCCAGTAGTTTTTAAGTTTATTCGTTACATACAAAAATACAAATCTTTCCACTTTATAATATTAGTGTAGATTGAGCCTAGTTTCCATACTGCTTTAGCGTTTATAGTTATTGTGGTTCAGATACTTGTAATTTTTATAAGCTCCAGTTATTGTGTTTCCTTTGCAGTCTGATTTCTAATCTAACATCTGTTGATATTACTAAACGATATTACTTATCGAATAATCCGGCTCGGCGTGTCTAATCCATTTATTATGCTTTAGCATTCTATTGCAAACTTTATGATTTTCTTAATCACATAATATTTTTTATGTTAAAAGTCAAAGTCAAAACCATTTATTCAGTTTATCTAAATTACCACCGGTTGGGAAACCTGAGAAGAACCGGCAAGAAACTCAGTAAAGTTACATCTTAAATATTTTTCTGTCTATTTTTAATCATTGCTAATCAAATTTATGAACAAAAAGTATGGATATTTAATGAGAACTTATTAACCTGAGGGGTCGTTCAAATATTACGTAAGCAGATTTATAACAATTATTTACCCCCTCATCTCCCTTGTCAGCAAAAGTAAGCAAAGCTCTTACCCCCTCCCCCCATGCTTACGTAAACATTTTTCAATTATAAATGTATTTTTTTTATATTATAATTATAATTTTAAAAATAAGAAAATAGATTTAGGATAGAGATTAGATTTTACTGATATAGTATTCAACATAGAGTAAGGGACACATTAAACATTATAATTTTTGGTATAACTTGGATTTGTCTATTTGAAACGACATCTTATTTAAACGTTAAACTTTGGTTAATGGAATCAACGTTGCTATGCGTACAATAATGCCTAAACGTATGCATTATTTGCGGGAATCCCCGAAAATGCGTTTCGTTTTCAAGCATAGACAATGTGAGGCCATTCGTGTAAAAAAGTAAATAACTACCGATGACATAATCATCATCTAGACTAGACATCTAGACCCCCCATGTCATCCAAAATAAGCAAAACAAAAACCCACCCACCCCCCCATAGTGCTTACGTAATACTTGAACGGCCCCTAAGAGGTACTGAACCATCTGACTAACCCGTTTCCCACAAAGCTAGTTTTTTTTTTAATGAGATTTTATTATCAGCCAATTAAGAAAGCACCGTTCTGGCAGGCATCTCTTGGTTGCGTCATCATCCCTAAAATTTTTGAAAATGCGCAAAAAAACCTTCTCCCACAAGGCTACAATTTTAATATGTTATTATAATTTACATATGTGTAAGTGTAAAAAAAAATGACAACTTATTTTGATGGTTGCAAGTATGTGCCAGAACAAAGTTGTCATCAGGATAGTCATTCATAACCCTACTCCCACAAGGCTCAAATTTTGAGAGAACAATCTTTCAATTGTTTCTTTTTTTTTTAATGTCACAAGTGACAACGAGGCAGGCGGATCACCTGATGGTAAGTGACAATGCCTTAAAGGCGAACTGGCTCTCAAGTGCAATTGCCGGAACACACCAACAGGTGCTTGGCGACAGATTTTCAACTTGAGGGTGGTAGCCAGCCAGTCGAGTACTACAAAGTACCCTACCACCGTGCTGTGGTTTCCTCACGATGTTTTCCTTCACCAAAAGCTCAAGCTCATTGTAAGGATTCGAACCCACGACCTTCGCCGCAGTATCCGACGTCACTTACCACTGAGCTATCATCGCCTTAAAAAGTAGAACAGCCAGAACATTCTAGCGGTTGCAGGTATCTACCAAAATGGATATTTGATGCTGATATCTAATTACAGTGGCAATACTCCTCGGCCTGATCAGTTGCACGGGTATAATAGTGTTCAACGTGTCGAGCCTGCTGGCCGGCATATGGCAGATGCTGGCCGGCTTCGTTGTGCTAGTGTGCGAGGCGCCGTGCTGCTGCTTCTTCATAGACTACGTGCAGACGCTCAGCGACAAGATTGAGTCGAGACCCTATTGGAACAAAGCTGCTTTTTATGTTGGGTGAGTGACTATTGAAATAAAAAAATAAAATCCTCGTGTCACAGTTTTAGTTACCGTACTCCTCCGAAACGGCTTGACCGATTTTGATGAAACTTTATATTTATAACCAATTTTTTACTAGCTGTCCCCCGCGGTTTCAGGTATAAAAAATACAACCTACTCTCAGACATACTGAATATGCATATAAAATTTCATCAAAATCGGTCAAGCCGTTTCGGAGGAGTATGGTAACAAAGGACCGATTTGGATGAAATTTTGTGTGTGTATTTCAATGGGTTCCTCGATGTTTTGAAAACAAAATTGAACCCGGTAGGTGGCGGTGGAATCGGGTTCTAAGTTTTGTTTTAATATCAGAGCAGGACAACGTCTGCCGGGTCCGCTAGTAATAAATAAATATCCTGGGTCATTTGTCACACACGGCTATCTGATCCAAAACTAAGCAGAGCTTGTAATATGGAAAAGATAACTGATATACTATACATATACTTTTTTTTTGTAAATAAATTACACCCGGACTCAGGACAAACAGACATGTTCATGCACACAAATGTCTGTCCTGGATGGGAATCGAATCCACGACCTACGGCGTGATAGGTAGAGCACAGAGAGAATTGCACATAGGTACCTTATACAGTGTAGGCATCCACTAAGAAAGGATTTTCCAAAATTCACCCCCCAAGGGGATGAAATGGGGGTCCAAAGATTCAAAGATAGGATTTTTTAAAATTCAATCTCTAAATGGGTAAAAAAGGGGTACGCGGGTGAAACCGCGGGGCAGAAAGCTAGTAGGCTATATTTTTAACCTCGGTAACGCGGGTGAATCCTTTCCCAGGATAAAAAGTATCCTGTGTTATTCCAGGATATGATCTACCTGTGTGCCAAGCTTCATCAAAATCCGTTCAGCCGTTTTTGTGTGAAAGAGTAACAAACATCCATTGAATAATATTATAATAATAATATTAGTGGGATGACAAAGACAGCTTTATTCCATTCTAATTCAATTGTTTTTCACGCCTCTTTCTTAAAGAGCCATCAGTTTATCATACTATGACGAGATGCATGTTTTGTTTATTTATAGACGAGTTCCTGACCCCCGCGGTTTCACCCGCGTTCCCGAGGGATCTTATCTGTTCCAACGATAAAAAGTATCGTATCTTTAATTCCAGAATATGATCTACCTGTCTCCCAAGTTTCAACAGAATCCGTTTTGTGGTTTTGGCCTAAAAGTTTACTCTTTAAACAACTTCACATTCAAAGTTTATGAGAATGAAAAAATACTTTATTTGAAATAGACCTCTACGTGTGGTTTAATCAGAATTCCTACAGAATTAGATTTACTACATAAAATTATTTATTTATTATCACTGGCAATATTTGCTTACTATATTTTTAACTCGCAAATACCAGCCTCTGCAAGCATCACCTGTACACAATGCCTCGCCATATTGTAGGGGATGTCCCAGTATATTTGTTTAATAAGATTTATTTGTTTTCTAAGGCGATGATAGCTCAGTGGTAAGTGACGTCGGATACCGCGGCGAAGGTCGTGGGTTCGAATCCTACAATGAGCTTGAGCTTTCGGTGAAGGAAAACATCGTGAGGAAACCACAGCACGGTGGTAGGGTACTATGTGGTACTCGACTGGCTGGCTACGACCCTCAAGTTGAAAAATCTGTCGCCAAGCACCTGTTGGTGTGTTCCGGCAGTTGCACTTGAGAGCCAGTTGCCCTTGCCCTTAAGGCATTGTAATATGGTGTACAACACGTTGGCAGTCCACTTGGTCTTGCTAATGTCTATAGGCGACGGTAGTCACTTACCATCAGGTGACCCGCCTGCCTCGTTGTCAATAGTGACATAAAAAAATAATAATAATAAGATTTCGTCGTTTGTTTCAGTCTATCGTTGCCACCGTTCTTCCTCTACATCACAAGCATATGCACTTGGTTCGGGAGTGGACTGATCTTCGGGACCGGAGTTGTGTACGGAATGATGGCGCTTGGCAAGAAGTAAGTCATTACCTACTATCCGTGATACCAACGTCTACTTTTTTTTATCCGTATAGAGGTAGAAAAAAAACGAAGTTTATGTTCTGTTGAGTTCAAGGTCGCCAAAATCTGTGAAGACCTGTATTATAGACAGACAGTTAATTTCACATTTATAGATGGACGTTACACCGATAGCTATAATTTTTCGATCACCTGTCAAGTTTCAAGGGTGAATGTTCTTTTTAATACAAAAAAGTTTTTCTTGGGGTCAACGCTGCAGTTGTGAAAAAAAAACTTTTCATACATGTTTTTTTTTCTTAATTTTTATGGTCAAACTTCGACTAGTGGCAAAGATATAATTGTTCATTCAAAGTCCCAAGTATTGCTGGTGATTGAATAATATCTCTGTAATATATGGCTATCAAGATTTTTGATGCGATTAGATCAATTAGATATCAGTGAAGGAAAACATTGAAAGGAAACCATACGAAGCTGCTACCTTCATGTTGAAAATCTTCCAAATAATGCCAGTGTTGTGGCAGTCACTCGAGAATTTCAGAACCAGTTGCCAAGTTTTGGACAATTAAGTATCAGTCACGTGTCAATTTGTTTGTTTCACTAATAAATGTTTATGTATTTATTATCTAAATTGGGTTAATGGTCTTATATACATTATTTAAATAACATGCTTCATTAATGTGTGTGATATTTAACAATCTCATAAAAGTGATGACTTGTTCACTAAATAGATATACACAGAAGGTCTGCTCTCGATGTACTTAAAATGTGTATGTATGCATAAATTACATATATGAAATTCCAATTGATGCCTTCCAGGCAATGTTAATAGGTCGACAACACATTGGTAATTCCCCTGATATTGCTATTGACTATATGTGACTGTAATCGCTTACCATCAGGTGACCTGACATGAAAATAATGTCTATTTTTTCACTCGTATAATATTTTACTCAAAATCTAAACTCATTTATTCAGTTTAGGCCCTGGTAAGGCATTTATGAACGTTACAATTGACTCTCACACCGGTTCGGAATACACATAAACTGAGAAGAATCCGGCAAGAAACTCAGCAAGGCAATTTTTTTTACTGATGATAATAGATCTAAAAATCCCCTTCATAGTTTACTTTATAAGAATCCAATCGCCAAAAGTTAGCGTTATTGCGAGGACGGCAAAATTTGATTTGTTTGTTTGACCTTAACGTCACATTAGCCAGGCTTGGTGAGGGCGTTAGGTTGTCTGCACTGATGACTTATTCAAATTAATTTTGGAGAGCAGTTCTTCTGTACATTTCTATTGAGTGTAGTGTTGTGTGTTCGTGTGTGTAATAACGGGGTGGTGCGCGCGCGCAGGGGGTCTCGCGACGACATGGCGGCGATGGCGGCCGGCGCGGGGGGCACCACGCCTCCCGGGGCTCCGTTGGCGGCCTCGCAGGACCACAGCGTCACCCTCATGGAGGACCCCGATGTGTGGCGTCCTAACTAAACGTACTGACATCACTAACAGATATCGTTCCTCATGGTTTTCTTTCCAGTTTGGCTTGCTTGCACTTGTGACTGTGGTCATTCTGCAAATTTCTTTTTGTGTTTTTATTTTGTGGCCATATTTTATTTTGTTACTTCTGACACGAAATGTTTTATTTTATACAGTATGTTATGCACGTGTAACAATGTTTCTAGTATTTTTTTTATAGTTTCATGATTTGGAATGTCTATTTCCATCTGTAATTCACAAACATAGCATGTAACACATTTTTCATCGCATATTTTCGAATCGGCACTTATACGAGTATATATAGTATCGCCAAATTGTGTGCTACGACTTCTCTACGCTACAACACAGTAGCTACAATCTCGATACGCTAAAGTCGGCTAAAGAGTGGCTCAAGTCGGCTCTTCGACTGAGAGCAGTTCATTATCCATGTATTTAGCCATGTTTTTAACAGATGTCCAAAATGTTGAGATGCTCAATTTAGAAAAAAATAAAGAAATAAGAAAGAAAAATATTTTATTTATGCGCGCCATTCGACGCAAACCAAATAACAAAAAAAAAGAATAAAACATATTTTTTTTAGCTACCGCGTAATTGGTACAACTGGCAACATTGTACCTTGCCTAAGATTCCACTGCTCGATTTCGTAGCTATTCTTTACATCATTTTTTTTAAATGTCGTAAAATTGATTAAAGAAACATAGCTGCAGTTTATTTTAGCAAATTAATTATACAAAAATTAATTACAGATAGTTGCGGTAGATTTTATATAGGCAACCTATCGCTAATTCATATCATACTCCCACAACATTCATTTGAAATTAATTTAATTAAAAAAAACAGATAGTTACAGATAGTGAGCTATTTCATTGTAATGCTTAGTTTATGATTATGTATGTGAAGTGAGTTGTGCGTCATATATGCGCCTTAATATAAGTCATTGCTCAGAATAACACTGAGACTTCTAATATCTGCAGCGCTGGTCAGCAATAACTAACAATTAGTCGTTATGACCTCCAGGGGTTCAATGGACGACATGAGGACGTCGGCGGCTAACCTGGAGGCCGGTGTGGGAGCCCCCACGACGGCGCCGCGCGCTACCCTCGTCACCAACGAACAGCCGGTCAGCTTCACCGGCGTCCCTCGCAATTGACACCACTCTGCCGTGAGTCTCCTTGCAGCTTATGCGCTCCTGGTACCAGCTCCTACGTTCTGGTATACGTTGTTCTTTTATCCCCAAAAATTGCTCTTGCTTGACAATGTTTTTATGTTAATCTCTTGAAATACACACATCAAAAAAAAGTTTGTGATCACTAGCATAAGCTGATATAATTTCTTAGATTGAACTTTATCAAGAAAAAAACATTGTTATGTGTTTTCTTTAAATAGAATTAGGTACCTTGTTTGAAATTAAAAAATAAAACTCTTTTTATTTAAAAAAAAAATGATGATTTCGATTTTTCAAAGTGATCGCAAACTTTTTTTGATGTGTGTATGGGTAAAAGTTTAGTGATCTAAAAAGAATGCTCGAGCAATATTGGTGGATGCATTTTATTTATAGAATTTACTATAGGTCCTATGTCTCTGTCATGATCAAATTTATCTAATCCCGTCTCGTTAATGAATTTTATTGAATGAATCTGATTGTTTTTACATATAAATTCGCAAATGAATGATGTCCAGCAATATTGCTCGAATGTCCTTTTTAGATTTCTTGGTCATGTTGGTTGGCTACAGTATGTTGCTCAAAAATTGTATTTTTAATGATTTTGTACGGAATCATTTGCAAAGAAATTATTATTTGATACAAGTTAATAAGAAATGACCTATTTGGCTGCTATAAATATACATTTTAAATATTTCAATAGTGGAATCATTATTGTGTTATATTCTACTGGCGCCCAGGAGTGCGGTTTCTAACATATACTTTGCAATGATATTTATAATTGTGTGAATTTCCGAACGGCTTACTGATAGATATGACCAACATTTGTCTAGCATTGCCAATACCAGACCAGCGTCCTCCAAACAACATGAATTGCCAAAATACAGTTAATTAATGTACCATTTTTATCGTCTCACAACGGCTACCTTTTATAAATCCGACATCTATAGTCCTTGCCATATGGATTGGCAAAAAAGGTCATTGTCTGTCCTTTACCACTATCACGGTACCGAAACATGTACCATGATAATCAAGCGATAGCAGTTTTGCTACTGGTTTGTATGGCGAGCGACAGGTTTACTGAACATGGTAAAGGACAGCCAATGACCTTTATTGCCAATCCATATGGCACGGTCTATAGACAATATTCAAAATGTCCTTTTTACACGCTGCAAGGTATCAACGTGATTTTTTCATAGAGTTAATGAGCCGGAGAGTAACATAGGCTACCTTAACTCACCTAGACGCAATTACGTCAGTTAATCAATACTATATACCAGGGGCCACCAAATAGCGGACCGCCCACCTATTTTGTGCGGACCTAAATTAAACGTAATCTTAGATTAATTATTTGAGTTTTAAATACACGTCATGAATATGGAGAGGGGGCGTTGATAGCTTAGGTAAAACCTCACCGCTGGCGAGAAGGGGCCCCTAATCTACCAAACGGACCACGACAGTCATATCATTTGAAAAGCGAACCCCAAATGAAACTATTTGGTGACCCCTGCTGTATGACCCCGCCCATATTTAAAGCTCGACCTCGAATTGAGCTCGTTATAGCGCGATTCTTAGTCAACTGTCTAAAATCCTATTAATCGTACTAATATTAAATACATGTGTGTGAGTGTATGTTTGTTACCGCTCTCTGTAGCTGAAACGATTCATGAAATGTATTGTTACTTTATGATATAGGATATGTTATCGGGAATGTGGGTAAATCCGCGAGGTACTGTATTTTAATAATAATTGCCATAGTTTTTAGTTTTTTTTTTTTACAAATGAAAAGACGCATTCATTGCATAGTACTGGGTCGCTGTAAGACGATAAAAATAACACGCTTATAATTTTGCTTGTGTTTTTTTAATAATTAATTCAGCATGTATAAACCATGTTAAAAGTGTTTAAAAATTAAATTAAACTGAACATATATTATTTAGATTTAGATGTATTGATTGTATTGTATATCGCTCATTATACGTTACCGCATAAAAATAATAGAGGCTATAAGATAATGCATTTTATATATTAAACAACACCCAATAAATAAATACCCAATTAATAATGGAGGTATTGGTTTGTAATAACGTTGTTTATGAACTAAAATAACTCTTTAGTATTACATATACAATTTACAAAAAAAAACTTGATAAAAATACATTCTTCTTTTTCTTCTTCCTGACTTATCCCACGCTAGGTGTGGTCGGCACTCCATCATTTTCCTCTTCCACTCCGCTCTATCACTAGTCTCAGTACCTTTCATAAACATATCATTCTTCACGCAGTCCATCCAAAACTACGGTCTTCCTCTACCTCTATATCCATCTATGCTCAATACTCTTTTCGTTACATGTCTTTCATCCCTATAGTCAAAAGGCATTATAGGTAAACATTTGAGCCAACACCTGATCGTAAAAAAATACAAATCTATTATTTTTTGGAAATTCTTTGACAGTTTTTGATCTGGCATAATATTAAACATGTACCATGATAATCAAGCGATAGCAGTTTTGCGACAAGTTTTTATGGCGAACGACTGGTTTAGGTGAACATGGTAAAGGACAGTCAATGACCTTTATTGCCAATCCATATGGCACGGTCTATAGACAATATTCCAAATGTCCTTTTTACACGCTGCAAGGTATCAACGTGATTTTTTCATAGAGTTAATGAGCCGGAGAGTGACATAGGCGACCTTGGGTACCCTGGGCGGAATCTAGTTTAATTTATCTAGACGAAATGGTGACTATAAATAATCACGTTGCAAAACAAGCAATAATTAGAACTAAACTTACTTCCTATCTGATGTTCTTTTTGTGAGTAAAGATTATATTAGTTTGTAAACAACGCAATAAGAACCATATGAATGTTTACAAAATGATAATTTCACAATGTCCATAATTTTATTAATGCCTCTATATTTATTATAAAAAAAATATTGTATTTAGATCAATTTATATGTAAAGGTAGTCAAGGGCTGTTAATAGCGTAGATAATTATTATTAGTTATAATTATAATCTTTTTAGTTAATTACAAATGGAAGTGCAGGTATTCTCATTTCAAATATCTTCATGAATTTGTGATTGTTTACTTGTTATTTTGGAATTACTTGCGCAGGAGTTTTTATACTGTGGCTTTTTTGAAATGGTTTTTTTTTTAATTTATGGTGTTCGTGGATGTGGACAATTTTAACTATGGTAGCAATTCTGGAATCTCGAAAAAATCATAATTAACTTTCTTTAACAAAATGTATGGTAAATCAATTTTCTCCGACAGGCCGGTCGGTCACAGGTTGTGCGTTTGATTCCCGTCCAGGACAGACATTTGTGTGCTTAAACATGTCTTTGTCCTGAGTCTGTGTGTAATTATCTATTTAATTATGTTGGTATTAAAAATATGTTTAAGTATGTAATATATCAGTTATCTGGTTCCCATATCACAAGTTCGGCTTAGTTTGGGATTAGATAGCCTGCCAAATGTCCCAGGGTATTTATTTATTTTCATGATTTCAGGGCTGGTCCGATAGTAAAATTTGTTCATCATGACAATGGCCACTTGGTTTCGAAAATAAGCCATTTAACAGAGAATATGAGTAACAGCTAATAAAGGCGCTTACATACTATGTAAGGCTGCCTCGAAATCCTCGAAAAAGTACTGTACTCCATACAAAAGTTTTCCATAAAGCTCATTTAGAGCTCCCAATACAAATTTTAAATTAAATTATAATAGCTAGCATAATTCTCTTGACTTTTATGTAAGTTATTTTTTTTTGTAAACCCGATGCCTTCCCGTTAATTAGATTTATTTTATACGCTATGTAAGGGGTCGGCAAACTTTTTAGACAAAGAGCCAGATTCCAAAAAAACTTTCGGTTTCTTGGAGGCTCAAAGAGCCGCAGTTTTCTGTTAAAGGTTTTTCACTGTATTCCAAATTTGAATAGGACTGTAGTAAAATGTAGTAAACTGTGTTTGGGTTCGAATAAAGACAATTATTTGGCTCGTGGTATTTACCTACGTAATATTTGATCTCATATGCACCCAAAAAAAAGATTTTGAATGGAACTTGAAGAGCCGCAACTGACCCTTCAAAGGGCCGCATGCGGCTTGCGAGCCGCGGTTTGCCGACCCCTGCGCTATGTGATATCGCATTATATCATTTATTTTAACAATTAGTTGTCATTTACACTTGGGTTGGATGCAGACATATCGCTTGTGAAAGACTTTGTTTAAAAGTTCCTGCATAAATAAAAGGAACTGTTATATTGAATGCATTCCAAATTGTACTGATGATAGGTCTTCTTGTTTTTTGTAGACTCCATTTTTTATTGTAGATATTATATACTTTAATAAATTACGATAGTATATTTGCATGATAAATCAATGTTATAATAATAATACAACATTTATTAGAATACCACACCGTTGTTAAAATTTAACAGATTTACAGCAATGTCAATTTGTTATGATAGATTTGTTAAGGTTACTATGAATCGTAGGTACAAAGTTTTCCTGTTATAATGCGACCAAAAATACTTGTTATTATCCTACCTACTTTGAACTTAAAGATCGGTGACCTGTCTATATTTGGTCGTATTATACCTAACACTTATCTCCCAGATGAATACAGTAATCGAGTCTATAACCAATGTAGTAACGTGAATTAATGTCGTACACTTATATAAAGGAGCGTTCAAGTTTGACCCCCCCCCCCACCCCCGCTTCGTAATTTTTTTTTCCCAAAAGTCACAAAATTATGTGGGCTAAAGTATCGAAAATGTAAAAAAAAGTTACGGAACGCGTAGTCGCCTCCCTCCCGCCCCTGTAACGCATCATAACGTTTTACAAGTAATTCCCCCATTCATTTCGTAATACTTGAACGCTCCCTAAACCACTAGATAAATTGTTTGAAACACAATAATATTCGATATAATATCACTGTTGCTGTAGTTGCAAGATATTTTTATATCTTTTAATAAGCTAAAGGGCTGACGGCGTATTTAGTATAATTGTGTATAAGAGTCCCTAGTCTTAGTTAATGTTTACCTTTAGAATAAATTTTTTTGCTCACACGCCGCCATTTTTGTTTTTGAACTCAAGTTGTTGAGGCTGCCTCGAGGTGATTGTATGCCTCATGAGGCACGGTCACTGTGTACGAGACTTTATATCTTGTAAGAAGTTCGACTATTTGCGTAGCTCGAAAATTTTACAAACATAATAAAATTTGTTGGAGTATTATTCCTGTCTTAATGTATTTCATTAAAACTATACAAATTAATGAATTATTTATGTGCTTCCGCATTAATTTACTTTAATTTTTTCGTATAATATTTATTATTTATTAGCGTAGCTCGAAAATTTTACAAACATAATCATATTTGTTGGAGTATTATTCCTGTCTTAATGTATTTCATTAAAACTATACAAATTAATGAATTATTTATGTGCTTCCGCATTAATTTTAATTAAATTTTTTTCGTATCATTTTTATTATTTATTAGCGTAATTAATTTATGTATATTAAGCGAATTATTTGTTAATGTAAGGGTTTACGTTGAGATTGTATATAATCTGTTAAAAATTGAATTTTACGAGTCGAAAATTGAAGTTATATTGTTGTTGACAGAATCAACGGTTAAAAGGGAACGTTGAAATTATGTTTTAGTGTTTAGTGCAGGTTAGTAGAACATGTATTAATATTTATTGAGTTTCTATCGAACTCATTACGTGAAGCGATTCTCTTTGAACCCTGATTGTAGATATATCTGACACTTTTGAATGTCTTATAATGAAAGTGCTATTTTAAACCATCCAACGTAACGAAAAAGGTGTAGATACGTTATAAGCTACCCGCGAGCAGTACTTTAAAACCTGGCTAATTAGCCAACTGTCGCGTCGCCATCGCCAACAGATTCACTTCACGTACCAAGTGCAATTAGAAGTAAAGTGGCAAAAAACCAAACTAAAATTACTACGCATTAGTACTCTTAAAGCTTTCGCGAACTAAATTCGTATTCGTAGATTATACCGGGTCTATTCGCGCGCAGAATAATCAAAAATATAATTTTGACTAACCTCGATGTTTCGATCAAGTTACAGTCAAAATTATATTTTGATTATTCTGTGCGCGAATAGACCGGCGGCGTAATTATGTATCTCGCGACAGGTTTGCAACAGGCGTAAATTTCGCGATCGCTGCTGTCAAACGTCACTTTTGTATGAGCTTGAGAAATTATTTGTTTCCATTTATTGCTACCCTATCGCTAGTGGCGCTAGTGTCCATGGGTAATGTCATTCAGCGACGTACGTAATAAACCCGTCGGTATAATCTACGAATAAAAATGTAGTGCGTTAGTGCGCCATTTTAGATCGAATGTTGCGTACACACATCAAAAAAAGTTTGTGATCACTAGCATAAGCTGATATAATTTCTTAGATTGAACTTTATCAAGAAAAAATAGGTACCTTGTTTGAAATTTTAAAAAAAATCATTTTTTTTGAGTTTGAAATTTGAAATTGAGTAGGTGTGATTGCAAACTTTTTTTGATGTGTGTATGTAACCTATCTACACTATTACGAAATGAAATGAAATGAAATTGTTTATTCATCCAAATAGGCCTTCACAGGCACTTATGAATAGTCAGACTCTAAATGCTCGGTTCGGAAGGTTGGTTTTGCTGAGAAGAGCCGGAAATAAACTCAGCAATTACTCTTTTCAAAAACAACTTACACCTATTACATTCAATAATTATTATTTATCTAGTCTCACTGACAATATTTGTTATGGCGGCAAAAATAGTAATGTATAGAATTTAATTATGACTGACTTAATAAACAACAAACTCAAGCAGACCAGCTCTACTTTAAACATCATTTTATGAATGTGTTCTATCTATCCTGCACGTTAGTGAGAAACAAATTGTTCGTTCACGATGCGTCACGTAGGTATTATGAAACTTACGTATTGTATATTGTAAGCAGTTGCAGCTCTCGTCTCGTCTCGTCGAGTTCATGTTTAGGATGGCATATCTGTAATAAATGTGTGTATATTGAATCTGAGTTTTATTTCAATAGGGTAATATCCTAAAAAAATATATTTAGTCCGTCAGTTAGATTACCTAAAAATGGACACGTATTTTTTCATTCGTTGCCATTGTTACGGGCACGGGCAATTATTTTTGCCCGTGGTCCTACTAGTAGGACTGCAACAAAAACATCATTATTTTGTATGGGCAATGGTCCTACTAACAGTGAAGACGAAAAAGAATGTAAATCAAAAATCAAAAACTAGCTTTAATTTAAGACATTTACACAAAAAATCCGATTTTTTTTCGCTCTTAAAAATAAAACCTATAACCTATATTTATCTTCAACAATAATAGAATAGAGGTAGGATGACCAAAAAAAACTTGAGAGGTGTCAAGCAAAGTGTCAAGGGACACCCGGATGGAACGAAGTTATATAAGTCGAGAGAGTACCTATATATAAATAGAAATGAAAATATCTGGCTTGCTTTCTATAAGAGAGAGAGACAGACAGAGAAACATGCGCACGCCGCACAGCTTACAATAGCTTACTACACACAACTGTCACCGACAGTGACAGTGACACAAAAAGTGTCGTAAGATTTTTTTCCGTCTAGCCCCCTTTCAAAAACCAAAACTACGGGCACTGTTTTGTCCGTAAGACAGTAAGACTACCGGCAATGCTAAGTGCCCATGGTCCTACTAATAGAACTACGGGCAAAATTTTGTTTGTTGCGTTAACGAATAATAACGAATAATAACGAATAATAACGATAATAACTTTGCGTTGAAATTTCGCGTGACGTCACGCCGTGGTGCAAATTTTACCTCCAAGTGACGTCACAAGCCCCACTCCTATACTTTGATGCGCTATAACTTTGTATATTTTCATTGATTTGATAAAGCAAAAATACGTGTTCAATATTTTTTGATAATCTTACCGACGGACTAAGTAGAATTCATTTTTATTGACCCACGAGACTACCCTATTACTAGTGGGCCCAGCAGATGTCCTGTCCTAAAGTTAAAACAAAATTTAGAACCCGATTTCAGCGCCGCCTACCGGGTCCAATTGTTAATCTAAATCATCAGTCAATCGGATCTGGAGACAGTGTTATCAAGAAAGTCGTCTGGTGCAGAGTTTGGTATACATATGTTGTATTTTAAGAACAATATTTTTATTGTTGGGTATCTTGTTCATCTTTTAAGTATGCAGAGTTTCTAAGTTGATGGTGGCCAATACTAGCACCTTAAGTTAATTTAAGACTGGTAATATTGACATAGGTGAAGGAAAACATAGTGTGGAAGCCACAGCACGGTGGTAGTGTACCCAACTAGATGGCGACCACCCTCAAATTGAAAGTCTGTCGGCAAACACTTATTGGTGTTCGGGCAGTTGCACTTGAGAGCCAGTTTCCTTCTAAGCTTTGTGTGCTTACCACCTTAGCCTACATCATCACTTGGCATGGTGAGATTATGGTCAAACAAAAACATATCCAAGAGTAAAAAAAAAATCATATCTCTGGTCGACAAGACATTCCTAGTCCCCCTGGTCCTGCTAATATCTTCAAGGTCAGCTAAACATTGGCAAACCCTGGGATCCATTGGTGGTGATGACCACAGTTTGTCAAGCTTCTAACAATTCAAACAGAAAAAAAATAGCCTTGCTGAGTTTCTTGTCGGAGTCTTCTCAGTTTAAGTGTATTCCGAACCGGTGGTAGAGTCAATTGTAACATTCATTAGTGCCTTACCAGGGCCCAAACTGAATAGATGAGGTTTGAGTTTGAGAATAAAAATGATTATAAATGATAAAAATAACATTTATTTACATAATAATCTACATTACATTATATAACTTAATTTATATAGTGAATGATGCAATGAGCTGGTTGATAAATAAGCTAAAATGTTTTTCATGTTCATATATTCGTGATTATCAGATAATATGAAACAAAGAGAGGTATATTCTGTATCAAGTTATCTTAATTTTTAAGTGTTTATATGAGTATGTTCTCTTTTTGAATGTATGTTCATGCGCAGCTCTCAATTTCTCATAAACAAGCTTAGATAATGCTTCTAAAATAGCTGAAACAAAACAATAAATACATAATTATCTTTATGTGCTTTGAAGACAATTTTTTTTTATGTCACAAGTGACAACGAGGCAGGCGGGTCACCTGATGCCTTAAAGGCGAACTGGCTCTCAAGTGCAAATGCCGGAACACACCAACAGGTGCTTGGGGACAGATTTTCAACTTGAGGGTGGTAGCCAGCCAGTCGAGTACTACAAAGTACCCTACCACCGTGCTGTGGTTTCCTCACTATGTTTTCCTTCACCGAAAGCTCAAGCTCATTGTAGGATTCGAACCCACGACCTTCGCCGGGGTATTCAACGTCACTTACCACTGAGCTATCATCGCAATTCATATACAATGAGGAATAATGGCGTTCATATACAACTGATTTACCAAGTCTTTCATGGCAAGAAGGTCCATTAGCTAGGATAGACTACATAAATAGAGGATACATGCATAGGATGGTATTAGACCAAAAATAGTAGTATAGTTATATCCCTATGAGAGCGTTATTATATACCTTAAACTTTTTGTTTATAAATCGCTCCAGTTATTGTCCCGTGCCTTTGTATTAAACACTGTTTCTTGTCAGACTCAAGGCACACGGTGGGAGGCTTCAAATTTGGCTGTATCTTACATGCCTGCTCGGATAGAGCAACAATGATGCCAGCAGAGTCGACGTGCGCCGAGCCTTTAGAAGCCAGACATAGGCCTTGGTGGTCCGCCACCAGGCAGCCGTTAACGTTCGGCGTCGACATTATCTCGTCAATTACTTTGTCTAAATCCTTTTCCATGATTTTGTTTACTTGGTAATCCTCAACGTAAAGGGATCAACACAAAACAATGACAGCTGACATTGACGTATCGGACGTACCAGTGTGACCGTTGAGAAAATAGAGAATCTGCCACCGGTCCAACAAATCTTTTTGAAAAAAGATTTGTTTGTAATCTATCCAAAAATTATGTTAAAAAACACTAAATTATGTTATGATATTAAGAGTTAGAAAAATATTCTGAAATCTGTCAAATTATGTCGCTTTTGTATAATCAAATGTTAATCAACCATAGCCAAAGTGAAAATCATAGAGGAAAGTAATATAACTGTGAAAATTCATCTTCAAATAGAGACAGCTGATTTAGGGTTTCAATGTTTTTTTTCGTGTAGAACCTTAGACGAATAATCCAATGTAGAACTCTTCCTGGAACAAGCTTTCACAGAGTCTCAAAGTGGTTGCTAAATCCAATAATACGCCAATCAAATGGAAACAACGCATAGTTAAAAAAAACCAGTAGAAGGCGCAGGAAATTGGCACTAAGTTTTATTATTTCCAGGGCATGTTCCTTTATCGTGATTTATTTGCTGACTTAATACTCTTCATAGGGATTAGAATTTAGGACACATTTTTAAATATTGTAGTTTGTTTATTTTCATTATTTACATTTAATTATCATAATTTATAATTACATTAGCTTACTTATAGTAGCAAACCTACGAATATAAATTAAGGTTATTTTGTAATCTCACTTTCTTTGCTCTGGTAAAAAATGCAATTATTTTATTCTTTTCACCATTTATATATTTATTTTCAAAACGTTTCATAATGCAATAAAAATTTTCATAATGCAGAACAAACGACTCTGTCCCCATTCTCACATAATTATAAGGCGTGTTCAAAAATCACACTTCAACTCTACGAATAAGTGATAAGTCCTTATTCGTAGCTTCAACTAAGTAATTTGGACTTGTGAGGCTTATTCAGTTTTATAAAATCTAGTAGGTCTACATAATTAAGAATATGATTATCATATTACCTATAATTATGCTAACTTGCAAATAAATTAATTATCCTGGGACATTCTTCACACACGGCCATTATGAACCCAAACTGAGCAGAGATTAAACATTTTTTTTGTAAATACATCCGTATTACATCCAGAGTCAGGACAAACAGACAATTTCATGCACACTTTTCTGTCCTGGATGGGAATCGAACCCAGGACCTATGACGTGCCAACCGGCCCGTCGAGTTGTCAATCACAAGACCATCCTGTCTTATTCACAAACGTGACGATTCGTGTATGTAAGATTGAGACGAAGGCTCTACTCCCGTGTTACACTGGTTTGGTTACAGCGTTTATGAATAGAAGCGTAAGATACCTCACCTCTGAATATATATATACAATAGTACTAACTACGTCATTATTATATTAAAAGTGTTTACAAAAATAAGAGGACACCAAAATACTGTCAGTCATGCATGATCATCGTAAGTTTTTTTTCGCACCTTACGTCTATGGTCTAAAAAATAGACAGCGTGTACAATTTACAATTAACATAGGTACAGTAACTTTCTCGAGTCGGTCATACTATTTATTTGGTGGTGCAAGGTTTCTCCGTTACTGCTGGTCCCATCGGTTCCTCTTTCAGGTTCTTCATACCGTTTATTTTGTTCTTCACTGACTGGTATGGAGCTGGAATAGAAGAAAAACAAAATAAATGTTTTTATTCCCGGGAAAAGATAAGATCCCACGGGAACGCGGGTGAAACCGCGGAGGGCACCATAGACAATATTTACAGTTTTAGTTTGGAGTTATACCTACACACCAAAACATCAGCTTCCTATAATCCTACTATTTTAATATATATTTAAGATAACGGTGAAATATGAAAATAAATGTGTCCTCTGTTATATCATGAACGTTACGTCAGTAATTATATCATAGGCGCCATTGATTATCCAAAGACAATAGCACAACTGAGTATGTTTACAATAGTCATAACAATCAATCAACGAACAATGAATTTCATACTCTTACCACAGTCTATGTAACTCTTAGTTTTTTTTTCCATTAAATTCGTCTGATTTTGAATTTTATTGAATAATATCGGTGGTGTTTTGTCCAATAAAGATCAATCTATGTTTACAAAGTGAATTGAAATGAAAAGAAAGCGTGTATCGTGACCTTTGTGGTGACTTTTCAGGTTGTGCTAAAAAGCCCGCGAAAAGTTTTAGTGTAACAGCCGCTAATTTCACTAAAACTTAGTTGCTAACGCTAGCTAAATCTCACGGTTATTTACGAAGCTATCTTAAACAATACAGTTTTAATCCTTATCCAATTGCGTTAGATATGTTGTTGCATTTAATTTAGATCGAAATAGCCATTTACGGAATATAATTAAAATTAGTAAGTAGGTAGGTACCTATCTTAGAAGATATCATCCTATCCTACTAATATTATAAATGTGAAAGTAGTAGTTTGTTACTCTTTCACGCAATAATGGCTCAACGAATTTTGATAAAACTTGGCACCCAGGTAGTTCATATCCTGGAATAACACATAGGATACTTTTTATCCCGGAAAAAGGTAAGATCCCACGGGAACGTTTTTGAAACCGCGGGGCGGAAAAATAGTAAAAAGAAAGAAAAGAAAGAAAAATAAATTTATTTTGGACACACACAAAGACGGCAAAAAACAGATGCACATTATACAAAACAGTTGTGTGAGGCCAAAAAAGGCAACTATCTGAGCATATGCTGCAGCATATGATGCTGCAGCGCTGGTTTTCAGATAGTGCCCTCAGCACGGTCAATCGCGGCACAGACATAAAAATATAGTATAGTAGATTTATAATTACGTGCAAGTTAGACATTGATGACGTCCAACCACTCCGCGTGTTTCTTGACTCAAGAACTATAAAATTCTGAACTCAAACCGTCGAAAATTGAATGAATTGAGAGGTAAATCAGTGATATTTGAAACAGATTCGCTCCAATCAAAAATCAAAGATCTGCGACTAACTGCGTAAGGCTGAGACTCCACCAAAGCTGAGCGGAGACGAGCGGAGCGGAGATGTGTTTTAAACAACCAATAGAATAGCTGAGCGGTGACGAGATGTGTGAATAACGAAATTCGAGCTTTCAGAGAGAGAGAAAGAGAGATTCAGCTTTGGTGGAGTCTCAGCCTAACGCTTCAAGAAAACTAGGTATCTACTTACTACGCTTTTGCTTACCAGATAAGAGTCTAAACTTCGTTTTGGAGGCGTCGTCCATCTTACAAGAATTTAAAAAGTCGACAAAAAGAATATGAATACCACTAAACCGTAAATTATTAACTGTAACATGTTGTGGCTGATGTGGTGACGTCGAGATATACGAGCAGCTTGCTTCACGGCGCCGGTACTACTAATACAAACCGCGCGTGGCGCGTGGCGCGTGGCGCGTGGTAGGTACAATTATTATTACTAGAGCTAGACTAGCAAAACATTACATAGAAAACTAAATTGACGACGGGCCGGTTGGCGTGGTTGGTTAATACACTGCCTATCACGCCGCAGGTCGTGGGTTCGATTCCCACCCAGGACACACATTTGTGTGCATGAACATGTCTGTTTGTCCTGAGTCTGGGTGTAATTATCTATTTAAGTATGTATTTACAAAAAAAAAAGTAGTATATGTAGTATATCAGTCATCTGGTTTCCATATTACAAGCTCTGCTTAGTTTGGGATCAGATAGCCGTGTGTGAAAAATGTCCGAGGATATTTATTTATTTATTTATTTAATTGTCGCGCTAGGAAGCAGCTGCCAACTGAATATTTAAATCATCAAATAGATTTCCACGAAGTATAATTTATCGGGACTAGTGTGGATGTATTCATAGTTTTTTTTTAATTTGGGTTAAGCTTGTGTTTGACCACAATCTCACCATGGTTACTGATGATGTGGCCGAAAGTGGTAAGCACACAAAGCCTAGATGGGAACTGGCTCTCAAGTGCCGCTGTCGGAACACACCGATAGGTGCTTGGCGACAGATTTTCAACTTGAGGGTGTCCTAAGTAGGTACAGTACGTAACACACATACACAAACAAAAGGCGGGATATTATGTCAAAATTATTCGTGCTTGTCTTTTCTCTTTGTTCATCTGACTTTGTTCCAATTCCAATGAATTTCTTTGTTTTTGATGTTTTTATGAAAAGGTGAGGTATTGAGCGTTATCTAGAACTCTTAGTTTTGAGGAAAAAGTTTTATGAGTCATCATCTATCCATGGAGTACCTATAGGTTTAGGTACACAGTTGACAGTTGATAGGTCTTCTCAGGGTCGGATTTAGAGGTGTGGAGGCTCAGGGGCAACAAAAGAGTGGAGGCCCAATTTTTTTACGAATAGAATAAATATATATTTTTTTTCATTTTTTTTTCTTTTCTTGCAAGTGTTTCACCTTAGTATGTAGCGGAAGGAACCTAGGTTCAAACCGCGTGTCCGACGACACTTTATGTATATATAGAATTTATGTGGGGGCCCCTCTCCTGTGGAGGCCCCGGGCAGTTGCCCGGTTGCTCCCTTAAATCCGGCCCTGGGTCTTCTAATAATAACTTCTAAAATATTGTATTTTAAATGCAAATTGGCTTACAAGTGCAATTGCCCTAACACACCAACAGGTGCTTGGCGCCAGATTTTCATCTTGAGTAGTAGTATTGTTTTCCTTCACCGAAAGCTCAAGCTCATTGTAGGATTCGAACCCACGTCGTCACTGCCACTGAGCTATCATCGCCTTAAATGTAAATACGACGTATAAAAATACGACAGCATCATTTTAAAATTTATTCGGCGATAAATTATACTTCGTGGAAATCTATTAACTGTTCAGGTGTTAGCTGGTTATTAGCACGACAATTCATTTAGTTGTAAGTAATATTTTGGTAGTCTAGCTCATAGAGTAACTTATATATTTGGAGGTCTAGCTCAAGCAATAAACCTGTGCCACGCTCTGTTAGTTGTGTCAGCGCCGTCAAGCAAGCAGCTCGTATATCTCGACGTCTCCACACCACGACAACATGTTACAGTTAATAGTTTACTGTTTATTGATATTCCTCACTTTATTGGCGGTTTTTGACTTTATTAATTCATGTAAGAATGTGGATGACGCCTCCAAAAAGAAGTTTAGACTCTTATCTGGTAAGCAAAAGCAGTTTTTTTTTTATTAAAAGTTTTTTTCTTCTTTAGGTACTTTCAGGCTTCAGATAAATACTTATTTTGATTACATTCAATAGTTCAGTGTTATAGAATTTTTATGAAATAAAATAAATGTGAAAGTTTGTTTAGATGTCACGCAAAAAGTACTGAGCCGATTTTGATGAAACTTGGCACACAGATAGATCATACCCTTGAATAAAACAGGATACTTTTTATCCCTGAAAAAGATAGGACGGCTATTTTACTAATATTATCCCTGATGAACATAGGCTACATTTTGTACGGGAAAAGATAAAATCCCACTGGAACGCGGGTGAAACTGCGAGACAGTTAGCACCTAATAAATCTGACATAAAGTTCATCCTAAATTGTTACGTGATAACATAGAAGACTAGTTTCGATGTAAAGGTACAAAGATAATGATCGTTTCGTATTATCACGGAGCGCGGAGGTCGCCACAGTAGCCGTGAGCGTGACCCCTACTCGTACTGCCAGGTAGTTTGTTTAATACTACATTTGCACTTACTTATGGAGGCATCTAAAATCTTCTAAATCTTTTTTGAGAGCCAGTTGCCCTTGCCCTTAAGGCATTGTAATATGGTGTACAACACGTTGGCAGTCCACCTGGTCTTGCTAATGTCTATAGGCGACGGTAGTCACTTACCATCAGGTGACCCGCCTGCCTCGTTGTCACTAGTGACATAAAAAAAAAAAAACTAAAAAAAACAAAAAACTATACATATAAATAAATAAAAACCGGCCAAGTGCGAGTCGGACTCGCGCACGAAGGGTTCCGTACCATTGACTAGGTAAACAACAGTAGGTAAACAAATAATACAACTGATTATTTTGTGAATATTTCAAGTGCCTACCTGTTGCCATTATTGGTATCGAGCAAAAAAGGGCAAAAAAATCACTTTTGTTGTTTACCTTAAATATTTAAGGCGGCAACAGAAATTTCAACTTTCAACTGTCTAGCTATCGCAGTTCTTGAGATACAGCCTGGTGGCAGACAGACGGACAGATGGACAGACAGCGAAGTCTTAGTAATAGGGTTCCGTTTTACCCTTTGGGTACGGAACCCTAAAGATGAAAAAACAAACATGGCGTCATAGCACGGTAGGATATTATAGTACTTCCTGACTAGCTAGCTAGCTCCCCTTTATGATGAGATTGTAACCAAATAATCTTTCAAATCTTTAAAGATGTTTGCAAGCAGCCACTGCAGTAGGTAATAGCGTGATCTCCATTCAAGGTTTTACTGCGAAACAAACACCCCAAATACCTATACCTATGTAGCTATAATTACAAGATAATCATTTGTTTTTAAATAACTAGGTTCAAAGAATAATTAGTAAGCGTGTGCAATATTGAGAGCTCATGGCTATCAGCGATCGGGTGGTTTATTCGTCCAAGGTGATCGGCGACCAGTGGGGTTAGTTTCGTCATATTTGCAAAAAATTGAAATTACATAGTTACACGAGTATTCCGCGGGAGGCGCTGTGCCAATTCCTATGGAGAAATGTCAATTAAATTCGCTCAATCTAAGTGCAAAAGTGTGAATGAAAGCGTGTGTGGTAACTTTTCATGTTGTCCCAGAAATTCCGTGAAATTTCACCAATTTTAGTCAAATTTGACCTAAATGGACTAACTTTACTGAATCCCACTAATATTATAATGTGAAAGTTTGGATGGATGGATGTTTGTTACTCTTTCACGCAAAAACGGTTAAACGGATTCTGATGGAACTTGGCACATAGGTAGATCATATCCTGGAATAACACATAGGATACTTTTTGCCCCGGGAAAGAATGAAACCGCGGGGAACAACTGTGATATTAGGAGATACAAGAAGAATATTAATAACTTGGAATTGACAAAAATCTCCTGAAGGACGATTGCTAGCAAAGAAAAAAATATACATTTGATCACAAGATTTATTAGTTAGGTACCTACTAACTACAAGTTAATCGAAGCTGAAAGCGTGATAAAAAAAGTTACATTCTCTCTATCTCACGTTGGTGTCAAAGTTGTCTGTGAAATTGATTTACCTAGTGTTTTTCTGGGTTCTATCTAAGAATAAGTAGAGTTCAAAAATGCTTATTGGAAATATCCTCAGTGATGCAAGTGCCATTGATTGTCTATGGATTGTCCATGGACAATCAATGGCGCGGTCGCCTTTTGTTATTTTCTCTACTGACGTAACATTCATGATATTATATCATGAATGTTACGTCAGTAGTCAGAATAATAACAGAGTGGTGACACATTCATTTTCATAAATCATAGTTATTTTAAAGAATGTTTTAAGACAATGTTTTCCTTCACCGAAAGCT
This sequence comes from Ochropacha duplaris, assembly GCA_951361185.1. Taxonomy (NCBI): domain Eukaryota; kingdom Metazoa; phylum Arthropoda; class Insecta; order Lepidoptera; family Drepanidae; genus Ochropacha; species Ochropacha duplaris. The sequence goes on from OX592691.1 coordinate 14,743,247, forward strand.
CAAGCTCATTGTAGGATTCGATCCCTGGCACGACCTTCGCCGTAGTAGTAGTAACTTCGGATACCGTAGTCGTGGTCGTGGGTTCGAATCCTACAATGAGCTTGAGCTTTCAGTGAAGGAAAACATGTTACTGTCATTATTTCCATAAATCTTTCTAAACAACTCCTTTCTTTAGTCATATTTAACGTAAAACACAATTTCTTAACATTCTGGGTATCTCATTCCCCGGGCGCTTATTCATGGTGTCATTGTTACCATTTCGATCCTGTCAGTCATTTATTTTGCTCTATACTGTAGATATTTGAAACATATTTTTATCGCCTGTCATCATAGCATAATATGTTTTTGCATAAAATAAACACACATTCAAATCACCTAATCTTTGTTAACATTTCTATTATATTTCATCTGTTTCTACTGTTTTCCTCTAATAATAACAGGTCATTTCTCACGCCTATTTCACACCCAATTCAAATGCGAATTTACATCAGGCATTGTCTATGACTGTTAAACTCCAAAATATCAGCGTAACTATTTTAAAATCCTGCCCAGACGGGATCGAAGCGTGGTCAGGATTTACTGAATCTAATTCCACGTCTTGTAGTAATCTTCTCTTCTAATCTAATATCATAAGGAGGAAAGATTTGTATGTATCTAACGAATAAACTCAAAAACTACTGGGCCGATCTCAAAAATTCTATTACCATTTGAACGCTACATTATTCCAGATTAACATAGGCTATATTTTTATCTTTTTTTATTTATTTTTTATTATGAATAAGCTTGTGTTTAACCACAATCTCACTATGGTAAGTGAAGACGTGGCCGAAAGTGGTAAGCATACAAAGTCTAGATGGCAACTGGAACTCTCAAGTGCATCTGTCGAAACACACCGATAGGTGCTTGGCGACAGATTTTCAACTTGAGGGTGGTAGCCAGCCAGTCGGGTACTACAAAGTACCCTACCACCGTGCTATGGTTTCCTCGATCTTCGTCGCGGTATCCGACGTCACTTACCACTGAGCTATCATCGCTATAAAAATATATCTCGGGATAAGATATGATATGATGAGGTCAAGACGTTTAAGTTTAAAATAGGTTAGCAACTTTACACACGTCAAAATCGTTCAATGTTCAGAGAAAGACACTAAGTAGACACGGTTATTGTCGGCGTTTTCAAGGTAACATTGGAGAGGTTGCACAATTAGGCAATTTTATAGGCGTGAAGACTAAGGTCAAATAATAACGAATATATTATTATGTATTATAAAAGAATAACCTTGAAAATTATGCCGAAATCGACTGCGGTCGACGCCACTGTGGTTTCGGTGTATGAATCGTGCGTGAGACGTGCGATTGCGAAAATTTATTTTGAAATAATTTTTGAGTTTTTTTTTGTATCGACCAATAATAAAATAACTGAAACATTATTTCTGGCTGTAGGTATAAGTTAATTCTTCAGTCATAAAAAAAACATTAATTTTGTTTTTCTTTCATTCCAGCTCCATACCAATTAGTGAAGAACAAAATAAACGGTATGAAGATCCTGAAAGAGGAGCCGATGGAGCCAGCAGAAACGGAGAAACCTTGCACCACCAGTGAAATAGTATGACCGACACGAGAAAGTTACTGTACCTATGTTAATTGTAAATTGTACAGGCTGTTTATTTTGTAGACCATAGACGTGAGGTGCGAAAAAAGATCGTACGATGATCATGACTGACAGTATTTTGGTGTTCTCTTATTTTTGTAAACACTTTTAATATAATAATGACATAGTTAGTACTATTGTATTTATATTCTGAGGAGAGGTATCTTACGCTTCTATTCATAAACGCTGTAACCAAACCAGTGTAACACGGGAGTAGAGCCTTCGTCTCATTCTTACATACACGAATCGTCACGATTGTGAATAAGACAAGATGGTCTTGTGATTGACAACTCGACGGGCCGGTTGGCACGCCATAGGTCGTGAGACCGTTTCCCATCCAGGACAGATATTTGTCTGCATGAAATTGTCTGTTTGTCCTGAGTGGGTGTAACTAATTATCTATTAAATTATGTATTTGGAAGTGGTAGGTACATGTAGTATATCAGTTATCTGGTTTACATAGTTCATGCTCTGCTTAGTTTGGGATCAGACGGCCGTGAGTGAAAAATGTCCGAGGATATTTATTATTATGTATACCTACTAAGTATGTAGATTAAAATGTCATTTAACTGAATTGACTTCTCAAGTGCTACTGCCAGAACACATCGCTAACGGTATTACCTACGACTAATAAAGCATGTTGACTGACATATCAAATCAGCTTCTCTTTATTAAATGCCAAAACGAATATTATATGGAGTTTTGTATGAAATACTTGTGACGTCATCGAAAGATCTACTCTTTGTTGTTAAATTGGTAGTTACCTAATTTTTTTTTTACAAAAACTTCGATATTTTCGAGTAGGTATTAGGTGTTTTGTACATTGTTTAGTGTTAGATAATTTTTAATGAATATAGGCAACATCCGTATTAGTTTCATTTACTTTTAGTAGGAAACATATGTATTAGATTTTTTGAACACGCTCTATAAATATGTGAAAATGGCATTAATGATTGGATCGTGGACAGAATCGTTTGTTATGCATTATGGTAGGGGAGGCAATGATGCTAAATTTGTAGTTACTCGAGCGTCTTTGGGACCTACTGGAATTTGAAGATTAGGTGGAATAAAGAAAAAAAGGTTATGTGATATTTTCTCCTTCAGCGGTGGGGGGAGCGTCTACAGGGTTTCAAAAATGTAAAAAAAAACAGTCACCAAGAAATACTCGAGCGCGTCAGATATTAATAGGGTAGTCGCGCCACGTCTGTCTGATAACGGAAAAATAATAATCTGCCGTTTTGCGTGGTGGGGGTGGCCGTAGGAAGGGGTCGAAAATATTTAAAAAAAAAATTACTCGAGCGCGTCAGACATTGATAAGGGATGTTAAGTGAACCCTCCAGTAGCTCCTATTTTAAAGACTGACGATTTGGACGCGACCATCAGTCAGGGCCGATTTTTGAAAATGCAAAAAAAAATCGTGACGTTGATTTACTCGAGCGCGTCAGATTTTTATACAGGCGGTTCTTCTTGATGGCCTTGTTGTACTGACCCATAATCTGACAATTATGTTGAGGAATTTCCTTAATCTGACGGTTTGAAAAAAAAAAAATATAAAAAATATCGAAATCTCGAAAATGGTTCAAGATATCGAAAAAATGTTTGCACAAAAGTTGTAGAAAATTTAATCTTCTACAATATTTATTATGAATACATAAACCAAAAAAGCCATAGGAAACGAGATATTTGCAATAAATCATTGACTATCTCTCATTCTGAGGTGAAACTCATAATATTCCTGGACTATACGCTTAATAATGATTTTAGCTACTTCGGCTTGTGCAAATCGGCAGATTAAGATATTTCCGTGATTCGTGACTAATTTCCTTCAAAATAAAAAAAAAACTAATCGCGCTCGAGAAAATCAAGGTGACGTTTTTTTTTGCAACTTTGCGAGTCTCCAGTTTTCTTTCGTCACGCCCAAATTGTCAGATTATTGAAATGTACACTATTTTGCATGTAACTAACTTACCTTACCTTAATCTGACGCGCTCGAGTATTTCAAACCATCGATTTTTTTTTACTAATCTGACGGGCTACCCTAGACGTTCGACACTATATAGAGGGCTCAGATTTGGTGAGAGTACTTCACAAGGTTTGCACCTTGTGAAGTACTCTCACCCCCCCCTGTTGCCCCCCTTATGTTAATCTGCCGCGCTCGAGTAAATCCCGAAATCCCCTATTCGCCTCCCCTACCATTATGACGATAGCTCTTTTAAAATGAATACATAATAATTATAAATGGCGAAAATAATTATTTGCATTTTAAACCAGTGCAAGGTTTAAAATGAAACCGATGCAAATGTAACCCTAATTTATATTCGTAGGTATGCTACTATAGTAAGCTAATGTTATTATGAATAATAATAATGTAAATAAAGAAAATAAAAAAATGTACAATATTAAAAATGTGATAATTTTTCCTAAATTCTAAGCCCTATGAAGAGTATTCGCAACTTCCCGCCTAAAAGCCTCAACAGTTTGACAAGCTCGGGA